>JANJGN010000094.1:1200000-1800000 GCA_026770705.1 Isurus oxyrinchus | reverse complement strand
AGTGAGGGAGGAGATTGTTTCTGAGAGTGGGACAGACTTTGTGTAATTGTGGGAGGAGCTGGTATCTGAGAGTGGGAGAGGCTATTTCTTAGTGAGGGAGGAGCTGGTATCTGAGAGTCAGACAGGCTGTGTGTCAGTGAGGGAGGAGCTGGTTTCTGTGAGTGAGACAGGCTGTGTGTTAGTGAGGGAGGAGATGGTTTCTGAGAGTGGGACAGGCTGTGTGTTAGTGAGGGAGGAGATGGTATCTGAGAGTGGGACAGGCTGTGTGTTAGTGAGGGAGGAGATGGTATCTGAGAGTGGGACAGGCTTTATGTTCGTGAGGGAGGGACTGGTATCTGAGAGTGGGACAGGCTGTGTTAGTGAGGGAGGGACTGGCATCTGAGAGTGGGACAGGCTGTGTGTTAGTGAGGGAGGAGCTGGTATCTGAGAGTGGGACAGGCTGTGTGTTAGTGAGGGAGGAGCTGGTTTCTGTGAGTGAGACAGGCTGTGTGTTAGTGAGGGAGGAGATGGTTTCTGAGAGTGGGACAGGTTGTGTGTTATTGAGGGAGGAGATGGTTTCTGAGAGTGGGGCAGGTTTTGTGTAATCGTGGGAGTAGCTGGTATCTGAGAGTGGGAGAGGCTAATTCTTAGTGAGGGAGGAGCTGGTATCTGAGAGTCAACCAGGCTGTGTGTCAGTGAGGGAGGAGCTGGTTTCTGTGAGTGAGACAGGCTGTGTGTTAGTGAGGGAGGAGATGGTTTCTGAGAGTGGGACAGGCTGTTGTTAGTGAGGGAGGAGATGGTATCTGAGAGTGGGACAGTCTGTGTGTTAGTGAAGGAGGGACTGGTATCTGAGAGTGGGACAGGCTGTGTTCGTGAGGGAGGGACTGGTATCTGAGAGTGGGAAAGGCTGTGTGTTAGTGAGCAAGGAGCTGGTATCCGAGAGTGGGACAGGATGAGTGTCAGTGAGGGAGGTGCTGGTTTCTGTGAGTGAGACAGGCTGTGTGTTAGTGAGGGAGGAGATGGTTTCTGAGAGTGGGACAGGCTGTGTGTTAGTGAGGGCGGAGCTGGTATCTGACATTGGGACACGGTGTGTGTTAGTGAGGGAGGAGCTCGTATCTGAGAGTGAGACAGGCTGTGTGTTTGTGAGGGAGGAGATGGTATCAGAGAGTGGGACAGGCTGTGTGTTAGTGAGGGAGGAGCTGGTATCTGAGAGTGGGACAGGCTGTGTGTTAGTGAGGGAGGAGCTGGTTTCTGTGAGTGAGACAGGCTGTGTGTTAGTGAGGGAGGAGATGGTTTCTGAGAGTGGGACAGGTTGTGTGTTAGTGAGGGAGGAGATTGTTTCTGAGGGTGGGACAGGCTTTGTGTAATTGTGGGAGGAGCTGGTATCTGAGAGCGGGAGAGGCTATTTCTAAGTGAGGGAGGAACTGGTATCTGAGAGTCAGACAGGCTGTGTGTCAGTGAGGGATGATCTGGTTTCTGTGAGTGAGACAGGCTGTGTGTTAGTGAGGGAGGAGATGGTTTCTGAGAGTGGGACTGGCTGTGTGTTAGTGAGGGAGGAGTTGGTATCTGAGAGTGGGACAGGCTGTGTGTTTAGTGATGGAGGAACTAGTATCTAAGAGTGGGAAAGGCTGTGTTTTAGTGAGCGAGGAGCTGGTATCCGAGAGTGGGACAGGCTGTGTGTCAGTGAGGGAGGTGCTGGTTTCTGTGAGTGAGACAGGCTGTGTGTTAGTGAGGGAGGAGATGGTTTCTGAGAGTGGGACAGGCTGTGTGTTAGTGAGGGAGGGACTGGTATCTGAGAGTGGGACAGGCTGTGTTAGTGAGGGAGGGACTGGTATCTAAGAGTGGGACTGGCTGTGTGTTAGTGAGGGAGGAGCTGGTATCTGAGAGTCGGACAGGCTGTGTGTTTAGTGATGGAGGAACTAGTTTCTGAGTGTGGGACAGGCTTTGTGTTAGTGAGGGAGGAGCTGGTATCTGAGAGTGGGTGAGGCTGTGTGTTAGTGAGCGAGGAGCCGGTGTCCGAGAGTGGGACAGGCTGTGTGTTAGTGAGGGAGGAGCTGGTATCTGAGAGTGAGACAGCCTGTGTGTTTGTGAGGGAGGAGATGGTATCCGAGAGTGGGACAGGCTGTGTGTTAGTGAGGGAGGAGCTGGTATCTGAGAGTGGGACAGGCTGTGTGTTAGTGAGGGAGGAGCTGGTTTCTGTGAGTGAGACAGGCTGTGTGTTAGTGCGGGAGGAGATGGTTTCTGAGAGTGGGACAGGTAGTGTGTCAGTGAGGGAGGAGATGGTTTCTGAGAGTGGGACAGGCTTTGTGTAATTGTGGGAGGAACTGGTATCTGAGAATGGGACAGGCTATTTCTTAGTGAGGGAAGAGCTGGTATCTGAGAGTCGGACAGGCTGTGTGACATTGAAGTAGGAGCTGGTAACTGAGAGTGGGACAGGCTGTGTGTTAGTGAGGGCGGAGCTGGTATCTGACATTGGGACACGGTGTGTGTTAGTGAGGGAGGAGCTCGTACCTGAGAGTGAGACAGGCTGTGTGTTTGTGAGGGAGGAGATGGTATCAGAGAGTGGGACAGGCTGTGTGTTAGTGAGGGAGGAGCTGGTATCTGAGAGTGGGACAGGCTGTGTGTTAGTGAGGGAGGAGCTGGTTTCTGTGAGTGAGACAGGCTGTGTGTTAGTGAGGGAGGAGATGGTTTCTGAGAGTGGGACAGGTTGTGTGTTAGTGAGGGAGGAGATTGTTTCTGAGAGTGGGACAGGCTTTGTGTAATTGTGGGAGGAGCTGGTATCTGAGAGTGGGAGAGTCTATTTCTTAGTGAGGGAGGAGCTGGTATCTGAGAGTCAGACAGGCTGTGTGTCAGTGAGGGAGGAGCTGGTTTCTGTGAGTGAGACAGGCTGTGTGTTAGTGAGGGAGGAGATGGTTTCTGAGAGTGGGACAGGCTGTGTGTTAGTGAGGGAGGAGATGGTATCTGAGAGTGGGACAGGCTGTGTGTTAGTGAGGGAGGGACTGGTATCTGAGAGTGGGACAGGCTGTGTTAGTGAGGGAGGGACTGGTATCTGAGAGTGGGACAGGCTGTGTGTTAGTGAGGGAGGAGCTGGTATCTGAGAGTGGGACAGGCTGTGTGTTAGTGAGGGAGGAGCTGGTATCTGAGAATGTGTGAGGCTGTGTGTTAGTGAGCGAGGAGCTGGTATTCGAGAGTGGGACAGGCTGTGTGTTAGTGAGGGAGGAGCTGGTATCTGAGAGTGAGACAGGCTGTGTGTTTGTGAGGGAGGAGATGGTATCCGAGAGTGGGACAGGCTGTGTGTTAGTGAGGGAGGAGCTGGTATCTGAGAGTGGGACAGGCTGTGTGTTAGTGAGGGAGGAGCTGGTTTCTGTGAGTGAGACAGGCTGTGTGTTAGTGAGGGAGGAGATGGTTTCTGAGAGTGGGACAGGTTGTGTGTTAGTGAGGGAGGAGATGGTTTCTGAGAGTGGGACAGGCTTTGTGTAATTGTGGGAGGAGCTGGTATCTGAGAGTGGGACAGGCTATATCTTAGTGAGGGAGGAGCTGGTATCTGAGATTCGGACAGGCTGTGTGACATTGAAGTAGGAGCTGGTAACTGAGAGTGGGACAGGCAGTGTGTTAGTGAGGGAGGAGCTGGTATCTGAGAGTGGGACAGGCTGTGTGTTAGTGAGGGAGGAGCTGGTATCTGAGAATGGGTGAGGTTGTGTGTTATTGAGGGAGGAGCTGGTATCTGTGAGTGGGACAGTCTGTGTGTTAGTGAGGGAGGAGCTGGTACCTAAGAGGGGGACAGGCTGTGTGTTAGTGAGGGAGGAGCTGGTATCTGAGAGTGGGACAGGCTGTGTGTTAGTGAGGGAGGAGCTGGTATCTGAGAGTGGGACAGGCTGTGTGTTAGTGTGGGAGGAGCTGGTTTCTGTGAGTGAGACAGGCTGTGTGTTAGTGAGGGAGGAGATGGTTTCTGAGAGTGGGACAGGTTGTGTGTTAGTGAGGGAGGAGATTGTTTCTGAGAGTGGGACAGGCTTTGTGTAATTGTGGGAGGAGCTGGTATCTGAGAGTGGGAGAGGCTATTTCTTAGTGAGGGAGGAGCTGGTATCTGAGAGTCAGACAGGCTGTGTGTCAGTGAGGGAGGAGCTGGTTTCTGTGAGTGAGACAGGCTGTGTGTTAGTGAGGGAGGAGATGGTTTCTGAGAGTGGGACAGGCTGTGTGTTAGTGAGGGAGGAGATGGTATCTGAGAGTGGGACAGGCTGTGTGTTAGTGAGGGAGGGACTGGTATCTGAGAGTGGGACAGGCTGTGTTAGTGAGGGAGGGACTGGTATCTGAGAGTGGGACAGGCTGTGTGTTAGTGAGGGAGGAGCTGGTATCTGAGAGTTGGACAGGCTGTGTGTTAGTGAGGGAGGAGCTGGTATCTGAGAATGGGTGAGGCTGTGTGTTAGTGAGCGAGGAGCTGGTATTCGAGAGTGGGACAGGCTGTGTGTTAGTGAGGGAGGAGCTGGTATCTGATTGTGGGACAGGCTGTGTGTTAGTGAGGGAGGAGCTGGTTTCTGTGAGTGAGACAGGCTGTGTGTTAGTGAGGGAGGAGATGGTTTCTGAGAGTGGGACAGGTTGTGTGTTAGTGAGGGAGGAGATGGTTTCTGAGAGTGGGACAGGCTTTGTGTAATTGTGGGAGGAGCTGGTATCTGAGAGTGGGACAGGCTATTTCTTAGTGAGGGAGGAGCTGGTATCTGAGATTCGGACAGGCTGTGTGACATTGAAGTAGGAGCTGGTAACTGAGAGTGGGACAGGCAGTGTGTTAGTGAGGGAGGAGCTGGTATCTGAGAGTGGGACAGGCTGTGTGTTAGTGAGGGAGGAGCTGGTATCTGAGAATGGGTGAGGCTGTGTGTTATTGAGGGAGGAGCTGGTATCTGTGAGTGGGACAGTCTGTGTGTTAGTGAGGGTGGAGCTGGTACCTAAGAGGGGGACAGGCTGTGTGTTAGTGAGGGAGGAGCTGGTATCTGAGAGTGGGACAGGCTGTGTGTTAGTGAGGGAGGAGCAGGAATCTGAGAGTGGGACAGGCTGTGTGTTAGTGAGGGAGGAGCTGGTATCTGACATTGGGACAGGCTGTGTGTTAGTGAGGGAGGTGCTGATAACTGAGAGAGGGACAGGCTGTTTGTTAAGGAGGGTGGAGCTGGTATCAGAGAGTGGGATAGGCTGTGTGTTAGTGAGGGAGCAGATGGTATCTGAGAGTGGGACAGGCTGTGTGTTAGTGAGGGAGGAGCAGGTGTCTGAGAGTGGGACAGGCTGTGCATTAGTCAGGGAGGAGCTGGTTTCTGTGAGTGAGACAGGCTGTGTGTTAGTGAGGGAGGAGATGGTTTCTGAGAGTGGGACAGGTTGTGTGTTAGTGAGGGAGGAGATGGTTTCTGAGAGTGGGACAGGCTTTGTGTAATTGTGGGAGGAGCTGGTATCTGAGAGTGGGACAGGCTATTTCTTAGTGAGGGAGGAGCTGGTATCTGAGAGTCGGACAGGCTGTGTGACATTGAAGTAGGAGCTGGTAACTGAGATTGGGACAGGCAGTGTGTTAGTGAGGGCGGAGCTGGTATCTGACATTGGGACAGGCTGTGTGACATTGAGGGAGGAGCTGGTATCTGAGAGTGGGACAGTCTGTGTCTTAGTGAGGGAGGAGCTGGTACCTAAGAGTGGGACAGGCTGTGTGTTAGTGAGGGAGGAGCTGGTATCTGAGAGTGGGACAGGCTGTGTGTTAGTGAGGTCGGAGCAAGTATCTGAGAGTGGGACAGTCTATGTGTTAGTGACGGAGGAGCATGTATTTGAGAGTGGGAGAGGCTGTGTTAGTGAGGGAGGAGCTGGTATCTGAGACTGGGACAAGCTGTGTGTTAGTGAGGAAGGAGCTAGTAGCTGAGAGTGGGACAGGCTGTGTGTTAGTGAGGGAGGAGACGGTATCTGAAAATGGGACAGTCTGCGTGTTAGTTAGGGAGGAGCTCCTATCTGAGAGTGGTTGAGGCTGTGTTTAAGTGAGGGAGGAGCTGGTATCTGAGATTGCGACAGGCTGTGTGTTAGTTCGGGAGGTGTTGGTATCTGAGAGTAGGACAGGCTGTGTGTTATTGAGGGAGGAGCTGGTACCTGAGAGTGAGACAGGCTGTGTGTTAGTGAGGGAGGAGCTGGTATCTGAGAGTGATCAGGCTGTGTGTTTGTGAGGGAGGAGATGGTATCCGAGAGTGGGACAGGCTGTGTGTTAGTGAGGGAGGAGCTGGTATCTGAGAGTGGGACAGGCTGTGTGTTAGTGAGGGAGGAGCTGGTTTCTGTGAGTGAGACAGGCTGTGTGTTAGTGAGGGAGGAGATGGTTTCTGAGAGTGGGACAGGTAGTGTGTCAGTGAGGGAGGAGATGGTTTCTGAGAGTGCGACAGGCTGTGTGTTAGTGAGGGAGGAGCTGGTATCTGAGAATGGGACAGGCTATTTCTTAGTGAGGGAAGAGCTGGTATCTGAGAGTCGGACAGGCTGTGTGACATTGAAGTAGGAGCTGGTAACTGAGAGTGGGACAGGCTGTGTGTTAGTGAGGGCGGAGCTGGTATCTGACATTGGGACACGGTGTGTGTTAGTGAGGGAGGAGCTCGTATCTGAGAGTGAGACAGGCTGTGTGTTTGTGAGGGAGGAGATGGTATCAGAGAGTGGGACAGGCTGTGTGTTAGTGAGGGAGGAGCTGGTATCTGAGAGTGGGACAGGCTGTGTGTTAGTGAGGGAGGAGATGGTTTCTGAGAGTGGGACAGGTTGAGTGTTAGTGAGGGAGGAGATTGTTTCTGAGAGTGGGACAGGCTTTGTGTAATTGTGGGAGGAGCTGTTATCTGAGAGTGGGAGAGGCTATTTCTTAGTGAGGGAGGAGCTGGTATCTGAGAGTCAGACAGGCTGTGTGTCAGTGAGGGAGGAGCTGGTTTCTGTGAGTGAGACAGGCTGTGTGTTAGTGAGGGAGGAGATGGTTTCTGAGAGTGGGACAGGCTGTGTGTTAGTGAGAGAGAAGATGGTATCTGAGAGTGGGACATGCTGTGTGTTAGTGAGGGAGGGACTGGTATCTGAGAGTGGGACAGGCTGTGTTAGTGAGCGAGGGACTGGTATCTGAGAGTGGGACAGGCTGTGTGTTAGTGAGGGAGGAGCTGGTATCTGAGAGTGGGACAGGCTGTGTGTTAGTGAGGGAGGAGCTGGTATCTGAGAATGGGTGAGGCTGTGTGTTAGTGAGCGAGGAGCTGGTATTCGAGAGTGGGACAGGCTGTGTGTTAGTGAGGGAGGAGCTGGTATCTGAGAGTGAGACAGTCTGTGTATTTGTGAGGGTGGAGATGGTATCCGAGAGTGGGACAGGCTGTGTGTTAGTGAGGGAGGAGCTGGTATCTGAGAGTGGGACAGGCTGTGCATTAGTCAGGGAGGAGCTGGTTTCTGTGAGTGAGACAGGCTGTGTGTTAGTGAGGGAGGAGATGGTTTCTGAGAGTGGGACAGGTTGTGTGTTAGTGAGGGAGGAGATGGTTTCTGAGAGTGGGACAGGCTTTGTGTAATTGTGGGAGGAGCTGGTATCTGAGAGTGGGACAGGCTATTTCTTAGTGAGGGAGGAGCTGGTATCTGAGAGTCGGACAGGCTGTGTGACATTGAAGTAGGAGCTGGTAACTGAGAATGGGACAGGCAGTGTGTTAGTGAGGGCGGAGCTGGTATCTGACATTGGGACAGGCTGTGTGACATTGAGGGAGGAGCAGGAATCTGAGAGTGGGACAGGCTGTGTGTTAGTGAGGGAGGAGCTGGTATCTGAGAGTGGGACAGGCTGTGTGTTAGTGAGGGAGGAGCTGATAACTGAGAGAGGGAGAGGCTGTTTGTTAAGGAGGGTGGAGCTGGTATCAGAGAGTGGGATAGGCTGTGTGTTAGTGAGGGAGCAGATGGTATCTGAGAGTGGGACAGGCTGTGTGTTAGTGAGGGAGGAGCTGGTATCTGAGAGTGGGACAGGCTGTGTGTTAGTGAGGGAGGAGCTGGTGTCGGAGAGTGGGACAGGATGTGTGTTAGTGACAGAGGAGCTGGTGTCTGAGAGTGGGACAGGCTGTGTGTTAGTGAGGTCGGAGCAAGTATCTGAGAGTGGGACAGTCTATGTGTTAGTGACGGAGGAGCATGTATTTGAGAGTGGGAGAGGCTGTGTTAGTGAGGGAGGAGCTGGTATCTGAGACTGGGACAAGCTGTGTGTTAGTGAGGAAGGAGCTAGTAGCTGAGAGTGGGACAGGCTGTGTGTTAGTGAGGGAGGAGACGGTATCTGAAAATGGGACAGTCTGCGTGTTAGTTAGGGAGGAGCTCGTATCTGAGAGTGGTTAAGGCTGTGTTTAAGTGAGGGAGGAGCTGGTATCTGAGATTGCGACAGGCTGTGTGTTAGTTCGGGAGGTGTTGGTATCTGAGAGTAGGACAGGCTGTGTGTTATTGAGGGAGGAGCTGGTACCTGAGAGTGAGACAGACTGTGTGTTAGTAGGGAGGAGCAGGAATCTGAGAGTGGGAGAGGCTGTGTGTTAGTGAGGGAGGAGCTCGTATCTGAGAGTGAGACAGGCTGTGTGTTTGTGAGGGAGGAGATGGTATCTGAGAGTGGGACAGGCTGTGTGTTATTGCGGGAGGAGATGGTATCTGAGTGTGGGACAGACTGTGTGTTAGTGAGGGAGGAGCTGGTATCTGAGAGTGATCAGGCTGTGTGTTTGTGAGGGAGGAGATGGTATCCGAGAGTGGGACAGTCTGTGTGTTCGTGAGGGAGGAGCTGATAACTGAGAGAGGGACAGGCTGTTTGTTATGGAGGGTGGAGCTGGTATCAGAGAGTGGGATAGGCTGTGTGTTAGTGAGGGAGCAGATGGTATCTGAGAGTGGGACAGGGTGTGTGTTAGTGAGGGAGGAGCAGGTATCTGAGAGTGGGTGAGGCTTTGTGTTTGTGACGGAGAAGCTGCATTCTGAGAGTGGGACCGGCTGTGTGTTAGTGAGGGAAGAGCTGGTATCTGAGACAAAGACAGGCTGTGTGTTAGTGAGGGAGGAGCTGGTATCGGAGAGTGGGACAGGATGTGTGTTAGTGACAGAGGAGCTGGTGTCTGAGAATGGAACAGACTGTGTGTTAGTGAGGTCGGAGCAAGTATCTGAGAGTGGGACAGGCTATGTGTTAGTGAGGGAGGAGCATGTATTTGAGAGTGGGAGAGGCTGTGTTAGTGAGGGAGGAGCTGGTATCTGAGACTGGGACAAGCTGTGTGTTAGTGAGGAAGGAGACGGTATCTGAAAATGGGACAGTCTGCGTGTTAGTTAGGGAGGAGCTGGTATCTGAGAGTGGTTGAGGCTGTGTTTAAGTGAGGGAGGAGCTGGTATCTGAGATTGCGACAGGCTGTATATTAGTGAGGGAAGAGCTGGTATTGGAACGTGGAACAACCTGTGTTCGCGAGGGACGAGATGGTATCTGAGAGTGGGACAGGCTGTGTGTTAGTGAGGGAGGAGCTGGTATCTGAGGGCGAGACAGGCTGTATATTAGTGAGGGAAGAGCTGGTATTGGAAGGTGGAACAACCTGTCTTCGCGAGGGAGGAGATGGTATCTGAGACTGGGACAGGCTGTGTGTTAGTGAGGGAGGAGCTGGTATCTGAGAGTGAGACAGGCTGTGTGTTAGTGAGGGAGGAGCTGGTACCTGAGAGTGGGACAGGCTGTGTGTAAGTGAGGGAGGATCTAGTATCTGAGAGTGGGACAGGCTGTGTTAGTGAGGGAGGAGCTAGTATCTGAGAGTGGGACAGGCTGTGTATTAGTGAGGGAGGAGCTGTTATCTGAAAGTGGGACAGGCTGTGTATTAGTGAGGGAGGAGCTGGAATCTGAGAGTGGGACAGGCTGTGTGTTTGTGAGGGAGGAGATGGTATCAGAGAGTGGAATCGGCAGTGTGTTAGTGAGGGAGCAGCTGGTATCTGAGAGTGGGACAGGCTGTGTGTTAGTAAGGGAGGAGCAGGTATCTGAGAGTGGGTGAGGCTGTGTGTTAGTGACGGAGAAGCTGGATTCTGAGAGTGGGACCGGCTGTGTGTTAGTGAGGGAAGAGCTGGTATCAGAGACTAAGTCAGGCTGTGTTTTAGTGAGGGAGGAGCTGGTATCGGAGAGTGGGACAGGCTGTGTGTTAGTGACAGAGGAGCTGGTGTCTGAGAGTGGGACAGACTGTGTGTTAGTGAGGGAGGAGCAAGTATCTGAGAGTGGGACAGGCTGTGTGTTAGTGAGGGAGGAGCTGGTATCTGAGAGTGGGAGAGGCTGTGTTAGTGAGGGAGGAGCTGGTATCTGAGACTGGGACAAGCTGTGTGTTAGTGAGGGAGGAGCTGGTATCTGAGAGTGGGTGAGGCTGTGTGTTAGTGTGCGAGGAGCAGGTATCCGAGACTGGGACAGGCTATGTGTTAGTGAGCGAGGAGCTGGTATTCGAGAGTGGGACAGGCTGTGTGTTAGTGAGGGAGGAGCTGGTATCTGAGAGTGAGACAGTCTGTGTGTTTGTGAGGGTGGAGATGGTATCCGAGAGTGGGACAGGCTGTGTGTTAGTGAGGGAGGAGCTGGTATCTGAGAGTGGGACAGGCTGTGCATTAGTCAGGGAGGAGCTGGTTTCTGTGAGTGAGACAGCTGTGTGTTAGTGAGGGAGGAGATGGTTTCTGAGAGTGGGACAGGTTGTGTGTTAGTGAGGGAGGAGATGGTTTCTGAGAGTGGGACAGGCTTTGTGTAATTGTGGGAGGAGCAGGTATCTGAGAGTGGGACAGGCTATTTCTTAGTGAGGGAGGAGCTGGTATCTGAGAGTCGGACAGGCTGTGTGACATTGAAGTAGGAGCTGGTAACTGAGATTGGGACAGGCAGTGTGTTAGTGAGGGCGGAGCTGGTATCTGACATTGGGACAGGCTGTGTGACATTGAGGGAGGAGCTGGTATCTGAGAGTGGGACAGTCTGTGTCTTAGTGAGGGAGGAGCTGGTACCTAAGAGTGGGACAGGCTGTGTGTTAGTGAGGGAGGAGCTGGTATCTGAGAGTGGGACAGGCTGTGTGTTAGTGAGGTCGGAGCAAGTATCTGAGAGTGGGACAGTCTATGTGTTAGTGACGGAGGAGCATGTATTTGAGAGTGGGAGAGGCTGTGTTAGTGAGGGAGGAGCTGGTATCTGAGACTGGGACAAGCTGTGTGTTAGTGAGGAAGGAGCTAGTAGCTGAGAGTGGGACAGGCTGTGTGTTAGTGAGGGAGGAGACGGTATCTGAAAATGGGACAGTCTGCGTGTTAGTTAGGGAGGAGCTCCTATCTGAGAGTGGTTGAGGCTGTGTTTAAGTGAGGGAGGAGCTGGTATCTGAGATTGCGACAGGCTGTGTGTTAGTTCGGGAGGTGTTGGTATCTGAGAGTAGGACAGGCTGTGTGTTATTGAGGGAGGAGCTGGTACCTGAGAGTGAGACAGGCTGTGTGTTAGTGAGGGAGGAGCTGGTATCTGAGAGTGATCAGGCTGTGTGTTTGTGAGGGAGGAGATGGTATCCGAGAGTGGGACAGGCTGTGTGTTAGTGAGGGAGGAGCTGGTATCTGAGAGTGGGACAGGCTGTGTGTTAGTGAGGGAGGAGCTGGTTTCTGTGAGTGAGACAGGCTGTGTGTTAGTGAGGGAGGAGATGGTTTCTGAGAGTGGGACAGGTAGTGTGTCAGTGAGGGAGGAGATGGTTTCTGAGAGTGCGACAGGCTGTGTGTTAGTGAGGGAGGAGCTGGTATCTGAGAATGGGACAGGCTATTTCTTAGTGAGGGAAGAGCTGGTATCTGAGAGTCGGACAGGCTGTGTGACATTGAAGTAGGAGCTGGTAACTGAGAGTGGGACAGGCTGTGTGTTAGTGAGGGCGGAGCTGGTATCTGACATTGGGACACGGTGTGTGTTAGTGAGGGAGGAGCTCGTATCTGAGAGTGAGACAGGCTGTGTGTTTGTGAGGGAGGAGATGGTATCAGAGAGTGGGACAGGCTGTGTGTTAGTGAGGGAGGAGCTGGTATCTGAGAGTGGGACAGGCTGTGTGTTAGTGAGGGAGGAGATGGTTTCTGAGAGTGGGACAGGTTGAGTGTTAGTGAGGGAGGAGATTGTTTCTGAGAGTGGGACAGGCTTTGTGTAATTGTGGGAGGAGCTGTTATCTGAGAGTGGGAGAGGCTATTTCTTAGTGAGGGAGGAGCTGGTATCTGAGAGTCAGACAGGCTGTGTGTCAGTGAGGGAGGAGCTGGTTTCTGTGAGTGAGACAGGCTGTGTGTTAGTGAGGGAGGAGATGGTTTCTGAGAGTGGGACAGGCTGTGTGTTAGTGAGAGAGAAGATGGTATCTGAGAGTGGGACATGCTGTGTGTTAGTGAGGGAGGGACTGGTATCTGAGAGTGGGACAGGCTGTGTTAGTGAGCGAGGGACTGGTATCTGAGAGTGGGACAGGCTGTGTGTTAGTGAGGGAGGAGCTGGTATCTGAGAGTGGGACAGGCTGTGTGTTAGTGAGGGAGGAGCTGGTATCTGAGAATGGGTGAGGCTGTGTGTTAGTGAGCGAGGAGCTGGTATTCGAGAGTGGGACAGGCTGTGTGTTAGTGAGGGAGGAGCTGGTATCTGAGAGTGAGACAGTCTGTGTATTTGTGAGGGTGGAGATGGTATCCGAGAGTGGGACAGGCTGTGTGTTAGTGAGGGAGGAGCTGGTATCTGAGAGTGGGACAGGCTGTGCATTAGTCAGGGAGGAGCTGGTTTCTGTGAGTGAGACAGGCTGTGTGTTAGTGAGGGAGGAGATGGTTTCTGAGAGTGGGACAGGTTGTGTGTTAGTGAGGGAGGAGATGGTTTCTGAGAGTGGGACAGGCTTTGTGTAATTGTGGGAGGAGCTGGTATCTGAGAGTGGGACAGGCTATTTCTTAGTGAGGGAGGAGCTGGTATCTGAGAGTCGGACAGGCTGTGTGACATTGAAGTAGGAGCTGGTAACTGAGAATGGGACAGGCAGTGTGTTAGTGAGGGCGGAGCTGGTATCTGACATTGGGACAGGCTGTGTGACATTGAGGGAGGAGCAGGAATCTGAGAGTGGGACAGGCTGTGTGTTAGTGAGGGAGGAGCTGGTATCTGAGAGTGGGACAGGCTGTGTGTTAGTGAGGGAGGAGCTGATAACTGAGAGAGGGAGAGGCTGTTTGTTAAGGAGGGTGGAGCTGGTATCAGAGAGTGGGATAGGCTGTGTGTTAGTGAGGGAGCAGATGGTATCTGAGAGTGGGACAGGCTGTGTGTTAGTGAGGGAGGAGCTGGTATCTGAGAGTGGGACAGGCTGTGTGTTAGTGAGGGAGGAGCTGGTGTCGGAGAGTGGGACAGGATGTGTGTTAGTGACAGAGGAGCTGGTGTCTGAGAGTGGGACAGGCTGTGTGTTAGTGAGGTCGGAGCAAGTATCTGAGAGTGGGACAGTCTATGTGTTAGTGACGGAGGAGCATGTATTTGAGAGTGGGAGAGGCTGTGTTAGTGAGGGAGGAGCTGGTATCTGAGAGTGAGACAGGCTGTGTGTTTGTGAGGGAGGAGATGGTATCAGAGAGTGGGACAGGCTGTGTGTTAGTGAGGGAGGAGCTGGTATCTGAGAGTGGGACAGGCTGTGTGTTAGTGAGGGAGGAGATGGTTTCTGAGAGTGGGACAGGTTGAGTGTTAGTGAGGGAGGAGATTGTTTCTGAGAGTGGGACAGGCTTTGTGTAATTGTGGGAGGAGCTGTTATCTGAGAGTGGGAGAGGCTATTTCTTAGTGAGGGAGGAGCTGGTATCTGAGAGTCAGACAGGCTGTGTGTCAGTGAGGGAGGAGCTGGTTTCTGTGAGTGAGACAGGCTGTGTGTTAGTGAGGGAGGAGATGGTTTCTGAGAGTGGGACAGGCTGTGTGTTAGTGAGAGAGAAGATGGTATCTGAGAGTGGGACATGCTGTGTGTTAGTGAGGGAGGGACTGGTATCTGAGAGTGGGACAGGCTGTGTTAGTGAGCGAGGGACTGGTATCTGAGAGTGGGACAGGCTGTGTGTTAGTGAGGGAGGAGCTGGTATCTGAGAGTGGGACAGGCTGTGTGTTAGTGAGGGAGGAGCTGGTATCTGAGAATGGGTGAGGCTGTGTGTTAGTGAGCGAGGAGCTGGTATTCGAGAGTGGGACAGGCTGTGTGTTAGTGAGGGAGGAGCTGGTATCTGAGAGTGAGACAGTCTGTGTATTTGTGAGGGTGGAGATGGTATCCGAGAGTGGGACAGGCTGTGTGTTAGTGAGGGAGGAGCTGGTATCTGAGAGTGGGACAGGCTGTGCATTAGTCAGGGAGGAGCTGGTTTCTGTGAGTGAGACAGGCTGTGTGTTAGTGAGGGAGGAGATGGTTTCTGAGAGTGGGACAGGTTGTGTGTTAGTGAGGGAGGAGATGGTTTCTGAGAGTGGGACAGGCTTTGTGTAATTGTGGGAGGAGCTGGTATCTGAGAGTGGGACAGGCTATTTCTTAGTGAGGGAGGAGCTGGTATCTGAGAGTCGGACAGGCTGTGTGACATTGAAGTAGGAGCTGGTAACTGAGAATGGGACAGGCAGTGTGTTAGTGAGGGCGGAGCTGGTATCTGACATTGGGACAGGCTGTGTGACATTGAGGGAGGAGCAGGAATCTGAGAGTGGGACAGGCTGTGTGTTAGTGAGGGAGGAGCTGGTATCTGAGAGTGGGACAGGCTGTGTGTTAGTGAGGGAGGAGCTGATAACTGAGAGAGGGAGAGGCTGTTTGTTAAGGAGGGTGGAGCTGGTATCAGAGAGTGGGATAGGCTGTGTGTTAGTGAGGGAGCAGATGGTATCTGAGAGTGGGACAGGCTGTGTGTTAGTGAGGGAGGAGCTGGTATCTGAGAGTGGGACAGGCTGTGTGTTAGTGAGGGAGGAGCTGGTGTCGGAGAGTGGGACAGGATGTGTGTTAGTGACAGAGGAGCTGGTGTCTGAGAGTGGGACAGGCTGTGTGTTAGTGAGGTCGGAGCAAGTATCTGAGAGTGGGACAGTCTATGTGTTAGTGACGGAGGAGCATGTATTTGAGAGTGGGAGAGGCTGTGTTAGTGAGGGAGGAGCTGGTATCTGAGACTGGGACAAGCTGTGTGTTAGTGAGGAAGGAGCTAGTAGCTGAGAGTGGGACAGGCTGTGTGTTAGTGAGGGAGGAGACGGTATCTGAAAATGGGACAGTCTGCGTGTTAGTTAGGGAGGAGCTCGTATCTGAGAGTGGTTAAGGCTGTGTTTAAGTGAGGGAGGAGCTGGTATCTGAGATTGCGACAGGCTGTGTGTTAGTTCGGGAGGTGTTGGTATCTGAGAGTAGGACAGGCTGTGTGTTATTGAGGGAGGAGCTGGTACCTGAGAGTGAGACAGACTGTGTGTTAGTAGGGAGGAGCAGGAATCTGAGAGTGGGAGAGGCTGTGTGTTAGTGAGGGAGGAGCTCGTATCTGAGAGTGAGACAGGCTGTGTGTTTGTGAGGGAGGAGATGGTATCTGAGAGTGGGACAGGCTGTGTGTTATTGCGGGAGGAGATGGTATCTGAGTGTGGGACAGACTGTGTGTTAGTGAGGGAGGAGCTGGTATCTGAGAGTGATCAGGCTGTGTGTTTGTGAGGGAGGAGATGGTATCCGAGAGTGGGACAGTCTGTGTGTTCGTGAGGGAGGAGCTGATAACTGAGAGAGGGACAGGCTGTTTGTTATGGAGGGTGGAGCTGGTATCAGAGAGTGGGATAGGCTGTGTGTTAGTGAGGGAGCAGATGGTATCTGAGAGTGGGACAGGGTGTGTGTTAGTGAGGGAGGAGCAGGTATCTGAGAGTGGGTGAGGCTTTGTGTTTGTGACGGAGAAGCTGCATTCTGAGAGTGGGACCGGCTGTGTGTTAGGGAGGAAAGAGCTGGTATCTGAGACAAAGACAGGCTGTGTGTTAGTGAGGGAGGAGCTGGTATCGGAGAGTGGGACAGGATGTGTGTTAGTGACAGAGGAGCTGGTGTCTGAGAATGGAACAGACTGTGTGTTAGTGAGGTCGGAGCAAGTATCTGAGAGTGGGACAGGCTATGTGTTAGTGAGGGAGGAGCATGTATTTGAGAGTGGGAGAGGCTGTGTTAGTGAGGGAGGAGCTGGTATCTGAGACTGGGACAAGCTGTGTGTTAGTGAGGAAGGAGACGGTATCTGAAAATGGGACAGTCTGCGTGTTAGTTAGGGAGGAGCTGGTATCTGAGAGTGGTTGAGGCTGTGTTTAAGTGAGGGAGGAGCTGGTATCTGAGATTGCGACAGGCTGTATATTAGTGAGGGAAGAGCTGGTATTGGAACGTGGAACAACCTGTGTTCGCGAGGGACGAGATGGTATCTGAGAGTGGGACAGGCTGTGTGTTAGTGAGGGAGGAGCTGGTATCTGAGGGCGAGACAGGCTGTATATTAGTGAGGGAAGAGCTGGTATTGGAAGGTGGAACAACCTGTCTTCGCGAGGGAGGAGATGGTATCTGAGACTGGGACAGGCTGTGTGTTAGTGAGGGAGGAGCTGGTATCTGAGAGTGAGACAGGCTGTGTGTTAGTGAGGGAGGAGCTGGTACCTGAGAGTGGGACAGGCTGTGTGTAAGTGAGGGAGGATCTAGTATCTGAGAGTGGGACAGGCTGTGTTAGTGAGGGAGGAGCTAGTATCTGAGAGTGGGACAGGCTGTGTATTAGTGAGGGAGGAGCTGTTATCTGAAAGTGGGACAGGCTGTGTATTAGTGAGGGAGGAGCTGGAATCTGAGAGTGGGACAGGCTGTGTGTTTGTGAGGGAGGAGATGGTATCAGAGAGTGGAATCGGCAGTGTGTTAGTGAGGGAGCAGCTGGTATCTGAGAGTGGGACAGGCTGTGTGTTAGTAAGGGAGGAGCAGGTATCTGAGAGTGGGTGAGGCTGTGTGTTAGTGACGGAGAAGCTGGATTCTGAGAGTGGGACCGGCTGTGTGTTAGTGAGGGAAGAGCTGGTATCAGAGACTAAGTCAGGCTGTGTTTTAGTGAGGGAGGAGCTGGTATCGGAGAGTGGGACAGGCTGTGTGTTAGTGACAGAGGAGCTGGTGTCTGAGAGTGGGACAGACTGTGTGTTAGTGAGGGAGGAGCAAGTATCTGAGAGTGGGACAGGCTGTGTGTTAGTGAGGGAGGAGCTGGTATCTGAGAGTGGGAGAGGCTGTGTTAGTGAGGGAGGAGCTGGTATCTGAGACTGGGACAAGCTGTGTGTTAGTGAGGGAGGAGCTGGTATCTGAGAGTGGGTGAGGCTGTGTGTTAGTGTGCGAGGAGCAGGTATCCGAGACTGGGACAGGCTATGTGTTAGTGAGCGAGGAGCTGGTATTCGAGAGTGGGACAGGCTGTGTGTTAGTGAGGGAGGAGCTGGTATCTGAGAGTGGGACAGGCTGTGTGTTAGTGAGGGAGGAGCAGGTTTCTGTGAGTGAGACAGGCTGTGTGTTAGTGAGGGAGGAGATGGTTTCTGAGAGAGGGACAGGTTTTGTGTTCGTGAGGGAAGAGATGGTTTCTGAGAGTGGGAGAGGCTTTGTGTTATTGTGGGAGGAGCTGATATCTGAGAGTGGGACAGGCTATGGGTTAGTGAGGGAGGAGATGCTATCTGAGAGTGGGTGAGGCTGTGTGTTAGTGAGCGAGGAGCTGGTTTCCGAGAGTGGGACAGGCTGTGTGTTAGTAGGGGAGGAGCTGGTATCTGAGATTGCGACAGGCTGTGTGTTAGTTCGGGAGGTGCTGGTATCTGAGAGTAGGACAGGCTGTGTTTTATTGAGGGAGGAGCTGGTACCTGAGAGTGAGACAGTCTGTGAGTTAGTGAGGGAGGAGCAGGAATCTGAGAGTGGGAGAGGTTGGGTGTTAGTGAAGGAGGAGCTTGTATCTGAGAGTGAGACAGGCTATTTTAGTGAAGGAGGATCTGGTATCTGTGAGTGAGACAGGCTGTGTGTTTCTGAGGGAGGAGATGGTATCAGAGAGTGGAATCGGCTGTGTGTTAGTGAGGGAGCAGCTGGTATCTGAGAGTGGGACAGGCTGTGTGTTAGTGAGGGAGGAGCTGGTACCTGAGAGTGGGACAGGCTGTGTGTTAGTGAGGGAGGGGCAGGTATCTGAGAGTGGGTGAGGCTGTGTGTTAATGACGGAGAAGGTGGATTCTGAGAGTGGGACCGGCTGTGTGTTAGTGAGGGAAGAGCTGGTATCAGAGACGAAGTCAGCCTGTGTTTTAGTGAGGGAGGAGCTGGTATCGGAGAGTGGGACAGGCTGTGTGTTAGTGACAGAGGAGCTGGTATCTGACAGTGGGACAGACTGTGTGTTAGTGAGGGAGGAGCTGGTATCTGAGAGTGGGAGAGGCTGTGTTAGTGAGGGAGGAGCTGGTATCTGAGACTGGCACAAGCTGTGTGTTACTGAGGGAGGATCTGTTATCTGAGAGTGGGTGAGGCTGTGTGTTAGTGTGCGAGGAGCAGGTACCCGAGAGTGGGACAGGCTGTGTGTTAGTGAGGTTGGAGCTGGAATCTGAGATTGTGACAGGCTGTGTGTTAGTTAGGGAGTTGCTGGTATCTTACAGTAGGACAGGCTGTGTGTTATTGAGGGAGGAGCTGGTATCTGAGAGTGAGACAGGCTGTGTTTTTGTGAGGGAGGAGATGGTATCTCAGAGTGGGACAGGCTGTGTGTTTGTGAGGGAGGAGCTGGTATCTGTGAGTGGGACAGGCTGTGTGTTAGAGAGGGAGGAGCTGGTATCTGAGAGTGGGACAGGCTGTTTCTTAGTGAGGGACGAGCTGGTATCTGAGAGTGGGTGAGGCTTTGTGTTAATGAGCGAGGAGCTGGTATCCGAGAGTGGGACAGGCTCTGTGTTAGTGAGGGAGGAGCTGGTATCTGAGAGTGGGACAGGCTGTGTGTTAGTGAGGGAGGAGCTGGTATCCGAGAGTGGGACAGGCTGTGTGTTAGTTAGGGAGGTGCTGGTATCTGAGTGTAGGACAGGCTGTGTGTTATTGAGGGAGGAGCTGGTACCTGAGAGTGAGACAGGCTGTGTGTTAGTTGGGAGGAGCAGGAATCTGAGAGTGGGAGAGGCTGTGTGTTAGTGAGGGAGGAGATGGTATCTGAGAGTGAGACAGGCTGTGTGTTTCGTGATGGAGGAACTAGTATCTGAGAGTGGGACAGGCTGTGTGTTAGTGAGGGAGTAGCTGGTATCTGTGAGGGGACAGACTGCGGGTTAGTGAGGGAGGAGCTGGTATCTGAGACTGGGTGAGGCTGTGTGTTAGTGAGCGAGGAGCTGGTATCCGAGAGTTGGACAGGCTGTGTGTTAGTGAGGGAGGAGCTGGTATCTGAGATTGCTACAGGCTTTGTGTTAGTCAGGGAAGTGCTGGTATCTGAGAGTAGGAAAGGCTGTGTGTTATTGAGGGAGGAGCTTGTATCTGAGCGTGAGACAGGCTATTTTAGTGAAGGAGGAGCTGGTATCTGAGAGTGAGACAGGCTGTGTGTTTGTGAGAGAGGAGCTGGTATCTGAGAGTGGGACAGGCTGTGTGTTAGTGAGGGAGGAGCTGGTACCTGAGAGTGGGACAGGCTTTGTGTTATTGTGGGAGGACTGGAATCTGAGAGTGGGACAGGCTGTGCGTTAGTGAGGGAGCAGGTTGTATCTGAGACTCAGACAGGCTGTGTGTTAGTGAGGGAGGAGCTGGTATCTGAGAGTGGGACAGACTGTGTGTTAGTGAGGGAGGAGCTGGTATCTGAGAGTGGGAGAGGCTGTGTGTTAGTGAGGGAGGAGATGGTATCTGAGAATGGCATAGTCTGTGTGTTAGTGAGGGAGGAGCTGCTGTCTGAGAGTGGGACAGGCTGTTTCTTAGTGAGGGAGGAGCTGGTATCTGAGAGTCGGACATGCTGTGTGTTGGTGAGGGAGGAGTTGGTATCTGAGCTTGGGACAGGCTGTGTGTTTTGTGATGGAGGAACTAGTATCTGAGAGTGGGACAGGCTGTGTGTTAGTGAGGGAGGAGCTGGTATCTGAGAGTGGGTGAGGTTGTGTGTTAGTGAGCGAGGAGCTGGTATCCGAGAGTGGGACAGGCTGTGTGTTAGTGAGGGAGGAGCTGGTATCTGAGAGTAGGACAGGCTGTGTGTTATTGAGGGAGGAGCTGGTACCTGAGAGTGAGACAGGCTGTGTGTTAGTGAGGGAGGAGCAGGAATCTGAGAGTGGGACAGGCTGTATGTTCGTGAAGGAGGAGATAGTATCTGAGAGTGGGACATGATGTGTGTTCGTGAGGGAGGAGCTGGTATCTGAGAGTTGGACAGGCTGTGTGTTAGTGAGGGAGGAGCTGGTATCTGAGAGTGGGACAGGCTGTGTGTTCGTGAGGGAGGAAATGGTATCTGAGAGTGGGACAGGCTGTGTGTTTAGTGATGGAGGAGCTACTATCTGAGAGTTGCACAGCCTGTTTGTTAGTGAGGAAAGAGCTGGTATCGGAAAGTGGAACAGAGATTGAGTTAGTGATGGAGGATCTGGTATCTGAGAGTGGGACAGGCTGTGTGTTAGTGAGGGAGGAGCTTGTATCTGAGAGGGGACAGGCTGTGTGTTAGTGAGGGAGGAGCTGGTATCTGCGAGTGGGACAGGCCGTGTGTTAGTGAGGGAGAAGACTGTATCTGAGTGTGGGACTGGCTGTGTGTTAGTGAGGGAGGAGCAGGTATCTGAGTGTGGGACAGGCTGTGTTAGTGAGGGAGCAGCTGGTATCTGAGAGTGGGACAGGCTGTGTGTTACTGAGGGAGGAGCTTGTATCTGAGAGTGAGACAGGCTGTGTGTTAGTGAGGGAGGAGATGGTATCTGAGAGTGTATGAGGCTGTGTGTTAGTCAGATACGAGATGGTATCAGAGTGGATGAGGCTGTGTGTTAGTGAGGGAGGTTCTGGTATCCGAGAGTGGGACAGGCTGCGTGTTAGTGAGGGAGGATCTAGTATCTGAGAGTGGGACATGCGGTGTGTTAGTGAGCGATGAGCTCGTAAGTGAGAGAGGTACAGGCTGTGTGTTAGTGAGGGAGGAGATGGTATCTGAGAGTGGGACAGGCTGTGTGTGAGTGAGGGAGGAGCTGGTATCTGAGAGAGGGACAGGCTGTGTGTGAGTGAGGGAGTAGCTGGTATCTAAGAGTGGGCCAGGCTGTGTTTTAGTGAGGCAGGTGCTGGTATCTGAGTGTGGGACAGGCTGTGCATTAGTGAGGGAGGAGATGATATTTGGGAGTAGGACAGGCTGTGTGTTACTGAGGGAGGAGTTGGTGTCTGAGAGTGGGACAGGCTGTGTGTTATTGGGGGAGGAGCTGGTATCTGAGAGTGGGACAGGCTATGTGTTAGTGAGGTAGGAGCTGGTATCTGAGAGTGAGACAGGCTGTGTTAGTGAGGGAGGAGCTGGTATCTGGGATAGGGACAGGCTTTGTGTTAGTGAAGGAGGAGATGGTATATGAGAGTGGGAAAGGATGTGTGTTAGTCAGGGAGGAGATGGTATTTGGGAGCAGGACAGGCTGTGTTAGTGAAGGAGGAGCTGGTATCTGAGTGTGGGACAGACTGTGTGTTAGTGAGGGAGGAGCTGGTATCTGAGAGTGAGACAGGCTGTGTGTTTGTGAGGGAGGAGATGGTATCCGAGAGTGCGACAGGCTGTGTGTTCGTGAGGGAGGAGATGGTATCTGAGAGTGGGACAGGCTGTGTTAGTGAGGGAGGAGATGGTATCTGAGAGTGGGACAGGCTGTGTGTCAGTGAGCGAGGAGCTGGTATCTGAGAGTGGGACAGGCTGTGTGTTAGTGAGGGAGGGACTGGTATCTGATAGTGGGACAGACTGTGTGTTAGTGAGTAAGGAACTGGTATCTGAGAGTGGGACAGGCTGTGTGTTAGTGAGGGAGGAGCAGGTATCTGAGAGTGGGACAGACTGTGTGTTAGTGAGGGAGGAGCAGGTATCTAAGAGTGGGACAGGCTGTGTGTTAGTGAGCGAGGAGCTGGTATCTGAGAGTTGGACAGACTGTGTGTTAGTGAGGGAGGAGCATGTATCTGAGAGTGGGACAGGTTGTGAGTTATTGAGGGAGGAGCTGGTATCTGAGAGTCAGACAGGCTGTGTTTTAGAGAGGGAGGAGCTTGTATCTGAGAGTGAGACAGGCTCTGTTAGTGAAGGAGGAGCTGGTATCCGAGAGTGCGACAGGCTGTGTGTTCGTGAGGGAGGAGATGGTATCTGAGAGTGGGACAGGCTGTGTTAGTGAGGGAGGAGATGGTATCTGAGAGTGGGACAGGCTGTGTGTCAGTGAGCGAGGAGCTGGTATCTGAGAGTGGGACAGGCTGTGTGTTAGTGAGGGAGGGACTGGTATCTGATAGTGGGACAGACTGTGTGTTAGTGAGTAAGGAACTGGTATCTGAGAGTGGGACAGGCTGTGTGTTAGTGAGGGAGGAGCAGGTATCTGAGAGTGGGACAGACTGTGTGTTAGTGAGGGAGGAGCAGGTATCTAAGAGTGGGACAGGCTGTGTGTTAGTGAGCGAGGAGCTGGTATCTGAGTGTTGGACAGACTGTGTGTTAGTGAGGGAGGAGCATGTATCTGAGAGTGGGACAGGTTGTGAGTTATTGAGGGAGGAGCTGGTATCTGAGAGTCAGACAGGCTGTGTTTTAGAGAGGGAGGAGCTTGTATCTGAGAGTGAGACAGGCTCTGTTAGTGAAGGAGGAGCTGGTATCTGAGAGTGAGACAGGCTGTGTGTTAGTGAGGGAGGAGATGGTATCTGAGAGTGGGACAGGCTGTGTGTCAGTGAGGGAGGAGCTGGTATCTGAGAGTGGGACAGGCTGTGTGTTAGTGAGGGAGGAGCTGGTATCTGAGAGTGGGACAGGCTGTGTGTTAGTGTGGGAGGAGCTGGTTTCTGTGAGTGAGACAGGCTGTGTGTTAGTGAGGGAGGAGATGGTTTCTGAGAGTGGGACAGGTTGTGTGTTAGTGAGGGAGGAGATTGTTTCTGAGAGTGGGACAGGCTTTGTGTAATTGTGGGAGGAGCTGGTATCTGAGAGTGGGAGAGGCTATTTCTTAGTGAGGGAGGAGCTGGTATCTGAGAGTCAGACAGGCTGTGTGTCAGTGAGGGAGGAGCTGGTTTCTGTGAGTGAGACAGGCTGTGTGTTAGTGAGGGAGGAGATGGTTTCTGAGAGTGGGACAGGCTGTGTGTTAGTGAGGGAGGAGATGGTATCTGAGAGTGGGACAGGCTGTGTGTTAGTGAGGGAGGGACTGGTATCTGAGAGTGGGACAGGCTGTGTTAGTGAGGGAGGGACTGGTATCTGAGAGTGGGACAGGCTGTGTGTTAGTGAGGGAGGAGCTGGTATCTGAGAGTTGGACAGGCTGTGTGTTAGTGAGGGAGGAGCTGGTATCTGAGATTGGGTGAGGCTGTGTGTTAGTGAGCGAGGAGCTGGTATTCGAGAGTGGGACAGGCTGTGTGTTAGTGAGGGAGGAGCTGGTATCTGATTGTGGGAGAGGCTGTGTGTTAGTGAGGGAGGAGCTGGTTTCTGTGAGTGAGACAGGCTGTGTGTTAGTGAGGGAGGAGATGGTTTCTGAGAGTGGGACAGGTTGTGTGTTAGTGAGGGAGGAGATGGTTTCTGAGAGTGGGACAGGCTGTGTGTTATTGGGGGAGGAGCTGGTATCTGAGAGTGGGACAGGCTATGTGTTAGTGAGGTAGGAGCTGGTATCTGAGAGTGAGACAAGCTGTGTTAGTGAGGAAGGAGCTGGTATCTGGGATAGGGACAGGCTTTGTGTTAGTGAAGGAGGAGATGGTATATGAGAGTGGGAAAGGATGTGTGTTAGTCAGGGAGGAGATGGTATTTGGGAGCAGGACAGGCTGTGTTAGTGAAGGAGGAGCTGGTATCTGAGTGTGGGACAGACTGTGTGTTAGTGAGGGAGGAGCTGGTATCTGAGAGTGAGACAGGCTCTGTTAGTGAAGGAGGAGCTGGTATCTGAGAGTGGGACAGGCTGTGTGTTTGTGAGGGAGGAGATGGTATCCGAGAGTGCGACAGGCTGTGTGTTCGTGAGGGAGGAGATGGTATCTGAGAGTGGGACAGGCTGTGTTAGTGAGGGAGGAGATGGTATCTGAGAGTGGGACAGGCTGTGTGTCAGTGAGCGAGGAGCTGGTATCTGAGAGTGGGACAGGCTGTGTGTTAGTGAGGGAGGGACTGGTATCTGATAGTGGGACAGACTGTGTGTTAGTGAGTAAGGAACTGGTATCTGAGAGTGGGACAGGCTGTGTGTTAGTGAGGGAGGAGCAGGTATCTGAGAGTGGGACAGACTGTGTGTCAGTGAGGGAGGAGCAGGTATCTAAGAGTGGGACAGGCTGTGTGTTAGTGAGCGAGGAGCTGGTATCTGAGAGTTGGACAGACTGTGTGTTAGTGAGGGAGGAGCATGTATCTGAGAGTGGGACAGATTGTGAGTTATTGAGGGAGGAGCTGGTATCTGAGAGTCAGACAGGCTGTGTTTTAGAGAGGGAGGAGCTTGTATCTGAGAGTGAGACAGGCTCTGTTAGTGAAGGAGGAGCTGGTATCCGAGAGTGCGACAGGCTGTGTGTTCGTGAGGGAGGAGATGGTATCTGAGAGTGGGACAGGCTGTGTTAGTGAGGGAGGAGATGGTATCTGAGAGTGGGACAGGCTGTGTGTCAGTGAGCGAGGAGCTGGTATCTGAGAGTGGGACAGGCTGTGTGTTAGTGAGGGAGGGACTGGTATCTGATAGTGGGACAGACTGTGTGTTAGTGAGTAAGGAACTGGTATCTGAGAGTGGGACAGGCTGTGTGTTAGTGAGGGAGGAGCAGGTATCTGAGAGTGGGACAGACTGTGTGTTAGTGAGGGAGGAGCAGGTATCTAAGAGTGGGACAGGCTGTGTGTTAGTGAGCGAGGAGCTGGTATCTGAGAGTTGGACAGACTGTGTGTTAGTGAGGGAGGAGCATGTATCTGAGAGTGGGACAGGTTGTGAGTTATTGAGGGAGGAGCTGGTATCTGAGAGTCAGACAGGCTGTGTTTTAGAGAGGGAGGAGCTTGTATCTGAGAGTGAGACAGGCTCTGTTAGTGAAGGAGGAGCTGGTATCTGAGAGTGAGACAGGCTGTGTGTTAGTGAGGGAGGAGATGGTATCTGAGAGTGGGACAGGCTGTGTGTCAGTGAGGGAGGAGCTGGTATCTGAGAGTGGGACAGGCTGTGTGTTAGTGATGGAGCGACTGGTATCTGAAAGTGGGGCAGGCTGTGTGTTAGTGAGGGAGGAGCTGGTATCACAGAATGGGATAGGCTGTGTGTTAGTGAGGGAGCAGCTGGTATCTGAGAGTGGGACAGGCTGTGTGTTAGTGAGGGAGGAGCAGGTATCTGAGAGTGGGTGAGGCTGTGTGTTCGTGACGGAGAATTTGGATTCTGAGAGTGGGACAGTCTGTGTGTTAGTGAGGGAGGAACTGGTATCTGAGAGTGGGACAGGCTGTGTTTTAGTGACAGAGGAGCTGGTGTCTGAGAGTGGGACAGACTGAGTGTTAGTGAGGAAGGACCAAGTATCTGAGAGTGGGACAGGCTGTGTGTTAGTGAGGAAGGAGCTGGTATCTGAGAGTGGGAGAGGCTGTGTTCGTGAGGGAGGAGCTGGTATCTGAGACTGGGACAGGCTGTGTGTTAGTGAGGGAGGAGCAAGTGTCTGATAGTGGGACAGGCTGTGTGCTAGTGAGGGAGGAGCATGTATCTGAGAGTCGGACCGGCAGTGTATTATTTAGGGAGGAGCTGGTATCTGAGAGTGAGGCAGGCTGTGTGTTAGAGAGGGAGGAGCTTGTATCTGAGAGTGGGACAGGCTCTGTTAGTGAAGGAGGAGCTGGTATCTGAGAGTGAGACAGGCTGTGTGTTTGTGAGGGAGGAGATGGTATCTGAGAGTGCGACAGGCTGTGTGTTCGTGAGGGAGGAGATGGTATCTGAGAGTGGGACAGGCTGTGTTAGTGAGGGAGGAGATGGTATCTGAGAGTGGGACAGGCTGTGTGTCAGTGAGCGAGGAGCTGGTATCTGAGAGTGGAACAGGCTGTGTGTTAGTGAGGGAGGGACTGGTATCTGATAGTGGGACAGACTGTGTGTTAGAGAGTGAGGAACTGGTATCTGAGAGTGGGACAGGCTGTGTGTTAGTGAAGGAGGAGCTGGTATCAGAGAGTGGGATAGGCTGTGTGTTAGTGAGGGAGCAGCTGGTATCTGAGAGTTGGACAGGCTGTGTGTTAGTGAGGGAGGAGATGGTATCCGAGAGTGGGACAGACTGTGTGTTAGTGAGGGAGGAGTTGGTATCTGAGATTGCGACAGGCTGTGTGTTACTGAGGGAGGAGCTGGTATCTGAGAGTGGGACAGGCTGTGTGTTAGTGAGGGAGGAGATGGTATCCGAGAGTGGGACAGACTGTGTGTTAGTGAGGGAGGAGCTGGTATCTGAGATTGCGACAGGCTGTGTGTTAGTAGGGAGGAGCAGGTATCTAAGAGTGGGACAGGCTGTGTGTTAGTGAGGGAGGAGCTGGTATCTGAGAGTTGGACAGACTGTGTGTTAGTGAGGGAGGAGCAGGTATCTGAGAGAGGGACAGGCTGTATGTTATTGAGGGAGGAGCTGGTATCTGAGAGTGAGACAGGCTGTGTTTTAGAGAGGGAGGAGCTTGTATCTGAGAGTGAGAGAGGCTCTGTTAGTGAAGGAGGAGCTGGTATCTGAGAGTGAGACAGGCTGTGTGTTTGTGAGGGAGCAGCTGGTATCTGAGAGTGGGACAGTCTGTGTGTTAGTGAAGGAGGAGCTGGTATCTGAGAGTGGGACAGGCTGTGTGTTAGTGAGGGAGGAGCAGGTATCTGAGAGTGGGTGAGGCTGTGTGTTCGTGACGGAGAAGCTGGATTCTGAGAGTGGGACAGGCTGTGTGTTAGTGAGGGAGGAGCTGGTATCTGAGATTGGGACAGGCTGTGTTTTAGTGACAGAGGAGCTGGTGTCTGAGAGTGGGACAGACTGTGTGTTAGTGAGGGAGGAGCAGTATCTGAGAGTGGGACAGGCTGTGTGTTAGTGAGGGAGGAGCTGGTATCTGAGAGTGGGAGAGGCTGTGTTCGTGAGGGAGGAGCTGGTATCTGAGACTGGGACAGGCTGTGTGTTAGTGAGGGAGGATCAAGTGTCTGATAGTGGGACAGGCTGTGTGTTAGTGAGGGTGGAGCTGGTATCTGAGAGTGGGACAGGCTGTGTGTTAGTGAGGGAGGAGACGGTATCTGAGAATGGGACAGTCTGTGTGTTAGTGAGGGAGGAGCTGGTATCTGAGAGTGGGTGAGTCTGTGTGTTAGTGATTGAGTAGCTGGTATCCGAGAGTGGGACAGGCTGTGTGTTAGTGAGGGAGGAGCAGGAATCTGAGAGTGGGAGAGGCTGTGTGTTAGTGAGGGAGGAGCTTGTATCTGAGAGTGAGACAGGCTGTGTGTTAGTGAGGGAGGAGATGGTATCTGAGAGTGGGACAGGCTGTGTGTCAGTGAGCGAGGAGCTGGTATCTGAGAGTGGGACAGGCTGTGTGTTAGTGAGGGAGGAGCTGGTATCTGCGAGTGGGACAGGCCGTGTGTTAGTGAGGGAGAAGATGGTATCTGAGAGTGGGACTGGCTGTGTGTTAGTGAGGGAGGAGCAGGTATCTGAGTGTGGGACAGGCTGTGTGTTAGTGAGGGAGGAGCTGATATCTGAGAGTGGGACAGGCTGTGTGTCAGTGAGGGAGGAGCTTGTATCTGAGAGTGGGACAGGCTGTGTGTAAAGTGATGGAGCGACTGGTATCTGAAAGTGGGGCAGGCTGTGTGTCAGTGAGGGAAGAGCTTGTATCTGAGAGTGGGACAGGCTGTGTGTTAGTGATGGAGCGACTGGTATCTGAAAGTGGGGCAGGCTGTGTGTTAGTAAGGGAGGAGCTGGTATCAGAGAATGGGATAGGCTGTGTGTTAGTGAGGGAGCAGCTGGTATCTGAGAGTGGGACAGGCTGTGTTTTAGTGACAGAGGAGCTGGTGTCTGAGAGTGGGACAGACTGTGTGTTAGTGAGGGAGGAGCAAGTATCTGAGAGTGGGACAGGCTGTGTGTTAGTGAGGGAGGATCTGGTATCTGAGATTGGTACAGGCTGTGTTAGTGAGGGAGGATCTGTTATCTGAGAGTGGGACAGGCTGTGTGATAGTGAGGGAGAAGCTGGTATCTGAGAGTGGGACAGGCTGTGTGTTAGTGAGGGAGGAGCAGGTATCTGAGAGTGGGTGAGGCTGTGTGTTCGTGACGGAGAAGCTGGATTCTGAGAGTGGGACAGGCTGTGTGTTAGTGAGGGAGGAGCTGGTATCTGAGATTGGGACAGGCTGTGTTTTAGTGACAGAGGAGCTGGTGTCTGAGAGTGGGACAGACTGTGTGTTAGTGAGGGAGGAGCTGGTATCTGAGAGTGGGAAAGGCTCTGTGTTTGTGAGGGAGGAGCTTGTATCCGAGAGTGAGACAGGCTGTGTGTTAGTGAGGGAGGAGCTGGTATCTGAGAGTGGGACAGGCTGTGTGTTAGTGAGGGAGGAGCAGTATCTGAGAGTGGGACAGGCTGTGTGTTAGTGAGGGAGGAGCTGGTATCTGAGAGTGGGAGAGGCTGTGTTCGTGAGGGAGGAGCTGGTATCTGAGACTGGGACAGGCTGTGTGTTAGTGAGGGAGGATCAAGTGTCTGATAGTGGGACAGGCTGTGTGTTAGTGAGGGTGGAGCTGGTATCTGAGAGTGGGACAGGCTGTGTGTTAGTGAGGGAGGAGACGGTATCTGAGAATGGGACAGTCTGTGTGTTAGTGAGGGAGGAGCTGGTATCTGAGAGTGGGTGAGTCTGTGTGTTAGTGATTGAGTAGCTGGTATCCGAGAGTGGGACAGGCTGTGTGTTAGTGAGGGAGGAGCAGGAATCTGAGAGTGGGAGAGGCTGTGTGTTAGTGAGGGAGGAGCTTGTATCTGAGAGTGAGACAGGCTGTGTGTTAGTGAGGGAGGAGATGGTATCTGAGAGTGGGACAGGCTATGTGTTCGTGAGGGAGGAGATGGTATCTGAGAGTGGGACAGGCTGTGTGTCAGTGAGCGAGGAGCTGGTATCTGAGAGTGGGACAGGCTGTGTGTTAGTGAGGGAGGAGCTGGTATCTGCGAGTGGGACAGGCCGTGTGTTAGTGAGGGAGAAGATGGTATCTGAGAGTGGGACTGGCTGTGTGTTAGTGAGGGAGGAGCAGGTATCTGAGTGTGGGACAGGCTGTGTGTTAGTGAGGGAGGAGCTGATATCTGAGAGGGGGACAGGCTGTGTGTCAGTGAGGGAGGAGCTTGTATCTGAGAGTGGGACAGGCTGTGTGTAAAGTGATGGAGCGACTGGTATCTGAAAGTGGGGCAGGCTGTGTGTCAGTGAGGGAAGAGCTTGTATCTGAGAGTGGGACAGGCTGTGTGTTAGTGATGGAGCGACTGGTATCTGAAAGTGGGGCAGGCTGTGTGTTAGTAAGGGAGGAGCTGGTATCAGAGAATGGGATAGGCTGTGTGTTAGTGAGGGAGCAGCTGGTTTCTGAGAGTGGGACAGGCTGTGTTTTAGTGACAGAGGAGCTGGTGTCTGAGAGTGGGACAGACTGTGTGTTAGTGAGGGAGGAGCAAGTATCTGAGAGTGGGACAGGCTGTGTGTTAGTGAGGGAGGAGATGGTATCTGAGAGTGGGACAGGCTGTGTGTCAGTGAGGGAGGAGCTGGTATCTGATAGTGGGACAGGCTGTGTGTTAGTGATGGAGCGACTGGTATCTGAAAGTGGGGCAGGCTGTGTTTTAGTGACAGAGGAGCTGGTGTCTGAGAGTGGGACAGACTGTGTGTTAGTGAGGGAGGAGCAAGTATCTGAGAGTGGGACAGGCTATGTGTTAGTGAGGGAGGAGATGGTATCTGAGAGTGGGACAGGCTGTGTGTCAGTGAGGGAGGAGCAGGTATCTGAGAGTGGGTGAGGCTGTGTGTTCGTGACGGAGAAGCTGGATTCTGAGAGTGGGACAGGCTGTGTGTTAGTGAGGGAGGAGCTGGTATCTGAGATTGGGACAGGCTGTGTTTTAGTGACAGAGGAGCTGGTGTCTGAGAGTGGGACAGACTGTGTGTTAGTGAGGGGGGAGCAAGTATCTGAGAGTGGGACAGGCTGTGTGTTAGTGAGGGAGGAGGTGGTATCTGAGAGTGGGAGAGGCTGTGTTCGTGAGGGAGGAGCTCGTATCTGAGACTGGGACAGGCTGTGTGTTAGTGAGGGAGGAGCAAGTGTCTGATAGTGGGACAGGCTGTGTGTTAGTGAGGGTGGAGCTGGTATCTGAGAGTGGGACAGGCTGTGTGTTAGTGAGGGAGGAGCTGGTATCTGAGAGTGGGTGAGTCTGTGTTTTAGTGATTGAGTAGCTGGTATCCGAGAGTAAGACAGGCTGTGTGTTAGTGAGGGAGGAGCTGGTATCTGAGAGTGGGACAGGCTGTGTGTTAGTGAGGGAGGAGCTGGTATCTGAGAGTGGGACAGGCTGTGTGTTAGTGAGGGAGGGAGAGGTATCTGCGAGTGGGACAGGCTGTGTGGTAGTGAGGGAGGAGCTGGTATCTGAAGTGGGACAGGCTGTTTCTTAGTGAGGGAGGAGCTGGTATCTGAGAGTCGGACAGGCTGTGTGTCTGTGAGGGAGGAGCTGGTTTCTGTGAGTGAGACAGGCTGTGTGATAGTGAGGGAGGAGATGGTTTCTGAGACTGGGACAGGCTGTGTGTTAGTCAGGGAGGAGATGGCATCTGAGAGTGGGACAGGTTGTGTGTTTAGTGATGGAGGAACTTGTATCTGAGAGTGGGACAGGCTGTGTGTTAGTGAGGGATTAGCTGGTATCTGAGAGTGGGTGAGGCTGTGTGTAAGTGATGGAGGAGCTGGTATCTGAAAGTGGGACAGGCTGTGTGTTAGTGAGGGAGGAACTGGTATCAGAGAGTCGGAAGGGCTGTGTGTTAGTGAGGGAGCAGCTGGTATCTGAGAGTGGTACAGGCTGTGTGTTAGTGAGGGAGAAGCTTGTATCTGAGAGTGGGACATGCTGTGTGTTAGTGAGGGAGGAGCTCTTAAGTGAGAGAGGGACAGGCTGTCTGAGAGAGAGGGAGGAGCTAGTTTCTGAGAGTAGGACAGACTGTGTTTTAGTGAGGCAGGAGCTGGTATCTAGAGAGGGACAGGCTGTATGTTAGTGAGGGAGGAGCTGGTATCTGAGAGAGGATCAGGCTGTGTGTTAGTGACGGAGTAGCTGGTATCTGAGAGTGGGCCAGGCTGTGTTTTCGTGAGGCAGGAGCTGCTATCACAGTGTGGGACAGGCTGTGTGTTAGTGAGGGAGGAGCTGGTATTTGAGAGTAGGACAGGCTGTGTGTTAGTGAGGGAGGAGCTGGTATCGGAGTGTGGGACAGGCTGTGTGTTACTGAGGTAGGAGCTGGTATCTGAGAGTGAGACAGGCTGTGTGTTAGTGAGGAAGGAGCTGGTATCTGGGATTGGGACAGGCTGTGTGTTAGTGAAGGAGGACCTGGTATTTGAGAGTGGGAAATGATGTGTGTTATTCAGGGAGGAGATGGTATCTGGGAGCAGGACAGGCTGTGTTAGTGAGGGAGGAGCTGGTATCTGAGTGTGGGTGAGCCTGTGTGTTAGTGAGGGAGCAGTGATATCTCAGAGTTGGAAAGGCTGTGTGTTAGTGAGTGAGTAGCTGGTATCTGAGAGTAGGACCAGCTGTGTGTTTTTGAGGGAGGAGCTGGTATCTGAGAGTGAGACAGGCTGTGTGTTAGAGAGGGAGGAGCTTGTATCTGAGAGTGAGACAGGCTCTGTAAGTGAAGGAGGAACTGGTATCTGAGTGTGAGACAGGCTGTGTGTTTGTGAGGGAGGAGATGGTAACTGAGACTGCGACAGGCTGTGTGTTAGTGAGGGAGGCATAGTATCTGAGAGTGGGACAGGCTGTGTGTCAGTGAGGGTGGATCTGGCATCTGAGTGTGAGACAGGCTGTGCGCTAGTGAGGGAGGAGATGGTATCTGAGAGTGGGACAGGCTGTGTGTCAGTGAGGGAAGAGCTGGTATCTGAGAGTGGGACAGGCTGTGTGTTAGTGAGGGAGGGACTGGTATCTGAGAGAGGGACAGGCAGTGTTTTAGTGAGGGAGGAAGTGGTATCTGAGAGTGGGACAGGCTGTGTGTTAGTGAAGGAGGAGCTGGTATCAGAGAGTGGGATAGGCTGTGTTCGTGAGGGAGCAGCTGGTATCTGAGAGTGGGACAGGCTGTGTGTTAGTTAGGGAGGAGCAGGTATCTGAGAGTGGGACAGACTGTGTGTTAGTGAGGGAGGAGCAGGTATCTGAGATTGGGACAGGCTGTGTGTTATTGAGGGAGGAGCTTGTATCTGAGAGTGAGACAGGCTGTGTGTTTGTGAGGGAGGAGATGGTATCTGAGTGTGGGACAGGCTGTGTGTTAGTGAGGGAGGGATTGGTATCTGCGAGTGGGACAGGCTGTGTGTTTGTGAGGGAGGAGATGGTATCTGAGAGTGGGACAGGTTGTGTGTTAGTGAGGGAGGAGCTGGTATCTGAGTGTGGGACAGGCTGTGTGTTAGTGAGGGAGGGATTGGTATCTGCGAGTGGGACAGGCTGTGTGTTAGTGAGGGAGGAGCTGGTATCTGAGAGTCGGACAGGCATTGTGTCAGTGAGGGAGAAGCTGGTTTCTGTGAGTGAGACAGGCTATGTGTTAGTGAGGGAGGAGATGGTTTCTGAGAATGGGACAGGCTGTGTGTTAGTCAGGGAGGAGATGGTATCTGAGAGTGGGACAGGCTGTGTGTTTAGTGATGGAGGAACTAGTATCTGAGAGTGGGACAGGCTGTGTGTTAGTGAGGGAGGAGCTGGTATCTGAGAGTCGGACAGGCATTGTGTCAGTGAGGGAGAAGCTGGTTTCTGTGAGTGAGACAGGCTATGTGTTAGTGAGGGAGGAGATGGTTTCTGAGAATGGGACAGGCTGTGTGTTAGTCAGGGAGGAGATGGTATCTGAGAGTGGGACAGGCTGTGTGTTTAGTGATGGAGGAACTAGTATCTGAGAGTGGGACAGGCTGTGTGTTAGTGAGGGAGGAACTGCTATCTGAGAGTGGGTGAGGCTGTGTGTTAGTGAAGGAGGTGCTGGTATCTGAGAGGGGACACGCTGTGTGTTAGTGAGGGAGGAGCTGGTATCTGCGAGTTGGACAGGCTGTGTGTTAGTGAGGGAGAAAACCGTATCTGAGAGTGGGACAGGCTGTGTGTTAGTGAGGGAGGAGCAGATATCTGAGTGTGGGACAGGCTGTGTGTTAGTGAGGGAGGAGCTGATATCTGAGATTGCGACAGGCTGTGTGTTAGGGAGGGAGGAGCTGGTAACAGAGAGTTGGAAGGGCTGTGTGTTAGTGAGGGAAGAGCTGGTATCTGAGAGTGGGACAGGCTGTGTGTTAGTGAGGGAGGAGCTTGTTTCTGAGAGTGAGACAGGCTGTGTGTTAGTGAGGCAGGAGATGGTATCTGAGAGTGGGACAGGCTCTGTGTCAGTGAGGGTGGAGCTGGTATCTGAGAGTGAGACAGGCTGTGTGTTAGTGAGGGCGGGACTGGTGTCTGAGACTGGGACAGAATGTGTGGTCTGGGAGGAGATGGTATCTGAGCGTGGGACAGGCTGTGTTTTAGTGAGGGAGGAGCTGGTGTCTGAGAATGAGACAGGCTGTGTGTTAGTGAGGGAGGAGATGGTTTCTGAGAGTGGGAGAGGCTGTGTGTTAGTGAGGGAGGAGATGGTATCTGAGATTGGGACAGGCTGTGTTTTTTGCGATGGAGGAGATAGTATCTGATAGTTGCACAGCCTGTTTGTTAGTGAGGAAAGAGCTGGTATCGGAAAGTGGAACAGAGATTGTGTTAGTGATGGAGGATCTGGTATTTGAGAGTGGGACAGGCTGTGTGTGGTCTGGGAGGAGCTGGTATCTGAGCGTGGGACAGGCTGAGTTTTAGTGAGTGACTGGCTGGTATCTGAGAATGCGACAGGCTGTGTGTTAGTGAGGGAGGAGATGGTTTCTGAGAGTGGGAGAGGCTGTGTGTTAGTGAGGGAGGAGATGGTATCTGAGAGTGGGACAGGCTGTGTGTTTTGTGATGGAGGAGATAGTATCTGAGAGTTGCACAGCCTGTTTGTTAGTGAGGAAATAGCTGGTATCGGATACTGGAAGAGAGATTGTGTTAGTGATGGAGGATCTGGTATCTGAGAGTGGGACAGGCTGTGTGTTCGTGATGGATGATCTGGTATCTGAGAGTGCGACAGGCTGTGTGTTAGTGAGGGAGGAGCTGGTATCTGCGAGTGGGACAGGCTGTGTGTTAGTGAGGGAGAAGACCGTATCTGAGAGTGGGACAGGCTGTGTGTTAGTGAGGGAGGAGCTGATATCTGAGATTGCGACAGGTTGTGTGTTAGGGAGGGAGGAGCTGGTAACAGAGAGTTGGAAGGGCTGTGTGTTAGTGAGGGAGCAGCTGGTATCTGAGAGTGGGACAGGCTGTGTGTTAGAGAGGGAGGAGATGGTATCTGAGAGTGAGACAGGCTGTGTGTTAGTGAGGGAGGAACTGGTATCTGAGAGTGGGTGAGGCTGTGTGTTAGTGAGGGAGGAGCTGGTAACTGAGAGTGGGACAGGCTGTGTGTGAGTGATGGAGGAGCTTGTATCTGAAAGTGGGACAGGCTGTGTGTTAGTGAGGGAGGAGTTGGTATCTGAGATTTCGACAGACTGTGTTTTAGGGAGGGAGGAGCTGGTATCTGAGAGTGGGACAGGCGGTGTGTTAGTGAGGGAGGAGCTTGTATCTGAGAGTGGGACAGGCTGTGTGTTGGTGAGGGAGGAACTTGTATCTGAGAGTGGGACAGGCTGTGTGTAAGTGAGGGAGGTTTTGGTATCTGAGAGTTGGACAGGCTGTGTGTTAGTGAGGGAGGATCTAGCATCTGAGAGTGGGACATGCTGTGTGTTAGTGAGGGAGGAGCTCGTAAGTGAGAGAGGGACAGGCTGTCTGTGAGAGAGGGAGGAGCTGGTATCTGAGAGTGGGCCAGGCTTTGTTTTAGTGAGGCAGGAGCTGCTATCTAAGTCTGGGACAGGCTGTGTGTTAGTGAGGGAGGAGCTGGTATCTGATAGTGGGACAGGCTATGTGTTAGTGAGGTAGGAGCTGGTACCTGAGAGTGAGACAGGCTGTGTGTTAGTGAGGAAGGAGCTGGTATCTGGGATTGGGACAGGCAGTGTGTTAGTGAAGGAGGACCTGGTATATGAGAGTGGGAAATGATGTGTGTTATTCAGGGAGGAGTTTGTATCTGGGAGCAGGACAGGCTGTGTTAGTGAGGGAGGAGCTGCTATCTAAGTGTGGGACAGACTGTGTGTTAGTGAGGGAGGAGCTGGTATCTGAGAGTAGGACAGGCTGTGTGTTACTGAGGAAGGAACAGGTATCTGATAGTGGGACAGGCTATGTGTTAGTGAGGTAGGAGCTGGTATCTGAGAGTGAGACAGGCTCTGTAAGTGAAGGAGGAGCTGGTATCTGAGAGTGAGACAGGCTGCGTGTTTGTGAGAGAGGAGATGGTATCTGAGAGTGCGACAGGCTGTGTGTTAGTGAGGGAGGAGATGGTACCTGAGTTTGGGACAGGCTGTGTGTCAGTGAGGGTGGAGCTGGTATCTGAGCGTGAGACAGGCTGTGTGTTAGTGAGGGAGGAGATGGTAATTGAGAGTGGGACAGGCTGTGTGTTAGTGAGGGAGGAGATGGTTTCTGAGTGGGACAGGCTGTGTGTCAGTGAGGATGGAGCTGGTATTTGAGAGTTAGACAGGCTGTGTGTTAGTGAGGGAGGGACTGGTATCTGAGAGTGCGACAGGCTGTGTGTTAGTGAGGGAGGAACTGGTATCTGAGAGTGGGACAGGCTGTGTGTTAGTGAGAGAGGAGCTGGTATCTGAGAGTGGGTCAGGCTGTGTGTGGTCTGGGAGGAGCTGATATCTGAGCGTGGGACAGGATGTGTTTTAGTGAGGGACTAGCTGGTATCTGAGAATGCGACAGGCTGTGTGTTACTGAGGGAGGAGATGGTTTCTGAGAGTGGGACAGGCTGTGTGTTAGTGAGGGAGGAGATGGTATCTGAGAATGGGACAGGCTGTGTGTTAGTGAGGGAGGAGATGGTATCTGAGAGTGGGACAGGCTGTGTGTTTAGTGATGGAAGAGCTAGTATCTGAGAGTTGCACAGCCTGTTTGTTAGTGAGGAAAGAGCTGGTATCGGATAGTGGAAGAGAGATTGTGTTAGTGATGGAGGATCTGGAATCTGAGAGTGGGACAGGCTGTGTGTTAGTGAGGGAGGTGCTGGTATCTGAGAGGGGACACGCTGTGTGTTAGTGAGGGAGGAGCTGGTATCTGCGAGTTGGACAGGCTGTGTGTTAGTGAGGGAGAAGACCGTATCTGAGAGTGGGACTGGCTGTGTGTTAGTGAGGGAGGAGCAGATATCTGAGTGTGGGACAGGCTGTGTGTTAGTGAGGGAGGAGCTGATATCTGAGATTGCGACAGGCTGTGTGTTAGGGAGGGAGGAGCTGGTAACAGAGAGTTGGAAGGGCTGTGTGTTAGTGAGGGAAGAGCTGGTATCTGAGAGTGGGACAGGCTGTGTGTTAGTGAGGGAGGAGCTTGTTTCTGAGAGTCAGACAGGCTGTGTGTTAGTGAGGCAGGAGATGGTATCTGAGAGTGGGACAGGCTGTGTGTCAGTGAGGGTGGAGCTGGTATCTGAGAGTGAGACAGGCTGTGTGTTAGTGAGGCAGGAGATGGTATCTGAGAGTGGGACAGGCTCTGTGTTAGTGAGGGAGGAGGTGGTATCTGAGAGTGGGACAGGCTGTGTGTTAGTGAGGGAGGAGCTGGTATGAGAGTGAGACAGGCTGTGTGTTAGTGAGGGAGGAGCTGGTATCTGAGAGTGGGACAGGCTGTGTGTTAGTGAGGGAGGAGCTGGTATCTGAGAGTGGGACAGACTGTGTTCGTGAAGGAGGAGCTTGTATCTGAGAGTGGGACAAGCTGTGTGTTAGCGAGGGAGGACCTGGTATCTGAGAGCGGGACAGGCTGTGTGTTAGTGAGGGAGGAACAGGTATTCGGGGGTAGGACTGGCTGGGTGTCAGTGAGGGAGGAGCTGGTGTCTGAGACTGGGACAGAATGTGTGGTCTGGGAGGAGATGGTATCTGAGCGTGGGACAGGCTGTGTTTTAGTGAGGGAGGAGCTGGTGTCTGAGAATGAGACAGGCTATGTGATAGTGAGGGAGGAGATGGTTTCTGAGAGTGGGAGAGGCTGTGTGTTAGTGAGGGAGGAGATGGTATCTGAGATTGGGACAAGCTGTGTTTTTTGTGATGGAGGAGATAGTATCTGATAGTTTCACAGCCTGTTTGTTAGTGAGGAAAGAGCTGGTATCGGAAAGTGGAACAGAGATTGTGTTAGTGATGGAGGATCTGGTATCTGAGAGTGGGACAGGCTGTGTGTTAGTGATGGATGATCTGGTATCTGAGAGTGGGACAGGCTGTGTGTTAGTGAGGGAGGAGCTGGTATCTGCGAGTGGGACAGGCTGTGTGTTAGTGAGGGAGAAGACCGTATCTGAGAGTGGGACAGGCTTTGTGTTAGTGAGGGAGGAGCTGATATCTGAGATTGCGACATGTTGTGTGTTAGGGAGGGAGGAGCTGGTAACAGAGAGTTGGAAGGGCTGTGTGTTAGTGAGGGAGCAGCTGGTATCTGAGAGTGGGACAGGCTGTGTGTTAGAGAGGGAGGAGCTTGTATCTGAGAGTGAGACAGGCTGTGTGTTACTGAGGGAGGAGATGGTATCTGAGAGTGAGACAGGCTGTGTGTTAGTGAGGGAGGGACTGGTATCTGAGAGTGGGACAGGCTGTGTGTTAGTGAGGGAGGAACTGGTATCTGAGAGTGGGACAGGCTGTGTGTTAGTGGGACAGGAGCTGGTATCTGAGAGTGGGACAGGATGTGTGTTAGTGAGGGAGGAGGTGTTATCTGTGAGTGGGAAATGCTGTGTGTTAGTGAGGGAGGAGATAGTATCTGAGAGTGGGACGGACTGTGTGTTCGTGAAGGAGTAGATAGTATCTGTGAGTTGGACATGATGTGTGTTAGTGAGGGAGGAGCTGGAATCTGAGAGTGGGACAGGCTGTGTGTTAGTGAGTGAGGAGCTGGTATCTGAGAGCGGGACAGGCTGTGTGTTAGTGAGGGAGGAACAGGTATTCGGGAGTAGGACTGGCTGGGTGTTAGTGAGGGAGGAGCTGGTGTCTGAGACTGGGACAGACTGTGTGTGGTCTGGGAGGAGCTGGTATCTGAGCGTGGGACTGGCTGTGTTTTAGTGAGGGAGGAGCTGGTATCTGAGAATGAGACAGGCTGTGTGTTAGTGAGGGAGGAGATGGTTTCTGATAGTGGTAGAGGCTGTGTGTTAGTGAGCGAGGAGATGGTATCTGAGAGTGGGACAGGCTGTGTTTTTAGTGATGGAGGAGATAGTATCTGAGAGTTGAACAGCCTGTTTGTTAGTGAGGAAAGAGCTTGTATCGGAAAGTGGAACTATATTGTCTTAGTGATGGATGATCTGGTATCTGAGAGTGGGACAGGCTGTGTGTTAGTGAGGGAGGTGCTGGTATCTGAGACTGGGACAGGCTGTGTGTTAGTGAGGGAGGAGCAAGTGTCTGATAGTGGGACAGGCTGTGTGTTAGTGAGGGTGGAGCTGGTATCTGAGAGTGGGACAGGCTGTGTGTTAGTGAGGGAGGAGCTGGTATCTGCGAGTGGGACAGGCTGTGTGTTAGTGAGGGAGAAGACGGTATCTGAGAGTGGGACTGGCTGTGTGTTAGTGAGGGAGAAGCAGGTATCTGAGATTGCGACAGGCTGTGTGTTAGGGAGGGAGGAGCTGGTATCAGAGAGTCGGAATGGCTCTGTGTTAGTGAGGGAGCAGCTGGTATCTGAGAGTGGGACAGGCTGTGTGTTAGTGAGGGAGGAGATGGTATCTGAGAGTAGGACAGGCTGTGTGTCAGTGAGGGAGGAGCTTGTATCTGAGAGTGAGACAGGCTGTTTATTAGTGAGGGAGCAGCTCGTATGTGAGAGAGGGACAGGCTGTCTGTGAGAGAGGGAGGAGCTGGTATCTCAGAGTAGGACAGACTGTGTTTTAGTGAGGGAGGAGCTGGTATCTAGAGAGGGAACTGCTGTGTGTCAGTGAGGGAGGAGCTGGTTTCTGAGAGTGAGACAGGCTGTGTGTGAGTGAGGGACGATTTAGTATCTGAGAGTGGGACAGGAGTGTGTCAGTGAGGGTGGATCTGGTATCTGAGAGTGAGACAGGCTGTGTGTTAATGAGGGAGTAGATGGTATCTGAGAGTGGGACAGGCTGTGTGTCAGTGAGGGAGGAGATGGTATCTGAGAGTAGGACAGGCTGTATGTCAATGAGGGAGGAGCTGGTATCTGAGATTGGGACAGGCTGTGTGTAAGTGAGGGAGGGACTGGTATCTGAGAGTGGGACAGGCTTTGTGTTAGTGAGGGAGGAACTGGTATCTGAGAGTGGGACAGGCTGTGTGTTAGTGAGGGAGCAGCTGGTATCAGAGTGTGGGATAGGCTGTGTGTTAGTGAGGGAGCAGCTGGTATCTGAGAGTGGGACAGGCTGTGTTTTAGTGAGGGAGGAGCTGGTTTCTGAGAGTGGGACAGGCTGTGTGTTAGTGAGGGAGGAGCAAGTGTCTGATAGTGGGACAGGCTGTGTGTTAGTGAGGGTGGAGCTGGTATCTGATAGTGGGACAGGCTGTGTGTTAGTGAGGGAGGAGCTGGTATCTGCGAGTGGGACAGGCTGTGTGTTAGTGAGGGAGAAGACGGTATCTGAGAGTGGGACTGGCTGTGTGTTAGTGAGGGAGGAGCAGGTATCTGAGATTGCGACAGGCTGTGTGTTATGGAGGGAGGAGCTGGTATCAGAGAGTCGGAATGGCTCTGTGTTAGTGAGGGAGCAGCTGGAATCTGAGAGTGGGACAGGCTGTGTGTTAGTGAGGGAGGAGATGGTATCTGAGAGTAGGACAGGCTGTGTGTCAGTGAGGGAGGAGCTTGTATCTGAGAGTGAGACAGGCTGTTTATTAGTGAGGGAGCAGCTCGTATGTGAGAGAGGGACAGGCTGTCTGTGAGAGAGGGAGGAGCTGGTATCTCAGAGTAGGACAGACTGTGTTTTAGTGAGGGAGGAGCTGGTATCTAGAGAGGGAACTGCTGTGTGTCAGTGAGGGAGGAGCTGGTTTCTGAGAGTGAGACAGGCTGTGTGTGAGTGAGGGACGATTTAGTATCTGAGAGTGGGACAGGAGTGTGTCAGTGAGGGTGGATCTGGTATCTGAGAGTGAGACAGGCTGTGTGTTAATGAGGGAGTAGATGGTATCTGAGAGTGGGACAGGCTGTGTGTCAGTGAGGGAGGAGATGGTATCTGAGAGTAGGACAGGCTGTATGTCAATGAGGGAGGAGCTGGTATCTGAGATTGGGACAGGCTGTGTGTAAGTGAGGGAGGGACTGGTATCTGAGAGTGGGACAGGCTTTGTGTTAGTGAGGGAGGAACTGGTATCTGAGAGTGGGACAGGCTGTGTGTTAGTGAGGGAGCAGCTGGTATCAGAGAGTGGGATAGGCTGTGTGTTAGTGAGGGAGCAGCTGGTATCTGAGAGTGGGACAGGCTGTGTTTTAGTGAGGGAGGAGCTGGTTTCTGAGAGTGGGACAGGCTGTGTGTTAGTGAGGGAGGAGCTGGTATCTGAGAGTGGGACAGGCTGTGTCAGTGAGGGAGCAGCTGGTATCTGATAGTGGGACAGGCTGTGTGTTAGTGAGGGAGGAGCTGGTATCTGAGAGTGAGACAGGCTGTGTGTTAGTGAGGGAGGAACTGGTATCTGAGAGTGGGACAGGCTGTGTGTTAGTGAGGGAGGTGCTGGTATCTGAGAGGGGACACGCTGTGTGTTAGTGAGGGAGGAGCTGGTATCTGCGAGTTGGACAGGCTGTGTGTTAGTGAGGGAGAAGACCGTATCTGAGAGTGGGACTGGCTGTGTGTTAGTGAGGGAGGAGCAGATATCTGAGTGTGGGACAGGCTGTGTGTTAGTGAGGGAGGAGCTGATATCTGAGATTGCGACAGGCTGTGTGTTAGTGAGGCAGGAGATGGTATCTGAGAGTGGGACAGGCTGTGTGTCAGTGAGGGTGGAGCTGGTATCTGAGAGTGAGACAGGCTGTGTGTTAGTGAGGCAGGAGATGGTATCTGAGAGTGGGACAGGCTCTGTGTTAGTGAGGGAGGAGGTGGTATCTGAGAGTGGGACAGGCTGTGTGTTAGTGAGGGAGGAGCTGGTATGAGAGTGAGACAGGCTGTGTGTTAGTGAGGGAGGAGCTGGTATCTGAGAGTGGGACAGGCTGTGTGTTAGTGAGGGAGGAGCTGGTATCTGAGAGTGGGACAGACTGTGTTCGTGAAGGAGGAGCTTGTATCTGAGAGTGGGACAAGCTGTGTGTTAGCGAGGGAGGACCTGGTATCTGAGAGCGGGACAGGCTGTGTGTTAGTGAGGGAGGAACAGGTATTCGGGGGTAGGACTGGCTGGGTGTCAGTGAGGGAGGAGCTGGTGTCTGAGACTGGGACAGAATGTGTGGTCTGGGAGGAGATGGTATCTGAGCGTGGGACAGGCTGTGTTTTAGTGAGGGAGGAGCTGGTGTCTGAGAATGAGACAGGCTATGTGATAGTGAGGGAGGAGATGGTTTCTGAGAGTGGGAGAGGCTGTGTGTTAGTGAGGGAGGAGATGGTATCTGAGATTGGGACAAGCTGTGTTTTTTGTGATGGAGGAGATAGTATCTGATAGTTTCACAGCCTGTTTGTTAGTGAGGAAAGAGCTGGTATCGGAAAGTGGAACAGAGATTGTGTTAGTGATGGAGGATCTGGTAACTGAGAGTGGGACAGGCTGTGTGTTAGTGATGGATGATCTGGTATCTGAGAGTGGGACAGGCTGTGTGTTAGTGAGGGAGGAGCTGGTATCTGCGAGTGGGACAGGCTGTGTGTTAGTGAGGGAGAAGACCGTATCTGAGAGTGGGACAGGCTTTGTGTTAGTGAGGGAGGAGCTGATATCTGAGATTGCGACATGTTGTGTGTTAGGGAGGGAGGAGCTGGTAACAGAGAGTTGGAAGGGCTGTGTGTTAGTGAGGGAGCAGCTGGTATCTGAGAGTGGGACAGGCTGTGTGTTAGAGAGGGAGGAGCTTGTATCTGAGAGTGAGACAGGCTGTGTGTTACTGAGGGAGGAGATGGTATCTGAGAGTGAGACAGGCTGTGTGTTAGTGAGGGAGGGACTGGTATCTGAGAGTGGGACAGGCTGTGTGTTAGTGAGGGAGGAACTGGTATCGGAGAGTGGGACAGGCTGTGTGTTAGTGGGACAGGAGCTGGTATCTGAGAGTGGGACAGGATGTGTGTTAGTGAGGGAGGAGGTGTTATCTGAGAGTGGGAAATGCTGTGTGTTAGTGAGGGAGGAGATAGTATCTGAGAGTGGGACGGACTGTGTGTTCGTGAAGGAGTAGATAGTATCTGTGAGTTGGACATGATGTGTGTTAGTGAGGGAGGAGCTGGAATCTGAGAGTGGGACAGGCTGTGTGTTAGTGAGTGAGGAGCTGGTATCTGAGAGCGGGACAGTCTGTGTGTTAGTGAGGGAGGAACAGGTATTCGGGAGTAGGACTGGCTGGGTGTTAGTGAGGGAGGAGCTGGTGTCTGAGACTGGGACAGACTGTGTGTGGTCTGGGAGGAGCTGGTATCTGAGCGTGGGACTGGCTGTGTTTTAGTGAGGGAGGAGCTGGTATCTGAGAATGAGACAGGCTGTGTGTTAGTGAGGGAGGAGATGGTTTCTGATAGTGGTAGAGGCTGTGTGTTAGTGAGCGAGGAGATGGTATCTGAGAGTGGGACAGGCTGTGTTTTTAGTGATGGAGGAGATAGTATCTGAGAGTTGAACAGCCTGTTTGTTAGTGAGGAAAGAGCTTGTATCGGAAAGTGGAACTATATTGTCTTAGTGATGGATGATCTGGTATCTGAGAGTGGGACAGGCTGTGTGTTAGTGAGGGAGGTGCTGGTATCTGAGACTGGGACAGGCTGTGTGTTAGTGAGGGAGGAGCAAGTGTCTGATAGTGGGACAGGCTGTGTGTTAGTGAGGGTGGAGCTGGTATCTGAGAGTGGGACAGGCTGTGTGTTAGTGAGGGAGGAGCTGGTATCTGCGAGTGGGACAGGCTGTGTGTTAGTGAGGGAGAAGACGGTATCTGAGAGTGGGACTGGCTGTGTGTTAGTGAGGGAGAAGCAGGTATCTGAGATTGCGACAGGCTGTGTGTTAGGGAGGGAGGAGCTGGTATCAGAGAGTCGGAATGGCTCTGTGTTAGTGAGGGAGCAGCTGGTATCTGAGAGTGGGACAGGCTGTGTGTTAGTGAGGGAGGAGATGGTATCTGAGAGTAGGACAGGCTGTGTGTCAGTGAGGGAGGAGCTTGTATCTGAGAGTGAGACAGGCTGTTTATTAGTGAGGGAGCAGCTCGTATGTGAGAGAGGGACAGGCTGTCTGTGAGAGAGGGAGGAGCTGGTATCTCAGAGTAGGACAGACTGTGTTTTAGTGAGGGAGGAGCTGGTATCTAGAGAGGGAACTGCTGTGTGTCAGTGAGGGAGGAGCTGGTTTCTGAGAGTGAGACAGGCTGTGTGTGAGTGAGGGACGATTTAGTATCTGAGAGTGGGACAGGAGTGTGTCAGTGAGGGTGGATCTGGTATCTGAGAGTGAGACAGGCTGTGTGTTAATGAGGGAGTAGATGGTATCTGAGAGTGGGACAGGCTGTGTGTCAGTGAGGGAGGAGATGGTATCTGAGAGTAGGACAGGCTGTATGTCAATGAGGGAGGAGCTGGTATCTGAGATTGGGACAGGCTGTGTGTAAGTGAGGGAGGGACTGGTATCTGAGAGTGGGACAGGCTTTGTGTTAGTGAGGGAGGAACTGGTATCTGAGAGTGGGACAGGCTGTGTGTTAGTGAGGGAGCAGCTGGTATCAGAGTGTGGGATAGGCTGTGTGTTAGTGAGGGAGCAGCTGGTATCTGAGAGTGGGACAGGCTGTGTTTTAGTGAGGGAGGAGCTGGTTTCTGAGAGTGGGACAGGCTGTGTGTTAGTGAGGGAGGAGCAAGTGTCTGATAGTGGGACAGGCTGTGTGTTAGTGAGGGTGGAGCTGGTATCTGAGAGTGGGACAGGCTGTGTGTTAGTGAGGGAGGAGCTGGTATCTGCGAGTGGGACAGGCTGTGTGTTAGTGAGGGAGAAGACGGTATCTGAGAGTGGGACTGGCTGTGTGTTAGTGAGGGAGGAGCAGGTATCTGAGATTGTGACAGGCTGTGTGTTATGGAGGGAGGAGCTGGTATCAGAGAGTCGGAATGGCTCTGTGTTAGTGAGGGAGCAGCTGGAATCTGAGAGTGGGACAGGCTGTGTGTTAGTGAGGGAGGAGATGGTATCTGAGAGTAGGACAGGCTGTGTGTCAGTGAGGGAGGAGCTTGTATCTGAGAGTGAGACAGGCTGTTTATTAGTGAGGGAGCAGCTCGTATGTGAGAGAGGGACAGGCTGTCTGTGAGAGAGGGAGGAGCTGGTATCTCAGAGTAGGACAGACTGTGTTTTAGTGAGGGAGGAGCTGGTATCTAGAGAGGGAACTGCTGTGTGTCAGTGAGGGAGGAGCTGGTTTCTGAGAGTGAGACAGGCTGTGTGTGAGTGAGGGACGATTTAGTATCTGAGAGTGGGACAGGAGTGTGTTAGTGAGGGAGCAGCTGGTATCAGAGAGTGGGACAGGCTGTGTGTTAGTGAGGGAGGAGCTGGTATCAGAGAGTGGGACAGGCTGTGTGTTAGTGAGGGAGGAGCTGGTATCAGAGAGTGGGACAGGCTGTGTGTTAGTGAGGGAGGAGCTGGTATCTGAGAGTGGGAGAGGCTGTGTTAGTGAGGGAGGAGCTGGTATCTGAGATTGCGACAGGCTGTGTGTTCGTAGGTAGGAGCAGGAATCTGAGAGTGGGAGAGGCTGTGTGTTCGTGAGGGAGGAGCTTTTATCTGCGAGTGGGACAGGCTGTGTGTTAGTGAGGGAGGGACTGGTATCTGCGAGTGGGACAGACTGTGTGTTAGTGAGGGAGGGACTGGTATCTGCGAGTGGGACAGGCTGTGTGTGAGTGAGGGAAGAGCTGGTATCTGAAATGGGGGTAGCCTCTTTCTTAGTGAGGGAGGAGCTGATTTCTGTGAGTGAGACAGGCTGTGTGTTAGTGAGGGAGGAGATGGTTTCTGAGAGTTGGACAGGCTGTGTGTTACTGAGGGAGGAGATGGTATCTGAGAGTGGGACAGGCTGTGTGTTAGTGAGGGAGGAACTAGTATCTGAGAGTGGGACAGGCTGTGTGTTAGTGAGGGAGCAGCTTGTATCTGAGAGGGTACAGGCTGTGTGTTAGTGAGGGAGGAGCTGGTATCTGAGAGTGGGTGAGGCTGTGTGTTAGTGAGGGAGGAGCTGGTATCTGAGAGTGGGTGAGGCTGTGTGTTAGTGAGGGAGGAGCTGGTAACTTAGAGTGCGACAGGCTGTGTGTTAGTGAGGACTGAGCTGGTATCTGAGAGTGGGACAGGCTGTGTGTGAGTGATGGAGGAGCTGGTATCTGAAAGAGGGACAGGCTGTGTGTTACTGAGGGAGGAGTTGGTATGATATTGCGACAGACTGTGTGTTAGGGAGGGAGGAGCTGGTATCAGAGAGTCGGAAGGGCTGTGTGTTAGTGAGGGAGCAGCTTGTATCTGAGAGTGAGACAGGCTGTGTCTAAGTGATGGAGGAGATGGTATCTGAGATTGGATGAGGCTGTGCGTTAGTGAGGGAGGAGCTTGTATCTAGAGTGGGACAGTCTGTGTGTCAGTGAGGGTGGTTCTGGTATCTGAGAGTGGGACAGGCTGTGTGTTAGTTTGGGAGGAGCTCGTAAGTGAGAGAGGGACAGGCTGTCTGTGAGAGAGGGAGGAGATGGTATCTGAGAGAAGGACAGACTGTGTTTTAGTGAGGGAGGAGCTCTTATCTGGAGAGGGACAGGCTGTGTGTTAGTGAGGTAGGAGCTGGTATTTGAGGGAGGGTCAGGCTCTGTGATAGTGAGGGAGTAGCTGGTATCTGAGAGTGAGCCAGGCTGTGTTTTAGTGAGGCAGGAGCTGCTATCTGAGTGTGGGACAGGCTGTGTGTTAGTGAGGGAGGAGCTGGTATTTGATAGTGGGACATGCTGTGTGTTAGTGAGTGAGTTGCTGGTATCCGAGAGTGGGACAGATTGTGTGTTATTGAGGGAGGAGCTGGTATCTGAGAGTGAGACAGGCTGTGTTAGAGAGGGAGGAGCTTGTATCTGAGACTGAGACAGGCTCTGTTAGTGAAGGAGGAGCTGGTATCTGAGAGTGAAACAGGCTGTGTGTTAGTGAGGGCGGAGATGGTATCTGAGAGTGGGACAGGCTGTGTGTTAGTGAGGGAGGAGCTGGTATCTGAGAGTGAGACAGGCTGTGTGTCAGTGAGGGTGGAGCTGGTATCTGAGAGTGAGACAGGCTGTGTGTTAGTGAGGGAGGAGATGGTATCTGTGAGTGGGACAGGCTGTGTTTTAGTGAGGGACGAGATGGTATCTGAGAGTGGGACAGGCTATGTGTCATTGAGGGTGGAGCTGGTATCTGAGAGTGAGACAGGCTGTGTGTTAGTGAGGGAGGTACTGGTATCTGAGAGTGGGACAGGCTGTGTGTTAGTGAGGGAGGAACTGGTATCTGAGGTTGGGACAGGCTGTGTGTTAGTGAGAGAGGAGCTGGTATCTATGAGTGGGACAGGCTGTGTGTTAGTGAGGGAGGAGCTGGTATCTGAGAGTGGGACATGCTGTGTTTTAGTAAGGGAGGAGCTGGTATCTGAGAGTGGGACATGCTGTGTTTTAGTGAGGGAGCAGTGATATCTCAGTGTAGGAAAGGCTGTGTGTTATTGAAGGAGGAGCTTGTATCGGAGAGTGAGACAGGCTGTGTGTTAGAGAGGGAGGAGCTTGTATCTGAGAGTGAGACAGGCTCTGTTAGTGAAGGAGGAGCTTGTATCTGAGAATGAGACAGGCTATTTTAGTGAAGGAGGAGATGATATCAGAGTGGGACAGGCTGTGTGTTATTGAGGGAGGGACTGGTATCTGAGAGTGGGACAGGCTGTGTGTTAGTGAGGGAGGAGCTGGTATCTGAGAGTGGGACAGGCTGTGTGTTAGTGAGGGAGGAGCTGGTATCTGAGAGTCGGACAGTCTTTGTGTAAGTGAGGGAGGACCTGGTATCTGTGAGTGAGACAGGCTGTGTGTTAGTGAGGGAGGAGATGGTTTCTGAGAGTGGGACAGGCTGTGTGTTTAGTGATGGAGGAACTAGTATCTGAGAGTGGGAGAGGCTGGGTGATAGTGAGGGAGTAGCTGGTATCTGAGAGGGTACAGGCTGTGTGTTAGTGATGGAGGAGCTGGTATCTGAGAGTGGGACAGATTGTGTGTTAGTGAGGGAGGAGCTGGTATCTGAGAGGGGTCAGTATGAGTGTTAGTGAGGGAGGAGCTGGTATCTGAGAGTGGGACAGCCTGTGAGTTAGTGAAGGAGTAGCTGGTTTCTGAGAGGGGACAGGCTGTGTGTTAGTCAGGTAGGAGCTGGTATCTGAGAGTGGGACAGGCTGTGTGTTAGTGAGGGAGTAGCTGGTATCTGGGAGTGGGACAGGCTGTGCGTCAGTGAGGGAGGAGCTGGTATCTGAGAGTGGGACAGGCTGTGTGTTAGTGAGGGAGGAGCTTGTATCTGAGAGTGGGACAGGCTGTGTGTTAGTGAGGGAGTAGCTGGTATCTAGAGAGGGAAATGCTGTGTGTTAGTGAGGGAGGAGCTGGTATTCGAGAGTGGGACAGGCTGTGTGTTAGTGAGGGAGCAGCTGGTATCTGAGATTGGGACAGGCCGTGTGTAAGTGGGGGAGGAACTGGTATCGGAGAGTGGGACAGGCTGTGTGTTAGTGAGGGAGGAGCTGGTTTCTGAGAGTGGGACAGGCTGTGTGTTAGTGAGGGACGATTTAGTATATGAGAGTGGGACAGGCTGTGTGTCAGTGAGGGTGGCTCTGTTATCTGAGAGTGAGACAGGCTGTGTGTCAGTGATGGTGGATCTGGTATCTGAGAGTGAGACTGGCTGTGTGTTAGTGAGGGAGGTGATGGTATCTTAGAGTGGGACAGCCTGTTTGTTAGTGAGGGAGGAGATGGTATCTGAGAGTGGGACAGGCTATGTGTTAGTGAGGGAGGAGATAGTATCTGAGAGTGGGACAGGCTGTGTGTTAGTGAGGGAGGAGCTGGTATCTGAGAGTGGGACAGGCTGTGTGTTAGTGAGGGAGGGACTGGTATCTGAGTGTGGGACAGGCTGTGTGTTAGTGAGGGAGGAGCTGATATCTGAGATTGTGACAGGCTGTGTGTTAGGGAGGGAGGAGCTGGTGTCAGAGAGTCGGAAGGGCTGTGTGTTAGTGAGGGAGCAGCTGGTATCTGAGAGTGGGACAGGCTGTGTGTTAGTGAAGGAGGAGCTTGTATCTGAGAGTGAGACAGGCTGTGTTTTAGTGAGGGAGGAGCTGGTATCTAGAGAGGGACAGGCTGTGTGTTAGTGAGGGAGGAGCTGGTATATGAGAGTGGGACAGGCTGTGTGTTAGTGAGGGAGGAGCTGGTATATGAGAGTGGGACAGGCTGTGTGTTAGTGAGGGAGGGACTGGTATCTGAGAGTGAGACAGGCTGTGTGTTAGTGAGGGAGGGCTGGTATCGGAGACTGGGACAGGCTGTGCGTTAGTGAGGGAGGAGCTGGTATCTGAGAGTGGGACAGGCTGTGTGTTAGTGAGGGAGGAGCATGTATCTGAGAGGGAGGAGCATGTATCTGAGAGTGAGACAGGCTGTGTGTAAGAGAGGGAGGAGCTTGTATCTGAGAGTGAGACAGGCTGTGTGTTTGTGAGGGAGGAGCTGGTATCTGAGAGGGAGGAGCATGTATCTGAGAGTGAGACAGGCTGTGTGTAAGAGAGGGAGGAGCTTGTATCTGAGAGTGGGACAGGCTGTGTGTTAGTGAGGGAGGAGCTGGTACCTGAGAGTGCGACAGGCTGTGTGTTAGTGAGGAAGGAGCTGGTATCTGAGAGTGAGACAGGCTGTGTGTTAGTAGGGAGGAGCTGGTACCTGAGAGTGAGACAGGCTCTGTAAGTGAAGGAGGAGCTGGTATCTGAGCATCAGACATGCTGTGTGTTAGTGAGGGAGGAGATGGTAATTGAGAGTGGGACAGGCTGTGCGTTAGTGAGGGAGGAGATGGTTTCTGAGTGGGACAGGCTGTGTGTCAGTGAGGATGGAGCTGGTATTTGAGATTGAGACAGGCTGTGTGTTGGGGAGGGACTGGTATCTGAGAGTGGGACAGGCTGTGTGTTACTGAGGGAGGAACTGGTATCTGAGAGTGGGACAGGCTGTGTGTTAGTGAGGGAGGAGCTGGTATCTGAGAATGGGACAGGCTGTGTGTTCGTGAGAGAGGAGCTGGTATCTGAGAGTGGGTCAGGCTGTGTGTGGTCTGGGAGGAGCTGATATCTGAGCGTGGGACAGGATGTGTTTTAGTGAGGGACTAGCTGGTATCTGAGAATGCGACAGGCTGTGTGTTAGTGAGGGAGGAGATGGTTTCTGAGAGTGGGTGAGGCTGTGTGTTAGTGAGGGAGGAGATGGTATCTGAGAGTGGGACAGGCTGTGTGTTCGTGAGGGAGGTGCTGGTATCTGAGAGTGGGACAGGCTGTGTGTTAGTGAGGGAGGAGCTGGTATCTGCGAGTTGGACAGGCTGTGTGTTAGTGAGGGAGAAGACCGTATCTGAGAGTGGGACTGGATGTGTGTTAGTGAGGGAGGAGCAGATATCTGAGTGTGGGACAGGCTGTGTGTTAGTGAGGGAGGAGCTGATATCTGAGATTGCGACAGGCTGTGTGTTAGGGAGGGAGGAGCTGGTAACAGAGAGTGGGACAGGCTGTGTGTTAGTGAGGGAGGAGCTTGTTTCTGAGAGTGAGACAGGCTGTGTGTTAGTGAGGCAGGAGATTGTATCTGAGAGTGGGACAGGCTGTGTGTCAGTGAGGGTGGAGCTGGTATCTGAGAGTGAGACAGGCTGTGTGTTAGTGAGGGAGGGACTGGTTTCTGAGAGTGGGACAGGCTGTGTGTTGGTGAGGGAGGAGGTGGTATCTGAGAGTGGGACAGGCTGTGTGTTAGTGAGGGAGGAGCTGGTATCTGAGAGTGAGACAGGCTGTGTGTTAGTGAGGGAGGGACTGGTTTCTGAGAGTGGGACAGGCTGTGTTTTAGTGAGGGAGGAGGTGGTATCTGAGAGTGGGACAGGCTGTGTGTTAGTGAGGGAGGAGGTGGTATCTGAGAGTGAGACAGGCAGTGTGTTAGTGAGGGAGGAGCTGGTATCTGAGACTGGGACAGGCTGTGTTCGTGAAGGAGGAGCTTTTATCTGAGAGTCGGACAAGCTGTGTGTTAGCGAGGGAGGAGCTGGTATCTGAGAGCGGGACAGGCTGTGTGTTAGTGAGGGAGGAACAGGTATTCGGGGGTTGGACTGGCTGTGTGTCAGTGAGGGAGGAGCTGGTGTCTGAGACTGGGACAGAATGTGTGGTCTGGGAGGAGATGGTATCTGAGCGTGGGACAGGCTGTGTTGTAGTGAGGGAGGAGCTGGTGTCTGAGAATGAGACAGGCTGTGTGTTAGTGAGGGAGGAGATGGTATCTGAGAGTGGTAGAGGCTGTGTGTTGGTGAGGGAGGAGATGGTATCTGAGAGTGGGACAGGCTGTGTTTTTTGTGATGGAGGAGATAGTATCTGAGAGTTGCACAGGCTGTTTGTTAGTGAGGAAAGAGCTGGTATCGGAAAGTGGAACAGAGATTGTGTTAGTGATGGAGGATCTGGTATTTGAGAGTGGGAGAGGCTGTGTGTGGTCTGGGAGGAGCTGGTATCTGAGCGTGGGACAGGCTGTGTTTTAGTGAGTGACTGGCTGGTATCTGAGAATGCGACAGGCTGTGTGTTAGTGAGGGAGGAGATGGTTTCTGAGAGTGGGAGAGGCTGTGTGTTAGTGAGGGAGGAGATGGTATCTGAGAGTGGGACAGCCTATTTGTTAGTGAGGAAAGAGCTGGTATCGGATAGTGGAAGAGAGATTGTGTTAGTGATGGAGGATCTGGTATCTGTGAGTGGGACAGGCTGTGTGTTAGTGAGGGAGGTTCTGGTATCTGAGAGGGGACAGGCTGTGTGTTAGTGAGGGTTGAGCTGGTATCTGCGAGTGGGACAGGCTGATGTTAGTGAGGGAGAAGACCGTATCTGAGAGTGGGACTGGCTGTGTGTTAGTGAGGGAGGAGCAGGTATCTGAGTGTGGGACAGGCTGTGTGTTAGTGAGGGAGGAGCTGGTATCTGCGAGTGGGACCGGCTGTTTGTTAGTGAGGGAGAAGACCGTATCTGAGAGTGGGACAGGCTGTGTGTTAGTGAGGGAGGAGCTGATATCTGAAATTGCGACAGGTTGTGTGTTAGGGAGGGAGGAGCTGGTAACAGAGAGTTGGAAGGGCTGTGTGTTAGTGAGGGAGAAGCTGGTATCTGAGCGTGGGACAGGCTGTGTGTTAGTGAGGGAGCAGCTGGTATCTGAGAGTGGGACAGGCTGTGTGTTAGAGAGGGAGGAGCTTGTATCTGAGAGTGAGGCAGGCTGTGTGTTACTGAGGGAGGAGCTGGTATCTGAGAGTGAGACAGGCTGTGTGTTAGTGAGGGAGGAACTGGTATCTGAGAGTGGGACAGGCTGTGTGTTAGTGAGACAGGAGCTGGTATCTGAGAGTGGGACAGGCTGTGTGTTAGTGAGGGAGGAGCTGGTATCTGAGAGTGGGACAGGCTGTGTGTTAGTGAGGGAGGAGCTGGAATCTGAGAGCGGGACAGGCTGTGTGTTAGTGAGGGAGGAACAGGTATTCGGGAGTAGGACTGGCTGGGTGTTAGTGAGGGAGGAGCTCGTGTCTGAGACTGGGACAGACTGTGTGTGGTCTGGGAGGAGCTGGTATCTGAGAGTGGGACAGGCTGTGTTTTAGTGAGGGAGGAGCTGGGATCTGAGAATGAGACAGGCTGTGTGTTAGTGAGGGAGGAGATGGTTTCTGAGAGTGGTAGAGGCTGTGTGTTAGTGAGCGAGGAGATGGTATCTGCGACTGGGACAGGCTGTGTGTTAGTGAGGGAGAAGACGGTATCTGAGAGTGGGACTGGCTGTGTGTTATTGAGGGAGGAGCAGGTATCTGAGATTGCGACAGGCTGTGTGTTAGGGAGGGAGGAGCTGGTATCAGAGAGTCGGAAGGGCTCTGTGTTTTTGAGGGAGCAGCTGGTATCTGAGAGTGGGACAGGCTGTGTGTTAGTGAGGGAGGAGCTTGTATCTGAGAGTGAGACAGGCTGTTTATTAGTGAGGGAGCAGCTCGTATGTGAGAGAGGGACAGGCTGTCTGTGAGAGAGGGAGGAGCTCGTATCTCAGAGTAGGACAGACTGTGTTTTAGTGAGGGAGGATTTGGTATCTAGAGAGGGAAATGCTGTGTGTCAGTGAGGGAGGAGCTGGTTTCTGAGAGTGAGACAGGCTGTGTGTTAGTGAGGGACGATTTAGTATCTGAGAGTGGGACAGGAGTGTGTCAGTGAGGGTGGATCTGGTATCTGAGAGTGCGACAGGCTGTGTGTTAGTGAAGGAGGAGATAGTATCTGAGAGTGGGACAGGCTGTGTGTCAGTGAGGGTGGATCTGGTATCTGAGAGCGGGACAGGCTGTGTGTTAGTGAGGGAGGAGCTGGTATCTGAGAGTGGGACAGGCTGTGTGTTAGTGAAGGAGGAGCTGGTATCTGAGTGTGGGACAGGCTGTGTGTTAGTGAGGGAGGAGATGGTATCTGAGAGTGGGACAGGCTGTGTGTCAGTGAGGGAGGAGATGGTATCTGAGAGTAGGACTGGCTGTATGTCAATGAGGGAGGAGCTGGTATCTGAGATTGGGACAGGCTGTGTGTAAGTGAGGGAGGGACTGGTATCTGAGAGTGGGACAGGCTTTGTGTTAGTGAGGGAGGAACTGGTATCTGAGAGTGGGACAGGCTGTGTGTTAGTGAGGGAGCAGCTGGTATCAGAGAGTGGGATAGGCTGTGTGTTAGTGAGGGAGCAGCTGGTATCTGAGAGTGGGACAGGCTGTGTTAGTGAGGGAGGAGCTGGTATCTGAGAGTGAGACAGGCTGTGTGTTAGTGAGGGAGGGACTGGTTTCTGAGAGTGGGACAGGCTGTGTTTTAGTGAGGGAGGAGGTGGTATCTGAGAGTGGGACAGGCTGTGTGTTAGTGAGGGAGGAGGTGGTATCTGAGAGTGAGACAGGCAGTGTGTTAGTGAGGGAGGAGCTGGTATCTGAGACTGGGACAGGCTGTGTTCGTGAAGGAGGAGCTTTTATCTGAGAGTCGGACAAGCTGTGTGTTAGCGAGGGAGGACCTGGTATCTGAGAGCGGGACAGGCTGTGTGTTAGTGAGGGAGGAACAGGTATTCGGGGGTTGGACTGGCTGTGTGTCAGTGAGGGAGGAGCTGGTGTCTGAGACTGGGACAGAATGTGTGGTCTGGGAGGAGATGGTATCTGAGCGTGGGACAGGCTGTGTTTTAGTGAGGGAGGAGCTGGTGTCTGAGAATGAGACAGGCTGTGTGTTAGTGAGGGAGGAGATGGTTTCTGAGAGTGGTAGAGGCTGTGTGTTGGTGAGGGAGGAGATGGTATCTGAGAGTGGGACAGGCTGTGTTTTTTGTGATGGAGGAGATAGTATCTGAGAGTTGCACAGGCTGTTTGTTAGTGAGGAAAGAGCTGGTATCGGAAAGTGGAACAGAGATTGTGTTAGTGATGGAGGATCTGGTATTTGAGAGTGGGAGAGGCTGTGTGTGGTCTGGGAGGAGCTGGTATCTGAGCGTGGGACAGGCTGTGTTTTAGTGAGTGACTGGCTGGTATCTGAGAATGCGACAGGCTGTGTGTTAGTGAGGGAGGAGATGGTTTCTGAGAGTGGGAGAGGCTGTGTGTTAGTGAGGGAGGAGATGGTATCTGAGAGTGGGACAGCCTATTTGTTAGTGAGGAAAGAGCTGGTATCGGATAGTGGAAGAGAGATTGTGTTAGTGATGGAGGATCTGGTATCTGTGAGTGGGACAGGCTGTGTGTTAGTGAGGGAGGTGCTGGTATCTGAGAGGGGACAGGCTGTGTGTTAGTGAGGGTTGAGCTGGTATCTGCGAGTGGGACAGGCTGATGTTAGTGAGGGAGAAGACCGTATCTGAGAGTGGGACTGGCTGTGTGTTAGTGAGGGAGGAGCAGGTATCTGAGTGTGGGACAGGCTGTGTGTTAGTGAGGGAGGAGCTGGTATCTGCGAGTGGGACCGGCTGTTTGTTAGTGAGGGAGAAGACCGTATCTGAGAGTGGGACAGGCTGTGTGTTAGTGAGGGAGGAGCTGATATCTGAAATTGCGACAGGTTGTGTGTTAGGGAGGGAGGAGCTGGTAACAGAGAGTTGGAAGGGCTGTGTGTTAGTGAGGGAGAAGCTGGTATCTGAGAGTGGGACAGGCTGTGTGTTAGTGAGGGAGCAGCTGGTATCTGAGAGTGGGACAGGCTGTGTGTTAGAGAGGGAGGAGCTTGTATCTGAGAGTGAGGCAGGCTGTGTGTTACTGAGGGAGGAGCTGGTATCTGAGAGTGAGACAGGCTGTGTGTTAGTGAGGGAGGAACTGGTATCTGAGAGTGGGACAGGCTGTGTGTTAGTGAGACAGGAGCTGGTATCTGAGAGTGGGACAGGCTGTGTGTTAGTGAGGGAGGAGCTGGTATCTGAGAGTGGGACAGGCTGTGTGTTAGTGAGGGAGGAGCTGGAATCTGAGAGCGGGACAGGCTGTGTGTTAGTGAGGGAGGAACAGGTATTCGGGAGTAGGACTGGCTGGGTGTTAGTGAGGGAGGAGCTCGTGTCTGAGACTGGGACAGACTGTGTGTGGTCTGGGAGGAGCTGGTATCTGAGAGTGGGACAGGCTGTGTTTTAGTGAGGGAGGAGCTGGGATCTGAGAATGAGACAGGCTGTGTGTTAGTGAGGGAGGAGATGGTTTCTGAGAGTGGTAGAGGCTGTGTGTTAGTGAGCGAGGAGATGGTATCTGCGACTGGGACAGGCTGTGTGTTAGTGAGGGAGAAGACGGTATCTGAGAGTGGGACTGGCTGTGTGTTATTGAGGGAGGAGCAGGTATCTGAGATTGCGACAGGCTGTGTGTTAGGGAGGGAGGAGCTGGTATCAGAGAGTCGGAAGGGCTCTGTGTTTTTGAGGGAGCAGCTGGTATCTGAGAGTGGGACAGGCTGTGTGTTAGTGAGGGAGGAGCTTGTATCTGAGAGTGAGACAGGCTGTTTATTAGTGAGGGAGCAGCTCGTATGTGAGAGAGGGACAGGCTGTCTGTGAGAGAGGGAGGAGCTCGTATCTCAGAGTAGGACAGACTGTGTTTTAGTGAGGGAGGATTTGGTATCTAGAGAGGGAAATGCTGTGTGTCAGTGAGGGAGGAGCTGGTTTCTGAGAGTGAGACAGGCTGTGTGTTAGTGAGGGACGATTTAGTATCTGAGAGTGGGACAGGAGTGTGTCAGTGAGGGTGGATCTGGTATCTGAGAGTGCGACAGGCTGTGTGTTAGTGAAGGAGGAGATAGTATCTGAGAGTGGGACAGGCTGTGTGTCAGTGAGGGTGGATCTGGTATCTGAGAGTGAGACAGGCTGTGTGTTAGTGAGGGAGGAGATGGTATCTGAGAGTGGGACAGGCTGTGTGTCAGTGAGGGAGGAGATGGTATCTGAGAGTAGGACAGGCTGTATGTCAATGAGGGAGGAGCTGGTATCTGAGATTGGGACAGGCTGTGTGTAAGTGAGGGAGGGACTGGTATCTGAGAGTGGGACAGGCTTTGTGTTAGTGAGGGAGGAACTGGTATCTGAGAGTGGGACAGGCTGTGTGTTAGTGAGGGAGCAGCTGGTATCAGAGAGTGGGATAGGCTGTGTGTTAGTGAGGGAGCAGCTGGTATCTGAGAGTGGGACAGGCTGTGTTAGTGAGGGAGGAGCTGGTATCTGAGTGTGGGTGAACCTGTGTGTTCGTGAGGGAGCAGTGATATCTCAGAGCAGGAAAGGCAGTGTGTTAGTGAGTGAATAGCTGGAATCCGAGACTGGGACAGACTGTGTGTTATTGAGGGAGGAGCAGGTATCTGAGAGTGGGTGAGCCTGTGTGTTAGTGAGGGAGAAGTGATATCTCAGAACAGGAAAGGCTGTGTGTTAGTTAATGAATAGCTGGAATCTGAGACTGGGACAGATTGTGTGTTGTTGAGGGAGGAGCAGGTATCTGAAGTGAGACAGGCTGTGTGTTAGTGAGGGAGGAGCAGGTATCTGAGAGTAGGACCGGCTGTGTTATTGAGGGAGGAGCTGGTATCTGAGAGTGCGACAGGCTGTGTGTTAGTGAGGGAGGAGCTTGTATCTGAGAGTGAGAAAGGCTCTGTTTGTGAAGGAGGAGCTGGTATCTGAGAGTGAGACAGGCTGTGTGTTTGTGAGGGAGGAGATGGTATATGAGAGTGCGACAGGCTGTGTGTTAGTGAGGGAGGAGATGGTATCTGAGAGTGGGACAGGCTGTGTGTCTGTGAGGGTGGAGCTGGTATCTGAGAGTGAGACAGGCGTTGAGTTAGTGAGGGAGGAGCTGGTATCTGAGAGTGGGACAGGCTGTATGTTAATGAGGGAGGAGCTGGTATCTGAGAGCGGGGACAGGCTGTGTGTTAGTGAGGGAGGAGCTGGTATCTGCGAGTGTGACAGGCTATGTGTTAGTGAGTGAGAAGACGGTATCTGAGAGTGGGACTGGCTGTGTTAGTGAGGTAGGAGCTGGTATATGAGAGTGGGTAAGGATGTGTGTTTTTCAGGGAGGAGATGGTATCTGGGAGCAGGACAGGCTGTGTTAGTGAGGGAGGAGCTGGTATCTGATTGTGGGTGAGCCTGTGTGTTAGTGAGGGAGCAGTGATATCTCAGATTAGGAAAGGCTGTGTGTTAGTGAGTGAGTAGCTGGTATCTGAGAGTGGGACAGACTGTGTTAGTGAGGGAGGAGCAAGTATTAGAGAGTAGGACGGGCTGTGTGTTATTGAGGGAGGAGCTGGTATCTGAGTGTGGGACAGGCTGTGTTTTTGTGATGGTGGAGCTGGTATCTGTGAGTGGAACAGGCTGTGTGTTAGTGAGGGAGAAGCTGGTAACTGAGAGTGGGACAGGCTGTGCTATAGTTAAGGAGGAGCTGCTATCTGAGAGTGACAAAGGCTGTGTTATAGTAAAGGAAGAGCTGGTATCTGAGAGTGAGACAGGCTGTATGTTAGTGAGGGAGGAGAGTTATCTTAGATTGGAACAGGCTGTGTGATAGTGAGGGGGGAGCTGGAATCTGAGAGTGGGACAGGCTATGTGTTAGTGAGGGAGGAGCTGGTATCTGAGAGTGAGACAGGCTGTGTGTTAGTGACAGAGGATTTGGTATCTGAGAGTGGGACAGGCTGTGTGTTAGTGAGGGAGGGGCTGGTACCTGAGAGTGGGACAGGCTGTGTGTTAGTGAAGGAGGAGCTGGTATCTGAGAGTGCGACAGGCTGTGTGTTAGTCAGGGAGGAGCTGGTATCTGAGAGTGGGACAGGCTATGCTATAGTGAAGGAGGTGCTGGTATCTGTGAGTGACAAAGGCTGTGTGATAGTAAAGGAGGAGCTACAATCTGAGAGTGAGACAGGCTGTATGTTAGTGAGGGAGGAGCAGTTATCTTATATTGGAACCGGCTGTGTGTAAGTGAGGGAGGAGTAGGAATCTGAGGGTGGGTCACGCTTTGGGTTAGTGAGGGAGGAGCTGGTATCTGAGACTGGGACAGGCTGTGTGTTAGGGAGGGAGTAGCTGGTATCTGAGATTGGGACAGGCTGTGTATTATTGAGGGAGGAGCTGGTATCTGAGAGTGAGACAGGCTGTGTTATTGAGGGAGGAGCTGGTATCAGAGAGTTGGGACAGCTTTTGTGTTTAGTGCGGGAAGAGGTGGTATCTGAGAGTGGGACAGGCTGTGTGTTAGTGAGGGAGGACCTGGTATCTGAGAGTTGGACAGGTTTTGTGTTAGTGTGGGAGGAGCTGGTATCTGAGAGTGACAAAGACTGTGTTATAGTAAAGGAGGAGCTGGTATCTGAGAGTGAGACAGGCTGTATGTAATTGAGGGAGGAGCAGTTATCTTAGATTGGAACAGGCTGTGTGTAAGTGAGGGAGGAGTCGGTATCTGAGGGTGGGTTAAGCTGTGGGTTAGTGAGGGAGGAGCTGTTATCTGAGAGTGGGACAGGCTGTGTATTTGTGATGGTGGAGCTGGAATCTGAGAGTGGGACAGGCTGTGTGGTAGTGAGGGAGGAGCTGGTATCTGAGAGTGGGACAGGCTGTGTGTTAGTGACGGAGGAGCTGGTATCTGAGAGTGAGACAGGCTGTGTGTTAGTGAGGGAGGAGCTGGTATCTGAGAGTGGGACAGGCTGTGTGTTAGTGAAGGAGGTGCTGGTAACTGAGAGTGGGACAGGCTGTGCTATAGTGAAGGAGGAGCTGGTATCTGAGATTGACAAAGGCTGTGTTATAGTAAAGGAGGAGCTGGTATCTGAGAGTGAGTCAGGCTGTGTGTTAGTGAGGGAGGAGCTGATATCTGAGAGTAGGACAGGTTTTGTGTTAGTGTGGGAGGAGCTGGTATCTGAGAGTGAGACAGGCTGTGTGTTAGTGAGGGAGGATCTGATATCTGATAGCGGGACAGGCTGTGTGTTAGTGAGGGAGGAGCTGGTACCTGAGAGTGCGACAGGCTGTGTGTTACTGAGGGAGGAGCTGGTATCTGAGAGTGGGACAGGCTATGCTATAGTGAAGGAGGAGCTGGTATCTGAGAGTGAGACAGGCTGCGTGTTAGTGAGGGAGGAGCAGTTATCTTATATTGGAACAGGCTGTGTGTCAGTGAGGGAGGAGTAGGTATCTGAGGGTGGGTTACGCTGTGGGTTAGTGAGGGAGGAGCTGTTATCTGAGAGTGGGACAGGCTGTGTGTTAGTGAGGGAGGAGCTGGTATCTGAGAGTGGGACAGCCTGTGTATTTGTGATGGTGGAGCTGCATTCTGAGAGTCGGAGAGGCTGTGTGTTAGTGAGGGAGGAGCTGGTATCTGAGATTGGGACAGGCTGTGTTTTAGTGAGGGAGGAGCTGGTATCTGAGAGTGGGACAGGCTGTGTGTTAGTGAGGGAGGAGCTGGTATCTGAGAGTCCGACAGGCTGTGTGTTAGTGAGGGAGGACCTGGTATCTGAGAGTTGGACAGGTTTTGTGTTAGTGCGGGAGGAGCTGGTATCTGAGAGTGAGACAGGCTGTGTGTTAGTGAGGGAGGAGCGTGTATCTGAGTGTGGGACAGGCTGTGTGTTAGTGAGGGAGGAGCTGGTATCTGAGAGTAGGACAGGTTTTGTGTTAGTGCGGGAGGAGCTGGTATCTGAGAGTGTGACAGGCTGTGTGTTAGTGAGGGAGGAGCTGCTATGAGAGTGGGACAGGTTGTGTGTTAGAGATGGTGGAGCAAGTATCTGAGAGTGGGACAGGCAGTGTGTTAGTGAGGGAAGGGCTTGTATCAGAGAGTGGGATAGGCTGTGTGTTAGTGAGGGTGGAGCTGGTGTCTGGGAGTGGGACGTGCTGTGTGTTAGTGAGGGAGGAGATGGTATCTGAGAGTGGGACAGGCTTTGTGTTAGTGAGGGAAGGGGTTGTATCAGAGAGTGAGACAGGCTGTGTGTTAGTGAGGGAGGAGCAATTATCTGAGAGTGGGACAGGTTGTGTGTTAGTGTGGGAGGAGCAAGTATCTGAGAGTGAGCCAGGCTGTGTGTTAGTGAGGGTGGAGCTGGTATCTGAGAGTGGGACAGGCTGTGTTACTGCGGGGGGAGCTGCTTTCTGACAGTGGGACAGGCTGTGTTAGTGAGGGATGAGCTGGTATCTGAGAGTGGGACAGGCTGTGTGTTACTGATGGAGGAGCTGGCTTCTGAGAGTGGGACAGGCTGTGTGTGAGTGAGGGAGGAGCTGGTGTCTAAGAGAGGGACAGGCTGTGTTTTAGTGAGGGAGGACCTGGTATCTGAGAGTGGGACAGGCTGTGTGTTAGTTAGGGAGGAGCTGGTATCTGAGAGTGGGACAGGCTGTGTGTTAGTGAGGGAGGAGCTGGTATCTGAGAGTGGGACAGGCTGTGTGTTAGTGAGGGAGGAGCTGGTATCTGAGTGTGGGACAGGCTGTGTTTTAGTGAGGGAGGAGCAGGTATCTGAGAGTGGCACAGGCTGTGTGTTTGTGAGGGAGGAGCTGGTATCTGAGAGTGGAAAAGGCTGTGTTTTTATGATGGTGGAGCTGGTATCTGAGAGTGGGAGAGGCTGTGCATTAGTGAGGGAGGAGCTGGTATCTGAGAGTGGGACCGGCTGTGTGTTAGTGAGGGAGGAGCTGGTATCTGAAGGAGGAACAGGCTGTGTGTTAGTCAGGGATGAGCTGGTATCTGAGAGTGAGACAGGCTGTGGGTTTGTGAGGGAGGAAATGGTATCTGAGAGTGGAAAAGGCTGTGTTTTCATGATGGTGGAGCTGGTATCTGAGAGTGGGACAGGGTGTGTGTTAGTGACAGAGGAGCTGGTATCTGAGAAGGGACAGGCTGTTAGTGAGGGAGGAGCTGTAATCTGAGAGTGGGACTGTCTGTGTGTTAGTAGGGGAGGAGCTCGTATCTGAGCTTGGGACAGGCTGTGTGTTATTGAGGGAAGAGCTGGAATCTTAAAGAGGAACAGGCTGTGTGTTCGTCAGGGAGGAGCTGGTATCTGAGACTGTGACAGGCTGTGTGTTAGTGAGGGAGGAGATGGTATCTGAGAGTGGGACAGGCTGTGTGTTAGTGAGGGAGGAGATCGTATCTGAGAGTGGGCCAGGCTGTGTTAGTGAGGGAGGAGATGGTATCTGAGAGTGGGATTGGCTGTGTGTTAGTGAGGGAGGAGCTGGAATCTAAGAGTGGAACAGGCTGTGTGTTATTCAGGTAGGAGTTGGTATCTGAGGGATGGACAGGCTGTGTGTTAGTGAGGGAGGAGCTGGTATCTGAGAGTGGGACAGGCTCTGTATTAGTGAGGGAGGAGCTGGTATCTGAGACAGGGACAAGCTGTGTGTTAGTGAGGGAGGAGCTGGTATCTGAGAGTGGGACAGGCTGTGAGTTTGTGAGTGTGGAGCTGGTATCTGAGAGTGAGACAGGATGTGTGTTAGTGGGGGAGGAGCTGGTATTTGCGAGTGGGACAGGCTGTGTGTTATTGAGGGAGGAGCTGGTAGCAGAGTGGGACAGGCTGTGTGTTAGTGAGGGAGGAGCTGGTATCAGAGTGGGACAGGCTGTGTGTTAGTGAGGGAGGAGCTGATATCTGAGACAGGATCAGGCTGTGTGTTAGTGAGGGAGGAGCTGGTATCTGAGAGTGGGACAGTCTGTGTGTTAGTGAGGGAGGAGCTGGTATCTGAGAGTGGGACAGGCTGTGTGTTAGTGAGGGAGGAGCTGGTATCTGAGAGTGGGACAGGCTGTGTGTTAGTGAGGGAGGAGCTGGTATTTGAGAGTGGGACAGGCTGTGTGTTAGTGAGGGAGGAGCTGGTATCTGAGAGTGGGAAAGGCTGTGTGTTAGTGAAGGAGGAGCTGGTATCTGAGAGTGGGACAGGCTGTGTGTTAGTGAGGGAGGAGCTGGTATCTGAGAGTGGGACAGGCTGTGTTTTAGTGAGGGAGGAGCTGGTATCTGAGAGTGGGACAGGCTGTGTTAGTGAGGGGGCCGCTGGTATCAGAGTGGGACAGGCTGTGTGTTAGTGAGGGAGGAGCTGATATCTGAGACAGGATCAGGCTGTGTGTTAGTGAGGGAGGAGCTGGTATCTGAGAGTGGGACAGTCTGTGTGTTAGTGAGGGAGGAGCTGGTATCTGAGACAGGGTCAGGCTGTGTGTTAGTGAGGGACGATCTGGTATCAGAGTGGGACAGGCTGTGTGTTAGTGAGGGAGGAGCTGGTATTTGAGAGTGGGACAGGCTGTGTGTTAGTGAGGGAGGAGCTGGTATCTGAGAGTGGGACAGGCTGTGTGTTAGTGAGGGAGGAGCTGGTATCTGAGAGTGGGACAGGCTGTGTGTTAGTGAGGGAGGAGCTGGTATCTGAGAGTGGGACAGGCTGTGTGTTAGTGAGGGAGGAGCTGGTATCTGAGAGTGTGACAGGCTATGTGTTAGTGAGGGAGGAGCTGGTATCTGAGAGTGGGACAGGCTGTGTGTTAGTGAGGGAGGAGCTGGTATCTGAGAGTAGGACAGGCTGTGTGTTAGTGAGTGAGGAGCTGGTATCTGAGAGTGGGACAGGCTGTGTGTTAGTGAGGGAGGAGCAGGTGTCTGAGAGTGAGACAGGCTGTGTGTTAATGAGAGAGGAGCAGGTATCTGAGAGTGGGACAGGCTGTGTGTTAGTGAGAGAGGAGCTGGTAGCTGAGAGTGGGACAGATTGTGTGTTAGTGAGGGAGGAGCTGGTATCTGAGAGTGGGACAGGCTGTGTGTTAGTGAGGGAGGAGCTGGTATCTGAGAGTGGGACAGGCTGTGTGTTAGTGAGGGAGGAGCTGGTATCTGAGAGTGGGACAGGCTGTGTGTTAGTGAGGGAGGAGCTGGTATCTTAGAGTGGGACAGGCTATGTGTTAGTGAGGGAGGAGCTGGTATCTGAGAGTGGGACAGGCTGTGTGTATAGTGAGGGAGGAGCTGGTATCTGAGAGTGGGACAGGCAGTGTGTTAGTGAGGGAGGAGTTGGTATCTGAGAGTGGGACAGGCTGTTTTAGTGAGGGATGAGCTGGTATCTGAGAGTGGGACAGGCTGTTTTAGTGAGGGAGGAGCTGTTATCTGATTCTGGGCCTTCCCCATCCTCTGGCTCTATCACTCCCCATACCCTGTGTCAATACCCAAACTAATGCCACTGTCCTCTCTCTCCCCTTTATTCCTGATCTAACTCTTCACTTCTCTCGTCTGGGCCTGTTGTCCCCTTTTACAATTCCCATTCCTGTTAGGTGGTGTTAACTCCCTGACCCCTGGAGGGAAGAGTATTGGAGGGGAGGGAAGAGTATTGGAGGGGAGGGAAGAGTATTGGAGGGGAGGGAAGAGTATTGGAGGGGAGGGAAGGGTATTGGAGGGGAGGGAAGGGTATTGGAGGGGAGGCAAGTGTACTGGAGGGGAGGCAAGAGTATTGGAGGGGAGGCAAGAGTATTGGAGGGGAGGCAAGAGTATTGGAGGGGAGGCAAGAGTATTGGAGGGGAGGCAAGAGTATTGGAGGGGAGGCAAGAGTATTGGAGGGGAGGCAAGAGTATTGGAGGGGAGGCAAGAGTATTGGAGGTGAGGGAAGAGTATTGGAGGGGAGGGAAGAGTATTGGAGGGGAGGGAAGGGTATTGGAGGGGAGGGAAGGGTATTGGAGGGGAGGGGAGTGTATTGGAGGGGAGGGGAGTGTATTGGAGGGGAGGGGAGTGTATTGGAGGGGAGTGTATTGCAGTATACAGGAGTGGAGAGGGTAGGGAGGGGATTGTAGGATATTGGAGGTGTGGGGAGGGTATTGGAGGGGATGGTATTGGAGGGGAGTGTACTGGAGGATATTGGAGGGGAGGGTACTGGACGATATTGGAGGGGAGTGTATTGGAGGGTATTGCAGTATAGGGGAGGGGAGAGGGTGGGGAGGGGATTGTAGGGTATTGGAGGGGAGGGTATTGGAGGGGAGGGTATTGGAGGGGAGGGTATTGGAGGGGAGGGTATTGGAGGATATTGGAGGAGAGTGTATTGGAGGGTATTGCAGTATAGGGGAGGGGAGAAGGTGGGGAGGGGATTGTAGGGTATTGGAGGGGAGGGTATTGGAGGGGAGGGTATTGGATTATATTGGAGGAGAGTGTATTGGAGGGTATTGCAGATTAGGGGTGGGGATGGGATTGTAGGATATTGGAGGTGTGGGGAGGGTATTGGAGGGGAGGGTATTGGAGGGGAGGGTATTGGACGGGAGTGTACTGGAGGATATTGGAGTGGAGGGTACTGGAGGGGAATGTATTGGAGGGGAATGTATTGGAGGGTATTGAAGTATAGGGGAGGGGAAAGGGTGGGGAGGGAATTGTAGCATATTGGAGGTGTGGGGAGGGTATTGGAGGGGATGGTATTGGAGGATATTAGAGTTGAGTGGAGGGGAGGGGAGAGGGTGGGGGAATACAAAATACAAGTTACGATCTCACCCTCGCCGCCGCCGCCTCCCGCCTCCATGTAGCGGGAATTCAGGTTGCGGCGGGCGGGCTTTGCGCCTCTTCTCCCTCTCTCCCCCGCCTCTTCTCCCTCTCTCTCCCCCGCCTCTTCTCTCTCTCTTCCCCCCGCCTCTTCTCCCTCTTTCTCCCCTGCCTCTTCTCTCTCTCTCTCCCCCGCCTCTTCACTCTCTCTCCCCGACTCTTCTCTCTCCCCCACCTCTTCACTCTCTCTCCCCCGACTCTTCTCTCTCCCCCGCCTCTTCTCTCTCTCTTTCTCTCCCCCGCCTCTTCTCTCTCTCTCTCCCTCCATCCCGCCTCTCTCACTCTCGAGGTTCCTTCCTCTCGCTGCAGCCCCGGTGGCTCCTCCAACCACCACAAGGGGGCGCCCATGACTGACCAGCGGCGCCCCGCACACCCGCCGCCGCCGCCTCCTCCTCTTCCCTCTCCCTTCACCGCCGTACCAGCACAGACCCACAGGGCGCAATGACGGCGCAATGGGCGGGGCCCAGACCAGCCCCGCCCCTCCGCCCCCTCCCATTGTGAGGTCACAAGCCGCTCAAGCCAATCAGGAGAGGGCTGTGGGGAGGATTGGTTCATGGGGTTGAGGCTGGGACCCGTTGGCTAGTGGGCGGTGTGGTGGGCGGGGCCAGCCGCCGAGGACACGCCCCCGCCCCTTATGACATCACTAGGAGGGTGGTGGTGCTGGGGGAGAGGAGGGATTGGCAGCTTTTATTTGGTCCTTGGTGGTGGGATCCCCTCAGGATTGGGTGTTTGTGGCTCTCCTCCGCTATCGACTTCATGGAACTGCCATAGTTGCCTGGACCCTGTTTGAATCTCGCTTTGCGATGCTTCATGAGGTGTCCACTCCCGGGGTAAAAACAACACCCCCCCCTTTTTAAATGGCCCATGGCTCGGGGCGTTGCTGGTGTCCATGTGGGTGAGAAACTGACTCCCGGTTTGCCGCTGAGTTTTGCGGTGAGCGGGAGCTGTATCCCGGCTCCGGAGCTGAGCCCTGGATTTCCCTCCCGCTTTCGGCTGACCCTTCCCACCCGATTCGGGAGGGGGACAGCACCATTTCGCGCCCCTCGAATCACTTGTGAACATCGCCAGCGCCCTTCCAAACAACCTCTTTCAAATCGAGACCCGCTCCAGCCAGCAATCCTGGCTGGATAGCTTCCTCCTGCACAGGCCCCAGACCAAACCAGCCCTGAGCGCCTCGTTCAGAGTCTCACCCAAATCACAATATTCCCTTGTTCACTTTAATTTCACCACTAAGGCAGCAATGCCCCACTCCAGGGCTCGATTCCGTGCATTGACCCTGAACCTCTGCGTTGTGACCGAGGGCTGGGGTTGGAAATGTCTCTGAACGAAGTCAACTCATTTACTGCAGGTCTTCAAATCTGGGACATTGGGGGAGGGAGGTGTCTACTTTAAATTAAACTGTAGGTTTTGCTCCCACAAATATTTAGGAGAATCGCTCTCCTCTTTTCGTCCCCCGTCATTTCGTCGGCTTGAAACTAGAACGCAAGATGTTCCACATATTGAGACCAGTCGCCTGCGGCTGGTTCAAAGGGATCGATTCCACCAAACTGCGGCATGTCGGATGTGTATACCTTCCTCCCTTTTCACTTATCCTAGATGCTCACAACCTCTGGATGAGGGACAGCACCGGGTCTGATTTATCCTCCTCGCCAGTTCGCTATGGAGTTGACTTCCCAGCCAACTTCTCTTGGTGGACACAATGAACTTTACTTACAGGGCAGTAACAGCAGTTACAGATATGCATCAAGCTCCGTGAGCAGGATATTAAAGAGAAATGAAATATAAACGTATGAATTTCATTGGTAACATGTTCCGCTGATGAGGGGACCTGTTTGTAACACGTCTTGAGTTTGTAATCTATAATTTGAAAGACCTTCAGCTGCGTGAGGCAGATCTGTGCCCCAGAGAGAGAGCTTGGACTGCGCTCAGCAACCCCAGAGAATGTGTGAACCTCAGGTGCGGGCTCTCCTCATGCCCCCGCCTAGACCAGTAGCGCTGAACTCTGCAGCCCGCGTATCACATTGGCTGCCCGTTAACCGGCCACTCGCGGAGGGAACCCGCTCGCCGACAGTGAAGGGCGTCCCAGCCACTCCCGGAACTCCCCGCGGAGCCTACACACCCACACTCACCGAGCAGCAGAACATCCTGGCCCCAGAACAAAATGAAGACCCTTCCCAAGAGGTTCCCCGGGCTGCGAACCCCCTGGATTACACAGGGCGTGTGAGCCAACAACACGGGCTTCCTCTAAAGCTACAGTCCTCCGAGTATCAGAATTATAATTATTACAACCTCCCCGTGATCTCACTCTCTGTCCCTTTAACCTCCCCGTGATCTCACTCTCTGTCCCTTTAACCTCCCCGTGATCTCACTCTCTGTCCCTTTAACCTCCCCGTGATCTCACTCTCTGTCCCTTTAACCTCCCCGTGATCTCACTCTCTGTCCCGTTAGCCTCCCCGTGATCTCACTCTCTGTCCCTTTAACCTCCCCGTGATCTCACTCTCTGACCCTTTAACCTCCCCGTGATCTCACTCTCTGACCCTTTAACCTCCCCGTGATCTCACTCTCTGTCCCTTTAACCTCCCCGTGATCTCACTCTCTGTCCCTTTAACCTCCCCGTGATCTCACTCTCTGTCCCTTTAACCTCCCCGTGATCTCACTCTCTGTCCCTTTAACCTCCCCGTGATCTCACTCTCTGTCCCTTTAACCTCCCCGTGATCTCACTCTCTGTCCCTTTAACCTCCCCGTGAAATAACTCTCTGTCCCTTTAACCTCCCCGTGATCTCACTCTCTGTCCCTTTAACCTCCCAGTGATCTCACTGTCTGTCCCTTTAACCTCCCCGTGATCTCACTCTCTGTCCCTTTAACCTCCCCATGATCTCACTCTCTGTCCCTTTAACCTCCCAGTGATCTCACTGTCTGTCCCTTTAACCTCCCCGTGATCTCACTCTCTGTCCCTTTAACCTCCCCGTGAAATAACTCTCTGTCCCTTTAACCTCCCCGTGATCTCACTCTCTGTCCCTTTAACCTCCCCGTGATCTCACTCTCTGTCCCTTTAACCTCCCCGTGATCTCACTGTCTGTCCCTTTAACTTCCCCGTGATCTCACTCTCTGTCCCTTTAACCTCCCCGTGATCTCACTCTCTGTCCCTTTAACCTCCCGGTGATCTCACGCTCTGTCCCATAAACCTCCCAGTGATCTCACTCTCTGTCCCTTTAACCTCCCCGTGATCTCACTCTCTGTCCCGTTAGCCTCCCCGTGATCTCACTCTGTCCCTTAAACATCCCCGTGATCTCACTCTCTGTCCCTTGAACCTCCAACAGTGCAGCCCAACCTACATTACTGACACTCCAATAGTGCAGCACACCCTCAATTACTGACACTCCAATAGTGCAGCACACCCTCAATTACTGACACTCCAATAGTGCTGCATGCACTCAATTACTGAGACTCCAATAGTGATGCACACCCTCAATTACCGACACTCCAATAGTGCAGCACATCCTCAATTACTGACACTCCAATAGTGCAACACACCCGCAATTACTGACAGTCCAATAGTGCAGCAGACACTCAATTATTGATACTCTAATAGTGCAGCACACCCTCAATTACTGACACTCCAAAAGTGCAGCACACAATTACTGACACTCCAATAGTACAGCTCACCCTCAATTACTGCCACTCCAACAATGCAGCAGACCCTCAATTACTGAACACAAATAGTGCAGCACACCGTCAATTACTGACACTCCATTAGTGCAGCACACCCTCAATTACTGACACACCAACAGTGCAGCACACCCTCAACTACTGACACTCCAATAGTGCATCACACCGTCAATTACTGACACTCCAATAGTGCAGCACACCCTCAATTACTGACATTAGGGGGAGACTGAGGGTGTCCAGTGGTAGGCTGAGGGTGTTTAGTGGTAGTCTGAGGATGTATTTGAGTAGTCTGAGGTTGTTTAGGGGTAGACTGAGGGTGTTTAGGGGGAGACTGAGGGTGTCCAGCGGGAGACTGAGGGTGTTTAGGGGGAGACTGAGGGTGTTTAGGGGGAGACTGAGGGTGTTTAGGGGTAGACTGAGGGTGTTTAGGGGCAGACTGAGGGTGTTTAGGGGTAGACTGAGGGTGTTTAGGGTTAGGCTGAGGGTGCTTAGGGGTAGGCTGAGGGTGTTGAGGGGTAGGCTGTGGGTGTCCAGGTGGAGACTGAGGGTGTTAAGGGGGAGACTGTGGGTGTTTAGGGGTAGGCTAAGTGTGTTTAGGGGTAGGCAGAGGGTGTTTAAGGGTAGGCTGAGGGTGTTTAAGGGTAGGCTGAGTGTGTTTAGGGGTAGGCTGAGGGTGTCCAGGACGAGGCTGAGGGTGTTCACGGGGAGACTGAGGGCATTTTGGGGTAGTTCGAGGGTGTTTAGGGGGAGCCTGAGGGTGTTTATGTGAAGGTTGAGGGTGTTTAGGGGCAGGCTGAGGGTGTTAAGGGGTAGGCTGAGGGTGTTTAGGGGTAGGCTGAGGGAGTTAAGGGGTAGGCTGAGGGTGTTTAGGGGTAGGCTAAGGGTGTTTAGGGGGAGACTGAGGGTGTTTCGGGGAGACTGAGGGTGTTTATGTGTAGGCTGAGGGTGTTTAGGGGTAGGCTGAGGGTGTTTAGGTGTCGGCTGAGGGTGTCGAGGGGTAGGCTGAGGGTGTTTAGGGGTAGGCTGATGGTGTTTAGTTGTAGGCTGAGGGTGTATAGGGGTAGGCTGAGGGTGTTTAGGGATAGGCTGAGGGTCTCCAGGGGGAGACTTGGAGTGTTTAGGGGTAGGCTGAGGGTGTTTAGGGGGATACTGTGGGTGTTTAGAGGTAGGCTGAGGGTGTCCGGGGTAGACTGAGGGTGTTTAGGGGGAGACTGAAGGTGTTTAGGGGGAGACTGAGGGTGTTTAGGGGTCGGCTGAGTGTGTTTAGGGGTAGGCTGAGGGTGTATATGAGTAGGTTGAGGGTGTTGAGGGGTAGTCTGTGGGTGTCCAGGGGCAGACTGAGGGTGTTTAGGTGAATGCTGAGGGTGTTTAGGGGTAGGCTGAGGGTGTTTAGGGGGAGTCTGAGGGTTGCCAAGGATAGGCTGAGGGTGTTTAGTGGTAGGCTGAGGGTGTTTAGGTGTAGGCTTAGGTTGTATAGGGGTAGGCTGACGGTGTTTAGGGGTAGCCTGAGGGTCTCCAGGGGGAGACCTAGGGTTTTTAGGGGTAGGCTGAGGGTGTTTAGGTGGATACTGAGGGTGTTTAGATGTAGTCTGAGAATGTTTACGGCTGGCTGAGGGTGTTTAGGGAGGGACTGAGGGTTGTATAGGGGTAGGCTGAGGGTGTTTAGTGGTATGCTAAGGGTGTTTAGGGGGTGACTGAGGGTGTTTAGGGGCAGACAGAGCGTGTTTAGGGGTAGGCTGAGTGTGTTTAGGGGTAGGCTGAGGTTGTCCAGGCGGAGACTGAGGGTGTTTAGGGGTAGGCTGAGGGTGTTTAGGGGTAGGCTGAGGGTGTTTAGGTGTAGACTGAGGGTGTTTAGGGGTAGGCTGAGGGTGTTTATGTGGAGACTGAGGGTGTTTAGGTGTAGGCTGAGGTGTTGAGGGGTAGGCGGAGGGTTTTTAGGTGTAGGCTGAGGGTCTTCGGGGGAGACATAGGGTGTTAAGGGGTAGGCTGAGTGTGTTTAGGGGGATACTGTGGGTGTTTAGATTTAGGCTGAGGGTGTTTAGGGGTAGGCTGAGGGTGTTTAGGTGTAGGCTGAGGGTGTTTAGGTGTAGGCTGAGGGTGTTTAGCGGGAGACTGAGGGTTTTTGGGGATAGGTTGAGGGTGTTAAGGTGTAGGCTAAGGGTGTTTGTTGGAGACTGAGGGTGTTTAGGGGGAGACTGAGGGTGATTAGGTGTAGGCTGAGGGTGTTTTAGTTTAGGCTAAGGGTGTCCAGGGGTGGCTGAGGGTCTTTAGGGATAGGCTGAGGGTATTTTGGGGTTGGCTGATGGTGTTTAGGGGTAGACTGAGGGTGTATCGGGGTCGGCTGAGGGTGTTTAGGTGTAGGCTGAGGGTGTTTAGGGGTAGGCTGAGGGTGTTTAGGGGTAGGCTGATTGTGTTTAGGGGGAGACTGAGTGTGTCCAGGGGGAGACTGATGGAGTTTAGGGGTAGGCTGATGGTGTCCTGGGGAGACTGAGGGTGTTTTTGGAGTAGGCTGAGGGTGTTCAGGGGTAGGCTGAGGGTGTTTAGGGGTAGGCTGAGGGTGTTAAGGGGTAGGCTGAGGGAGTTAAGGGGGAGACTGAGGGTGTTTAGGGGTCGGCTGAGTGTGTTTAGGGGTAGGCTGAGGGTGTATATGAGTAGGTTGAGGGTGTTGTGGGGTAGTCTGTGGGTGTCCAGGGGCAGACTGAGGGTGTTTAGGTGAATGCTGAGGGTGTTTAGGGGGAGGCTGAGAGCGCCTCGTTCAGGGTCTCACCCAAATCACAATATTCCCTTATTCACTTTAATTTCACCACTAAGGCAGCAATGCCCCACTCCAGGGCTCGATTCCGTGCATTGACCCTGAACCTCTGCGTTGTGACCGAGGGCTGGGGTTGGAAATGTCTCTGAACGAAGTCAACTCATTTACTGCAGGTCTTCAAATCTGGGACACTGGGGGAGGGAAGTGTCTACTTCAAATTAAACTGTAGGTTTTGCTCCCACAAATATTTAGGAGAATCGCTCTCCTCTTTTCGTCCCCTGTCATTTCGTCAGCTTGAAACTAGAACGCAAGATGTTCCAAATATTGAGACCAGTCGCCTGCGGCTGGTTCAAAGGGATCGATACCACCAAACTGCGGCATGTCGGATGAGTATACCTTCCTCCCTTTTCACTTATCCTAGATGCTCACAACCTCTGGATGAGGGACAGCACCGGGTCTGATTTATCCTCCTCGCCAGTTCGCTATGGAGTTGACTTCCCAGCCAACTTCTCTTGGTGGACACAATGAACTTTATTTACAGGGCAGTAACAGCAGTTACAGATATGCATCAAGCTCCGTGAGCAGGGTATTAAAGAGAAATGAAATATAAACGTATGAATTTCATTGGTAACATGTTCCGCTGATGAGGGGACCTGTTTGTAACACGTCTTGAGTTTGTAATCTATAATTTGAAAGACCTTCAGCTGCGTGAGGCAGATCTGTGCCCCAGAGAGAGAGCTTGGACTGCGCTCAGCAACCCCAGAGAATGTGTGAACCTCAGGTGCGGGCTCTCCTCATGCCCCCCCCAGACCAGTAGCACTGAACTCTGCAGCCCGCGTATCACATTGGCTGCCCGTTAACAGGCCACTCGCGGAGGGAACCCGCTCGCCGACAGTGAATGGCGTCCCAGCCACTCCCGGAACTCCCCGCGGAGCCTACACACCCAAACTCACCGAGCAGCCAAAAATCTTGGCTCCATAACGAAATGAAGACCCTTCCCAAGAGGTTCCCCGGGCTGCGAACCCCCTGGATTACACAGGGCGCGTGAGCCAACAACACGGGCTTCCTCTAAAGCTACCGTCCTCCGAGTATCAGAATTATAATTATTACAACCTCAACGTGATCTCACTCTCTGTCCCTTTAACCTCCCCGTGATCTCACTCTCTGTCCCTTTAACCTCCCCGTAATCTCACTCTCTGTCCCTTTAACCTCCCCGTGATCTCACTCTCTGTCCCTTTAACATCCCCGTGATCTCACTCTCTGTCCCTTTAACCTCCCCGTGATCTCACTCTCTGTCCCTTTAACCTCCCCGTGATCTCACTCTCTATCCCTTTAACCTCCCCGTGATCTCACTCTCTGTCCCTTTAACCTCCCCGTGATCTCTCTCTGTCCCTTTAACCTCCCCGTGATCTCCCTCTCTGTCCCTTTAACCTCCCCGTGATCTCACTCTCTGTCCCTTTAACCTCCCCGTGATCTCACTCTCTGTCCCTTTAATCTCACCGTGATCTCACTCTCTGTCCCTTTAACCTCCCCGTGATCTCACTCTCTGACCCTTTAACCTCCCCGTGATCTCACTCTCTGTCCCTTTAACATCCCCGTGATCTCACTCTCTGTCCCTTTAACCTCCCCGTGATCTCACTCTCTGTCCCTTTAACCTCCCCGTGATCTCAAACTCTGTCCCTTTAACCTCCCCGTGATCTCACTCTCTGTCCCTTTAACCTCCCGTGATCTCAATCTCTGTCCCTTTAACCTCCACGTGATCTCACTCTCTGTCCCTTTAACCTCCCCGTGATCTCACTCTCTGTCCCTTTAACCTCCCGTGATCTCAATCTCTGTCCCTTTAACCTCCACGTGATCTCACTCTCTGTCCCTTTAACCTCCCCGTGATCTCACTCTCTGTCCCTTTAACCTCCCCGTGATATCCCTTGAACTTCCAATAGTGCAGCACAACCTAAATTACTGACACTCCAACAGTGCAGCACACCCTCAATTACTGACACTCCAATAGTGCATCACACCCTCAATTACTGACACTCCAATAGTGCAGCACACCCTCAATTACTGACACTCCAATAGTGCAGCACACGATCAATTACTGACACTCCAGTACTGCAGCACACCCTCAATTACTGACACTACAATAGTGCAGCACACCCTCAATTACTGACACTCCAATAGTGCAGCACACACTCAATTACTGACACAACAATAGTGCAGCACACCCTCAATTACTGACACTCCAATAATGCAGCACACCCTCAATTACTGACACTACAATTGCGCAGCTCAATCTCAATTACTGACACAACAATAGTGCAGCACACCCTCAATTACTGACATCCAGTAGTGCAGCATTCCCTCAATTACTGACTCTCCAAAAGTGCAGCACACCCTCAAATACTGACACACCAATTTTGCAGCTCACCCTCAATGACTGACACACCAATTGTGCAGTGCAGACTCAAATTCTGTCACTGCCATAGTGCAGCACACCCTCAATTACTGAAACTCCAATAGTGAAGCTGACCCTCAATTACTGACACTCCAATAGTGCAGCACACCCTCAAATTCTGTCACTCCAATAGTGCAGCACACCCTCAAATTCTGTCACTCCAATAGTGCAGCGCACCCTCAATTACTGAAACACCAATAGTGCAGCACATCCTCAATTACTGACACTCCAATAATGCAGCACACCCTCAATTACTGAAACTCCAATAGTGCAGCACACCCTCAATTACTGACACTCCAATAGTGCAGCACACCCTCAATTACTGACACTCCAATAGTGCAGCACACACTCAATTACTGACACTCCAGTAGTGCAGCACACCTTCAATTACTGACACTCCAGTAGTGCAGCTCACCCTCAATTCATGACACTCCAATAGTGCAGAACACCCTCAATTACTGACAGTCCAATAGAGTAGCAAACCCTCAATTACTGACACTCCAATAGTGCAGCTCACCCTCAATTCATGACACTCCAATAGTGCAGAACACCCTCAATTACTGACACTCCAATATTGCAGCACACCCTCAATAACTGACACCGCAATAATGCAGCACAACTTCAATTAATGACGCTCCAATAGTCCAGCAGGCACTCAATTACTGAGACTCCAATAGTGCAGCACACCCTCAATTACTGACACTGCAATAGTGCAGCACGCGCTCAATTACTGACACACCAATAGTGCAGCACAGCCTCAAATTCTGACATTGCAATAGTGCAGCACACCCTCAATTACTGACACCCCAATAGTGCAGCGCACTCTCAATTACTGACACTCCAATAGTGCAGCACACCCTCAATTACTGACACTCCAATAGTGCAGCACACCCTCAATTACTGAGACACCAATAGTGCAGCACAACCTCAATTACTGACACTCCAACAGTGCAGCTGTCCCTCAATTACTGACACTCCAATAGTGCAGCACACCCTCAATTACTGATACACCAATAGTGCAGCACACCCTCAATTACTGACAGTCCATTAGTGCAGCACACCCTCAATTACTGACACTCCAATAGTGCAGCACACCCTCAATTACTGACACTCCAATAGTGCAGCACACCCTCAATTACGGACACTCCAATAGTACAGCACACCCTCAATTACTGACACTCCAATAGTGCAGCACACCCTCAAATTACTGACACTACAATAGCGCAGCTCAATCTCAATTACTGACACAATAATAGTGCAGCACACCCTCAATTACTGACTCTCCAAAAGTGCAGCACACCCTCAATACTTGACACTCCAATATTGCAGCACACCCTCAATCAATGACACTCCAACAGTGCAGCACTCCCTCAATTACTGACACACCAATAATGCAGCACAGCCTCAAATTCTGACACTGCAATAGTGCAGCAAACCCTCAATTACTGAAACTCCAATAGTACAGTCACCCTCAATTACTGACACTCCAATCGTGCAGCACACCCTCAATTACTGATACACCAATAGTGCTGCACACCCTCAATTACTGACACTCCAACAGTGCAGCACACCCTCAATTACTGACACTCCAATAGTGCAGCACACCCTCAATTACTGACAAACCAATTTTGCAGCACACCCTCAATGACTGACACACCAATAGTGCAGCGCAGCCCCAAATTCTGTCACTGCAATAGTGCAGCACACCCTCAATTACTGACACTCCAATAGTGCAGCACACCCTCAATTACTGAAACTCCAATAGTGAAGCTGACCCTCAATTACTGACACTCCAATAGTGCAGCACACCCTCAAATTCTGTCACTCCAATAGTGCAGCACACCCTCAATTACTGAACACCAATAGTGCAGCACACCCTCCATTACTGACACTCCTATAGTGCAGCACACCCTCAATTACTGACACTCCTAAAGTGCAGCACACCCTCAATTACTGACACTCCAATAATGCAGCTGACCCTCAATTACTGACACTCCAATAGTGCAGCACACCCTCAATTACTGTCACTCCAATAGTGCAGCACACCCTCAATTATTGACACTCCAGTAGAGCAGCTCACCCACAATTACTGACACTCCAATAGTGCAGCACACACTCAATTACTGACAATCCAATAGTGCAGCACACCCTCAATTACTGACACTCCAATATTGAAGCACACCCTCAATTACTGACATTCCAATAGTGCAGCACACCCTCAATTACTGACACTCCAATAGTGCAGCACACCCTCCATACTTGACACTCCAATATTGCAGCACATCCTCAAATACTCACACCCCTTTTGCGCAGCACTCCCTCAATTACAGACACTCCAACAGTGCAGCACACCCTCAATTACTGACACTCCAATAGTGCATCACAACCTCAATTACTGACAGTCCATTAGTGCAGCACACCCTCAATTACTGACACTCCAATTTTGCAGCACACCCTCAATTACTGACACTACAATAGCGCAGGTCAATCTCAATTACTGACACAACAATAGTGCAGCACACCCTCAATTACTGACACTCCAATAGTGCAGCACACACTCAATTACTGACACTCCAATAGTGCAGCACACCCTCAATTACTGACACTCCAATAGTGCAGCACACCCTCAATTACTGACACTCCAATAGTACAGCACACCCTCAATTACTGACACTCCAATATTGCAGCACACCCTCAATTACTGACACACCAATAATGCAGCACAGCCTCAAATTCTGACACTGTAATAGTGCAGCAAACCCTCAATAACTGACACTCCAACAGTGCAGCACTCCCTCAATTACTGACGCTCCGATAGTGCAGCGCACTCTCAATTACTGACACTCCAATAGCGCAGCACAACCTCAATTACTGAGACACCAATAGTGCAGCACAACCTCAATTACTGACACTCCAACAGTGCAGCTGACCCTCAATTACTGACACTCCAATAGTGCAGCACACCCTCAATTACTGATACACCAATAGTGCAGCACACCCTCAATTACTGACAGTCCATTAGTGCAGCACACCCTCAATTACTGACACTCCAATTGTGCAGCACACCATCAATTAGTGACACTCCAATAGTGCAGCACACCCTCAATTACTGACACTCCAATAGTGCAGCACACCCTCAATTACGGACACTCCAAAAGTACAGCACACCCTCAATTACTGACACTCCAATAGTGCAGCACACCCTCAAATTACTGACACTACAATAGCGCAGCTCAATCTCAATTACTGACACAATAATAGTGCAGCACACCCTCAATTACTGACTCTCCAAAAGTGCAGCACACCCTCAATACTTGACACTCCAATATTGCAGCACACCCTCAATTACTGACACTCCAACAGTGCAGCACTCCCTCAATTACTGACACACCAATAATGCAGCACAGCCTCAAATTCTGACACTGCAATAGTGCAGCAAACCCTCAATTACTGACACTCCAATAGTACAGTCACCCTCAATTACTGACAATCCAATAGTGCAGCACACCCTCAATTACTGATACACCAATAGTGCTGCAAACCCTCAATTACTGACACTCCAACAGTGCAGCACACCATCAATTACTGACACTCCAGCAGTGCAGCACAACCTCAATTAATGACACTCCAATAGTGTAGCAGGCACTCAATTACTGACACTCCAATAGTGCAGCAGGCACTCAATTACTGAGACTCCAGCAGTGCAGCTGACCCTCAATTACTGACACTCCAATAGTGCAGCGCACCATCAATTACTGACACTCCAATACTGCAGCACACCCTCAATTACTGACACTACAATACTGCAGCACATACTCAATTACTGACAATCCAATAGTGCAGCACTCCCTCAATTACTGACACTCCAATAGTGCAGCACACCCTCAATTACTGACACTCCAATAGTGCAGCACACCCTCAATTACTGACACTACAATAGTGCAGCACACCCTCAATTACTGGCACTCCAATAGTGCAACACAGCCTCAATTACTGACACTCCAATAGTGCAGCACACCTTCAGTTACTGACACACCAATAGTGCAGCACAACCTCAATTACTGGCACTCCAATAATGAAGCGCACCCTCAATTACTGACACTCCAATGGTGCAGCACTCCCTCAATTACTTACACTCCAACAGTGCAGCACGCCCTCAATTACTGACACTCCAATAGTGCATCACAACCTCAATTACTGACAGTCCATTAGTGCAGCACTCCCTCAATTACTGACACTCCAACAGTGCAGCACACCCTCAATTACTGACACTCCAATAGTGCATCACAACCTCAATTACTGACAGTCCATTAGTGCAGCACACCCTCAATTACTGACACTCCTATAGTGCAGCACACCCTCAATTACTGACACTCCTATAGTGCAGCACACCCTCAATTACTGACACTACAATAGCGCAGGTCAATCTCAATTACTGACACAACAATAGTGCAGCACACACTCAATTACTGACACTCCAATAGTGCAGCACACCCTCAATTACTGACACTCCAATAGTACAGCACACCCTCAATTACTGACACTCCAATATTGCAGCACACCCTCAATTACTGACACTCCAATAGTGCAGCACACCCTCAATTACTGACACTCCAAATGTGTAGCACACCCTCAATTACTGACACTCCAATAGTGCAGCACACCCTCAATTACTGACACTCCAATAGTGCAGCACACCCTCAATTCCTGACACTCCAAATGTGCAGCACACACTCAATTACTGACACTCCAATAGTGCAGCACACCCTCAATTCCTGACACTCCAAATGTGCAGCTCACCCTCAATTACTGACACTAACATAGTGCAGCACACCCTCAATTACTGACACTCCAGTAGTGCAGCACACCCTCAATTACTGACACTCCAATAGTGCAGCACACCCTCAATTACTGACACTCCAATAGTGCAGCACACCCTCAATACTTGACACTCCAATATTGCAGCACATCCTCAAATACTCACACCCCTTTTGCGCAGCACTCCCTCAATTACAGACACTCCAACAGTGCAGCACTCCCTCAGTTACTGACACACCAATAATGCAGCACAGCCTCAAATTCTGACACTGTAATAGTGCAGCAAACCCTCAATTACTGACACTCCAACAGTGCAGCACACCCTCAATTACTGACACACCAATAGTGCAGCACACCCTCAATTACTGACACACCAATAGTGCAGCACACCCTCAATTACTGATACACCAATAGTGCAGCACACCCTCAATTACTGACACTCCAATAGTGCAGCACACCCTCAATTACTGACACTCCAATAGTGCAGCACACCCTCAATTACTGACGCTCCAATAGTGCAGCACACCCTCAATTACTGACACTCCAATAGTGCAGCACACCCTCAATTACTGACACTCCAATAGTGCAGCTCACCCTCAATTAATGACACTCCAATAGTGCAGCAGGCACTCAATTACTGAGACTCCAATAGTGCAGCACACCCTCAAATACTACACTCCAATAGTGCAGTGCACCCTCAATTACTGCCAAACCAATTTTGCAGCACACCCTCAATGACTGACACACCAATAGTGCAGCGCAGCCTCAAATTCTGTCACTGCAATAGTGCAGCACACCCTCAATTACTGAAACTCCAATAGTGCAGCTGACCCTCAATAACTGACACTCCAATAGTGCAGCACACCCTCAATTACTGACACTCCAATAGCGCAGCGCACCCTCAATTACTGAAACACAAATAGTGCAGCACACCCTCAATTACTGACACTCCAATAGTGCAGCACACACTCAATTACTGAGACTCCAATAGTGCAGCAAACACTCAATTACTGACACACCAATAGTGCAGAACAGCCTCAAATTCTGACATTGCAATAGTGCAGCACACCCTCAATTACTGACACTCCAATAGTGCAGCACACCCTCAATTACTGATACACCAATAGCGCAGCACACCGTCAATTACTGACAGTCCAGTAGTGCAGCACACCCTCATTTACTGACACTCATATCGTGCAGCACACCCTCAATTACTGACTCTCCAATAGCGCAGCTGAATCTCAATTACTGACTCACCAATATTGCAGCACACCCTCAATTCCGGACACTCCAATAGTGCAGCACACCTTCAATTCCTGACACTCCAATAGTGCAGCCCAACCTCAATTACTGACACTCCAATATTGCAGCACACGATCAAATACTGACACTCCAGTAGTGCAGCACACCCTCAATTACTGACACTCCAGTAGTGCAGCATTCCCTCAATTACTGACTCTCCAAAAGTGCAGCACACCCTCAAATACTGACACACCAATAATGCAGCACACTCTCAAATTCTGACACTGCAATAGTGCAGCAAACCCTCAATTACTGACACTCCAATAGTACAGTCACCCTCAATTACTGACACTCCTATAGTGCAGCACACACTCAATTACTGACACTCCAATAGTGCAGCACACCCTCAATTACTGATACACCAATCGTGCAGCACACCCTCAATTGCTGACACACCAACAGTGCAGCACACCCTCAATTACTGACACTCCAATAGTGCAGCACACCCTCAATTACTGACACTCCAATAGTGCAGCACACCCTCAATTACTGACACTCCAATAGTGCAGCACACCCTCAATAACTGACAACACAATAATGCAGCACACACTCAATTACTGAGACTCCAATAGTGCAGCACACCCTCAAATACTGACACTCCAATATTGCAGTGCACCTTCAATTACTGCCACACCAATTTTGCAGCACACCCTCAATGACTGACACACCAATAGTGCAGCGCAGCCTCAAATTCTGTCACTGCAATAGTGCAGCACACCCTCAATTACTGAAACTCCAATAGTGAAGCTGACCCTCAATTACTGACACTCCAATAGTGCAGCACACCCTCAAATTCTGTCACTCCAATAGTGCAGCACACCCTCAATTACTGACACTCCATTAGTGCAGCACATCCTCAATTACTGACACTCCAATAATGCAGCTGACCCTCAATTACTGACACTCCAATAGTGCAGCACACCCTCAAATTCTGTCTCTCCAATAGTGCAGCTCACCCTCAATTACTGAAACACAAATATTGCAGCACACCCTCAATTACTGATACACCAATAGTGCAGCACACCCTCAATTACTGATACACCAATAGTGCAGCAGACCCTCAATAACTGACACCGCAATAATGCAGCACAACTTCAATTAATGACACTCCAATAGTCCAGCAGGCACTCAATTACTGAGACTCCAATAGTGCAGCAAACCCTCAATTACTGACACTGCAATAGTGCAGCACACGCTCAATTAATGACACACCAATAGTGCAGCACAGCCTCAAATTCTGACATTGCAATAGTGCAGCACACCCTCAATTACTGAAACTCCAATAGTGCAGCGCACTCTCAATTACTGACACTCCAATAGTGCAGCACACCCTCAATTACTGACAGTCCATTAGTGCAGCACACCCTCAATTATTGGCACTCCAATAGTGCAGCACACGATCAATTACTGACACTCCAGTAGTGCAGCACACCCTCAATTACTGACACTCATATCGTGCAGCACACCCTCAATTACTGACACTCCAATAGTGCAGCACACGATCAATTACTGACACTCCAGTAGTGCAGCACACCCTCAATTACTGACACTACAATTGCGCAGCTCAATCTCAAATACTGACACTCCAATAGTGCAGCATTCCCTCAATTACTGACTCTCCAAAAGTGCAGCACACCCTCAATACTTGACACTCCAATATTGCAGCACACCCTCAATTACTGACACACCAATAGTGCAGCACACCCTCAATTACTGACACTAACATAGTGCAGCACTCCCTCAATTACTGACTCTCCAAAAGTGCAGCACTCCCTCAATTACTGACACAACAATAATGCAGCACAGCCGCAAATTCTGACACTGCAATAGTGCAGCAAACCCTCAATTACTGAAACTCCAATAGTACAGTCACCCTCAATTACTGACACTCCAATAGTGCAGCTGACCCTCAATTACTGACACTCCAATAGTGCAGCACACCCTCAATTAATGATACACCAAAAGTGCAGCACACACTCAATTACTGACACTCCAATAGCGTAGCAGGCACTCAATTACTGACACTCCAATAGTGCAGCACACCCTCAATTACTGAGACTCCAATAGTGCAGCAGGCACTTAATTACTGACACTCCAATAGTGCAGCACACCCTCAATTACTGACACTCCAATAGTGCAGCACACCCTCAATGACTGACACACCAATAGTGCAGCACACCCTCAAATTCTGTCACTCCAATAGTGCAGCACACCCTCAATTACTCAAACCCTAATAGTGCAGCACACCCTCAATTACTGACACTCCAATAGTGCAGCACACACTCAATTACTGACACTCCAAAAGTGCAGCACACCCTCAATTACTGACACTCCAATAGTGCAGCACACCCTCAATTACTATCACTCCAATAGTGCAGCGCACCCTCAATTACTGATACACCAATAGTGCAGCACACCCTCAATTACTAACACTCCAATAGTGCAGAACACCCTCAATTGCTGACACTCCAATAGTGCAGCACACCCTCAATTACTGACACTCCAATAGTGCAGCACACCCTCAATTACTGACACTCCAATAGTGCAGCACAGCCTCAAATTCTGATATTGCAATAGTGCAGCACACGCTCAATTACTGACACTCATATCGTGCAGCACACCCTCAATTACTGACTCTCCAATAGCGCAGCTGAATCTCAATTACTGGCACAACAATAGTGCAGCACACCTTCAATTCCTGACACTCCAATAGTGCAGCCCAACCTCAATTACTGACATTCCAATAGTGCAGCACACGATCAAATACTGACACTCCAGTAGTGCAGCACACCCTCAATTACTGACACTCCAGTAGTGCAGCATTCCCTCAATTACTGACTCTCCAAAAGTGCAGCACACTCACAAATTCTGACACTGCAATAGTGCAGCAAACCCTCAATTACTGACACTCCAAAAGTACAATCACCCTCAATTACTGACACTCCAATAGTGCAGCACACACTCAATTACTGACACTCCAATAGTGCAGCACACCCTCAATTACTGATACACCAATCGTGCAGCACACCCTCAATTACTGACACTCCAACAGTGCAGCACACCCTCAATTACTGACACTCCAATAGTGCAGCACACCCTCAATTACTGACACTCCAATAGTGCAGCACACCCTCAATTACTGACACTCCAATAGTGCAGCACACCCTCAATAACTGACAACGCAATAATGCAGCACACACTCAATTACTGAGACTCCAATAGTGCAGCACACCCTCAAATACTGACACTCCAATAGTGCAGTGCACCCTCAATTACTGCCACACCAATTTTGCAGCACACCCTCAATGACTGACACACCAATAGTGCAGCGCAGCATCAAATTCTGTCACTGCAATAGTGCAGCACACCCTCAATTACTGACACTCCAATAGTGAAGCTGACCCTCAATTACTGACACTCCAATAGTGCAGCACACCCTCAAATTCTGTCACTCCAATAGTGCAGCACACCCTCAATTACTGACACTCCAATAGTGCAGCACATCCTCAATTACTGACACTCCAATAATGCAGCTGACCCTCAATTACTGACACTCCAATAGTGCAGCACAACCTCAATTACTGACACTCGAATAGTGCAGCACACCCTCAATAACTGACACCGCAATAATGCAGCACAACTTCAATTAATGACACTCCAATAGTCCAGCAGGCACTCAATTACTGAGACTCCAATAGTGCAGCAAACCCTCAATTACTGACACTGCAATAGTGCAGCACACGCTCAATTACTGACACACCAATAGTGCAGCACAGCCTCAAATTCTGACATTGCAATAGTGCAGCACACCCTCAATTACTGAAACTCCAATAGTGCAGCGTACTCTCAATTACTGACACTCCAATAGTGCAGCACACCCTCAATTACTGAGACACCAATAGTGCGGCACAGCCTCAAATTCTGACATTGCAATAGTGCAGCACACCCTCAATTACTGACACTCCAATAGTGCAGCACACCCTCAATTACTGACTCTCCAACAGTGCAGCACACCCCCAATTACTGATACACCAATAGTGCAGCACACCCTCAATTACTGATACACCAATAGTGCAGCACACCCTCAATTACTGACAGTCCATTAGTGCAGCACACCCTCAATTATTGGCACTCCAATAGTGCAGCACACGATCAATTACTGACACTCCAGTAGGGCAGCACACCCACAATTACTGACACTCATATCGTGCAGCACACCCTCAATTACTGACTCTCCAATAGCGCAGCTGAATCTCAATTACTGGCACAACAATAGTGCAGCACACCTTCAATTCCTGACACTCCAATAGTGCAGCCTAACCTCAATTATTGACACTCCAAAAGTGCAGCACTCCCTCAATTACTGACACTCCAACAGTGCATCACACCCTCAATTACTGACAGTCCATTAGTGCAGCACACCCTCAATTACTGACACTCCAATAGTGCAGCACACGATCAATTACTGACACTCCAGTAGTGCAGCACACCCTCAATTACTGACACTACAATAGCGCAGCTCAATCTCAATTACTGACTCAACAATAGTGCAGCACACCCTCAATTACTGACACTCCAATAGTGCAGCATTCCCTCAATTACTGACTCTCCAAAAGTGCAGCACACCCTCAATACTTGACACTCCAATATTGCAGCACACCCTCAATTACTGACACTCCAATAGTGCAGCACACCCTCAATTACTGACACTCCAAATGTGCAGCACACTCTCAAGTACTGACACTCCAATAGTGCAGCACACCCTCAATTACTGACACACCAATAATGCAGCACAGCTTCAAATTCTGACACTGCGATAGTGCAGCAAACCCTCAATTACTGAAACTCCAATAGTACAGTCACCCTCAATTACTGACACTCCAATAGTGCAGCACACACTCAATTACTGACACTCCAATAGTGCAGCACACCCTCAATTACTGAAACTCCAATAGTGCAGCAGGCACTCAATTACTGAGACTCCAATAGTGCAGCACACCCTCAATTACTGACACACCAATAATGCAGCACAGCTTCAAATTCTGACACTGCGATAGTGCAGCAAACCCTCAATTACTGAAACTCCAATAGTACAGTCACCCTCAATTACTGACACTCCAATAGTGCAGCACACACTCAATTACTGACACTCCAATAGTGCAGCACACCCTCAATTACTGAAACTCCAATAGTGCAGCAGGCACTCAATTACTGAGACTCCAATAGTGCAGCAGGCACTCAATTACTGACACTCCAATAGTGCAGCACACCCTCAATGACTGACACACCAATAGTGCAGCGCAGCCTCAAATTCTGTCACTGCAATAGTGCAGCACACCCTCAATTACTGAAACTCCAATAGTGAAGCTGACCCTCAATTACTGACACTCCAATAGTGCAGCACACCCTCAAATTCTGTCACTCCAATAGTGCAGCACACCCTCAATTACTGACACTCCAATTGTGCAGCACAATCTCAAATTCTGACACTCCAATAGTGCAGCACACCCTCAATTACTGAAACACCAATAGTGCAGCACACCCTCAATTACTGACACTCCAATAGTGCAGCACACCCTCAATTACTGATACACCAATAGTGCAGCACACCCTCAATTACTGAAACACCAATAGTGCAGCACACCCTCAATTACTGACACTCCAATAATGCAGCACACCCTCAATTACTGACACTGCAATAATGCAGCACACCCTCAATTACTGACACTCCAATAATGCAGCACACCCTCAATTACTGACACTCCAATAGAGCAGCGCACCCTCAATTACTGATACACCAATAGTGCAGCACACCCTCAATTACTGACTCACCAATAATGCAGCACACCCTCAATAACTGACACCGCAATAATGCAGCACAACTTCAATTAATGACCCTCCAATAGTGCAGCACACCCTCAATTACTAACACTCCAATATTGCAGCACACCCTCAATTACTGACACTCCAATAGTGCAGCAAACCCTCAATTACTGACTCTCCAATAGTGCAGAACATCATCAATTGCTGACAATCCAATAGTGCAGCACACCCTCAATTACTGACACTCCAATAGTGCAGCACACCCTCAATTACTGACACTCCAATAGTGCAGCACAGCCTCAAATTCTGACATTGCAATAGTGCAGCACACCCTCAATTACTGACACTGCAATAGTGCAGCACACTCTCAATTACTGACACTCCAATAGTGCAGCACACCCTCAATTACTGACACACCAATAGTGCAGCACACCCTCAATTACTGACACTCCAATAGCGCAGCTCAATCTCAATTACTGGCACTCCAATAGTGCAGCACACCCTCAATTACTGACACTCCAATAGTGCAGCACACCCTCAATTACTGACACTCCAAAAGTGCAGCATACCCTCAATTACTGACACTCCAATACTGCAGCACACCCTCAATTACTGACACTCCAAAAGTGCAGCATACCCTCAATTACTGACACTCCAATACTGCAGCACACCCTCAATTACTGACACTCCAATAGTGCAGCACACCCTCAATTACTGACACTAAAATAGTGCAGCACACCTTCAATTCCTGAAACTCCAATAGTGCAGCTCGCTCAATTACTGACACTCCAATAGTGCAGCACACCCTCAATTACTGACACTCCAATAGTGCAGCACACCCTCAAATACTCACACCCCTATTGGGCAGCACTCCCTCAATTACTGACACTAACATAGTGCAGCACACACTCAATTACTGACACTCCAATAGTGCAGCACACCCTCAATTACTGACACTCCAATAGTGCAGCACACACTCAATTACTTACACTCCAATAGTGCAGCACACCCTCAATTACTGACACTCCAATAGTGCAACACACCCTCAATTACTGACACTCCAATAGTGCAGCACACCCTCAATTACTGACACTCCAATAGTGCAGCTGACCCTCAATTAATGCCACTCCAATAGTGCTGCACACCCTCAATTACTGACACACCAATAGTGCAGAACACCCTCAATTACTGACACATCAACAGTGCAGCACACCCTCAATTACTGACACTCCAATAGTGCAGCACACCCTCAATTACTGACACTCCAATAATGCAGCACACCCTCAATTACTGACACTCCAATAGTGTAGCACACCCTCAATTACTGACACTCCAATAGTGCAGCACACCCTCAATTACTGACATTCCAACAGTGCAGCACACCCTCAATTACTGACACTCCAATAGTGCAGCACACCTTCAATTACTAACACTCCAATGGTGCAGCACTCCCTCAATTACTGACACACCAATAATGCAGCACAGCCTCAAATTCTGACACTGCAATAGTGCAGCAAACCCTCAATTAATGACACTCAAATAGTACAGTCACCCTCAATTACTGACACTCCAATAGTGCAGCTGACCCTCAATTACTTACACTCCAATAGTGCAGCACACCCTCAATTACTGATACACCAATAGTGCAGCACAGCCTCAATTACTGACGCTCCAACAGTGCAGCACACCCTCAAATTCTGTCACTGCAATAGTGCAGCGCACCCTCAATTACTGAAACTCCAATAATGAAGCTGGCCCTCAATTACTGACACTACAATAGTGCAGCACACCCTCAAATTCTGTCACTGCAATAGTGCAGCACACCCTCAATTACTGACACTCCAATAGTGCAGCACACCCTCAAATTCTCTCACTGCAATAGTGCAGCACACCCTCAATTACTGAAACTCCAATAATGAAGATGACCCTCAATTACTGACACTCCAATAGTGCAGCTGAATCTCAATTACTGGCACAACAATAGTGCAGCACACCTTCAATTCCTGACACTCCAATAGTGCAGCACTCCCTCAATTACTGACACTCCAACAGTGCAGCACACCCTCAATTACTGACACTCCAATAGTGCAGCACACCCTCAATTACTGACACTCCAATAGTGCAGCACACCCTCAATTACTGACACTCCAGTAGTGCAGCACTCCCTCAATTACTGACACTCCAATAGTGCAGCACACCCTCAATACTTGACACTCCAATATTGCAGCACACCCTCAATCACTGACACTCCAATAGTGCAGCACACCCTCAATTACTGACACTCCAAATGTGCAGCACACTCTCAATTACTGACACTAACATAGTGCAGCACTCCCTCAATTACTGACACTACAATGTGCAGCACACTCTCATTTACTGACACTAACATAGTGCAGCACTCCCTCAATTACTGACACTCCAATATTGCAGCACATCCTCAAATACTGACACTCCTATAGTGCAGCAGTCCCTCAATTACTGACACTCCAATAGTGCAGCACACCCTCAATTACTGACACTCCAATAGTGCAGCACACCCTCAATTACTGACACTCCAATAGTGCAGCACACCCTCAATTACTGACACTCCAATAGTGCAGCACACACTCAATTACTGACACACCAATAGTGCAGCACACTCTCAATTACTGACACTCCAATAATGCAGCACACCCTCAATTACTGACACTCCAATAATGCAGCACACCCTCAATTACTGACACTCCAATAGAGCAGCGCACCCTCAATTACTGATACACCAATAGTGCAGCACACCCTCAATTACTGACTCACCAATAATGCAGCACACCCTCAATAACTGACACCGCAATAATGCAGCACAACTTCAATTAATGACCCTCCAATAGTGCAGCACACCCTCAATTACTAACACTCCAATATTGCAGCACACCCTCAATTACTGACACTCCAATAGTGCAGCAAACCCTCAATTACTGACTCTCCAATAGTGCAGAACACCATCAATTGCTGACAATCCAATAGTGCAGCACACCCTCAATTACTGACACTCCAATAGTGCAGCACACCCTCAATTACTGACACTCCAATAGTGCAGCACAGCCTCAAATTCTGACATTGCAATAGTGCAGCACACCCTCAATTACTGACACTCCAATAGTGCAGCACACTCTCAATTACTGACACTCCAATAGTGCAGCACACCCTCAATTACTGACACACCAATAGTGCAGCACACCCTCAATTACTGACACTCCAATAGCGCAGCTCAATCTCAATTACTGGCACTCCAATAGTGCAGCACACCCTCAATTACTGACACTCCAATAGTGCAGCACACCCTCAATTACTGACACTCCAAAAGTGCAGCATACCCTCAATTACTGACACTCCAATACTGCAGCACACCCTCAATTACTGACACTCCAAAAGTGCAGCATACCCTCAATTACTGACACTCCAATAGTGCAGCACACCCTCAATTACTGACACTACAATAGTGCAGCACACCCTCAATTACTGACACTAAAATAGTGCAGCACACCTTCAATTCCTGAAACTCCAATAGTGCAGCTCGCTCAATTACTGACACTCCAATAGTGCAGCACACCCTCAATTACTGACACTCCAATAGTGCAGCACACCCTCAAATACTCACACCCCTATTGGGCAGCACTCCCTCAATTACTGACACTAACATAGTGCAGCACACACTCAATTACTGACACTCCAATAGTGCAGCACACCCTCAATTACTGACACTCCAATAGTGCAGCACACACTCAATTACTTACACTCCAATAGTGCAGCACACCCTCAATTACTGACACTCCAATAGTGCAACACACCCTCAATTACTGACACTCCAATAGTGCAGCACACCCTCAATTACTGACACTCCAATAGTGCAGCTGACCCTCAATTACTGCCACTCCAATAGTGCTGCACACCCTCAATTACTGACACACCAATAGTGCAGAACACCCTCAATTACTGACACATCAACAGTGCAGCACACCCTCAATTACTGACACTCCAATAGTGCAGCACACCCTCAATTACTGACACTCCAATAATGCAGCACACCCTCAATTACTGACACTCCAATATTGTAGCACACCCTCAATTACTGACACTCCAATAGTGCAGCACACCCTCAATTACTGACACTCCAACAGTGCAGCACACCCTCAATTACTGACACTCCAATAGTGCAGCACACCTTCAATTACTGACACTCCAATGGTGCAGCACTCCCTCAATTACTGACACACCAATAATGCAGCACAGCCTCAAATTCTGACACTGCAATAGTGCAGCAAACCCTCAATTACTGACACTCCAATAGTACAGTCACCCTCAATTACTGACACTCCAATAGTGCAGCTGACCCTCAATTACTTACACTCCAATAGTGCAGCACACCCTCAATTACTGATACACCAATAGTGCAGCACAGCCTCAATTACTGACACTCCAACAGTGCAGCACACCCTCAAATTCTGTCACTGCAATAGTGCAGCGCACCCTCAATTACTGAAACTCCAATAATGAAGCTGGCCCTCAATTACTGACACTACAATAGTGCAGCACACCCTCAAATTCTGTCACTGCAATAGTGCAGCACACCCTCAATTACTGACACTCCAATAGTGCAGCACACCCTCAAATTCTGTCACTGCAATAGTGCAGCACACCCTCAATTACTGAAACTCCAATAATGAAGATGACCCTCAATTACTGACACTCCAATAGTGCAGCTGAATCTCAATTACTGGCACAACAATAGTGCAGCACACCTTCAATTCCTGACACTCCAATAGTGCAGCACTCCCTCAATTACTGACACTCCAACAGTGCAGCACACCCTCAATTACTGACACTCAAATAGTGCAGCACACCCTCAATTACTGACACTCCAATAGTGCAGCACACCCTCAATTACTGACACTCCAGTAGTGCAGCACTCCCTCAATTACTGACACTCCAATAGTGCAGCACACCCTCAATACTTGACACTCCAATATTGCAGCACACCCTCAATCACTGACACTCCAATAGTGCAGCACACCCTCAATTACTGACACTCCAAATGTGCAGCACACTCTCAATTACTGACAATAACATAGTGCAGCACTCCCTCAATTACTGACACTACAAATGTGCAGCACACTCTCATTTACTGACACTAACATAGTGCAGCACTCCCTCAATTACTGACACTCCAATATTGCAGCACATCCTCAAATACTGACACTCCTATAGTGCAGCAGTCCCTCAATTACTGACACTCCAATAGTGCAGCACACCATCAATTACTGACACTCCAATAGTGCAGCACACCCACAATTACTGACACTCCAATAGTGCAGCACACCCTCAATTACTGACACTCCAATAGTGCAGCACACACTCAATTACTGACACACCAATAGTGCAGCACACTCTCAATTACTGACACTCCAACAGTGCAGCACACCCTCAATTACTGACACTCCAATATTGCAGCACACCCTCAATTACTGACACTCCAATAATGCAGCACACCCACAATTACTGACACTCCAATTTTGCAGCACACCCTCAATTACTGACACACCAATAATGCAGCACAGCCTCAAATTCTGACACTGCAATAGTGCAGCAAACCCTCAATTACTGACACTCCAACAGTACAGTCACCCTCAATTACTGACACTCCAATAGTGCAGCTGACCCTCAATTACTTACACTCCAATAGTGCTGCACAGCCTCAATTACTGACACTCCAACAGTGCAGCACACCCTCAATTACTGACACTCCAATAGTGCTGCACACCCATCAATTAATGACACTCCAATAGTGCAGCACACACTCAATTACTGAGACTCCAATAGTGCAGTACACCCTCAATTACTGACACACAAATTTTGCAGCACACGCTCAATGACTGACACACCAATAGTGCAGCACACCCTCAAATTCTGTCACTGCAATAGTGCAGCGCACCCTCAATTACTGAAACTCCAATAATGAAGCTGACCCTCAATTACTGACACTCCAATAGTGCAGCCCAACCTCAATTACTCTACACTCCAATAGTGCAGCACTCCCTCAATTACTGACACTCCAACAGTGCAGCACACCCTCAATTACTGACACTCCAATAGTGCAGCCCAACCTCAATTACTCTACACTCCAATAGTGCAGCACTCCCTCAATTACTGACACTCCAACAGTGCAGCACACCCTCAATTACTGACACTCCAATAGTGCATCACACCCTCAATAACTGACCGTCCATTAGTGCAGCACACCCTCAATTACTGACACTCCAATAGTGCAGCACACCCTCAATTACTGACACAACAATAGTGCAGCACACCCTCAATTACTGACACTCCAGTACTGCAGCATTCCCTCAATTACTGACTCTCCGAAAGTGCAGCACACCCTCAATACTTGACACTCCAATAGTGCAGCATTCCCTCAATTACTGACTCTCCGAAAGTGCAGCACACCCTCAATACTTGACACTCCAATAGTGCAGCACACCCTCAATTACTGACACAACAATAGTGCAGCACACCCTCAATTACTGACACTCCAGTACTGCAGCATTCCCTCAATTACTGACTCTCCGAAAGTGCAGCACACCCTCAATACTTGACACTCCAATAGTGCAGCACACCCTCAATTACTGACACTCCAATAGTGCAGCTGACCCTCAATTACTGACACACCAATAGTGCAGCGCACCATCAATTAATGACACTCCAACAGTGCAGCACACCCTCAATTACTGACACTCCAATAGTGCAGCACAGCCTCAATTAATGACACTCCAACAGTGTAGCACACCCTCAATTACTGACACTCAAATAGTGCAGCTCACCCTCAATTACTGACACTCCAATAGTGCAGCACACACTCAATTACTGACACTCCAATAGTGCAGCACACCCTCAATTACTGAGACTCCAATAGTGCAGCAGGCACTCAATTAATGAGACTCCAATAGTGCAGCACACCCTCAATTACTGACACTCCAATAGTGCAGTACACCCTCAATTACTGACACTCCAATAGTGCAGTACACCCTCAATTACTGACACACCAATTTTGCAGCACACCCTCAATGACTGACACACCAATAGTGCAGCGCAGCCTCAAATTCAGTCACTGCAATAGTGCAGCACACCCTCAATTACTGAAACTCCAATAGTGAAGCTGACCCTCAATTACTGACACTCCAATAGTGCAGCACACCCTCAAATTCTGTCACTCCAATAGTGCAGCACACCCTCAATTACTGACACTCCAATTGTGCAGCACAATCTCAAATTCTGACACTCCAATAGTGCAGCACACCCTCAATTGCTGAAACACCAATATTGCAGCACACCCTCAATTACTGACACTCCAATAATGCAGCTGACCCTCAATTACTGACACTCCAATAGTGCAGCGCACCCTCAATTACTGATACACCAATAGTGCAGCACACCCTCAATTACTGACTCACCAATAATGCAGCACACCCTCAATAACTGACACCGCAATAATGCAGCACAACTTCAATTAATGACCCTCCAATAGTGCAGCACACCCTCAATTACTGACACTGCAATAGTGCAGCACGCGCTCAATTACTGACACACCAATAGTGCAGCACACCCTCAATTACTGACACGCCAATAGTGCAGCACAGCCTCAAATTCTGACATTGCAATGGTGCAGCACACCCTCAATTACTGACACCCCAATAGTGCAGCGCACTCTCAATTACTGACACTCCAATAGTGCAGCACACCCTCAATTACTGAGACAACAATAGTGCAGCAAACCCTCAATTACTGACACTCCAACAGTGCAGCTGACCCTCAATTACTGACACTCCAATAGTGCAGCACACCCTCAATTACTGATACACCAATAGTGCAGCACACCCTCAATTACTGACAGTCCATTAGTGCAGCACACCCTCAATTACTGACACTCCAATAGTGCAGCACACCCTCAATTACTGACACTCCAATAGTGCAGCACACCCTCAATTACGGACACTCCAATAGTACAGCACACCCTCAATTACTGACACTCCAATAGTGCAGCACACCCTCAAATTACTGACACTACAATAGTGCAGCACACCCTCAATTACTGACTCTCCAAAAGTGCAGTACACCCTCAATACTTGACACTCCAATATTGCAGCACACCCTCAATTACTGATACTCCAACAGTGCAGCACTCCCTCAATTACTGACACACCAATAATGCAGCACAGCCTCAAATTCTGACACTGCAATAGTGCAGCAAACCCTCAATTACTGAAACTCCAATAGTACAGTCACCCTCAATTACTGACACTCCAATCGTGCAGCACACCCTCAATTACTGATACACCAATAGTGCTGCACACCCTCAATTACTGACACTCCAACAGTGCAGCACTCCCTCAATTACTGACACTCCAATAGTGCAGCACTCCCTCAATTACTGACACTCCAATACTGCAGCACAACCTCAATTACTGAGACTCCAGTAGTGCAGCACACCCTCAATTACTGACACTCCAATAGTGCAGAACACCCTCAATTACTGACAAACCAATTTTGCAGCACACCCTCAATGACTGACACACCAATAGTGCAGCGCAGCCCCAAATTCTGTCACTGCAATAGTGCAGCACACCCTCAATTACTGACACTGCAATAGTGCAGCACACCCTCAATTACTGAAACTCCAATAGTGAAGCTGACCCTCAATTACTGACACTCCAATAGTGCAGCACACCCTCAAATTCTGTCACTCCAATAGTGCAGCACACAATCAACAACTGACTCTCCAATAGTGCAGCACACACTCAATTACTGACTCTCGAAAAGTGCATCACACCCTCAATTGGTGACACTCCAATAGTGCAGCACACCCTCAATTACTGACATTCCAATAGTGCAGCACACCCTCAATTACTGACACTCCAAGTGTGCAGCACACCCTCAATAATAACTCTCCATTAGTGAATCGCAACCCTCAATTACTGACAATCCAATTGTGCAGGACACACTCAATTACTGACACTCCAATAGTGCAGCACACCCTCAATTACTGACACTCCAATTGTGCAGCACACCCTCAATTACTGACACTCCAATTGTGCAGCACACCCTCAATTACTGACACTCCAATAGTGCAGCACACGCTCAATTACTGACACTCCAATAGTGCAGCACACCCTCAATTACAGACACTCCAATAGTGCAGAACACCCTCAATTACTGACACACCAATAGTGCAGCAAACCCGCCATTACTGACAATCAAATAGTGCAGCACACCCTCAATTACTGACACTCCAATAGTGCAGCACAGCATCAATTACTGATACTCCAATAGTGCAGCACACCCTCAATTACTGACACTCCAATAGTGCAGCACACACTCAATTACTGACTCTCCAATAGTGCAGCACACCCTCAATTACTGACACTCCAATAGTGCAGCACACAATCAATTACTCACACTCCAATAGTGCAGCACACCCTCAATTACTGACACTCCAATAGTGCAGCACAGCCTCAATTAATGATACACCAAAAGTGCAGCACACACTCAATTACTGAAACTCCAATAGTGCAGCAGGCACTCAATTACTGAGACTCCAATAGTGCAGCAGGCACTCAATTACTGAGACTCCAATAGTGCAGCACACCCTCAATTACTGACACACCAATAGTGCAGCACACCCTCAATGACTGACACACCAATAGTGCAGCGCAGCCTCAAATTCTGTCACTGCAATAGTGCAGCACACCCTCAATTACTGAAACTCCAATAGTGAAGCTGACTCCTAATTACTGACACTTAAATAGTGCAGCACACCCTCAAATTCTGTCACACCAATAGTGCAGCACACCCGCAATTACTGAAACTCCAATAGTGCAGCACACCCTCAAATTCTGTCACTCCAATAGTGCAGCACACCCTCAATTACTGACACTCCAATTGTGCAGCACAATCTCAAATTCTGACACTCCAATAGTGCAGCACACCCTCAATTGCTGAAACGCCAATAGTGCAGCACAACCTCAATTACTGACACTCCAATAGTGCAGCACACCCTCAATTACTGACACTCCAATAATGCAGCTGACCCTCAATTACTGACACTCCAATAGTGCAGCGCACCCTCAATTACTGATACACCAATAGTGCAGCACACCCTCAATTACTGACTCACCAATAATGCAGCACACCCTCAATAACTGACACCGCAATAATGCAGCACAACTTCAATTAATGACCCTCCAATAGTGCAGCACACCCTCAATTACTGACACTGCAATAGTGCAGCACGCGCTCAATTACTGACACACCAATAGTGCAGCACACCCTCAATTACTGACACGCCAATAGTGCAGCACAGCCTCAAATTCTGACATTGCAATGGTGCAGCACACCCTCAATTACTGACACCCCAATAGTGCAGCGCACTCTCAATTACTGACACGCCAATAGTGCAGCACACCCTCAATTACTGAGACACCAATAGTGCAGCAAACCCTCAATTACTGACACTCCAACAGTGCAGCTGACCCTCAATTACTGACACTCCAATAGTGCAGCACACCCTCAATTACTGATACACCAATAGTGCAGCACACCCTCAATTACTGACAGTCCATTAGTGCAGCACACCCTCAATTACTGACACTCCAATAGTGCAGCACACCCTCAATTACTGACACTCCAATAGTGCAGCACACCCTCAATTACGGCACTCCAATAGTACAGCACACCCTCAATTACTGACACTCCAATAGTGCAGCACACCCTCAAATTACTGACACTACAATAGTGCAGCACACCCTCAATTACTGACTCTCCAAAAGTGCAGTACACCCTCAATACTTGACACTCCAATATTGCAGCACACCCTCAATTACTGACACTCCAACAGTGCAGCACTCCCTCAATTACTGACACACCAATAATGCAGCACAGCCTCAAATTCTGACACTGCAATAGTGCAGCAAACCCTCAATTACTGAAACTCCAATAGTACAGCACACCCTCAATTACTGACACTCCAATCGTGCAGCACACCCTCAATTACTGATACACCAATAGTGCTGCACACCCTCAATTACTGACACTCCAACAGTGCAGCACTCCCTCAATTACTGACACTCCAATAGTGCAGCACTCCCTCAATTACTGACACTCCAATACTGCAGCACAACCTCAATTACTGAGACTCCAGTAGTGCAGCACTCCCTCAATTACTGACACTCCAATAGTGCAGCACACCCTCAATTACTGACACTCCAATAGTGCAGAACACCCTCAATTACTGACAAACCAATTTTGCAGCACACCCTCAATGACTGACACACCAATAGTGCAGCGCAGCCCCAAATTCTGTCACTGCAATAGTGCAGCACACCCTCAATTACTGACACTCCAATAGTGCAGCACACCCTCAATTACTGAAACTCCAATAGTGAAGCTGACCCTCAATTACTGACACTCCAATAGTGCAGCACACCCTCAAATTCTGTCACTCCAATAGTGCAGCACACCCTCAATTACTGACACTCCAATAGTGCAGCATACCCTCAAATTCTGTCACTCCAATAGTGCAGCACACCCTCAATTACTGACACTCCAATAATGCAGCTGACCCGCAATTACTGACACTCCAATAGTGCAGCACACCCTCAATTACTGTCACTCCAATAGTGCAGCACACCCTCAATTATTGACACTCCAGTAGTGCAGCTCACCCTCAATTACTGACACTCCAATAGTGCAGCGCACCCTCAATTACTGACACTCCAATACTGCAGCACACCCTCAATTACTGACAATCCAATAGTGCAGCACACCCTCAATTACTGACACTCCAATAATGAAGCGCACCCTCAATTACTGACACTCCAATGGTGCAGCTCACCCTCAATTACTGACACTCCAGTCGTGCAGCACACCCTCAATTACTGAGACTACAGTAGCGCAGGTCAATCTCAATTACTGACACAACAGTAGTGCAGCACACCCTCAATTACTGACACTCCAATAGTGCAGTACACCCTCAATTACTGACACTCCAATAGTGCAGTACACCCTCAATTACTGACACTCCAATATTGCAGCACACCCTCAATTACTGACACTCCAATAGTGCAGCACACCCTCAATTACTGACACTCTAATATTGCAGCACACCCTCAATTACTGACACTCCAATAGTGCAGCACACCCTCAATTACAGACATTCCAATAGTGCAGCACACCCTCAATTACTGACACTCCAAATGTGCAGCACACTCTCAATTACTGACACTAACATAGTACAGCACTACCTCAATTACTGACACTCCAATAGTGCAGCACACCCTCCATACTTGACACTCCAATATTGCAGCACATCCTCAAATACTCACACCCCTTTTGCGCAGCACTCCCTCAATTACAGACACTCCAACAGTGCAGCACACCCTCAATTACTGACACTCCAATAGTGCATCACAACCTCAATTACTGACAGTCCATTAGTGCAGCACACCCTCAATTACTGACACTCCAGTCGTGCAGCACACCCTCAATTACTGACACTACAATAGCGCAGGTCAATCTCAATTACTGACACAACAATAGTGCAGCACACCCTCAATTACTGACACTCCAATAGTGCAGCACACACTCAATTACTCACACTTCAATAGTGCAGCACACCCTCAATTACTGACACTCCAATAGTGCAGCACACCCTCAATTACTGACACTCCAATAGTACAGCACACCCTCAATTACTGACAGTCCAATATTGCAGCACACCCTCAATTACTGACACACCAATAATGCAGCACAGCCTCAAATTCTGACACTGCAATAGTGCAGCAAACCCTCAATTACTGACACTCCAATAGTACAGTCACCCTCAATTACTGACACTCCAATAGTGCAGCACACCCTCAATTACTGATACACCAATAGTGCTGCAAACCCTCAATTACTGACACTCCAACAGTGCAGTACACCATCAATTACTGACACTCCAGTAGTGCAGCAGGCACTCAATTACTGACACTCCAATTGTGCAGCTCACCCTCAATTACTGACAAACCAATTATGCAGCACACCCTCAATGACTGACACACCAATAGTGCAGCGCAGCCCCAAATTCTGTCACTGCAATAGTGCAGCACACCCTCAATTACTGAAACTCCAATGGTGCAGCTCACCCTCAATTACTGACACTCCAGTCGTGCAGCACACCCTCAATTACTGAGACTACAGTAGCGCAGGTCAATCTCAATTACTGACACAACAGTAGTGCAGCACACCCTCAATTACTGACACTCCAATAGTGCAGTACACCCTCAATTACTGACACTCCAATAGTGCAGTACACCCTCAATTACTGACACTCCAATATTGCAGCACACCCTCAATTACTGACACTCCAATAGTGCAGCACACCCTCAAATTCTGTCACTCCAATAGTGCAGCACACCCTCAAGTACTGAAAATCCAATAGTGAAGCTGACCCTCAATTACTGACACTCCAATAGTGCAGCACACCCTCAAATTCTGTCACTCCAATAGTGCAGCACACCCTCAAGTACTGAAAATCCAATAGTGAAGCTGACCCTCAATTACTGACACTCCTAAAGTGCAGCACACCCTCAATTACTGACACTCCAATAGTGCAGCACACCCTCAATTACTGACACTCCAATAATGCAGCTGACCCTCAATTACTGACACTCCAATAGTGCAGCACACCCTCAATTACTGGCACTCCAATAGTGCAGCACACCCTCAATTACTGAAACTCCAATAGTGCAGCACACCCTCAATTACTGAAACTCCAACAGTGCAGCACACCCTCAATTACTGACACTCCAATAATGCAGCTGACCCTCAATTACTGACACTCCAATAGTGCAGCGCACCCTCAATTACTGACACTCCAATAGTGCAGCACACCCTCAATTACTGACACTCCAATAGTGCAGCACACCCTCAATTACTGACACTCCAATAGTGCAGCACACCCTCAATTACTGACACTCCAATAGTGCAGCACACCCTCAATTACTGACACTACAATAGTGCAGCACACCCTCAATTACTGGCACTCCAATAGTGCAACACACCCTCAATTACTGACACTCCAATAGTGCAGCACACCCTCAATTACTGACACTCCAATAGTGCAGCACACCCTCAATTACTGACACTCCAATAATGAAGCACACCCTCAATTACTGACACTCCAATGGTGCAGCACTCCCTCAATTACTTACACTCCAACAGTGCAGCTGACCCTCAATTACTGACACTCCAATAGTGCAGCACACCCTCAAATACTGACACTCCAATAGTGCAGCTGACCCTCAATTACTGACACTCCAATAGTGCAGCACACCCTCAATTACTGATACACCAATAGTGCTGCACACCCTCAATTACTGACACACCAATAGTGCAGCACACCCTCAATTACTGATACACCAATAGTGCTGCACAACCTCAATTACTGACACTCCAACAGTGCAGCACACCCTCAATTACTGACACTCCAATAGTGCAGCACACCCTCAATTACTGACACTCCAATAGTGCAGCACACCCTCAATTAATGACACTCCAATAGTGTAGCAGGCCCTCAATTACTTACACTCCAATAGTGCAGCACACCCTCAATTACTGACACTCCAACAGTGCAGCACACCCTCAATTACTGACACAGCAATTTTGCAGCACACCCTCAATGACTGACACACCAATAGTGCAGCGCAGCCCCAAATTCTGTCACTGCAATAGTGCAGCACACCCTCAATTACTGACACTCCAATAGAGCAGCACACCCTCAAATTCTGTCACTCCAATAGTGCAGCACACCCTCAAATTCTGTCACTCCAATAGTGCAGCACACCCTCAATTACTGACACTCCAATAGTGCAGCACACCCTCAATTACTGACACTCCAATAGTGCAGCACACCCTCAAATTCTGTCACTCCAATAGTGCAGCACACCCTCAATTACTGACACTCCTAAAGTGCAGCACACCCTCAATTACTGACACTCCAATAATGCAGCTGACCCTCAATTACTGACACTCCAATAGTGCAGCACACCCTCAATTACTGACACTACAATACTGCAGCACACCCTCAATTACTGACACTCCAATTGTGCAGCACACCCTCAATTACTGACACACAAATAGTGCAGCACACCTTCAATTACTGACACTCCAATAGTGCAGCACACCCTCAATTATTGACACTCCAATAGTGCTGCACACCCTCCAGTACTGAAACTCCAATAGTGCAGAACACCCTCAATTACTGACACGCCAATAATGCAGCACACCCTCAATTACTGACACTCCAATAGTGCTGCACACCCTCAATTTCTGACACTCCAATAGTGCAACACACCCTCAATTGCTGACAATCCAGTAGTGCAGCACTCCCTCAATTATTGACACTCCAATAGTGCAGCACACCCTCAATTACTGACAATCCAATAGTGCAGCACACCCTCAATTACTGACACTCCAATAGTGCATCACAACCTCAATTACTGACACTCCAATAGTGCAGCACACGATCAATTACTGACACTCCAGTTGTGCAGCACACCCTCAATTACTGACACTACAATAGCGCAGGTCAATCTCAATTACTGACACAACAATATTGCAGCACACCCTCAATTACTGACACTCCAAATGTGCAGCACACCCTCAATTCCTGACACTCCAAATGTGCAGCACACCCTCAATTACTGACACTCCAATAGTGCAGCTCACCCTCAATTAATGACACTCCAATAGTGCAGCAGGCACTCAATTACTGAGACTCCAATAGTGCAGCACACCCTCAAATACTGACACTCCAATAGTGCAGCTGACCCTCAATTACTGACACTCCAATAGTGCAGCACACCCTCAATTTACTGATACACCAATAGTGCTGCACACCCTCAATTACTGACACTCCAAAAGTGCAGCACACCCTCAAATACTGACACGCCAATAGTGCAGCTGACCCTCAATTACTGACACTCCAATAGTGCAGCACACCCTCAAATACTGACACTCCAATAGTGCAGCTGACCCTCAATTACTGACACTCCAATAGTGCAGCACACCCTCAATTACTGATACACCAATAGTGCTGCACACCCTCAATTACTGACACACCAATAGTGCAGCACACCCTCAATTACTGATACACCAATAGTGCTGCACACCCTCAATTACTGACACACCAATAATGCTGCACACCCTCAATTACTGACACTCCAACAGTGCAGCACACACTCAATTAGTGACACTCCAATAGTGCAGCACACCCTCAATTACTGACACTCCAATAGTGCAGCACACCCTCAATTAATGACACTCCAATAGTGTAGCAGGCACTCAATTACTGAGAGTCCAATAGTGCTGCACACCCTCAATTACTGACACTCCAATAGTGCAGCACACCCTCAATTACTGACACTCCAATAGTGCAGCACACCCTCAATTACTGACACTCCAATCGTGCAGCACACCCTCAATTACTGACACTCCAATAGTGCTGCACACCCTCAATTACTGACACTCCAATAGTGCAGCACACCCTCAAATTCTGTCACTCCAATAGTGCAGCACACCCTCAATTACTGACACTCCAATAGTGCAGCACACCCTCAATTACTGACACTACAATACTGCAGCACACCCTCAATTACTGACACTCCAATTGTGCAGCGCACCCTCAATTACTGACACACAAATAGTGCAGCACACCTTCAATTACTGACACTCCAATAGTGCAGCACACCCTCAATTACTGACACTCCAATTGTGCAGCGCACCCTCAATTACTGACACTCCCATTGTGCAGCGCACCCTCAATTACTGACACACAAATAGTGCAGCACACCTTCAATTACTGACACTCCAATAGTGCAGCACACCCTCAATTATTGACACTCCAATAGTGCTGCACACCCTCCAGTACTGAAACTCCAATAGTGCAGAACACCCTCAATTACTGACACGCCAATAGTGCAGCACACCCTCAATTACTGACACTCCAATAGTGCTGCACACCCTCAATTTCTGACACTCCAATAGTGCAACACACCCTCAATTGCTGACACTCCAGTAGTGCAGCACTCCCTCAATTATTGACACTCCAATAGTGCAGCACACCCTCAATTACTGACAATCCAATAGTGCAGCACACCCTCAATTACTGACACTCCAATAGTGCAGCACTCCCTCAATTACTGACACTCCAACAGTGCAGCACACCCTCAATTACTGACACTCCAATGGTGCAGCACACGATCAATTACTGACACTCCAAATGTGCAGCACACCCTCAATTCCTGACACTCCAAATGTGCAGCACACCCTCAATTCCTGACACTCCAAATGTGCAGCACACCCTCAATTCCTGACACTCCAAATGTGCAGCACACCCTCAATTACTGACACTAACATAGTGCAGCACTACCTCAATACTTGACACTCCAATATTGCAGCACATCCTCAAATACTCACACCCCTTTTGCGCAGCACTCCCTCAATTACTGACACTCCAGCAGTGCAGCACTCCATCAGTTACTGACACTGCAATAGTGCAGCACACCCTCAATTACTGACACTCCAATAGTGCAGCACACCCTCAATTACTGACACTCCAATAGTGCAGTACACCCTCAATTACTGACACTCCAATATTGCAGCACACCCTCAATTACTGACACTCCAATAGTGCAGCACACCCTCAATTACTGACACTCCAATATTGCAGCACACCCTCAATTACTGACACTCCAATAGTGCAGCACACCCTCAATTTCTGACACTCCAATATTGAAGCACACCCTCAATTATGACATTCCAATAGTGCAGCACACCCTCAATTACTGACACTCCAAATGTGCAGCACACTCTCAATTACTGACACTAACATAGTACAGCACTACCTCAATTACTGACACTCCAGTAGTGCAGCACACCCTCCATACTTGACACTCCAATATTGCAGCACATCCTCAAATACTCACACCCCTTTTGCGCAGCACTCCCTCAATTACAGACACTCCAACAGTGCAGCACACCCTCAATTACTGACACTCCAATAGTGCATCACAACCTCAATTACTGACAGTCCATTAGTGCAGCACACCCTCAATTACTGACACTCCAGTCGTGCAGCACACCCTCAATTACTGACACTACAATAGCGCAGGTCAATCTCAATTACTGACACAACAATAGTGCAGCACACCCTCAATTACTGACACTCCAATAGTGCAGCACACACTCAATTACTCACACTCCAATAGTGCAGCACACCCTCAATTACTGACACTCCAATAGTGCAGCACACCCTCAATTACTGACACTCAAATAGTACAGCACACCCTCAATTACTGACACTCCAATATTGCAGCACACCCTCAATTACTGACACACCAATAATGTGGCACAGCCTCAAATTCTGACACTGTAATAGTGCAGCAAACCCTCAATAACTGACACTCCAACAGTGCAGCACTCCCTCAATTACTGACGCTCCAATAGTGCAGCGCACTCTCAATTACTGACACTCCAATAGCGCAGCACACCCTCAATTACTGAGACACCAATAGTGCAGCACAACCTCAATTACTGACACTCCAACAGTGCAGCTGACCCTCAATTACTGACACTCCAATAGTGCAGCACTCCCTCAATTACTGACAGTCCATTAGTGCAGCACACCCTCAATTACTGACACTCCAATTGTGCAGCACACCGTCAATTAGTGACACTCCAATAGTGCAGCACACCCTCAATTACTGACACTCCAATAGTGCAGCACACCCTCAATTACGGACACTCCAATAGTACAGCACACCCTCAATTACTGACACTCCAATAGTGCAGCACACCCTCAAATTACTGACACTACAATAGCGCAGCTCAATCTCAATTACTGACACAATAATAGTGCAGCACACCCTCAATTACTGACTCTCCAAAAGTGCAGCACACCCTCAATACTTGACACTCCAATATTGCAGCACACCCTCAATTACTGACACTCCAACAGTGCAGCACTCCCTCAATTACTGACACACCAATAATGCAGCACAGCCTCAAATTCTGACACTGCAATAGTGCAGCAAACCCTCAATTACTGACACTCCAATAGTACAGTCACCCTCAATTACTGACACTCCAATAGTGCAGCACACCCTCAATTACTGATACACCAATAGTGCTGCAAACCCTCAATTACTGACACTCCAACAGTGCAGCACACCATCAATTACTGACACTCCAATGGTGCAGCTCACCCTCAATTACTGACACTCCAGTCGTGCAGCACACCCTCAATTACTGAGACTACAATAGCGCAGGTCAATCTCAATTACTGACACAACTGTAGTGCAGCGCACCCTCAATTACTGACACTCCAATAGTGCAGCACACCCTCAATTACTGACACTCCAATAGTGCAGTACACCCTCAATTACTGACACTCCAATATTGCAGCACACCCTCAATTACTGACACTCCAATAGTGCAGCACACCCTCAATTACTGACACTCCAATATTGCAGCACACCCTCAATTACTGACACTCCAATAGTGCAGCACACCCTCAATTACTGACACTCCAATATTGAAGCACACCCTCAATTATGACATTCCAATAGGGCAGCACACCCTCAATTACTGACACTCCAAATGTGCAGCACACTCTCAATTACTGACACTAACATAGTACAGCACTACCTCAATTACTGACACTCCAATAGTGCAGCACACCCTCCATACTTGACACTCCAATATTGCAGCACATCCTCAAATACTCACACCCCTTTTGCGCAGCACTCCCTCAATTACAGACACTCCAACAGTGCAGCACACCCTCAATTACTGACACTCCAATAGTGCATCACAACCTCAATTACTGACAGTCCATTAGTGCAGCACACCCTCAATTACTGACACTCCAGTCGTGCAGCACACCCTCAATTACTGACACTACAATAAGGCAGGTCAATCTCAATTACTGACACAACAATAGTGCAGCACACCCTCAATTACTGACACTCCAATAGTGCAGCACACACTCAATTACTCACACACCAATAGTGCAGCACACCCTCAATTACTGACACTCCAATAGTGCAGCACACCCTCAATTACTGACACTCAAATAGTACAGCACACCCTCAATTACTGACACTCCAATATTGCAGCACACCCTCAATTACTGACACACCAATAATGTGGCACAGCCTCAAATTCTGACACTGTAATAGTGCAGCAAACCCTCAATAACTGACACTCCAACAGTGCAGCACTCCCTCAATTACTGACGCTCCAATAGTGCAGCGCACTCTCAATTACTGACACTCCAATAGCGCAGCACACCCTCAATTACTGAGACACCAATAGTGCAGCACAACCTCAATTACTGACACTCCAACAGTGCAGCTGACCCTCAATTACTGACACTCCAATAGTGCAGCACTCCCTCAATTACTGACAGTCCATTAGTGCAGCACACCCTCAATTACTGACACTCCAATTGTGCAGCACACCGTCAATTAGTGACACTCCAATAGTGCAGCACACCCTCAATTACTGCCACTCCAATAGTGCAGCACACCCTCAATTACGGACACTCCAATAGTACAGCACACCCTCAATTACTGACACTCCAATAGTGCAGCACACCCTCAAATTACTGACACTACAATAGCGCAGCTCAATCTCAATTACTGACACAATAATAGTGCAGCACACCCTCAATTACTGACTCTCCAAAAGTGCAGCACACCCTCAATACTTGACACTCCAATATTGCAGCACACCCTCAATTACTGACACTCCAACAGTGCAGCACTCCCTCAATTACTGACACACCAATAATGCAGCACAGCCTCAAATTCTGACACTGCAATAGTGCAGCAAACCCTCAATTACTGACACTCCAATAGTACAGTCACCCTCAATTAATGACACTCCAATAGTGCAGCAGGCACTCAATTACTGAGACTCCAATAGTGCAGCACACCCTCAAATACTGACACTCCAATAGTGCAGCTGACCCTCAATTACTGACACTCCAATACTGCAGCACACCCTCAATTACTGATACACCAATAGTGCTGCACACCCTCAATTACTGACACTCCAAAAGTGCAGCACACCCTCAAATACTGACACGCCAATAGTGCAGCTGACCCTCAATTACTGACACTCCAATAGTGCAGCACACCCTCAAATACTGACACTCCAATAGTGCAGCTGACCCTCAATTACTGACACTCCAATAGTGCAGCACACCCTCAATTACTGATACACCAATAGTGCTGCACACCCTCAATTACTGACACACCAATAGTGCAGCACACCCTCAATTACTGATACACCAATAGTGCTGCACACCCTCAATTACTGACACTCCAACAGTGCAGCACACCCTCAATTACTGACACTCCAATAGTGCAGCACACCCTCAATTACTGACACTCCAATAGTGCAGCACACCCTCAATTAATGACACTCCAATAGTGTAGCAGGCACTCAATTACTGACACTCCAATAGTGCAGCACACCCTCAATTACTGACACTCCAATAGTGCAGTACACCCTCAATTACTGACACAGCAATTTTGCAGCACACCCTCAATGACTGACACACCAATAGTGCAGCGCAGCCCCAAATTCTGTCACTGCAATAGTGCAGCACATCCTCAATTACTGAAACTCCAATAGTGCAGCACACCCTCAAATTCTGTCACTCCAATAGTGCAGCACACCCTCAATTACTGAAACTCCAATAGTGAAGCTGACCCTCAATTACTGACACTCCAATAGTGCAGCACACCCTCAAATTCTGTCACACCAATAGTGCAGCACACCCTCAATTACTGACACTCCAATAGTGCAGCACACCCTCATTTACTGACACTCCAATAGTGCAGCACACCCTCAATTACTGACACTCCAATAGTGCTGCACACCCTCAATTACTGACACTCCAATAGTGCAGCACACCCTCAAATTCTGTCACTCCAATAGTGCAGCACACCCTCAATTACTGACACTCCTAAAGTGCAGCACACCCTCAATTACTGACACTCCAATAATGCAGCTGACCCTCAATTACTGACACTCCAATAGTGCAGCACACCCTCAATTACTGACACTACAATACTGCAGCACACCCTCAATTACTGACACTCCAATTGTGCAGCGCACCCTCAATTACTGACACACAAATAGTGCAGCACACCCTCAATTAGTGACACTCCAATAGTGCAGCACACCCTCAATTACTGACACTCCAATTGTGCAGCGCACCCTCAATTACTGACACTCCAATTGTGCAGCGCACCCTCAGTTACTGACACACAAATAGTGCAGCACACCTTCAATTACTGACACTCCAATAGTGCAGCACACCGTCAATTATTGACACTCCAATAGTGCTGCACACCCTCCAGTACTGAAACTCCAATAGTGCAGAACACCCTCAATTACTGACACGCCAATAGTGCAGCACACCCTCAATTACTGACACTCCAATAGTGCTGCACACCCTCAATTTCTGACACTCCAATAGTGCAACACACCCTCAATTGCTGACACTCCAGTAGTGCAGCACTCCCTCAATTATTGACACTCCAATAGTGCAGCACACCCTCAATTACTGACAATCCAATAGTGCAGCACTCCCTCAATTACTGACACTCCAACAGTGCAGCACACCCTCAATTACTGACACTCCAATAGTGCATCACTACCTCAATTACTGACACTCCAATAGTGCAGCACACGATCAATTACTGACACTCCAACAGTGCAGCACTCCCTCAATTATTGACACTCCAATAGTGCAGCACACCCTCAATTACTGACACTCCAATAGTGCAACACTCCCTCAATTACTGACACTCCAACAGTGCAGCACACCCTCAATTACTGACACTCCAATAGTGCAGCACACCCTCAATTACTGACACTCCAATAGTGCATCACAACCTCAATTACTGACACTCCAATAGTGCAGCACACGATCAATTACTGACACTGCAGTTGTGCAGCACACCCTCAATTACTGACACTACAATAGCGCAGGTCAATCTCAATTACTGACACAACAATAGTGCAGCACACCCTCAATTACTGACACTCCAAATGTGCAGCACACCCTCAATTACTGACACTCCAAATGTGCAGCACACCCTCAATTACTGACACTCCAATATTGAAGCACACCCTCAATTACTGACACTCCAATAGTGCAGCGCACCCTCAATTCCTGACACTCCAAATGTGCAGCACACCCTCAATTCCTGACACTCCAAATGTGCAGCACACCCTCAATTCCTGACACTCCAAATGTGCAGCACACCCTCAATTCCTGACACTCCAAATGTGCAGCACACCCTCAATTACTGACACTCCAATAGTGCAGCTCACCCTCAATTAATGACACTCCAATAGTGCAGCAGGCACTCAATTACTGAGACTCCAATAGTGCAGCACACCCTCAAATACTGACACTCCAATAGTGCAGCTGACCCTCAATTACTGACACTCCAATACTGCAGCACACCCTCAATTACTGATACACCAATAGTGCTGCACACCCTCAATTACTGACACTCCAAAAGTGCAGCACACCCTCAAATACTGACACGCCAATAGTGCAGCTGACCCTCAATTACTGACACTCCAATAGTGCAGCACACCCTCAAATACTGACACTCCAATAGTGCAGCTGACCCTCAATTACTGACACTCCAATAGTGCAGCACACCCTCAATTACTGATACACCAATAGTGCTGCACACCCTCAATTACTGACACACCAATAGTGCAGCACACCCTCAATTACTGATACACCAATAGTGCTGCACACCCTCAATTACTGACACTCCAACAGTGCAGCACACCCTCAATTACTGACACTCCAATAGTGCAGCACACCCTCAATTACTGACACTCCAATAGTGCAGCACACCCTCAATTAATGACACTCCAATAGTGTAGCAGGCACTCAATTACTGACACTCCAATAGTGCAGCACACCCTCAATTAATGACACTCCAATAGTGTAGCAGGCACTCAATTACTGACACTCCAATAGTGCAGCACACCCTCAATTACTGACACTCCAATAGTGCAGCACACCCTCAATGACTGACACACCAATAGTGCAGCACACCCTCAATTACTGACACTCCAATAGTGCAGCACACCCTCAATTACTGAAACTCCAATAGTGAAGCTGACCCTCAATTACTGACACTCCAATAGTGCAGCACACCCTCAAATTCTGTCACTCCAATAGTGCAGCACACCCTCAATTACTGAAACTCCAATAGTGAAGCTGACCCTCAATTACTGACACTCCAATAGTGCAGCACACCCTCAAATTCTGTCACTCCAATATTGCAGCACACCCTCATTTACTGACACTCCAATAGTGCAGCACACCCTCAATTACTGACACTCCAATAGTGCAGCACACCCTCAATTACTGACACTCCAATAGTGCAGCACACCCTCAAATTCTGTCACTCCAATAGTGCAGCACACCCTCCATTTCTGACACTCCAATAGTGCAGCACACCCTCAATTACTGACACTCCTAAAGTGCAGCACACCCTCAATTACTGACACTCCAATAATGCAGCTGACCCTCAATTACTGACACTCCAATAGTGCAGCACACCCTCAATTACTGACACTACAATACTGCAGCACACCCTCAATTACTGACACTCCAATTGTGCAGCGCACCCTCAATTACTGACACACAAATAGTGCAGCACACCTTCAATTACTGACACTCCAATTGTGCAGCACACACTCAATTACTGACACTCCAATAGTGCAGCACACCCTCAATTACTGACACTCCAATAGTGCAGCACACCCTCAATTACTGACACTCCAATTGTGCAGCGCACCCTCAATTACTGACACTCCAATTGTGCAGCGCACCCTCAGTTACTGACACACAAATAGTGCAGCACACCTTCAATTACTGACACTCCAATAGTGCAGCACACCGTCAATTATTGACACTCCAATAGTGCTGCACACCCTCCAGTACTGAAACTCCAATAGTGCAGAACACCCTCAATTACTGACACGCCAATAGTGCAGCACACCCTCAATTACTGACACTCCAATAGTGCTGCACACCCTCAATTTCTGACACTCCAATAGTGCAACACACCCTCAATTGCTGACACTCCAGTAGTGCAGCACTCCCTCAATTATTGACACTCCAATAGTGCAGCACACCCTCAATTACTGACAATCCAATAGTGTAGCACTCCCTCAATTACTGACACTCCAACAGTGCAGCACACCCTCAATTACTGACACTCCAATAGTGCATCACTACCTCAATTACTGACACTCCAATAGTGCAGCACACGATCAATTACTGACACTCCAACAGTGCAGCACTCCCTCAATTATTGACACTCCAATAGTGCAGCACACCCTCAATTACTGACACTCCAATAGTGCAGCACTCCCTCAATTACTGACACTCCAACAGTGCAGCACACCCTCAATTACTGACACTCCAATAGTGCAGCACACCCTCAATTACTGACACTCCAATAGTGCATCACAACCTCAATTACTGACACTCCAATAGTGCAGCACACGATCAATTACTGACACTGCAGTTGTGCAGCACACCCTCAATTACTGACACTACAATAGCGCAGGTCAATCTCAATTACTGACACAACAATAGTGCAGCACACCCTCAATTACTGACACTCCAAATGTGCAGCACACCCTCAATTACTGACACTCCAAATGTGCAGCACACCCTCAATTACTGACACTCCAATATTGAAGCACACCCTCAATTACTGACACTCCAATAGTGCAGCGCACCCTCAATTCCTGACACTCCAAATGTGCAGCACACCCTCAATTCCTGACACTCCAAATGTGCAGCACACCCTCAATTCCTGACACTCCAAATGTGCAGCACACCCTCAATTCCTGACACTCCAAATGTGCAGCACACCCTCAATTACTGACACTAACATAGTGCAGCACTACCTCAATACTTGACACTCCAATATTGCAGCACATCCTCAAATACTCACACCCCTTTTGCGCAGCACTCCCTCAATTACTGACACTCCAACAGTGCAGCACTCCCTCAGTTACTGACAATGCAATAGTGCAGCACACCTTCAATTACTGACACACCAATAGTGCAGCACACCCTCAATTACTGACACACCAATAGTGCAGCACACCCTCAATTACTGATACACCAATAGTGCAGCACACCCTCAATTACTGACACTCCAACAGTGCAGCACACCCTGAATTACTGACACTCCAATAGTGCAGCTCACCCTCAATTAATGACACTCCAATAGTGCAGCAGGCACTCAATTACTGAGACTCCAATAGTGCAGCACACCCTCGAATACTACACTCCAATAGTGCAGTGCACCCTCAATTACTGCCAAACCAATTTTGCAGCACACCCTCAATGACTGACACACCAATAGTGCAGCGCAGCCTCAAATTCTGTCACTGCAATAGTGCAGCACAGCCTCAATTACTGAAACTCCAATAGTGAAGCTGACCCTCAATAACTGACAATCCAATAGTGCAGCACACCCTCAAATTCTGTCACTCCAATAGTGCAGCGCACCCTCAATTACTGAAACACAAATAGTGCAGCACACCCTCAATTACTGACACTCCAATAATGCAGCTGATCCTCAATTACTGACACTCCAATAGTGCAGCACACCCTCAATTACTGACACACCAATAGTGCAGCACACCCTCAATTACTGACAATCCAATAGTGCAGCACACCCTCAATAACTGACACCGCAATAATGCAGCACAACTTCAATTACTGACACTCCAATAGTGCAGCACACACTCAATTACTGAGACTCCAATAGTGCAGCAAACACTCAATTACTGACACTGCAATAGTGCAGCGCACCCTCAATTACTGATACACCAATAGTGCAGCACACCCTCAATTAATGACACACCAATAGTGCAGCACACCCTCAATAACTGACACCGCAATAATGCAGCACAACTTCAATTACTGACACTCCAATAGTGCAGCACACACTCAATTACTGAGACTCCAATAGTGCAGCAAACACTCAATTACTGACACTGCAATAGTGCAGCACACGCTCAATTACTGACACTCCAATCGTGCAGCACACCCTCAATTACTGATACACCAATAGTGCAGCACACCCTCAATTACTGACAGTCCAGTAGTGCAGCACACCCTCAATTACTGACACTCCAGTAGTGCAGCATTCCCTCAATTACTGACTCTCCAAAAGTGCAGCACACCCTCAAATACTGACACACCAATAATGCAGCACACTCTCAAATTCTGACACTGCAATAGTGCAGCAAACCCTCAATTACTGACACTCCAATAGTACAGTCACCCTCAATTACTGACACTCCTATAGTGCAGCACACACTCAATTACTGACACTCCAATAGTGCAGCACACCCTCAATTACTGATACACCAATCGTGCAGCACACCCTCAATTACTGACACTCCAACAGTGCAGCACACCCTCAATTACTGACACTCCAATAGTGCAGCACACCCTCAATTACTGACACTCCAATAGTGCAGCACACCCTCAATTACTGACACTCCAATAGTGCAGCACACCCTCAATAACTGACAACACAATAATGCAGCACACACTCAATTACTGAGACTCCAATAGTGCAGCAAACCCTCAAATACTGACACTCCAATAGTGCAGTGCACCCTCAATTACTGCCACACCAATTTTGCAGCACACCCTCAATGACTGACACACCAATAGTGCAGCGCAGCCTCAAATTCTGTCACTGCAATAGTGCAGCACACCCTCAATTACTGAAACTCCAATAGTGCAGCACACCCTCAATTACTGACACTCCAATAGTGCAGCACACCCTCAAATTCTGTCACTCCAATAGTGCAGCACACCCTCAATTACTGACACTCCAATAGTGCAGCACATCCTCAATTACTGACACTCCAATAATGCAGCTGACCCTCAATTACTGTCACTCCAATAGTGCAGCACACCCTCAAATTCTGTCTCTCCAATAGTGCAGCTCACCCTCAATTACTGAAACACAAATATTGCAGCACACCCTCAAATACTGATACACCAATAGTGCAGCACACCCTCAATTACTGATACACCAATAGTGCAGCAGACCCTCAATTACTGACACACCAATAGTGCAGCACACCCTCAATAACTGACACCGCAATAATGCAGCACAACTTCAATTAATGACACTCCAATAGTCCAGCAGGCACTCAATTACTGAGACTCCAATAGTGCAGCAAACCCTCAATTACTGACACTGCAATAGTGCAGCACACGCTCAATTACTGACACACCAATAGTGCAGCACAGCCTCAAATTCTGACATTGCAATAGTGCAGCACACCCTCAATTACTGAAACTCCAATAGTGCAGCGCACTCTCAATTACTGACACTCCAATAGTGCAGCACACCCTCAATTACTGACACTCCAATAGTGCAGCACACCCTCAATTACGGAGACACCAATAGTGCAGCACACCCTCAATTACTGACTCTCCAACAGTGCAGCGCACCCTCAATTACTGATACACCAATAGTGCAGCACACCCTCAATTACTGATACACCAATAGTGCAGCACACCCTCAATTACTGACAGTCCATTAGTGCAGCACACCCTCAATTATTGGCACTCCAATAGTGCAGCACACGATCAATTACTGACACTCCAGTAGTGCAGCACACCCTCAATTACTGACACTCATATCGTGCAGCACACCCGCAATTACTGACTCTCCAATAGCGCAGCTGAATCTCAATTACTGGCACAACAATAGTGCAGCACACCTTCAATTCCTGACACTCCAATAGTGCAGCCCAACCTCAATTACTGACACTCCAATAGTGCAGCACTCCCTCAATTACTGACACTCCAACAGTGCAGCACACCCTCAATTACTGACACTCCAATAGTGCATCACACCCTCAATTACTGACAGTCCATTAGTGCAGCACACCCTCAATTACTGACACTCCAATAGTGCAGCACACGATCAATTACTGACACTCCAGTAGTGCAGCACACCCTCAATTACTGACACTACAATTGCGCAGCTCAATCTCAATTACTGACACAACAATAGTGCAGCACACCCTCAATTACTGACACTCCAATAGTGCAGCATTCCCTCAATTACAGACTCTCCAAAAGTGCAGCACACCCTCAATACTTGACACTCCAATATTGCAGCACACCCTCAATTACTGACACTCCAATAGTGCAGCACACCCTCAATTACTGACACTAACATAGTGCAGCACTCCCTCAATTACTGACTCTCCAAAAGTGCAGCACTCCCTCAATTACTGACACACAAATAATGCAGCACAGCCTCAAATTCTGACACTGCAATAGTCCAGCAAACCCTCAATTACTGAAACTCCAATAGTACAGTCACCCTCAATTACTGACACTCCAATAGTGCAGCTGACCCTCAATTACTGACACTCCAATAGTGCAGCACACCCTCAATTAATGATACACCAAAAGTGCAGCACACACTCAATTACTGACACTCCAATAGCGTAGCAGGCACTCAATTACTGAGACTCCAATAGTGCAGCAGGCACTCAATTACTGAGACTCCAATAGTGCAGCACACCCTCAATTACTGACACTCCAATAGTGCAGCACACCCTCAATGACTGACACACCAATAGTGCAGCGCAGCCTCAAATTCTGTCACTGCAATAGTGCTGCACACCCTCAATTACTGACACTCCAATAGTGCAGCACACCCTCAATTACTGACACTCCAATAGTGCAGCACACCCTCAAATTCTGTCACTCCAATAGTGCAGCACACCCTCAATTACTGAAACCCTAATAGTGCAGCACACCCTCAATTACTGACACTCCAATAGTGCAGCACACCCTCAATTACTAACACTCCAATAGTGCAGCGCACCCTCAATTACTGATACACCAATAGTGCAGCACACCCTCAATTACTAACACTCCAATAGTGCAGAACACCCTCAATTGCTGACACTCCAATAGTGCAGCACTCCCTCAATTACTGACACTCCAATAGTGCAGCACACCCTCAATTACTGACACTCCAATAGTGCAGCCCAACCTCAATTACTGACACTCCAATAGTGCAGCACACGATCAAATACTGACACTCCAGTAGTGCAGCACACCCTCAATTACTGACACTCCAGAAGTGCAGCATTCCCTCAATTACTGACTCTCCAAAAGTTCAGCACACTCACAAATTCTGACACTGCAATAGTGCAGCACACACTCAATTACTGACACTCCAATAGTACAGTCACCCTCAATTACTGACACTCCAATAGTGCAGCACACACTCAATTACTGACACTCCAATAGTGCAGCACACCCTCAATTACTGATACACCAATCGTGCAGCACACCCTCAATTACTGACACTCCAACAGTGCAGCACACCCTCAATTACTGACACTCCAATAGTGCAGCACACCCTCAATTACTGACACTCCAATAGTGCAGCACACCCTCAATTACTGACACTCCAATAGTGCAGCACACCCTCAATAACTGACAACGCAATAATGCAGCACACACTCAATTACTGAGACTCCAATAGTGCAGCACACCCTCAAATACTGACACTCCAATAGTGCAGTGCACCCTCAATTACTGCCACACCAATTTTGCAGCACACCCTCAATGACTGACACACCAATAGTGCAGCGCAGCATCAAATTCTGTCACTGCAATAGTGCAGCACACCCTCAATTACTGAAACTCCAATAGTGAAGCTGACCCTCAATTACTGACACTCCAATAGTGCAGCACACCCTCAAATTCTGTCTCTCCAATAGTGCAGCTCACCCTCAATTACTGAAACACAAATAGTGCAGCACACCCTCAATTACTGATACACCAATAATGCAGCACACCCTCAATTACTGACACTCCAATAGTGCAGCACACCCTCAATAACTGACACCGCAATAATGCAGCACAACTTCAATTAATGACACTCCAATAGTCCAGCAGGCACTCAATTACTGAGACTCCAATAGTGCTGCAAACCCTCAATTACTGACACTGCAATAGTGCAGCACACGCTCAATTACTGACACACCAATAGTGCAGCACAGCCTCAAATTCTGACATTGCAATAGTGCAGCACACCCTCAATTACTGAAACTCCAATAGTGCAGCGCACTCTCAATTACTGACACTCCAATAGTGCAGCACACCCTCAATTACTGAGACACCAATAGTGCAGCACAGCCTCAAATTCTGACATTGCAATAGTGCAGCACACCCTCAATTACTGAAACTCCAATAGTGCAGCGCACTCTCAATTACTGACACTCCAATAGTGCAGCACACCCTCAATTACTGACAGTCCATTAGTGCAGCACACCCTCAATTACTGATACACCAATAGTGCAGCACACCCTCAATTACTGATAGACCAATAGTGCAGCACACCCTCAATTACTGACAGTCCATTAGTGCAGCATACCCTCAATTATTGACACTCCAATAGTGCAGCACACCCTCAATTACTGACACTCCAATAGTGCAGCACTCCCTCAATTACTGACACTCCAACAGTGCAGCACACCCTCAATTACTGACACTCCAATAGTGCAGCACACCCTCAATTACTGACACTCCAATAGTGCATCACAACCTCAATTACTGACACTCCAATAGCGCAGCACACGATCAATTACTGACACTGCAGTTGTGCAGCACACCCTCAATTACTGACACTACAATAGCGCAGGTCAATCTCAATTACTGACACAACAATAGTGCAGCACACCCTCAATTACTGACACTCCAAATGTGCAGCACACCCTCAATTACTGACACTCCAAATGTGCAGCACACCCTCAATTACTGACACTCCAATATTGAAGCACACCCTCAATTACTGACACTCCAATAGTGCAGCGCACCCTCAATTCCTGACACTCCAAATGTGCAGCACACCCTCAATTCCTGACACTCCAAATGTGCAGCACACCCTCAATTCCTGACACTCCAAATGTGCAGCACACCCTCAATTCCTGACACTCCAAATGTGCAGCACACCCTCAATTACTGACACTAACATAGTGCAGCACTACCTCAATACTTGACACTCCAATATTGCAGCACATCCTCAAATACTCACACCCCTTTTGCGCAGCACTCCCTCAATTACTGACACTCCAACAGTGCAGCACTCCCTCAGTTACTGACAATGCAATAGTGCAGCACACCTTCAATTACTGACACACCAATAGTGCAGCACACCCTCAATTACTGACACACCAATAGTGCAGCACACCCTCAATTACTGATACACCAATAGTGCAGCACACCCTCAATTACTGACACTCCAACAGTGCAGCACACCCTGAATTACTGACACTCCAATAGTGCAGCTCACCCTCAATTAATGACACTCCAATAGTGCAGCAGGCACTCAATTACTGAGACTCCAATAGTGCAGCACACCCTCGAATACTACACTCCAATAGTGCAGTGCACCCTCAATTACTGCCAAACCAATTTTGCAGCACACCCTCAATGACTGACACACCAATAGTGCAGCGCAGCCTCAAATTCTGTCACTCCAATAGTGCAGCACAGCCTCAATTACTGAAACTCCAATAGTGAAGCTGACCCTCAATAACGGACAATCCAATAGTGCAGCACACCCTCAAATTCTGTCACTCCAATAGTGCAGCGCACCCTCAATTACTGAAACACAAATAGTGCAGCACACCCTCAATTAATGACACTCCAATAATGCAGCTGATCCTCAATTACTGACACTCCAATAGTGCAGCACACCCTCAATTACTGACACACCAATAGTGCAGCACACCCTCAATTACTGACAATCCAATAGTGCAGCACACCCTCAATAACTGACACCGCAATAATGCAGCACAACTTCAATTACTGACACTCCAATAGTGCAGCACACACTCAATTACTGAGACTCCAATAGTGCAGCAAACACTCAATTACTGACACTGCAATAGTGCAGCGCACCCTCAATTACTGATACACCAATAGTGCAGCACACCCTCAATTAATGACACACCAATAGTGCAGCACACCCTCAATAACTGACACCGCAATAATGCAGCACAACTTCAATTACTGACACTCCAATAGTGCAGCACACACTCAATTACTGAGACTCCAATAGTGCAGCAAACACTCAATTACTGACACTGCAATAGTGCAGCACACGCTCAATTACTGACACTCCAATCGTGCAGCACACCCTCAATTACTGATACACCAATAGTGCAGCACACCCTCAATTACTGACAGTCCAGTAGTGCAGCACACCCTCAATTACTGACACTCCAGTAGTGCAGCATTCCCTCAATTACTGACTCTCCAAAAGTGCAGCACACCCTCAAATACTGACACACCAATAATGCAGCACACTCTCAAATTCTGACACTGCAATAGTGCAGCAAACCCTCAATTACTGACACTCCAATAGTACAGTCACCCTCAATTACTGACACTCCTATAGTGCAGCACACACTCAATTACTGACACTCCAATAGTGCAGCACACCCTCAATTACTGATACACCAATCGTGCAGCACACCCTCAATTACTGACACTCCAACAGTGCAGCACACCCTCAATTACTGACACTCCAATAGTGCAGCACACCCTCAATTACTGACACTCCAATAGTGCAGCACACCCTCAATTACTGACACTCCAATAGTGCAGCACACCCTCAATAACTGACAACACAATAATGCAGCACACACTCAATTACTGAGACTCCAATAGTGCAGCAAACCCTCAAATACTGACACTCCAATAGTGCAGTGCACCCTCAATTACTGCCACACCAATTTTGCAGCACACCCTCAATGACTGACACACCAATAGTGCAGCGCAGCCTCAAATTCTGTCACTGCAATAGTGCAGCACACCCTCAATTACTGAAACTCCAATAGTGCAGCACACCCTCAATTACTGACACTCCAATAGTGCAGCACACCCTCAAATTCTGTCACTCCAATAGTGCAGCACACCCTCAATTACTGACACTCCAATAGTGCAGCACATCCTCAATTACTGACACTCCAATAATGCACCTGACCCTCAATTACTGTCACTCCAATAGTGCAGCACACCCTCAAATTCTGTCTCTCCAATAGTGCAGCTCACCCTCAATTACTGAAACACAAATATTGCAGCACACCCTCAAATACTGATACACCAATAGTGCAGCACACCCTCAATTACTGATACACCAATAGTGCAGCAGACCCTCAATTACTGACACACCAATAGTGCAGCACACCCTCAATAACTGACACCGCAATAATGCAGCACAACTTCAATTAATGACACTCCAATAGTCCAGCAGGCACTCAATTACTGAGACTCCAATAGTGCAGCAAACCCTCAATTACTGACACTGCAATAGTGCAGCACACGCTCAATTACTGACACACCAATAGTGCAGCACAGCCTCAAATTCTGACATTGCAATAGTGCAGCACACCCTCAATTACTGAAACTCCAATAGTGCAGCGCACTCTCAATTACTGACACTCCAATAGTGCAGCACACCCTCAATTACTGACACTCCAATAGTGCAGCACACCCTCAATTACGGAGACACCAATAGTGCAGCACACCCTCAATTACTGACTCTCCAACAGTGCAGCGCACCCTCAATTACTGATACACCAATAGTGCAGCACACCCTCAATTACTGATACACCAATAGTGCAGCACACCCTCAATTACTGACAGTCCATTAGTGCAGCACACCCTCAATTATTGGCACTCCAATAGTGCAGCACACGATCAATTACTGACACTCCAGTAGTGCAGCACACCCTCAATTACTGACACTCATATCGTGCAGCACACCCGCAATTACTGACTCTCCAATAGCGCAGCTGAATCTCAATTACTGACACTCCAATAGTGCAGCACTCCCTCAATTACTGACACTCCAATAGTGCAGCCCAACCTCAATTACTGACACTCCAATAGTGCAGCACTCCCTCAATTACTGACACTCCAACAGTGCAGCACACCCTCAATTACTGACACTCCAATAGTGCATCACACCCTCAATTACTGACAGTCCATTAGTGCAGCACACCCTCAATTACTGACACTCCAATAGTGCAGCACACGATCAATTACTGACACTCCAGTAGTGCAGCACACCCTCAATTACTGACACTACAATTGCGCAGCTCAATCTCAATTACTGACACAACAATAGTGCAGCACACCCTCAATTACTGACACTCCAAAAGTGCAGCACACCCTCAATACTTGACACTCCAATATTGCAGCACACCCTCAATTACTGACACTCCAATAGTGCAGCACACCCTCAATTACTGACACTAACATAGTGCAGCACTCCCTCAATTACTGACTCTCCAAAAGTGCAGCACTCCCTCAATTACTGACACACCAATAATGCAGCACAGACTCAAATTCTGACACTGCAATAGTGCAGCAAACCCTCAATTACTGAAACTCCAATAGTACAGTCACCCTCAATTACTGACACTCCAATAGTGCAGCTGACCCTCAATTACTGACACTCCAATAGTGCAGCACACCCTCAATTAATGATACACCAAAGGTGCAGCACACACTCAATTACTGACACTCCAATAGCGTAGCAGGCACTCAATTACTGAGACTCCAATAGTGCAGCAGGCACTCAATTACTGAGACTCCAATAGTGCAGCACACCCTCAATTACTGACACTCCAATAGTGCAGCACACCCTCAATGACTGACACACCAATAGTGCAGCGCAGCCTCAAATTCTGTCACTGCAATAGTGCTGCACACCCGCAATTACTGAAACTCCAATAGTGAAGCTGACCCTCAATTACTGACACTCCAATAGTGCAGCACACCCTCAATTACTGAAACCCTAATAGTGCAGCACACCCTCAATTACTGACACTCCAATAGTGCAGCACACCCTCAATTACTATCACTCCAATAGTGCAGCGCACCCTCAATTACTGATACACCAATAGTGCAGCACACCTTCAATTACTAACACTCCAATAGTGCAGAACACCCTCAATTGCTGACACTCCAATAGTGCAGCACTCCCTCAATTACTGACACTCCAATAGTGCAGCACACCCTCAATTACTGACACTCCAATAGTGCAGACCAACATCAATTACTGACACTCCAATAGTGCAGCACACGATCAAATACTGACACTCCAGTAGTGCAGCACACCCTCAATTACTGACACTCCAGAAGTGCAGCATTCCCTCAATTACTGACTCTCCAAAAGTGCAGCACACTCACAAATTCTGACACTGCAATAGTGCAGCAAACCCTCAATTACTGACACTCCAATAGTACAGTCACCCTCAATTACTGACACTCCAATAGTGCAGCACACACTCAATTACTGACACTCCAATAGTGCAGCACACCCTCAATTACTGATACACCAATCGTGCAGCACACCCTCAATTACTGACACTCCAACAGTGCAGCACACCCTCAATTACTGACACTCCAATAGTGCAGCACACCCTCAATTACTGACACTCCAATAGTGCAGCACACCCTCAATTACTGACACTCCAATGGTGCAGCACACCCTCAATAACTGACAACGCAATAATGCAGCACACACTCAATTACTGAGACTCCAATAGTGCAGCACACCCTCAAATACTGACACTCCAATAGTGCAGTGCACCCTCAATTACTGCCACACCAATTTTGCAGCACACCCTCAATGACTGACACACCAATAGTGCAGCGCAGCATCAAATTCTGTCACTGCAATAGTGCAGCACACCCTCAATTACTGAAACTCCAATAGTGAAGCTGACCCTCAATTACTGACACTCCAATAGTGCAGCACACCCTCAAATTCTGTCTCTCCAATAGTGCAGCTCACCCTCAATTACTGAAACACAAATAGTGCAGCACACCCTCAATTACTGACACTCCAATAATGCAGCTGATCCTCAATTACTGACACTCCAATAGTGCAGCACACCCTCAATTACTGACACACCAATAGTGCAGCACACCCTCAATTACTGACACACCAATAGTGCAGCACACCCTCAATTACTGACACTCCAATAGTGCAGCACACACTCAATTACTGAGACTCCAATAGTGCAGCAAACACTCAATTACTGACACTGCAATAGTGCAGCGCACCCTCAATTACTGATACACCAATAGTGCAGCACACCCTCAATTAATGACACACCAATAGTGCAGCACACCCTCAATAACTGACACCGCAATAATGCAGCACAACTTCAATTACTGACACTCCAATAGTGCAGCACACACTCAATTACTGAGACTCCAATAGTGCAGCAAACACTCAATTACTGACACTGCAATAGTGCAGCACACGCTCAATTACTGACACTCCAATCGTGCAGCACACCCTCAATTACTGATACACCAATAGTGCAGCACACCCTCAATTACTGACAGTCCAGTAGTGCAGCACACCCTCAATTACTGACACTCCAGTAGTGCAGCATTCCCTCAATTACTGACTCTCCAAAAGTGCAGCACACCCTCAAATACTGACACACCAATAATGCAGCACACTCTCAAATTCTGACACTGCAATAGTGCAGCAAACCCTCAATTACTGACACTCCAATAGTACAGTCACCCTCAATTACTGACACTCCTATAGTGCAGCACACACTCAATTACTGACACTCCAATAGTGCAGCACACCCTCAATTACTGATACACCAATCGTGCAGCACACCCTCAATTACTGACACTCCAACAGTGCAGCACACCCTCAATTACTGACACTCCAATAGTGCAGCACACCCTCAATTACTGACACTCCAATAGTGCAGCACACCCTCAATTACTGACACTCCAATAGTGCAGCACACCCTCAATAACTGACAACACAATAATGCAGCACACACTCAATTACTGAGACTCCAATAGTGCAGCAAACCCTCAAATACTGACACTCCAATAGTGCAGTGCACCCTCAATTACTGCCACACCAATTTTGCAGCACACCCTCAATGACTGACACACCAATAGTGCAGCGCAGCCTCAAATTCTGTCACTGCAATAGTGCAGCACACCCTCAATTACTGAAACTCCAATAGTGCAGCACACCCTCAATTACTGACACTCCAATAGTGCAGCACACCCTCAAATTCTGTCACTCCAATAGTGCAGCACACCCTCAATTACTGACACTCCAATAGTGCAGCACATCCTCAATTACTGACACTCCAATAATGCAGCTGACCCTCAATTACTGTCACTCCAATAGTGCAGCACACCCTCAAATTCTGTCTCTCCAATAGTGCAGCTCACCCTCAATTACTGAAACACAAATATTGCAGCACACCCTCAAATACTGATACACCAATAGTGCAGCACACCCTCAATTACTGATACACCAATAGTGCAGCAGACCCTCAATTACTGACACACCAATAGTGCAGCACACCCTCAATAACTGACACCGCAATAATGCAGCACAACTTCAATTAATGACACTCCAATAGTCCAGCAGGCACTCAATTACTGAGACTCCAATAGTGCAGCAAACCCTCAATTACTGACACTGCAATAGTGCAGCACACGCTCAATTACTGACACACCAATAGTGCAGCACAGCCTCAAATTCTGACATTGCAATAGTGCAGCACACCCTCAATTACTGAAACTCCAATAGTGCAGCGCACTCTCAATTACTGACACTCCAATAGTGCAGCACACCCTCAATTACTGACACTCCAATAGTGCAGCACACCCTCAATTACGGAGACACCAATAGTGCAGCACACCCTCAATTACTGACTCTCCAACAGTGCAGCGCACCCTCAATTACTGATACACCAATAGTGCAGCACACCCTCAATTACTGATACACCAATAGTGCAGCACACCCTCAATTACTGACAGTCCATTAGTGCAGCACACCCTCAATTATTGGCACTCCAATAGTGCAGCACACGATCAATTACTGACACTCCAGTAGTGCAGCACACCCTCAATTACTGACACTCATATCGTGCAGCACACCCGCAATTACTGACTCTCCAATAGCGCAGCTGAATCTCAATTACTGGCACAACAATAGTGCAGCACACCTTCAATTCCTGACACTCCAATAGTGCAGCCCAACCTCAATTACTGACACTCCAATAGTGCAGCACTCCCTCAATTACTGACACTCCAACAGTGCAGCACACCCTCAATTACTGACACTCCAATAGTGCATCACACCCTCAATTACTGACAGTCCATTAGTGCAGCACACCCTCAATTACTGACACTCCAATAGTGCAGCACACGATCAATTACTGACACTCCAGTAGTGCAGCACACCCTCAATTACTGACACTACAATTGCGCAGCTCAATCTCAATTACTGACACAACAATAGTGCAGCACACCCTCAATTACTGACACTCCAATAGTGCAGCATTCCCTCAATTACTGACTCTCCAAAAGTGCAGCACACCCTCAATACTTGACACTCCAATATTGCAGCACACCCTCAATTACTGACACTCCAATAGTGCAGCACACCCTCAATTACTGACACTAACATAGTGCAGCACTCCCTCAATTACTGACTCTCCAAAAGTGCAGCACTCCCTCAATTACTGACACACCAATAATGCAGCACAGCCTCAAATTCTGACACTGCAATAGTGCAGCAAACCCTCAATTACTGAAACTCCAATAGTACAGTCACCCTCAATTACTGACACTCCAATAGTGCAGCTGACCCTCAATTACTGACACTCCAATAGTGCAGCACACCCTCAATTAATGATACACCAAAGGTGCAGCACACACTCAATTACTGACACTCCAATAGCGTAGCAGGCACTCAATTACTGAGACTCCAATAGTGCAGCAGGCACTCAATTACTGAGACTCCAATAGTGCAGCACACCCTCAATTACTGACACTCCAATAGTGCAGCACACCCTCAATGACTGACACACCAATAGTGCAGCGCAGCCTCAAATTCTGTCACTGCAATAGTGCTGCACACCCGCAATTACTGAAACTCCAATAGTGAAGCTGACCCTCAATTACTGACACTCCAATAGTGCAGCACACCCTCAAATTCTGTCACTCCAATAGTGCAGCACACCCTCAATTACTGAAACCCTAATAGTGCAGCCCAACCTCAATTACTGACACTCCAATAGTGCAGCACTCCCTCAATTACTGACACTCCAACAGTGCAGCACACCCTCAATTACTGACACTCCAATAGTGCATCACACCCTCAATTACTGACAGTCCATTAGTGCAGCACACCCTCAATTACTGACACTCCAATAGTGCAGCACACGATCAATTACTGACACTCCAGTAGTGCAGCACACCCTCAATTACTGACACTACAATTGCGCAGCTCAATCTCAATTACTGACACAACAATAGTGCAGCACACCCTCAATTACTGACACTCCAATAGTGCAGCATTCCCTCAATTACTGACTCTCCAAAAGTGCAGCACACCCTCAATACTTGACACTCCAATATTGCAGCACACCCTCAATTACTGACACTCCAATAGTGCAGCACACCCTCAATTACTGACACTAACATAGTGCAGCACTCCCTCAATTACTGACTCTCCAAAAGTGCAGCCCTCCCTCAATTACTGACACACCAATAATGCAGCACAGCCTCAAATTCTGACACTGCAATAGTGCAGCAAACCCTCAATTACTGAAACTCCAATAGTACAGTCACCCTCAATTACTGACACTCCAATAGTGCAGCTGACCCTCAATTACTGACACTCCAATAGTGCAGCACACCCTCAATTAATGATACACCAAAGGTGCAGCACACACTCAATTACTGACACTCCAATAGCGTAGCAGGCACTCAATTACTGAGACTCCAATAGTGCAGCAGGCACTCAATTACTGAGACTCCAATAGTGCAGCACACCCTCAATTACTGACACTCCAATAGTGCAGCACACCCTCAATGACTGACACACCAATAGTGCAGCGCAGCCTCAAATTCTGTCACTGCAATAGTGCTGCACACCCGCAATTACTGAAACTCCAATAGTGAAGCTGACCCTCAATTACTGACACTCCAATAGTGCAGCACACCCTCAATTACTGAAACCCTAATAGTGCAGCACACCCTCAATTACTGACACTCCAATAGTGCAGCACACCCTCAATTACTAACACTCCAATAGTGCAGCGCACCCTCAATTACTGATACACCAATAGTGCAGCACACCCTCAATTACTAACACTCCAATAGTGCAGAACACCCTCAATTGCTGACACTCCAATAGTGCAGCACTCCCTCAATTACTGACACTCCAATAGTGCAGCACACCCTCAATTACTGACACTCCAATAGTGCAGACCAACCTCAATTACTGACACTCCAATAGTGCAGCACACCCTCAATTACTGACACTCCAATAGTGCAGCACACCCTCAATTACTGACACTCCAATATTGCAGCACACCCTCAATTACTGACACTCCAGAAGTGCAGCATTCCCTCAATTACTGACTCTCCAAAAGTGCAGCACACTCACAAATTCTGACACTGCAATAGTGCAGCAAACCCTCAATTACTGACACTCCAATAGTACAGTCACCCTCAATTACTGACACTCCAATAGTGCAGCACACACTCAATTACTGACACTCCAATAGTGCAGCACACCCTCAATTACTGATACACCAATCGTGCAGCACACCCTCAATTACTGACACTCCAACAGTGCAGCACACCCTCAGTTACTGACACTCCAATAGTGCAGCACACCCTCAATTACTGACACTCCAATAGTGCAGCACACCCTCAATTACTGACACTCCAATAGTGCAGCACACCCTCAATAACTGACAACGCAATAATGCAGCACACACTCAATTACTGAGACTCCAATAGTGCAGCACACCCTCAAATACTGACACTCCAATAGTGCAGTGCACCCTCAATTACTGCCACACCAATTTTGCAGCACACCCTCAATGACTGACACACCAATAGTGCAGCGCAGCATCAAATTCTGTCACTGCAATAGTGCAGCACACCCTCAATTACTGAAACTCCAATAGTGAAGCTGACCCTCAATTACTGACACTCCAATAGTGCAGCACACCCTCAAATTCTGTCTCTCCAATAGTGCAGCTCACCCTCAATTACTGAAACACAAATAGTGCAGCACACCCTCAATTACTGACACTCCAATAATGCAGCTGATCCTCAATTACTGACACTCCAATAGAGCAGCGCACCCTCAATTACTGATACACCAATAATGCAGCACACCCTCAATTACTGACACTCCAATAGTGCAGCACACCCTCAATAACTGACACCGCAATAATGCAGCACAACTTCAATTAATGACACTCCAATAGTCCAGCAGGCACTCAATTACTGAGACTCCAATAGTGCTGCAAACCCTCAATTACTGACACTGCAATAGTGCAGCACACGCTCAATTACTGACACACCAATAGTGCAGCACAGCCTCAAATTCTGACATTGCAATAGTGCAGCACACCCTCAATTACTGAAACTCCAATAGTGCAGCGCACTCTCAATTACTGACACTCCAATAGTGCAGCACACCCTCAATTACTGACAGTCCATTAGTGCAGCACACCCTCAATTACTGATACACCAATAGTGCAGCACACCCTCAATTACTGATAGACCAATAGTGCAGCACACCCTCAATTACTGACAGTCCATTAGTGCAGCATACCCTCAATTATTGGCACTCCAATAGTGCAGCACACGATCAATTACTGACACTCCAGTAGGGCAGCACACCCTCAATTACTGACACTCATATCGTGCAGCACACCCTCAATTACTGACTCTCCAATAGCGCAGCTGAATCTCAATTACTGGCACAACAATAGTGCAGCACACCTTCAATTCCTGACACTCCAATAGTGCAGCCCAACCTCAATTATTGACACTCCAATAGTGCAGCACTCCCTCAATTACTGACACTCCAACAGTGCATCACACCCTCAATTATTGACAGTCCATTAGTGCAGCACACCCTCAATTACTGACACTCCAATAGTGCAGCACACGATCAATTACTGACACTCCAGTAGTGCAGCACACCCTCAATTACTGACACTACAATAGCGCAGCTCAATCTCAATTACTGACACAACAATAGTGCAGCACACCCTCAATTACTGACACTCCAATAGTGCAGCATTTCCTCAATTACTGACTCTCCAAAAGTGCAGCACACCCTCAATACTTGACACTCCAATATTGCAGCACACCCTCAATTACTGACACTCCAATAGTGCAGCACACCCTCAATTACTGACACTCCAAATGTGCAGCACACTCTCAATTAATGACACAACAATAGTGCAGCACACCCTCAATTACTGACACACCAATAATGCAGCACAGCCTCAAATTCCGACACTGCGATAGTGCAGCAAACCCTCAATTACTGAAACTCCAATAGTACAGTCACCCTCAATTACTGAAACTCCAATAGTGCAGCAGACACTCAATTACTGAGACTCCAATAGTGCAGCAGGCACTCAATTACTGAGACTCCAATAGTGCAGCACACCCTCAATTACTGACACTCCAATAGTGCAGCACACCCTCAATGACTGACACACCAATAGTGCAGCGCAGCCTCAAATTCTGTCACTGCAATAGTGCCGCACACCCTCAAATTCTGTCACACCAATAGTGCAGCACACCCGCAATTACTGAAACTCCAATAGTGAAGCTGACCCTCAATTACTGACACTCCAATAGTGCAGCACACCCTCAATTACTGAAACACCAATAGTGCAGCACACCCTCAATTACTGAAACACCAATAGTGCAGCACACCCTCAATTACTGACACTCCTATAGTGCAGCACACACTCAATTACTGACACTACAATAATGCAGCTGACCCTCAATTACTGACACTCCAATATTGCAGCACACCCTCAATTACTGACACTCCAATAGTGCAGCAAACCCTCAATTACTGACTCTCCAATAGTGCAGAACACCCTCAATTGCTGCCAATCCAATAGTGCAGCACACCCTCAATTACTGACACTCCAATAGTGCAGCACACCCTCAATTACTGACACTCCAATAGTGCAGCACAGCCTCAAATTCTGACATTGCAATAGTGCAGCACACCCTCAATTACTGACACTCCAATAGTGCAGCACACTCTCAATTACTGACACTCCAATAGTGCAGCACACCCTCAATTACTGACACACCAATAGTGCAGCACACGATCAATTACTGACACTCCAGTAGAGCAGCACACCCTCAATTACTGACACTCCAATTGTGCAGCACACCCTCAATTACTGACACTCCAATAGCGCAGCTCAATCTCAATTACTGGCACTCCAATAGTGCAGCACACCCTCAATTACTGACACTCCAATAGTGCAGCACACCCTCAATTACTGACACTCCAATAGTGCAGCATACCCTCAATTACTGACACTCCAATACTGCAGCACACCCTCAATTACTGACACTCCAATAGTGCAACACACCCTCAATTACTGTCACTCCAATAGTGCAGCTGACCCTCAATTACTGCCACTCCAATAGTGCTGCACACCCTCAATTACTGACACACCAATAGTGCAGAACACCCTCAATTACTGACACATCAACAGTGCAGCACACCCTCAATTACTGACACTCCAATAGTGCAGCACACCTTCAATTACTGACACTCCAATAGTGCAGCACTCCCTCAATTACTGACACACCAATAATGCAGCACAGCCTCAAATTCTGACACTGCAATAGTGCAGCAAACCCTCAATTACTGACACTCCAATAGTACAGTCACCCTCAATTACTGACACTCCAATAGTGCAGCTGACCCTCAATTACTTACACTCCAATAGTGCAGCACACCCTCAATTACTGATACACCAATAGTGCAGCACAGCCTCAATTACTGACACTCCAACAGTGCAGCACACCCTCAATTACTGACACTCCAATAGTGCCGCACACCCTCAAATTCTGTCACTGCAATAGTGCAGCGCACCCTCAATTACTGAAACTCCAATAATGAAGCTGGCCCTCAATTACTGACACTCCAATAGTGCAGCACACCCTCAAATTCTGTCACTGCAATAGTGCAGCACACCCTCAATTACTGACACTCCAATAGTGCAGCACACATTCAAATTCTGTCACTGCAATAGTGCAGCACACCCTCAATTACTGAAACTCCAATAATGAAGATGACCCTCAATTACTGACACTCCAATAGTGCAGCTGAATCTCAATTACTGGCACAACAATAGTGCAGCACACCTTCAATTCCTGACACTCCAATAGTGCAGCACTCCCTCAATTACTGACACTCCAACAGTGCAGCACACCCTCAATTACTGACACTCCAATAGTGCAGCACACCCTCAATTACTGACACTCCAATAGTGCAGCACACCCTCAATTACTGACACTCCAGTAGTGCAGCACTCCCTCAATTACTGACTCTCCAATAGTGCAGCACACCCTCAATACTTGACACTCCAATATTGCAGCACACCCTCAATCGCTGACACTCCAATAGTGCAGCACACCCTCAATTACTGACACTCCAAATGTGCAGCACACTCTCAATTACTGACACTAACATAGTGCAGCACTCCCTCAATTACTGACACTCCAAATGTGCAGCACACTCTCAATTACTGACACTAACATAGTGCAGCACTCCCTCAATTACTGACACTCCAATATTGCAGCACATCCTCAAATACTGACACTCCTATAGTGCAGCAGTCCCTCAATTACTGACACTCCAATAGCGCAGCACACCCTCAATTACTGACACTCCAATAGTGCAGCACACCCTCAATTACTGACACTCCAATAGTGCAGCACACCCTCAATTACTGACACTCCAATAGTGCAGCACACACTCAATTACTGACACACCAATAGTGCAGCACACTCTCAATTACTGACACTACAACAGTGCAGCACACCCTCAATTACTGACACTCCAATAGTGAAGCACTTCCTCAATTACTGACACTCCAATAATGCAGCACACCCTCAATTACTGACACTCCAATTTTGCAGCACACCCTCAATTACTGACACACCAATAATGCAGCACAGCCTCAAATTCTGACACTGCAATAGTGCAGCAAACCCTCAATTACTGACACTCCAACAGTACAGTCACCCTCAATTACTGACACTCCAATAGTGCAGCTGACCCTCAATTACTTACACTCCAATAGTGCTGCACAGCCTCAATTACTGACAGTCCAACAGTGCAGCACACCCTCAATTACTGACACTCCAATAGTGCCGCACACCCTCAATTAATGACACTCCAATAGTGTAGCAGGCACTCAATTACTGAGACTCCAATAGTGCAGCAGGCACTCAATTACTGAGACTCCAATAATGCAGCAGGCACTCAATTACTGAGACTCCAATAGTGCAGTACACCCTCAATTACTGACACACAAATTTTGCAGCACACCCTCAATGACTGACACACCAATAGTGCAGCACACCCTCAAATTCTGTCACTGCAATAGTGCAGCGCACCCTCAATTACTGAAACTCCAATAATGAAGCTGACCCTCAATTACTGACACTCCAATAGTGCAGCCCAACCTCAATTACTCTACACTCCAATAGTGCAGCACTCCCTCAATTACTGACACTCCAACAGTGCAGCACACCCTCAATTACTGACACTCCAATAGTGCATCACACCCTCAATAACTGACCGTCCATTAGTGCAGCACACCCTCAATTACTGAGACTCCAATAGTGCATCACACCCTCAATAACTGACCGTCCATTAGTGCAGCACACCCTCAATTACTGACAATCCAATAGTGCAGCACACGATCAATTACTGACACTCCAGTAGTGCAGCACACCCTCAATCACTGACACTCCAATAGTGCAGCACACCCTCAATTACTGACACTCCAAATGTGCAGCACACTCTCAATTACTGACACTAACATAGTGCAGCACTCCCTCAATTACTGACACTCCAAATGTGCAGCACACTCTCAATTACTGACACTAACATAGTGCAGCACTCCCTCAATTACTGACACTCCAATATTGCAGCACATCCTCAAATACTGACACTCCTATAGTGCAGCAGTCCCTCAATTACTGACACTCCAATAGTGCAGCACACCCTCAATTACTGACACTCCAATAGTGCAGCACACCCTCAATTACTGACACTCCAATAGTGCAGCACACCCTCAATTACTGACACTCCAATAGTGCAGCACACACTCAATTAATGACACACCAATAGTGCAGCACACTCTCAATTACTGACACTCCAACAGTGCAGCACACCATCAATTACTGACACTCCAACAGTGCAGCACACCCTCAATTACTGACACTCCAATAGTGCAGCACACCCTCAATTACTGACACTCCAACAGTGCAGCACACCCTCAATTACTGACACTCCAATAGTGCAGCACACCCTCAATTACTGACACTCCAACAGTGCAGCACACCCTCAATTACTGACACTCCAATAATGCAGCACACCCTCAATTACTGACACACCAATAATGCAGCACAACCTCAAATTCTGACACTGCAATAGTGCAGCAACCCCTCAATTACTGACACTCCAACAGTACAGTCACCCTCAATTACTGACACTCCAATAGTGCAGCTGACCCTCAATTACTTACACTTCAATAGTGCTGCACAGCCTCAATTACTGACACTCCAACAGTGCAGCACACCCTCAATTACTGACACTCCAATAGTGCAGCACACCCTCAATTACTGACACTCCAATAGTGCAGTACACCCTCAATTACTGACACACCAATTTTGCAGCACACCCTCAATGACTGACACACCAATAGTGCAGCGCAGCCTCAAATTCTGTCACTGCAATAGTGCAGCACACCCTCAATTACTGAAACTCCAATAGTGAAGCTGACCCTCAATTACTGACACTCCAATAGTGCAGCACACCCTCAAATTCTGTCACTCCAATAGTGCAGCACACCCTCAATTACTGAAACATCAATAGTGCAGAACACCCTCAATTACTGACACTCCAATAGTGCAGCACACCCTCAATTACTGACACTCCAATAATGCAGCTGACCCTCAATTACTGACACTCCAATAGTGCAGCACACCCTCAATTACTGACACTCCAATAGTGCGGCACACAATCAATAACTGACTCTCCAATAGTGCAGCACACACTCAATTACTGACTCTCGAAAAGTGCATCACACCCTCAATTGGTGACACTCCAATAGTGCAGCACACCCTCCATTACTGACACTCCAATAGTGCAGCACACCCTCAATTACTGACACTCCAAGTGTGCAGCACACCCTCAATAATAACTCTCCATTAGTGAATCGCAACCCTCAATTACTGACAATCCAATTGTGCAGGACACACTCAATTACTGACACTCCAATAGTGCAGCACACCCTCAATTACTGACACTCCAATTGTGCAGCACACCCTCAATTACTGACACTCCAATAGTGCAGCACACGCTCAATTACTGACACTCCAATAGTGCAGCACACCCTCAATTACTGACCCTCCAGTAGTGCAGAAGACCCTCAATTACTGACACTCCAATAGTGCAGCACACCCTCAATTACTAACACTCCTATAGTGCAGCACACACTGAATTACTGACACTCCAAAAGTGCAGCAGACCCTCAATTACTGACACTCCAATAGTGCAGCACACCCTCAATTACTGACACTCCAATAGTGCAGCACACCCTCAATTACTGACACACCAATAGTGCAGCAGACCCTCAATTACTGACACTCCAATAGTGCAGCAGACCCTCAATTACTGACACTCCAATAGTGCAGCACACCCTCATTTACTGAAACTCCAATAGTGCAGCACACCCTCAATTACTGAAACTCCAATAGTGCAGCAAACCCTCACTTACTGACCCTCCAATAGTGCAGCACAACCTCAATTACTGAAAGACCAATAGTGCAGCACACCCTCAATTACTGACACTCCAATAGTCCAGCACACCCTCAATTACTGACACTCCAATAGTTCAGCAAACCCTCAATTACTGACACTCCAATAGTGCAGCACACCCTCTATTTCTGACAATCCAATAGTGCAGCACACACTCAATTACTGACACTCCAAAAGTGCAGTCCACCGTCAATTACTGACACTCCAATAGTGCAGCACACACTCAATTACTGACACTCCAATAGTGCAGCACACCCTCAATTACTGTAACTCCAATAGTGCAGCACAACCTCAATTACTGACACTCCAATAGTGCAGCACACCCTCAATTACTGACACTCCAATAGTGCAGCACACCTTCAATTACTTACACTCCAATAGTGCAGCAAACCCTCAATTACTGAAACTCCAATACAGCAGCTCACCCTCAATTACTGACACTCGAATAGGGCAGCACACCCTCAATTACTGTCAGTCAAATAGTGCAGCACACCCACAAATAATGACACTCCAATAGTGCAGCACACCCTCAATTACTGACACTCCAATACTGCAGCTCAACCTCAATTACTGACACTCGAATAGTGCAGCACACCCTCAATTACTTTCAGTCAAATAGTGCCGCACACCCTCAATTACTGACACTCCAACAGTGCAGCACACCCTCAATTACTGACACTCCAATAGTGCAGCACACTCTCAATTACTGACACTCCAATAGTGCAGCACACCCTCAATTACAGACACTCCAATAGTGCAGCACACTCTCAAGTAATGACACTCCAATAGTGCAGCACACACTCAATTACTGACACTGCAATAGTGCAGCACACACTCAATTACTGACACTGCAATAGTGCAGCACACCCTCAATTACTGACACTCCAATAGTGCAGCACACACTCAATTACTGACACTGCAATAGTGCAGCACACCCTCAATTACTGACACTCCAATAGTGCAGCACACCCTCAATTACTGACACTCCAATAGTGCAGAACACCCTCAATTACTGACACACCAATAGTGCATCACACCCTCAATTACTGACACTCCAATAGTGCAGCACACACTCAATTACTGACACTGCAATAGTGCAGCACACCCTCAATTACTGACACTCCAATAGTGCAGCACACCCACAATTACTGACACTCCAATAGTGCAGAACACCCTCAATTACTGACACACCAATAGTGCAGCACACCCGCCATTACTGACAATCAAATAGTGCAGCACACCCTCAATTACTGATACTCCAATAGTGCAGCACACCCTCAATTACTAACACTCCAATAGTGAAGCACACACTGAATAACTGACTCTCCAATAGTGAGGCACACACTCAATTACTGACTCTCCAATAGTGCAGCACACAATCAATTACTCACACTCCAATAGTGCAGCACACCCTCAATTACTAACACTCCAATAGTGCAGCACACACTATATTACTGTCACAACAATACTGCAGCACACCCTCAATTACTGACACTCAAATAGAGCAGCACACCCTCAATTACTGACGCTCCAAAAGTGCAGAACGCAGTCAATTTCTGACACTCCAATCGTTCATCCCACCCTCAAATAATGTCACTCCAATAGTGCAGCACACCCTCAAATACTGACTCTTCAATAGTGCAGCACACCCTCAATTACTAACAATCCACTAGTGCAGCAAACCCTCAAATACTGACACTCCAATACTGCAGCACACCATAAATTACTGACACTCCAATAGTGCAGTTCATCCTCAATTACTGCCACTCCAATAGTGCAGCACTCCCTCAATTGGTGACACTCCAATAGTGCAGCACACACTTAATTACTGACACTCCAATAGTGCAGCACACCCTCAATTACTGACATTCCAATATTGCAGCACAAACTCAATTACTGACACACCAATAGTGCAGCGCACCCTCAATAACTGACACACCAATAGTGCAGCACACCCTCAATTACTGACACACCAATAGTGCAGCAAACCCTCAATTACTAACACTCCAATACTGCAGCATAACTTCAATTACTGACACTCCAATAGTGCAGCTCACCCTCAATTAAAAACACTCCATTAGTGCAGCACACCCTCAATTACTGACACTTCAATAGTGCAGCACTCCCTCAATTACTGACACCCCAATAGTGCAGCAGATCCTCAATTACTTACACTCCAGTAGTGCAGCACACCCTCAATTACTGATGCTCCAATAGTGCAGCACACCCTCAATTTCTGTCACTCCAATTGTGCAGCACACCCTCAATTACTGACACTCCAATAGTGCAGCTCAAACTCAATTACTGACTCCCCAATAGTGCAGCACACCCTCAATTACTGACACTCCAATAGTGCAGCACACCCTCAATTACTGACACTCCGATCGTGCAGCACACCTTCAATTACTGACACTCCAATAGTGCAGCTCACCCTCAATTACTGACACTCCAATTGTTCAGCACACCCTCAATTACTGACACTCCAATAGTGCAGCACGCCCTCAATTACTGACCCTCCAATAATGCAGCACACCCTCAATTACTGACACTCCAATAGTGCAGCACCCCCTCAATTACTGACACTCCAATAGTGCGGCTCAGCCTCAGATACTGACAATCTAATAGTGCAGCACGCCCACAATTACTGAAACTCCAATACAGCAGCTCACCCTCAATTACTGACACTCGAATAGTGCAGCACACCCTCAATTACTGTCAGTCAAATAGTGCAGCACACCCACAAATAATGACACTCCAATAGTGCAGCACACCCTCAATTACAGACACTCGAATAGGGCAGCACACCCTCAATTACTGTCAGTCAAATAGTGCAGCACACCCTCAATTACTGACACTCCAATACTGCAGCTCAACCTCAATTACTGACACTCGAATAGTGCAGCACACCCTCAATTACTTTCAGTCAAATAGTGCCACACACCCTCAATTACTGACACTCCAACAGTGCAGCACACCCTCAATTACTGACACTCCAGTAGTGCAGCATACCCTCAATTACTGACCTCCAATAATGCAGCACACACTCAATTACTGACACTCCAATAGTGCAGCACACCCTCAAATACAGACACTCCAATAGTGCAGCACCCTCTCAAGTAATGACACTCCAATATTGCATCACACCCTCAATTACTGACACTCCAATAGTGCAGCACACACTCAATTACTGACACACCAATAGTGCAGCACACCCTCAATTACTGACACACCAATAGTGCAGCACACCCTCAATTACTGACACACCAATATTGCAGCACACCCTCAATAACTGACACACCAATAGTGCAGCACTCCCTCAATTACTGACACTCCAATAGTGCAGCACACCCTCAATTACTGAGACTCCAATAGTGCAGCAAACGCTCAATTACTGACACTCCAATAGTGCAGCACACGCTCAATTACTGACACTCCAATAGTGCAACATAACATCAATTACTGACACTCCAATAGTGCAGCACACCCTCAATTACTGACACTCCAATAGTGCAGCACACCCTCAATTACTAATACTCCAATATTGCAGCAAATCCTCAATTAATTACACTCCAATAGTGCAGCTCACCGTCAATGACTGCCACTCCAATAGTGCAGCGCACCCTCAATTACTGACACTCCAAAAGTGCAGCACACCCTCAATTACTGACACTCCAATAGTGCAGCACACCCTCAATTACTCACACTCCAATAGTGCAGCACACCCTCAATTACTGACACTCCAGTAGTGCAGAAGACCCTCAATTACTGACACACCAATAGTGCAGCACACCCTCAATTACTGACACTCCAATAGTGCAGCACACCCTCAATTACTGACACTCCAATAGTGCAGCACACCCTCAATTACTGATACTCCAATAGTGCAGCACACCCTCAATTACTGACACTCCAATAGTGCAGCACACCTTCAATTACTGACACTCCAATAGTGCAGCACACCCTCAATTACTGACACTCCAATAGTGCAGCTCACCCTCAATTACTGACACTCCAATAGCGCAGCACACCCTCATTTACTGAAACTCCAATAGTGCAGCACACCCTCAATTACTGACACTCCAATAGTGCAGCAGACCCTCAATTACAGACACTCCAATAGTGCAGCACACCCTCAATTACTGACACTCCAATAGTGCAGCACACCCTCAATTACTGACACTCCAATAGTGCAGCACACCCTCAATTACTGACACTCCAATAGTGCAGCACACCCTCAATTACTGACACTCCAGTAGTGCAGCACACCCTCAATTACTGACACTCCAATAGTGCAGAAGACCCTCAATTACTGACACTCGAATAGGGCAGCACACCCTCAATTACTGTCAGTCAAATAGTGCAGCACAGACTCAATTACTGACGCTCCAATACTGCAGCTCAACCTCAATTACTGACACTCGAATAGTGCAGCACACCCTCAATTACTTTCAGTCAAATAGTGCCGCACACCCTCAATTACTGACACTCCAATAGTGCAGCACACCCTCAATTACTGACACTCCAACAGTGCAGCACACCCTCAATTACTGACACTCCAGTAGTGCAGCATACCCTCAATTACTGACCTCCAATAGTGCAGCACACACTCAATTACTGACACTCCAATAGTGCAGCACAGCCTCAATTACAGACACTCCAATAGTGCAGCACTCCCTCAATTACTGACACTCCAATAGTGCAGCACAGCCTCAATTACAGACACTCCAATATTGCATCACACCCTCAATTACTGACACTCCAATAGTGCAGCACACACTCAATTACTGACACTGCAATAGTGCAGCACACCCTCAATTACTGACACACCAATGGTGCAGCACACCCTCAATTACTGACACACCAATATTGCAGCACACCCTCAATAACTGACACACCAATAGTGCAGCACACCCTCAATTACTGACACTCCAATAGTGCAGCACACCCTCAATTACTGACACTCCAATAGTGCAGCAAACGCTCAATTACTGACACTCCAATAGTGCAGCACACGCTCAATTACTGACACTCCAATAGTGCAACATAACATCAATTACTGACACTCCAATAGTGCAGCACACCCTCAATTACTGACACTCCAATAGTGCAGCACACCCTCAATTACTAATACTCCAATTTTGCAGCAAATCCTCAATTAATTACACTCCAATAGTGCAGCTCACCGTCAATGACTGACACTCCAATAGTGCAGCGCACCCTCAATTACTGACACACCAATAGTGCAGCACACCCTCAATTACTGACACACCAATAGTGCAGCACACCCTCAATTACTGACACTCCAATAGTGCAGCACACCCTAAATTACTGTCACTCCAATAGTGCAGCACACCCTCAATTACTGACACTCCTATAGTGCAGCACAGCCTCAATTACTGACACTCCTATAGTGCAGCGCACCCTCAATTACTGACACTCCAATAGTGCAGCACACCCTCATTTACTGACACTCCAGTAGTGCAGAAGGCCCTCAATTACTGACACTCCAATAGCGCAGCACACCCTCATTTACTGAAACTCCAATAGTGCAGCACACCCTCAATTACTGACACTCCAATAGTGCAGCACACCCTCAATTAATGACCCTCCAATAGTGCAGCACACACTCAATTACTGACCCTCCAATAGTGCAGCACAACCTCAATTACTGAAACTCCAATTGTGCAGCAAACCCTCAATTACTGAAAGACCAATAGTGCAGCACACCCTCAATTACTGACACTCCAATAGTCCAGCACACCCTCAATGACTAACACTCCAATAGTGCAGCACTCCCTCAATTACTGACACTCCAATAGTGCAGCACACCCTCAATTACTGACACTCCAATAGTGCATCAAACCCTCAATTACTGACACTCCAATAGTGCAGCACACCCTCAATTACTGTAACTCCAATAGTGCAGCACACCCTCAATTACTGACACTCCACTAGTGCCGCACACCCTCAATTACTGACACTCCAATAGTGCAGCACACCCTCAATTACTGACACTCCAATAGTGCGGCTCACCCTCAGCTACTGACAATCTAATAGTGCAGCACGCTCTCCATTACTGAAACTCCAATACAGCAGCTCACCCTCAATTACTGACACTCGAATAGTGCATCACACCCTCTATTACTGTCAGTCAAATAGTGCAACACACCCTCAATTACTGAGGCTCCAATAGTGCAGCACACCCTCAATTACTGACACTCCAATCGTGCAGCACACCATCAATTACTGACAATCCAATAGTGCAGCACACCCTCAATTACTGACCTCCAATAGTGCAGCACACTCTCAATTACTGACACTCCAATAGTGCAGCACACCCTCAATTACAGACACTCCAATAGTGCAGCACACCCTCAATTACAGACACTCCAATAGTGCAGCACACTCTCAAGTAATGACACTCCAATATTGCATCACACCCTCAATTACTGACACTGCAATAGTGCAGCACAGCCTCAATTACTGACACTCCAATAGTGCAGCGCACCCTCAATTACTGACACTGCAATATTGCAGCACACCCTCAATTACTGACAATCCATTAGTGCAGCAAACCCTCAAATGCTGACACTCCAATAGTGCAGTTCATCCACAATTAGTGACTCTCCAATACTGCAGCACACCCTCAATTACTGACAATCGAATAGTGCAGCACACCCTCAATTACTGACACTCCAATAGTGCAGCGCACCCTCAATTACTGACACTGCAATATTGCAGCACACCCTCAATTACTGACAATCCATTAGTGCAGCAAACCCTCAAATGCTGACACTCCAATAGTGCAGTTCATCCACAATTAGTGACTCTCCAATACTGCAGCACACCCTCAATTACTGACAATCGAATATTGCAGCACACCCTCAATTACTGACACTCCTATAGTGCAGCACAGCCTCAAATACTGACACTCCAATAGTGCAGCACACTCCAAAGTCATGACACTCCAATAGTGCCGCACACCCTCAATTACTTTCAGTCAAATAGTGCAGCACATCCTCAATTACTGACTCTCCTATAGTGCAGCACACCCTCAATTACTGACACTCCAATAGTGCAGCACACCCACAATTAGTGACCCTCCAATATTGCAGCACACCCTCAATTACTGACACTCCAATACTGCAGCTCACCCTCAATTACTGACACTCGAATAGTGCAGCACACCCTCAATTACTGTCAGTCAAATAGTGCAGCACACCCACAGTTATTGACACTCAAATAATGCAGCAATCCCTCAATTACTGACACTTCTATAGTGCCGCACGCCCTCAATTACAGACACTTCAATAGTGCAGCACACCCTCCATTGCTGACACTCCAATAGTGCAGCACACCCTCAATTACTGACACTCCAATAGTGCAGCACACCCTCAATTACTGACTCTCCAATATTGTAGCACACCCTCAATTACTGACACTCCAATAATGCAGCACACACTATTGTTAGAATGAAGGTGTCCGGGTAGAGACAGAGGTTGTCCGAGGGGAAGACTGTGTGTGTCCGGGGGAGAAGGAGTCTGTCTGAGGAGAGCCTGAGAGTGTCTGGTGTGAGAATGAGGGAGTTCAGGTAGAGACTAAGGGTTCCAGAAGGAGAATGAGGGTGTCCGAGGAGAGAGTGAGAGTATCCGGGGAGACTGAAGGTGTCCTGGGGAGACTGAGGGTGTCCAGGGTGTGAATGAGGGTGTCCGGGATGAAACTGCGGGTGTCCAGGGTGAGACTGCTGGTGTCCAGGGGGAGACTGAGGGTGTCCGAGGGGAGACTGAGTGTGTCCGAGTTCAGACTGAGGGTGTCCGAGGGGAGACTGAGTGTGTCCGAGTTCAGACTGAGGGTGTCCGAGGGGAGCCTTAGGGTGTCCGTGTTCAGACTTAGGGTGTCCGAGGGAAGACTGAGGTTGTCCAGGGGGAGACTGAGAGTGTCCGGGTTCAGACTAAGGGTGTCCGGGGTGAGTCTGAGGTAGTCCAGGGGGAGTCTGAGGGTATCCAGGGGGAGAGTGAGGATGTCCAGGGTGAGAGTGAGGGTGTCCAGGGGAGTCTGAGTGTGTCCTGGTGAGACTGAAGTTGTCCAGGGGAGGCTGAGGGTGTCCGAGGGGAGATTGAGGGTGTCCAAGAGTAGACTGAGGGTGTCCGGGGTGAGACTGATGGTGACAGGGGGAGATTGAGGATGTCCACGGGGAGTCTGAGGGTGTCCAGGTGTAGAGTAAGGACTTCCAGTGGGCGAATCAGGGTTTCCGATGTGAGACTCATGTTGTCCAGGGGGAGACTGAGGGTGTCCAGGGTGAGACTGTGGGTGTCCAGGGTGAGACTGAGGCTGTCCAGGGTGAGACTGAGGGTGTCCAGGGGGAGACTGAGGCTGTCCAGGGTGAGACTGAGGGTGTCCAGGGTGAGAGTGAGGGTGTCCAGGGTGAGACTGAGGGTGTCCAGGGGGAGAATGAGGGTGTCCAGGATGAGACTGAGGGTGTCCAGAGGGAGACTGAGGGTGTCCGGGGTGAGAATGAGGGTGTCCGGGTAGAGACAGAGGTTGTCCGAGGGGAAGACTGAGTGTGTCCGGGGGAGAAGGAGTCTGTCCAGGGAGAGACTGAGAGTGACTGGTGTGAGAATGAGAGTGTTCACGTAGAGACTGAGGGTTTCAGAGGGAGACTGAGTGTGTCCGAAGGGAGAGGGAAAGTGTCATGGGGAGACTGAGGGTGTCCAAGTGGAGACTGAGGGTGTCCTGGGGAGACTGAGGGTGTCTGGGTGGTGATTGAGGGTGTCCGGGGGGCGATTGAGGTTGTCCGAGGATGAGTCTGAGTGTGCCCGGGGGAGTTGAGGGTGTCTGAGGGCGAGACTGAGGGTGTCCGAGGCGGAGACTGAGGGGACCAGGGTGGAGACTGTGGGTGTCCATGGGGGAGACTGAGGGTGTCCGGGTGAAGACTGAGGGTATCCAGGGGGAGACTGAGGGTGTTCAGGGGGAGACTGAGGGTGTCCAGGGGGAGACTGAGGGTGTCCAGGGGGAGACTGAGGGTATCCAGGGGGAGACTGAGGGTGTCCAGGGGGAGACTGAGGGTGTCCAGGGGGAGACTGAGGGTGTCCAGGGGGAGACTGAGGGTGTCCAGGGGGAGACTGAGGGTGACCAAGTGGAGACTGAGGGTGTCCAGGGGGGAGACTGAGGGTATCCAGGGGGGAGTCTGAGGGTGTCCAGGGGGGAGACTGAGGGTGTCCAAGTGGAGACTGAGGGTGTCCATCAGGGAGACTGAGGGTGTCCATCAGGAAGACTGAGGGTGTCCATGGAGAGACTGAGTGTCTCCGGAGGGGAGATGGAAGGTGTCCAAAAGGAGGCTGAGGGTGGCCAAGTGGAGACTGATATGTCTGAGGGAGTGACTGAGGGTGTTCAAGGAAAGACAGAGGGTGTCCAGGGGAGACTAAGGGTGTCCGCGGGTTAATGCATGTGTCCGAGCGGATACTAAGGGATTCCAGGGAGAGACATAGCGTGTCCGGTGGTGACTGAGGTTTATCGGGGCTTACTGGGGGTGTCCGTGGGGGAGATTGAGGGTTTCCAGGGGGAGACTGAGGGTGTCCGGAGGGGAGACGGAAGGTGTCCGGGGGAAACTGAGTCTGTCTGAAGGGAGACTGAGGGTGTCCGGGTTGAGACTGAGGGTGTCCTGGGGAAGACTGAGGGTCTCCAGTGGGAGACTGAGCGTGTCTGGGTTGAGACTGAGGGTGTCCAGGGGGAGACTGAGGGTGTCCAGGGGGAGACTGAGGGTGTCCGCGGGTTACTGTGTGTGTCCAAGTGGAGACTGAGGGATTCCAGGGAGAGACATAGCGTGTCCGGTGGTGACTGAGGGTATTCGGGGCTTACTGGGGGTGTCCAAGGGGGAGATTGAGGGTTTCCAGGGGGCGACTGAGGGTGTCCGGAGGGGATACGGAAGGTGTCCGGGGGAGACTGAGTCTGTCTGAAGGGAGACTGAGGGTGTTCGGGTTGAGTCTGACGTTGTCCAAGGGGAGACTGAGTGTGTCCCAGGGGGAGACAGAGGGGTTCCAGGGGGAGCCTGAGGGTGTCCGTGGGAGACTGAGGGTGTCCAGGTTTAGACTGAGTGTCTCCAGGGGGAGACTGAGGGTGTCCAGGGGAGACTGCGTGTGTCCAGGAGGAGACTGAGGGCGTCCGGGTTTAGACGAGTGTCTCCAGGGGGAGACTGAGGGTGTCCGGGGGAGACTGAGGGTGTCCGAGGAGAGACTGATGATGTCCGAGGAGAGACTGAGGGAGTCTAGGGTGAGTCTGACGTTGTCCAGGGGGAGACTGAGTGTGTCCCAGGGGGATACAGATGGTGTCCGGGGGAGACTGAGAGTGTCCGTGGGAGACTGAGGGTGTTATGATGGAGACTGAGGGTTTCCGGGGTTGGACAGAGACCGTCTAGGGGAAGACTGAGGGTGTCTGAGGGGGAGACTGAGGGTGTCCGAGGGGGCGATTGAGGGTGTCCGAGGTTGAGACTGATTGTGTCCGGGGGAGACTGAGTGTGTCCGGGGGAGACTGAGTGTGTCCGGGGGAGACTGAGGGTGACCAAGTTGAGACTGAGGGTTGTCCGGGGTGAGAATGAGGGTGTCCGGGGGAGACTGAGGGTGTCCGGGGGAGACTGAGTGTGTCCAGGGGGAGACTGAGGGTGTCCGGGGGAGACTGAGTGTGTCCGGGGGAGACTGAGGGTGTCCAGGATGAGACTGAGGGTGACCAAGTTGAGACTGAGGGTGTCCAGAGGGAGACTGAGGGTATCCGGGGTGAGAATGAGGGTGTCCGGGTAGAGACAGAGGTTGTCCGAGAGGAAGACTGAGTGTGTCCGGGGGAGAAGGTGTCTGTCTGATGAGAGCCTGAGAGCGTCTGGTGTGAGAATGAGGGTGTTCAGGTAGAGACTGAGGGTTCCAGAGCGAGACTGAGGGTGTTCGAAAGGAGAGTGAGAGTGTCCTGGGGGACTGAGGGTGTCGGTTGGTAGATTGAGGGTGTCCGGTGTGGGACTGAGGGTGACTGCGCTGAGACTGAGGTTGTCCAGGGGGAGACTGAGGGTATCCGGGGGGGAGACGCAGGGTGTCCAAGAGGGAGACTGAGTGTGTCCAGGGGGAGACTGAGGGTGACCAGGGGGAGACTGAGAGTATCCAAGGGCGAGACTGAGGGTGTCCGGAGGAGACTGATGGTGTCTGAGGGGGAGATTGAGGGTGTCCAGGGGGAGACTGAGTGTGTCCTGGTGAGACTGAATTTGTCCAGGGGGAGGCTGAGGGTGTCCAGAGGGTAACTGAGGGTGTCTGAGGGGAGACTGAGGGTGTCGAGGAGTAGACTGAGGGTGTCCAAGGGGAGACTGAGGGTGTCCGGGTTCAGACTGAGGGTGTCCGGGTTCAGACTGAAGGTGTCCGAGGGGAGACTGCGGGTGTCCGGGTTCAGACTGAGGGTGTCCCAGGGGAGAGTGAGGGTGTCGAGGAGTAGACTGAGGGTGTCCGAGGGGAGACTGAGGGTGTCCGGGTTCAGATTGAGGGTGTCCGAGGGGAGACTGCGGGTGTCCGGGTTCTGACTGAGTGTGTCCGAGTGGAGACTGCGGGTGTCCGGGGTGAGACTGTGAGTGTTCAAGGGTGAGACTGAGGGTGTCCGGGGTGAGACTGTGAGTGTTCGGGGGAAGACTGAGGGTGTCCAGGGGGAGACTGGACAGTTCCAGGGAGAGACTGAGTGTCTCCGGAGGGGAGATGGAGGGTGTCCAAGAGGGAGGCTGAGGGTGGCCAAGTGAAGACTGATGTGTCCAGGGGGGAGACTGAGGGTGTCCTGGGGGGAGACTGAGGGTGTCCAGTGGAGACTAAGAGTGTCCATGGGTGAGACTGAGGGTGTCCAGGGGGAGACTGAGGGTGTCCGAGGGGGAGATAGAGGGTGTCCGAGGGGGAGATAGAGGGTGTCCAGGGGGAGACTGAGGGTGTCCAGGAGGAGACTGAGGGTGTCCGGAGGAGACTGGTGAGGTCCGAGGGGGATATTGAGGGTTTCCAGGGGCGACTGAGGGTGTCCGAGGGGAGACTAAGTGTGTCCGGGGTGATATTGAGGGTGTCCTGGGGAGATTGAGAGTGTCCGAGGGGGAGACTGCGGCTGTCCAGGGGTAGGCTGAGTGTGTCCATGGAGGGGCTAAGGGTGTACAGGGGGAGACTGAGGGTGTCCAAGGGGGAGACTGAGGGTGTCTGAGGGGGTGACTGAGGGTGCCTTGGGGAGACTAAGCGTTTCCGATGGGTGAATGAGCTTCTCAAGGGGCAGACAGAGGATGTCCGCGGGGGAGATTGAGTGTTCCAAAGGGGAGACTGAGGGTGTGCAGGGGGAGACTGAGTGTGTCCCATGTGGAGAATGAGTGTCTCCAGAGGGGAGATAGAGGGTGTCCAAAGGGAGGTTGAGGGTGGCCAAGTGGAGACTGATGTGTCCAGGGGGGATACTGAGGGTGTCCAAGAGAGAGACCGAGGGTGTCCGGAGAAGACTGATGGTGTCCGAGGGGGAGACTGAGGGTGTGCGGGGGAGACTGAGGGTGTCCGCGGGTTACTGTGTGTGTCCGAGTGGATACTGAGGGATTCCAGGGAGAGACATAGCGTGTCCGGTGGTGACTGAGGGTATTCGGGGCTTACTCGGGGTGTCTGAGGGAGAGATTGAGGGTTTCCAGGGGGCGACTGAGGCTGCCCGGAAGGGAGACGGAAGGTGTCCGGGGGAGACTGAGTCTGTCCGAAGGGAGACTGAGGGTGTCCGTGTTGAGACTGAGGGTGTCATGGGGAAGACAGAGGGTCTCCAGTGGGAGACTGAGGGTGTCCGGGTTTAGACTGAGGGTCTCCAGGGGGAGACTGAGGGTGTCCGGGGGAGACTGAGGGTGCCCTAGGAGAGACTGAGGGTGTCCGAGGAGAGACTGAGGGAGTCTAGGCTGAGGCAGACGTTGTCCAAAGGGAGACTGAGTGTGTCTCAGGGGGAGAAGAGGGTGTCCAGGGGGAGACTGAGGGTGTCCGTGGGAGAGTGAGGGTGTCCGTGGGAGACTGAGGGTCTCCAGGGGGAGACTGAGGGTGTCCGGGTTTAGACTGAGGGTCTCCAGGGGGAGACTGTGGTTGTCCTATGGGAGACTGAGTGAGTCCAGGCGGAGACTGAGGGTGTCCGAGGGGGTGACTGAAGTTGTCCCGGGGTGACTGAGTGTGTCCATGGGGAGACTGAGGGTGTACAGGGGGAGACTGAGGGTGTCCATTGGGAGACTGAGGGTGTCCAGGGGGAGACTGAGTGTGTCCCATGCGGAGACTGAGGGTGTCCAGGGGGGAGACAGTGGGTGTCCAGGGGGGAGACTGTGGGTGTCCGGGTGAAGGCTGAGGGTGTCCAGGGGGAGACTGAGGGTGTCCGGCAGTGAGAATGAACGTGTCCGAAGGGAGGCTGCGGGTGGCCAAGTAGAGACTGATGTGTCCAGGGGAGAGACTGAGGGTGTCCAAGAGGGAGACTGAGGGTGTCCAGGGGGGAGACTAAGTGTGTCAAGGGTGAGACTGAGGGTATCCGGGGGAGACTGAGGATGTCCGAGGAGAGACTGATGGTGTCCGAGGAGAGACTGAGGGAGTCAAGGTTGAGTCTGACATTGTCCAAGGGGACACTGAGTGTGTCCCATGGGGAGATAGAGGGTGTCCAGGGGACACTGATGGTGTCCGTGGGAGACTGAGGGTGTCCGGGTTTAGACTGAGGGTCTCCAGGGGGAGACTGAGGGTGTCCAGGGGAGACTGTGTGTGTCCAGGAGGAGACTGAGGGCGTCCAGGGGAGACTGTGGTTGTCCAGTGGAAGACTGAGTGAGTCCAGGCGGAGACTGAGGGTGTCCGAGGGGTTGACTTGAAGTTGCCCGGGGGTGACTGAGTGTGTCCATGGGGAGACTGAGGGTGTCCAGCGGGAGACTGAGGGTGTCCATGGGGAGACTGATGGTATCTGGAGGAGAATGAGGTTTATCCATGAGGAGACTGAGGGAGTCCGAGGGGAGACTGAGGTTGTCCGGGGTTAGACTGAGTGTGTCCCGGGGGAGACTGAGGGTGTCCAGGGGGAGACTGAGAGTGTCCGAGCGGAGCTAGGGGGTGTCCTGTGTTAGGCTGAGGGTCTCCATGGGGAGACTGAGGGTGTCCAGGAGAGACTAAGGGTGTCCAATGGGAGACTGAGGGTGTCCGGGGTTAGACTGAGGATCTCCAGAGGGAGACTGAACGTGTCCGAGCGGAGAGTCAGGTTTTCCGGGCAGTCTGAGGGTGTCCGAGTGCAGATTGAGTGTCTCCTGGGGAGTCTGATGGTGTCCAAGGTGAGATTGAGTGTGTCCGAGGGGTAGACTAAGCTTGTCTGAGGGGGCGACTGAGGGTGTCTGGGGGAGACTGAGGGTATCCGAGTGGTGACTGCGGGTGTCTGGGGTGAGACTGAGGGTGTCCGGGGGAGATTGAGGGTGTCCAGGGTGAGACAGATGATGTCCGGGGTGAAATTGCGGCTGTCCAAGTGGAGACTGAGGGTGTCCAGGGGTAGACTGAGTGTGTCCTGGTGAGACTGAAGATGTCCAGGGGGAGACTGAGGGTGTCTGAGGGGAGACTGAGGGTGTCCGGGTTCAGACTGACGGTATCCAAAGGGAGATTAAGGGTGTCCGGGTTCAGACTTAGGGTGTCCGAGGTGAGACTGAGGGTGTCCAAGGGGAGACTGAGGGTGTCCGGGTTCATGCGGAGAGTGTCCGAGGGGAGACAGAGGGTGTCCGGGTTCAGACTGAGGGAGTCCGACGTGAGACTGAGGGTGTCCAAGGGGAGACTGAGGGTTTCCAGGTTCAGGCTGAGAGTGTCCGAGGGGAGACTGAGGGTGTCCGTGTTCAGACTTAGGGTGTCCGGGGGGAGACTGAGGGTGTCCAAGGGGAGACTGAGGGTGTCCGGGTTCAGACTTAGGGTGTCCGATGTGAGACTGGAGGTTTCCAGGGAGAGACTGAGTGTATCCGGAGGGGAGATGGAGGGTGTCCAAGAGGGAGGCTGAGGGTGGCCAAGTGAAGACTGATGTGTCCAGGGGGGAGACTGAGGGTGTCCGGAGCAGACTGAGGGTGCCCGAGGGGAGATTGAGGGTGTCCAGGGGGAGACTGAGGGTGTCCGAGGGGAAACTGAGGAAATCCGTGGGGCAGAATGAGGGCGTCCGCGGGTTACTGAGGGTGTCCGAGTGGAGACTGAGGGTGTCTGGGATGAGACTGAGGGTTTCCAGGGGGAGACATAGGGTGCCCGGTGTTTACTGAGGGTGCCTGGTGTTTACTGAGGGTGTCCGAGGGGAGACTGAGTGTGTCCGGGGTGATATTGAGGGTGTCCTGGGGAGATTGAGAGTGTCCGAGGGGGAGACTGCGGCTGTCCAGGGGTAGGCTGAGTGTGTCCATGGAGGGACTAAGGGTGTACAGTGGGAGACTGAGGATTTCCAGGGGGGAGACGGAGGGTGTCCGGAGGAGACTGAGACTTTCCAGGGGGGAGTCGGAGGGTGTCCAGGGGGAGACTGAGGGTGTCCAGTGGGAGACTGAGGGTGTCCAGGGAGTGACTGAGGGTGTCCAGGGGCAGACTGAGGGTGTCCAGGGGGAGACTGAGGGTGTCCAAAAGGTAGAATGAGTGTGTCCAGGGGGAGACTGAGGGTGTCCGGGGTCAGAGTGAGGGTGTCTGGGGAAAGACTGAGGGTGTCCGGGGTGAGACTGGAAGTTTCCAGGGAGAGACTGAGTGTCTCCGGAGGGGAGATGGAGGGTGGCCAAGAGGGAGACTGAGGGTGTCCAGGGGGAGACTGAGGGTGTCCATGGGGAGACTGAGGGTGTCCATGGGGAGACTGAGGGTTTCCAGGGGGAGACTGAGTGTCTCCGGAGGGGAGATGGAGGGTGTCCAAAGGGAGGCTGAGGGTGGACAAGTGAAGAATGATGTGTCCAGGGAGGAGACTGAGGGTGTCTGGAGGAGACTGAGGATGTCCGGGGGGAGACTGAGGGTGTCCGGAGAGACTTAGAGTGTCCAAGGGGGAGACTGAGGGTGTCCAGGGGGAGACTGAGGGTGTCCTGGGGGAGACTGAGGGTGTCCAGAAAGGGACTGAGTGTGTCCAGGGTGAGACTGAGGGTGTCCAGGGGGAGACTGAGGGTGTCCGGGGTGAGAATGAGGGTGTCCAGGGTGAGACTGAGGGTATCCAGGGGGAGACTGAGGGTGTCCGGGGTGAGTCTGAGGGTGTCCAGGGGGAGACTGAGGGTGTCCAGGGGGTGACTGAGTGTGTCCAGGGGGAGACTGAGGGTGTCCGGGGTGAGAAGGAGGGTGTCCGGTTAGAGACAGATGTTGTCCGAGGGGAAGACTGAGTGCGTCCAGGGGAGAAGGAGTCTGTCTGAGGAGAGCCTGAGAGTGACTGGTGTGAGAGTGAGGGTGTTCACGTAGAGACTGAGGGTTTCAGAGGGAGACTGAGTGTGTCCGAAGGGAGAGGGAGAGTGTCCTGGGGAGACTGAGGGTGTCCAGAGGGAGACTGAGGGTGTCCAGGGTGAGAAGGAGGGTGTCCGGTTAGAGACAGATGTTGTCCGAGGGGAAGACTGAGTGCGTCCAGGGGAGAAGGAGTCTGTCTGAGGAGAGCCTGAGAGCGTCTGGTGTGAGAATGAGGGTGTCCGAGGGGGCGACTGAGGGAGTCTGAGGGGGAGACTGAGGGTGCCTTGGGGAGTCTCAGGGCAACGGATGGGTGAATGAGCTGCTCAAGAGGCAGACAGAGGATGTCTGTGGGGGAGATTGTGTTCCAAAGGGGAGACTGAGGGTGTGCAGGGGGAGACTGAGTGTGTCCCATACGGAGACTGAGGGTGTCCAGGGGGGAGAATGTGGGTGTCCAGGAGGGAGACTGTGGGTGTACAGGGGGGAGACTGTGGGTGTCCAGGGGGGAGACTGAGGGTGTCCTGGGAGAGACTGAGGGTGACCAGAGGGAGAATTATGGTGTCAAGGGGGAGACTGAGGTTGTCCGGGGGGAGACTGAGGGTGTCCGGGTGAAGACTGAGGGTGTCCTGGGAGAGACTGAGGGTGTCCAGGGGGAGACTGAGGGTGTCCGGGTGAAGACTGAGGGTGTCCTGGGAGAGACTGAGGGTGTCCGGGGGAAGACTGAGGGTGTCCAGGGGGAGACTGAGGGTGTCCAAAGGGGAGACTGAGGGTGACCAAGTGGAGACTGAGGGTGTCCAGGGGGAGACTGAGGGTGTCCAGGGAGAGACTGAGGGTGTCCAGGGGGAGACTGAGGGTGTCCAGGGGGAGGCTGAGGGTGCCCAGGGGGAGACTGAGGGTGTCCTGGTGAGACTGAAGTTGTCCAGGGGGAGACTGAGTGTGTCCAGGGGGAGACTGAGTGTGTCCAGAGGGAGACTGAGTGTGTCCAGGTGGAGACTGAGTGTGTCCAGAGGGAGACTGAGTGTGTCCAGAGGGAGACTGAAGTTGTCCAGAGGGAGACTGAGTGTGTTGGTGAGACTGAAGTTGTCCAGGGGGAGACTGAGTGTGTCCTGGTGAGACTGAAGTTGTCCAGGGGGAGACTGAGGGTGTCCAGAGGGAGACTGAGTGTGTCCTGGTGAGACTGAAGTTGTCCAGGGGGAGGCTGAGGGTGTCCAGGGGGAGGCTGAGGGTGTCCAGGGGGAGACTGAGGGTGTCCGGTTTCAGACAGAGGGTGTCCGAGGGGAGACTGAGGGTGTCCAAAATGAGACTGTGAGTGTCCAAGTTCAGACTGAGGGTGTACGAGGGGAGACTGAGGGTGTCCTGGTTCAGACTGAGGGTGTACGAGGGGAGACTGAGGGTGTCCAAGTTCAGACTGAGGGTGTACGAGGGGAGACTGAGGGTGTCCGGGTTCAGACTGAGGGTGTCCGGGTTCTGACTGAGGATGTCTGGGTTCAGACTGAAGGTGTCCAGGGGGAAACTGAGGGTGTCCGTGGGGCAGAATGAGGGCGTCCGCGGGTTACTGAGGGTGTCCGAGTGGAGACTGAGGGTGTCTGGGATGAGACTGAGCGTTTCCAGGGGGAGACATAGGGTGCCCGGTGTTTACTGAGGGTGTCTGGTGGAGAATGAGGGTTTCCAGAGAGAGACTGAGGGTGTCCGGTGGAGACTGGAGGTGTCCAGGGGGAGACTGAGTGTGTCCGGGGTGATATTGAGGGTGTCCTAAGGAGATTGAGAGTCTCCGAGGGAGAGACTGCGGCTGTCCAGGGGCAGTCTGAGTGTGTCCATGGAGGGACTAAGGGTGTACAGGGGGAGACTGAGGGTGTCCGAGGGGGAGACTGACTGATTCCAAATGGAGACTGAGGGTGTCCATGGGGAGACTGAGGGTGTCCAGGGGCAGACTGAGAGTGTCCAGGGAAAGACTGAGGATGTCCCTGGGGGAGACTAACAGTGTCAAGAGTGAGACTGTGGGTGTCCGGGTGAGAATGAGGATGTCCGATTGGAGACTAAGTATGTCTGGGGGAGCTTGAGGGTGTCCGAGGGAAGACTGAGGGTTTCCGGGGTGAGACTGAGGGTGTCCCAGGGAAGACTGAGGGTGTCCGGGGTGAGACTGAGTGTGTCCAGGGGGAGACTGTGGGTGTCCAGGGGAAGACTGAGGGTGTCCGGGGTGAGACTGTGGGTGTCCGAGGGAAGACTGAGGGTATCCGGAGTGAGACTGAGTGTGTCCAGGGGGGAGACTGTGGGTGTCCAGGGGGGAGACTGAGGATGTCCGGGTGAAGACTGAGGGTGTCCAGGGGGAGACTGAGGGTGTCCAGGGGGAGACTGAGGGTGTCTGTGGGAGACTGAGTGTGTCTGAAGGGGAGATTGAGGGTGTCCGGGGGAGACTGAGGGTGTCCGGGGGAGACTGAGGGTGAACAAGTGGAGACTGAGGCTGACCAGGGGGAGACTGAGGGATTCCAGGGAGAGACTGTGTGTCTCTGGACGGGAGATGGAGTGTGTCCAGAGGGAGGCTGAGGGTGGCCAAGAGGGAGACCGAGGGTGTCCAGGGGGGAGACTGAGGGTGTCCAGGGGGGAGACTGAGGGTGTCCAGGGGGGAGACTAAGTGTGTCAAGGGCGAGACTGAGGGTGTCCGGAGGAGACTGATGGTGTCCGACAAGAGACTGAGGGAGTCTAGTTTGAGTCTGACATTGTCCAAGGGGAGACTGAGTGTGTCCAGGGGAGACTGCGTGTGTCCAGTAGGAGACTGAGGGCGTCCGGGGGAGAATGTGGTTGTCCAGGGGAGACTGCGTGTGTCCCGGAGGAGACTGAGGGCGTCCGGGGGAGACTGGTTGTCCAGTGGGAGACTGAGTCCAGGCGGAGACTGAGGGTGTCCGAGGGGTGACTGAAGTTGTCCAGGGGTGACTGAGTGTGTCCATGGGGAGACTGAGGGTGTCCATGGGGAGACTGAGTGTGTCCATGGGGAGACTGATGGTATCTGGAGGAGAATGAGGTTTATCCATGAGAAGACTGAGGGTGTCCGAGGGGAGACTGAGGTTGTCCGAGGTTAGACTGAGGGTGTCCAGGGTGAGACTGAGGATCTCCAGAGGGAGACTGAGTGTGTCCAGGGGGAGACTGTGGGTACCCAGGGAAAGACTGTGGGTGTCCAGGGGAAGACTGAGGGTGTCCGGGGTGAGACTGTGGGTGTCCGAGGGAAGACTGAGGGTATCCGGAGTGAGACTGAGTGTGTCCAGGGGGGAGACTGTGGGTGTCCAGGGGGGAGACTGAGGGTGTCCGGGTGAAGACTGAGGGTGTCCAGGGGGAGACTGAGGGTGTCCAGGGGGAGACTGAGGGTGTCCGTGGGAGACTGAGTGTGTCTGAGGTGAGCCTGAGGGTGTCCGGGGGAGATTGAGGGTGTCCAGGGTGGGACAGATGGTGTCCGGGGTGAAATTGCGGCTGTCCAAGTGGAGACTGAGTGTGTCCAGGGGTAGACTGAGTGTGTCCTGGTGAGACTGAAGATGTCCAGGGGGAGACTGAGGGTGTCTGAGGGGAGACTGAGGGTGTCCGGGTTCAGACTGACGGTATCCAAAGGGAGATTAAGGGTGTCCGGGTTCAGACTTAGGGTGTCCGAGGTGAGACTGAGGGTGTCCAAGGGGAGACTGAGGGTGTCCGGCTTCATGCGGAGAGTGTCCGAGGGGAGACGGAGGGTGTCCGGGTTCAGACTTAGGGTGTCCGAGGGGAGACTGAGGGTGTCCAAAGGGAGACTGAGGGTGTCCGGGTTCAGACTGAGGGTGTCCGAGGGGAGACTAAGGGTGTCCGGGTTCAGACTGAGGGTGTCCGAGGGGAGACTGAGGGTGTCCGTGTTCAGATTTAGGGTGTCCGAGGGGAGACTGAGGGTGTCCAAGAGAAGACTGAGGGTGTTCGGGTTCAGACTTAGGGTGTCTTGAGTGAGACTGGAGGTTTCCAGGGAGAAACTGAGTGTATCCAGAGGGGAGATGGAGGGTGTCCAAGAGGGAGGCTGAGGGTGGCCAAGTGAAGACTGATGTGTCCAGGGGGGAGACTGAGGGTGTCCGGAGCAGACTGAGGGTATCCGAGGGGAGATTGAGGGTGTCCAGGGGGAGACTGACGGTGTCCAGGGAGAAACTGAGGAAATCCGTGGGGCAGAATGAGGGCGTCCGCGGGTTACTGAGGGTGTCCGAGTGGAGACTGAGGGTGTCTGGGATGAGACTGAGGGTTTCCAGGGGGAGACATAGGGTGCCCGGTGTTTACTGAGGGTGTCCAAGAGGAGACTGAGTGTGTCCGGGGTGATATTGAGGGTGTCCTGGGGAGATTGAGAGTGTCTGAGGGGGAGACTGCAGCTGTCCAGGGGTAGGCTGAGTGTGTCCATGGAGGGACTAAGGGTGTACAGTGGGAGACTGAGGATTTCCAGGGGGGAGACGGAGGGTGTCCGGAGGAGACTGAGGCTTTCCAGGGGGGAGTCGGAGGGTGTCCAGGGGGAGACTGAGGGTGTCCAGTGGGAGACTGAGGGTGTCCAGGGGCAGACTGAGGGTGTCCAGGGGGAGACTGAGGGTGTCCAGGGGGAGACTGAGGGTGTCCGGGTGAGAATGAGGGTGTCCGATTGGAGACTAAGTTTGTCGGGGAGAATGAGGATGTCCGAGGGAAGACTGAGGGTGTCCGGGGAAAGACTGAGGGTGTCCAGGGGCAGACTGAGGGTGTCCAGGGAGTGACTGAGGATGTCCAGGGGCAGACTGAGGGTGTCCAGGGGGAGACTGAGGGTGTCCGGGTGAGAATGAGGGTGTCCGATTGGAGACTAAGTATGTCAGGGGGAGAATGAGGATGTCCAAGGGAAGACTGAGGGTGTCCGGGGTCAGAGTGAGGGTGTCCGGGGAAAGACTGAGGGTGTCCGGGGTGAGACTGGAGGTTTCCAGGGAGAGACTGAGTGTCTCCGGAGGGGAGATGGAGGGTGGCCAAGAGGGAGACTGAGGGTGTCCAGGGGGAGACTGAGGGTGTCCATGGGGAGACTGAGGGTGTCCAGGGGGAGACTGAGGGTTTCCAGGGGGAGACTGAGTGTCTCCGGAGGGGAGATGGAGGGTGTCCAAAGGGAGGCTGAGGGTGGACAAGTGAAGAATGATGTGTCCAGGGAGGAGACTGAGGGTGTCCGGAGGAGACTTAGAGTGTCCAAGGGGGAGACTGAGGGTGTCCAGGGGGAGACTGAGGGTGTCCTGGGGGAGACTGAGGGTTTTCGGTGGAGACTGGGGGTGTCCGACGGGAGACTGAGGGTGTCCAGAAAGGGACTGAGTGTGTCCAGGGTGAGACTGAGGGTGTCCATGGGGGAGACTGAGTGTGTCCAGGGTGAGACTGAGGGTGTCCAGGGGGAGACTGAGGGTGTCCAGGGTGAGAATGAGGGTGTCCGAGGGGGCGACTGAGGGTGTCTGAGTGGGAGACTGAGGGTGCCTTGGGGAGTCTCAGGGCAACGGATGAGTGAATGAGCTGCTCAAGAGGCAGACAGAGGATATCTGTGGGGGAGATTGTGTTCCAAAGGGGAGAGTGAGGGTGTGCAGGGGGAGACTGAGTGTGTCCCATACGGAGACTGAGGGTTTCCAGGGGGGAGACTGAGGGTGTCCAGGAGGGAGACTGTGGGTGTACAGGGGGGAGACTGTGGGTGTCCAGGGGAGACTGAGGGTGTCCGGGTGAAGACTGAGGGTGTCCAGGGGGAGACTGAGGGTGTCCAGGAGGGAGACTGTGGGTGTACAGGGGGGAGACTGTGGGTGTCCAGGGGAGACTGAGGGTGTCCGGGTGAAGACTGAGGGTGTCCAGGGGCAGACTGAGGGTGTCCGGGGGGAGACTGAGGGTGACCAGGGGAGAATTATGGTGTCAAGGGGGAGACTGAGGTTGTCCGGGGGGAGACTCAGGGTGTCCCGGGAGAGACTGAGGGTGTCCAAGGTGGAGACTGAGGGTGTCCAGGGGAAGACTGAGGGTGTCCAGGGGGAGACTGAGGGTGTCCGGGTGAAGACTGAGGGTGTCCTGGGAGAGACTGAGGGTGTCCGGGGGAGACTGAGGGTGTCCTGGGAGAGACTGAGGGTGTCCGGGGGAAGACTGAGGGTGTCTAGGGGGAGACTGAGGGTGTCCAAAGGGGAGACTGAGGGTGTCCAAGTGGAGACTGAGGGTGTCCAGGGGGAGACTGAGGGTGTCCAGGGAGAGACTGAGGGTGTCCAGGGGGAGACAGAGTGTGACCAAGTGGAGACTGAGGGTGTCTAGGGAACGACTGAGGGTGTCCAAGGGGAGTCTGAGGATTTCCAGGGGGAGACTGAGTGTCTCCGGAAGGGAGATGGAGGGTGTCCAAATGGAGGCTGAGGGTGGGCATGTGGAGACTGATGTGTCCAGGGGGGAGACTGAGGTTGTCCAAGGAAAGACTGAGGGTGTCCAGGGGGGAGACTGATGGTGTCCGAGGGGGAGACTGAGGGTGTCCGAGGGGAGACTGAGGGTGTCCGCGGGTTACTGTGTGTGGCCAAGTGGAGACTGAGGGATTCCAAGGGGAGACATAGCGTGTCCGGTGGTGACTGAGGGTTTTCGGGGCTTACTGGGGGTGTCCGAGGGGGAGATTGAGCATTTCCAGGGGGCAACTGAGGGTGTCCAGAGGGGAGACAGAAGGTGTCCGGAGGATTCTGAGTCTGTCCGAAGGGAGACTGAGGGTGTCCGGGATGAGACTGAGGCTGTCCAGTGGAAGACAGAGGATCTCCAGTGGGAGACTGAGGGAGTCCGGGTTTAGAATGGGGGTCTCCAGGGGGAGACTGAGGGTGTCCGGGGGAAACTGAGGGTGTCCGAGGAGAGACTGAGGGATCTAGGTTGAGTCTGACGTTGTCCAAGGGGAGACTGAGTGTGTCCTGGTGAGACTGAAGTTGTCCAGGGGGAGACAGAGTGTGTCCTGGTGAGACTGAAGTTGTCCAGGGGGAGACTGAGGGTGTCCAGGGGGAGGCTGAGGGTGTCCGGTTTCAGACTGAGGGTGTCCGAGGGGAGACTGAGGGTGTCCAAAATGAGACTGTGGGTGTCCAAGTTCAGACAGAGGGTGGACGAGGGGAGACTGAGGGTGTCCTGGTTCAGACTGAGGGTGTACGAGGGGAGACTGAGGGTGTCGAAGTTCAGACTGAGGGTGTACGAGGGGAGACTGAGGGTGTCCGGGTTCAGACTGAGGGTGTCCGGGTTCAGACTGAGGGTGTCCAGGGGAAAACTGAGGGTGTCCGTGGGGCAGAATGAGGGTGTCTGGGATGAGACTGAGCGTTTCTAGGGGGAGACATAGGGTGCCCGGTGTTTACTGGGGGTGTCCGGTGTTTACTGAGGGTGTCCAAGAGGAGACTGAGTGTGTCCGGGGTGTTATTGAGGGTGTCCTAGGGAGATTGAGAGTCTCCGAGCGGCAGACTGCGGCTGTCCAGGGGCAGTCTGAGTGTGTCCATGGAGGGACTAAGGGTGTACAGGGGGAGACTGAGGGTGTCCGGGGGGAAGACTGAGAGTGTCCAGGGAAAGACTGAGGATGTCCCTGGGGGAGACTAACAATGTCAAGAGGGAGACTGTGGGTGTCCGGGTGAGAATGAGGATGTCCGATTGGAGATTAAGTATGTCTGGGGGAGACTGAGGGTGTCCGAGGGAAGACTGAGGGTGTCCGGGGTGAGACTGAGTGTGTCCAGGGGGAGACTGAGTGTGTCCAGGGGGAGACTGTGGGTGTCCAGGGGAAGACTGAGGGTGTCCGGGGTGAGACTGTGGGTGTCCGAGGGAAGACTGAGGGTATCCGGAGTGAGACTGAGTGTGTCCAGGGGGGAGACTGTGGGTGTCCAGGGGGGAGACTGAGGATGTCCGGGTGAAGACTGAGGGTGTCCAGGGGGAGACTGAGGGTGTCCAGGGGGAGACTGAGGGTGTCCGTGGGAGACTGAGTGTGTCTGAAGGGGAGATTGAGGGTGTCCAGGGGGAGACTGAGGGTGTCTGGGGGAGACTGAGGGTGAACAAGTGGAGACTGAGGCTGTCCAGGGGGAGACTGAGGGATTCCAGGGAGAGACTGTGTGTCTCTGGAGAGGAGAGGAGTGTGTCCAAAGGGAGGCTGAGGGTGGCCAAGAGGGAGACTGAGGGTGTCCAGGGGGGAGACTAAGTGTGTCAAGGGCGAGACTGAGGGTGTCCGGAGGAGACTGATGGTGTCCGACAAGAGACTGAGGGAGTCTAGTTTGAGTCTGACATTGTCCAAGGGGAGACTGAGTTTGTCTGGTGTTAGAATGAGGGTGTCCAGGGGAGACTGAGGGTGTCCAGGGGGAGACTGAGGGTCTCCATGTGGAGACTGAGGGTGTCCAGGAGAGACTAAGGGTGTCCAGTGGGAGACTGAAGTTGTCCAGGGGGAGACTTAGGGTGTGTCCGAGGGGAGTCTGAAGGTGTCCTTGGAGAGACTGAGGGTGTCCGGGTGAGACTGAAGGTGTCTGGGGGAGACTGAGTGTGTCCTATGTTGAGACTGAGGGTGTCCAGGGGGGACTGAGTGTGTCCAGGGGGAGACTGAAGGTGTCCGTGGAGAGACTGAGGGTGTCCGGGGGAGACTGAAGGTGTCCGGGGCAGACTGAGTGTGTCCTATGTTGAGACTGAGGGTGTCCAGGGGGGGACTGAGGGTGTCCAGCAGGGAGACTGAGGGTTTCCAGGGGGAGACTGAGGGTGTCCAGCAGGGAGACTGAGGGTTTCCAGGGGGAGACTGAGGGTGTCCAACAGGGAGACTAAGGGTGTCCAACAGGGAGACTGAGGGTGTCCAGGGGGAGACTGACGGTGTCCGAGTGGAAACTGAGGGTGTCCAAGTGGAGACTGAGGGTGTCCGAGTGGAGACTGATGTGTCCAGGGGGAGACTGAGGGTGTTCAGGGGGAAACTGAGGGTGTCCAAGTGGAGACTGTGTGTGTCCAGGGGGAGACTGAGGGTGTTCAGGGGGTGGCTGAGGGTGTCCAGTGGGAGGCTGTGTGTGTCCAGGGGGAGACTGAGGGTTTCCGAGGGGAAGGCTGAGTGTGTCCAGGGAGAGACTGAGGGTTTCCGAGGGGGAGGCTGAGTGTGTCTAGGGGAGACTGAGGGTGTCCAGTGGGAGGCTGAGTATGACCAGGGGTAGTCTGAGGGTGTCCGAAGGGGAGACTGAGGGTGTCCGAGGGGGAGACTGAGGGTGTCTGAAGGGGAGTCTGAGGCTGTCCGAGGGGGAGACTGAGGGTGTCTGAGGGGGAGTCTGAGGGTGTCTGAGGGGGAGTCTGAGGGTGTCCGAGGGGGAGACTGAGGGTGTCTGAAGGGGAGTCTGAGGCTGTCCGAGGGGGAGACTGAGGGTGTCTGAGGGGGAGTATGAGGGTGTCTGAGGGGGAGACTGAGGCTGTCCGAGGGGGAGACTGAGGGTGTCCGAAGGGGATACTGTGGGTGTCCGTAGGGGAGAATTAGGGTGTCCGGGAAGAGACAGATGTTGTTTCAGTGGGAGAGTGAGTGTGTCCGGGGGAGAATGAGGCTGTCTGAGGGGAGACTGAGTGTGTCCCGGGTGAGTCTGACGGTGACTAGAGGGAAACTGAGTGTGTCCGATGGGAGAATGAGGGTGTCCGATGGGAGAATGAGGGTGTCCGGGGGAGACTGAGGGTGTACGAGGTGGAGACTGAGGGTGTCCGAGGGGGAGACTGAGGGTGTGCTGGGTGGTACTGAGGGTGTCCCAGGGGGAGACTGAGGGTGACCGGGAGAGACTGAGCTTGTCTGAGGGGGAGACTGAGAGAGTCCGGGATGTGATTAATTTTATCCAATGGGAGACTGGGCGTGTCCAGGGGGAGACTGAGGGAGTCCAGGGGGAGACTGAGGGTGTCCAGGGGGAGAGTGAGGGTGTCCGGGGGAGACTGAGGGTGTCCAGGGGGAGGCTGAGGGTTTCCATGGGGAGACTCAGGGTGTCTGGGGGAGAATGAGTGTGTCCACGGGAGACTGAGGGTGTCCAGGGGGAGACTGATGGTGTCCAGGGGGAGACTGAAGGTGTCCAGGTGGAGATAGAGGGTGTCCAGTGGAGAGTGAGGGTGTCTGCGGGGACGCTGAGGGTGTCAAGGGGGAGACAGAGGGTGTCCCAGGGAGAGACAGAGGGTGTCCAGGGGGAGCCTGAGGGTGTGCATGGGAGACTGAGGGTATCCGGGTTTAGACTGAGGGTCTCCAGGGGGAGACTGAGGGTGTCCAGGGGAGACTGAGGGCGTCCGGGGGCAACTGTGGTATTCCAGTGGAAGACTGAGTGAGTCCAGGCGGAGAGTGAGCGTTTCCGAGGGGGAGACTGAGGGTGTCCAGGGGGAGACTGAGGGTGTCCAGTGGGAGACTGAGGGTGTCCAGGGGGTGACTGAGGGTCTCCGAGGGGGAGACTGAGGGTGTCCGGGGTGAGAATAAGGGTGTCCAGGGGGAGACTGAGGGTGTCCGGGTTTAGACTGAGGCTGTCCATGGGGAGACTGAGGGTGTCCAGGGGTAGACTGAGGGTGTCCGCGGAGAGACTGAGCGTGTCCGAGGAGAGACTGAGGGTGTCTAGGGTGAGTCTGACGTTGTCCAGGGGGAGTCTGAGGGTGTCCCAGGGGGGAGACTGAGGGTGTCCGGGGGAGACTGAGGGTGTCCGGAAGAGACTGAGGGTGTCCGAGAAGAGAGTGAGGGAGACTAGGTTGAGTCTGACGTTGTCCATGGGGAGATTGAGTGTGTCCCAGGGAGAGACAGAGGGTGTCCAGGGGGAGCCTGAGTGTGTCCGTGGGAGACTGAGGGTATCCGGGTTTAGACTGAGGGTCTCCAGGGGGAGACTGAGGGTGTCCAGGGTGAGAATGAGGGCGTCTGGGGGCAACTGTGGTATTCCAGTGGGAGACTGAGTGAGTCCAGGCGGAGAGTGAGGGTGTCCGAGGGGGAGACTAAGGGTGTCCAGGGGGAGACTGAGGGTGTCCAGGGAGTGACTGAGGGTCTCCGAGGGGGAGACTGAGGGTGTCCGGGGTGAGAATAAGGGTGTCCAGGGGGAGACTGAGGGTGTCTGGGTTTAGACTGAGGCTGTCCATGGGGAGACTGAGGGTGTCCAGGGGAGACTGAGGGTGTCCCAGGGGGGAGACAGAGGGTGTCCGGGGGAGACTGAGGGAGTCCGGGGGAGACTGAGGGTGTCCAAGGAGAGAGTGATGGAGACTAGGTTGAGTCTGACGTTGTCCATGGGGAGATTGAGTGTGTCCCAGGGAGAGACAGAGGGTGTCCAGGGGGAGACTGAGGTTGTCCAGGGGGAGACTGAGGGTGTCCCAGGGAGAGACAGAGGGTCTCCAGGGGGAGACTGAGGGTGTCCAGGGGGAGACTGAGGGTGTCCCAGGGAGAGACAGAGGGTGTCCAGGGGGAGCCTGAGGGTGTCCGTGGGAGACTGAGGGTATCCGGGTTTAGACTGAGGGTCTCCAGGGGGAGAATGAGGGTGTCCAGGGGAGACTGCGTGTGTCCAGGAAGAGAGTGAGGGTGTCCGAGGGGGAGACTAAGTTTGTCCGGGGGGGACTGAGTGTGTCCATGGGGAGACTGAGGGTGTCCAGGGGGAGACTGAGGGTCTCTGTGGGGGAGACTGAGGGTGTCCAGGGGGAGACTGAGGGTGTCCAGGGGGAGACTGAGGGTGTTCAGGGGGAGACTGAGGGTGTCCAGGGGGAGAATGAGGGTGTCCGGGATGAGACTGAGGGTGTCCGGGGTGAGACTGAGGGTGTCCAGGGGGAGACTGAGGGTGTCCGGGGTGAGAATGAGGGTGTCCGGGTAGAGACAGATGTTGTCCGAGGGGAAGACTGAGTGCGTCCAGGGGAGAAGGAGTCTGTCTGAGGAGAGCCTGAGAGTGACTGGTGTGAGAATGAGGGTGTTCACGTAGAGACTGAGGGTTTCAGAGGGAGACTGAGTGTGTCCGAGGGGAGAGGGAGAGTGTCCTGGGGAGACTGAGGGTGTTCAGGGGGTGGCTGAGGGTGTCCAGTGGGAGGCTGAGTGTGTCCAAGGGGAGACTTAGGGTTTCCGAGGGGGAGGCTGAGTGTTTCTAGGGGAGACTGAGGGTGTCCAGTGGGAGGCTGAGTATGTCCATGGGGAGACTGAGGGTGTCCAGGGGGAGACTGAGGGTGTCCGAAGGGGATCTTAGGATGTCCGTGAAGTGACAGAGGTTGTCCGAGGGTGAGACTGAGTGTGTCCGAGGGGGTGACTGAGTGTGTCCGAGGGGAGCCTGGGAGTGTCCGGGGTGAGAATGAGGGTGTTCAGGTAGAGACTGAGGGTTCCAGAGGGAGACTGAGTGTTTCTGAGGAGAGCCTGTGTGTGTCCGGTGTGAGAATGAGGATGTTCAGGTGGAGACTGAGGGTTCCAGAGGGAGACTGAGGGTGTCCGAAGGGAGAGTGAGTGTGTCCTGGGGAGGCTGAGTGTGTCCAGGGGGAGACTGAGGGTTTCCGAGGGGGAGACTGAGGCTGTTTGGGGGAGACTGAGGATCTCCAGAGGGAGACTGAGGCTGTTCAGGGTGTGGCTGAGGGTGTCCAGTGGGAGACTGTGTGTGTCCATGGGGAGACTGAGGGTGTCCAGGGGGAGACTGAGGGTCTCCGTGGGGGAGACTGAGGGTGTCCAGGGTGAGACTGAGGGTGTCCAGGGGGAGACTGAGGGTGTTCAGGGTGAGACTGAGGGTGTCCAGGGGGAGAATGAGGGTGTCCAGGGTGAGAATGAGGGTGTCCAGGGGGAGACTGAGTGTGTCCGGGTTGAGAATGAGGGTGCCCAGGATGAGACTGAGGGTGTCCAGGGGGAGACTGAGGGTGTCCAGGGTGAGAATGAGGGTGTCCGGGTAGAGACAGATGTTGTCCGAGAGGAAGACTGAGTGCGTCCAGGGGAGAAGGAGTCTGTCTGAGGAGAGCCTGAGAGTGACTGGTGTGAGAATGAGGGTGTTCACGTAGAGGCTGAGTGTTTCTGAGGGGAGCCTGTGTGTGTCCGGTGTGAGAATGAGGATGTTCAGGTAGAGACTGAGGGTTCCAGAGGGGGACTGAGGGTGTCCGAAGGGAGAGTGAGAGTGTCCTGGGGAGACTGAGGGTGTCCGGGAGAGACTGAGGGTGTCTGAGATGAGACTGATGGTGTCCGAGTGCAGACTGAGTGTGTCCAGGCGGAGACTAAGGGTGCCTGAGGTGGAGACTGAGGCTGTTTGGGGGAGACTGAGGATCTCCAGAGGGAGACTGAGGGTGTTCAGGGGGTGGGTGAGGGTGTCCAGTAGGAGACTGTGTGTGTCCATGGGGAGACTGTGGGTTTCCGAGGGGGAGGCTGAGTGTGTCCAGGGGGAGACTGAGGGTTTCCGAGGGGGAGGCTGTGTGTGTCTTTCGGTGACTGAGGGTGTCCAGTGGGAGGCTGAGTGGTCCAGGGGGAGACTGAGGGTGTCCGGAGGAGACTGAGGGTGTCCGAGGAGAGAGTGAGGGAGTCTAGATTGAGTCTGATGTTGTCCATGGGGAGATTGAGTGTGTCCCAGGGAGAGACAGAGGGTGTCCAGGGGGAGCCTGAGGGTGTCCGTGGGAGACTGAGGGTGTCCAGGTTTAGACTTAGAGTCTCCAGGGAGAGACAGAGGGTGTCCGAGAAGAGACTGAGGGCGTCCGTGGGAGACTGAGGGTATCCGGGTTTAGACTTAGAGTCTCCAGGGGGAGACTGAGGGTGTCCAGGGGAGACTGCGTGTGTCCAGGAGGAGACTGAGTGCGTCCGGGGGAGACTGTGGTTGTCCAGATTGAGACTGAGTGAGTCCATGGGGAGACTGAGTGTGTCCATGGGGAGACTGAGGGTGTCCAGGGGGAGACTGAGGGTCTCCTTGGGGGAGAATGAGGGTGTCCGGGGTGAGACTGAGGGTGTCCAGGGGGAGACTGAGGGTGTTCAGGGTGAGACTGAGGGTGTCCAGGGGGAGAATGAGGGTGTCCATGATGAGACTGAGGGTGTCCGGGGGAGACTGAGGGTGTCCGGGGTGAGAATGAGGGTGTCCGGGGTGAGAATGAGGGTATCCAGGGGGAGACTGAGGGTGTCCGGGGTGAGAATGAGGGTGTCCGTGTAGAGACAGATGTTGTCCGAGGGGAAGACTGAGTGCGTCCAGGGGAGAAGGAGTCTGTCTGAGGAGAGCCTGAGAGTGACTGGTGTGAGAATGAGGGTGTTCACGTAGAGACTGAGGGTTCCAGAGGGAGACTGAGTGTGTCCGAGGGGAGAGGGAGAGTATCCTGGGGAGACTGAACGTGTCCGAGGGGGAGATTGAGGGTGTCCAGGGTGACTGAGGGTGTCTGGGTTGAAACTGTGGGTGTCCAGGGGGTGACTGAGGGTGTTCAGGGGGAGACTGAGGGTGTCCAGTGGGAGACTGTGTGTGTCCATGGGGAGACAGGGTGTCCAGGGGGAGACTGAGGGTCTCCGTGGGGGAGACTGAGGGTGTCCAGGGTGAGACTGAGGGTGTCCAGGATGAGACTGAGGGTGTCCAGGGGGAGACTGAGGGTGTCCGGGGTGGGAATGAGGGTGTCCAGGGGGAGACTGAGGGTGTCCGGGGTGAGAATGAGGGTGTCCGGGTAGAGACAGATGTTGTCCGAGGAGAAGACTGAGTGTGTCCGCGGGAGAAGGAGTCTGTCTGAGGAGAGCCTGAGAGTGACTGGTGTGAGAATGAGGGTGTTCACGTAGAGACTGAGGGTTCCAGAGGGAGACTGAGTGTGTCTGAGGGGAGAGTGAGAGTGTCCTGGGGAGACTGAGGGTGTCTGAGTGGGAGATTGAGGGTGTCCAGGGTGACTGAGGGTGTCTGGGGTGAAACTGTGGGTGTCCAGGGGATGGCTGAGGATGTCTAGGGGGAGACTGAGGGTGTTCAGGGGGTGGCTGAGGGTGTCCAGTGGGTGGCTGAGTGTGTCCAGGGGGAGACTGAGGGTTTCTGAGGGGGAGGCTGAGTGTGTCTAGGGGAGACTGAGGGTGTCCAGTGGGAGGCTGAGTATGTCCAGGGGGAGACTGAGGGTGTCCGAAGGGGAGACTTAGGATGTCCGTGAAGTGACAGAGGTTGTCCGAGGGTGAGACTGAGTGTGTCCGAGGGGGTGACTGAGTGTGTCCGAGGGGAGCCTGGGAGTGTCCGGGGTGAGAATGAGGGTGTTCAGGTAGAGACTGAGGGTTCCAGAGGGAGACTGAGGGTGTCTGAGGGGAGCCTGTGTGTGTCCGGTGTGAGAATGAGGGTGTTCAGGTAGAGACTGAGGGTTCCAGAGGGAGACTGAGGGAGTCCGAAGGGAGAGTGAGAGTGTCCTGGGGAGACTGAGGGTGTCCGGGAGAGACTGAGGGTGTCTGGGATGAGACGGATGGTGTCCGAGTGCAGACTGAGTGTGTCCAGGTGGAGACTTAGGGTGCCTGAGGTGGAGACTGAGGCTGTTTGGGGGAGACTGAGGGTCTCCAGAGGGAGACTTAGGGTGTCCGAGCAGAGACTGAGGGTGTCTGGAGTGACTGAGGTGTTCCTGGGGAGACTGAGGATGTCCGAGGGGAGCCTGAGGGTGTCCGGGGTGGGACTGATGTTGTCCAGGGGGAGACTGAGGGTGTCAGAGGGAGAATGAGGTTGTCCAGGGGGAGAATGTGTGTGTCCGGACTGAGAGTGTGGGTGTCCGAGGTGGAGGCTGAGGGTGTCCGGGAGAGACTGAGTTTGGCTCCGGGTGAGATTGATGGTAACCGAGGTGCAGGCTGAGGGTGTCCGGGAGAGACTGAGGTTGGCTCCAGGGGAGATTGATGGTAACCGAGGTGCAGGCTGACGGTGTCCGGGAGAGAGTGAGGTTGATTCCAGGGGAGATTGAGGGTGTCCGGGGTGTGACTGAGGTTGGCTCCGGGTGAGATTGAGTGTGTCCGAGGGGGAGTCTGAGGGTGTCCGACGGGGAGTCTGAGGGTGACTTAGGGGGAGTCTGAGGGTGTCTGAGGGGGAGTCTGAGGGTGCCCGAGGGGGAGTCTGAGGGTGTCCGAAGGGGATACTGTGGTTTGTCCGTAGAGGAGAATTAGGGTGTCCGGGAAGAGACAGAGGTTGTTGCAGTGGGAGAGTGAGTGTGTCCGTGGGAGAATGAGGCTGTCTGAGAGGAGACTGAGTGTGTCCCGGGTGAGTCTGACGGTGACTAGAGGAAGACTGAGTGTGTCCGATGGGAGAATGAGTGTGTCCGGGGGAGACTGAGGGTGTACGAGGAGGAGACTGAGGGTGTCCGAGGGGGAGACTGAGGGTGTCCGGGGTGAGACTGAGGGTGTCCAGGAAGAGAGTGATGGTGTCCAAGTGGGGGACTGAGGGTATCCAGGGGATCAACTGAGGGTGTGTGGGGGGTGGGGAGTAGACTGAGGGAGTGCAGGGGGGAGATTGAGGGTGTCCGGGGGTGACTGAGGGTGTCCGCGGGTTACTCCGTGTGTCCGAGTGGATACTGAGGGTTTTCAGGGGGAGACATAGCGTGTCCGGAGGTGACTGAGGGTTTTCGGGTCTTACTGGGGGTGTCCGAGGGATAGATTGAGGGTTTCCAGGGGGAGACTGGGCGTGTCCGGAGGGGATAGGAAGGTGTCCGGGAGAGACTGAGTCTGTCCGAAGGGAGACTGAGGGTGTCCGGGTTGAGACTGAGGGTGTCCTGGGGAAGACTGAGGGTCTCCAGTGGGAGACTGAGGGTGTCCGGGTTTAGACTGAGGGTCTCCAGGGAGAGACTGAGGGTGTCCGGGGGAGACTGAGGGTGTCCGAGGAGAGACTGAGCGTGTCCGAGGAGAGACTGAGGGTGTCTAGGGTGAGTCTGACGTTGTCCAGGGGGAGACTGAGTGTGTCCTGGGGGAGACAGAGGGTGTCCAGGGGGGAGACTGAGGGTGTCCGAGGGAGACTGAGGGTGTCCGAGGAGAGACTGAGGGAGTCTAGGGTGAGTCTGACGTTGTCCAGGGAGAGACTGATTGTGTCCCAGGGGGAGCCAGAGGGTGTCCGTGTGAGACTGAGGGTATCCGGGTTTAGACTGAGGGTCTCCAGGGGGAGACTGAGGGTGTCTGGGGGAGACTGAGGGTGTCCGGGAGAGACTGAGGGTGTCCGAGGATAGACTGAAGGTGTCTAGGGTGAGTCTGACGTTGTCCAGGGGGAGACTGAATGTGTCCCAGGGAGAGACAGAGGGTGTCCGGGGGAGACTGAGAGTGTCTGAGGAGAGAGTGAGGGTGTCCGGGGGAAACTGAGGGTGTCCAGGAGAGACTGACGGTGTCCGAGGAGAGAGTGGGAGTGCCTATGTTGAGTCTGACGTTGTCCAAGGGGAGACTGAGTGTGTCCCAGGGGGAGACAGAGGGTGTCCAGGGGGAGCCTGAGGGTGTCCAGGGGAGACTGCGTGTGTCCAGGAGGAGACTGAGGGCGTCCGGGGGGGAGACTGAGTTTGTCCGGGGTTGACTGAGTGAGTCCAGGCGGAGAGTGAGGGTATCCTAGGGGGAGACTGAAATTGTCCGGGGGAGACTGAGTGTGTCCATGGGGAGATTGAGGGTGTCCATGGGGAGACTGAGGGTGTCCAGGGGGAGACTGAGGGTCGCCGAGGGGGAGACTGAGGGTGTCCAGGGGGAGACTGAGGGTGTCCGGGGGAGACTGAGGGTGACCAAGTGGAGACTGAGGGTCGCCGAGGGGGAGACTGAGGGTGTCCAGGGGGAGACTGAGGGTGTCCAGGGGGTGACTGAGGGTGTCCAGGGGTGAGGGTGTTTAGTGGTAGGCTGAGGGTCTTTAGTGGTAGGCTGAGGGTGTATAGGGGTAGGCTGAGGGTGTTTAGGGGTAGGCTGAGGGTGTTTAGGGGGAGACTGAGGGTGTTTAGGAGGAGACTGAGGGTGATTAGGGGTAGGCTGAGTGTGTTTTAGGGTAGGCTGAGGGTGTCCTGTGGTGGCTGAGTGTGTTTAGGGGTAGGCTGAGGGTATTTTGGGGTAGGCTGAGGGTGTTTAGGGGTAGACTGAGGGTGTGTAGGTGTAGGCTGAGGGTGTTTAGGTGTAGGCTGAGGGTGTTTAGGGGTAGGCTGCGGGTGGTTAGGGGTAGGCTGAGTGTGTTTAGGGGGAGACTGAGGGTGTTTACTGGGAGACAGAGGTGTTTAGGGGTAGGCTGAGGGAGTTTAGGGGTAGGTTGAGGGTGTTTAGGGGTAGGTTGTGGGTGTCCAGGGGGAGACTGAGGGTGTTTTGGTGAAGGCCAAGGGTCTTTAGGGGTAGGCTGAGGGAGTTTAGGGGTAGGCTGAGAGTGTTTAGGGGGAGACTGAGGGTTTTTAGGGGTAGGATGAGGGTGTTTAGCGGTAGGCTAAGGGTGTTTATGGGGAGTCTGAGGGTGTTTCGGGGGAGACTGAGCGTGTTTAGGGGTAGACTGAGCGTGTTTAGTGGTAGGCTAAGGGTTTCCAGGGGGAGACTGAGGGTGTTTAGGGGTAGGCAGAGGGTGTTTAGTGGTAGGGTGAGGGTTTTTAGGGGTAGGCTGAGGGTGTTCAGAGGCAGACTGAGGGTGTTCAGGAGTAGACTGAGGGTGTTTAGGGGTAGGCTGAGGGTGTTTAGGGGGAGACTGAGGGTGTTTACTGGGAGACAGAGGTGTTTAGGGGTAGGCTCAGGGAGTTTAGGGGTAGGTTGAGGGTGTTTAGGGGTAGGTTGTGGGTGTCCAGGGGGAGACTGAGGGTGTTTTGGTGAAGGCCGAGGGTCTTTAGGGGTAGGCTGAGGGAGTTTAGGGGTAGGCTGAGTGTGTTTAGGTGTAGGCTGAGAGTGTTTAGGGGGAGACTGAGGGTTTTTAGGGGTAGGATGAGGGTGTTTAGCGGTAGGCTAAGGGTGTTTATGGGGAGTCTGAGGGTGTTTCGGGGGAGACTGAGCGTGTTTAGGGGTAGACTGAGCGTGTTTAGTGGTAGGCTAAGGGTTTCCAGGGGGAGACTGAGGGTGTTTAGGGGTAGGCAGAGGGTGTTTAGTGGTAGGGTGAGGGTTTTTAGGGGTAGGCTGAGGGTGTTCAGAGGCAGACTGAGGGTGTTCAGGAGTAGACTGAGGGTGTTTAGGGGTAGGCTGAGGGTGTTTAGGGGTAGGCTGCGGGTGGTTAGGAGTAGGCTGAGTGTGTTTAGGGGGAGACTGAGGGTGTTTACTGGGAGAGAGAGGGTGTTTAGGGGTAGGTTGATGGTGTTTAGGGGTAGGATGAGGTTGTCCAGGGGGAGACTGAGGGTGTTTAGGGGTAGGGTGAGGGTGTTTAGGTGTAGGCTGAGGGTGTTTAGGGGGAGACTGAGGGTGTTTAGGTGGAGACTCTGAGTGTTTAGGTGGAGACTGAGGGTGTTTAGGTGTAGGCTGAGGTGTTGAGGGGTAGGCGGACGTTTTTAGGGGTAGGCTGAGGGTGTTTAGGGGGAGACTGAGGCTGTTTGGTTGTAGGCTGAATGTGTTTAGGGGAGACTGAGGGTGTTAAGGGGTACGCTGAGTGTGTTTAGGGTAGGCTGAGGGTGTTAAGGGGTAGGTGAGGGTGTTTAGGGGGAGACTGAGGGTGTTTAGGGGTAGGCTGAGGGTGTATAGGCGTAGGCTGAGGTTGTTTAGGGGTAGGCTGAGGGTGTTTAATGGTTAGGCTGAGGGTGTTTAGGGGTAGGCTGATGGTGTTTAGGTCTAGGCTGAGGGTGTATAGGGGTAGGGTGAGGGTGTTTAGGGGAGACTGAAGGTGTTAAGGTGTATGCTGAGGGTGTTTAGGGTAGGCTGAGGGTGTTAAGGTGTAGACTGAGGGTGTTTAGGGGGAGACTGAGGGTGTTTAGGGGGAGGCTGTGGGTGTTTATGGGGAGACTTAGGGTGTTTAGGGGTAGGCTGAGGATGTTCAGGGGGAGACTGAGGTTGTTTAGGGGTAGGCTGAGGGTGTTTAAGTGTAGGCTGAGTTTGGTTAGGGGTAGGCTGAGGGTGTTAAGGGCTAGGCTGAGGGTGTTAAGCGGGAGACTGAGGGTGTTTAGGGGTAGACTGAGGTTGTTTAGGGGTAGGCTGAGGGTGTTTAAGTGTAGGCTGAGTTTGGTTAGGGGTAGGCTGAGGGTATTTTGGGGTAGGCTGAGGGTGTTTAGGGGTAGGCTGAGGGTATTTTGGGGTAGGCTGAGGGTGTTTAGGGGAAGACTGAGGCTGTTTATGTGAAGGCTGAGGGTGTTTAGGGTTAGGCTGAGGGTGTTAAGGGGTAGGCTGAGGGTGTTTAGGGGGAGACTGAGGGTGTCCAGGGGGAGACTGATGGAGTTTAGGGGTAGGCTGAGGGTGTCCAGGGGGAGTCTGAGGGTGTTTAGGGGTAGGCTGAGTGTGTTTAGGTGTAGGCTGAGGGTGTTTAGGTGGAGACTGAGGGTTTTTAGGGGTAGGCTGAGGGTGTTTAGGGGTAGGGTGAGGGTGTTTAGGGGTAGGCTGAGTGTGTTTAGGTGTAGGCTGAGGGTGTCCAGGGGGAGACTGAGGGTGTTTAGTGGGAGACTGAGGGTGTTTAAGGGGAGACAGAGGGTGTTTAGGGGTAGGCTGAGGGTGTTTAGGGGTAGGCTGAGGGTGTTTAGGGGTAGGCTGAGGGTGTTTAGGGGTAGGCTGAGGTTGTTTAGGGGTAGGCTGAGGTTGTCCAGGGGGATACTGAGGGTGTTTAGGGGTAGGGTGAGGGTGTTTAGGTGCAGGCTGAGGGTGTTTAGGGGGATACTGAGGATGTTTAGAGGCAGACTGAGGGTGTTCAGGAGTAGACTGAGGGTGTTAACAGGTAGGATGAGGGTGTTTAGGGGTAGACTGAGGTTGTTTAGGTGGAGACTGAGGGTGTTTACTTGGAGACTGAGGGTGTTTAGGTGTAGGCTGAGGGTGTTTAGGTGGAGACTGAGGGTGTTTAGGTGTAGGCTGAGGTGTTGAGGGGTAGGCGGAGGTTGTTAGGAGTAGGCTGAGGGTGTTTAGGGCGAGACTGAGGCTGTTTGGTTGTAGGCTGAATGGGTTTAGGGGGAGACTGAGGGTGTTAAGGGGTACGCTGAGTGTGTTTAGGGTAGGCTGAGGGTGTTAAGGGGTAGGCTGAGGGTATTTAGTGTGAGACTGAGGGTGTTTAGGGGTAGGCTGAGGGTGTTTATGGGGAGACTGAGGGTGTTTTGGGGTAGGCTGAGGTTGTTCAGGGGGAGACTGAGGGTGTTTAGTGGTAGGCTGAGGGTGTTTAGGGGTAGGCTGAGGGTGTTAAGTGGGAGACTGAGGGTGTTTTGGGGTAGGCTGAGGGTGTTAAGGAGGAGACTGAGGGTGTTTAGGGGTAGGCTGAGGGTGTTTAGGTGTAGGCTGAGGTTGTATAGGGGTAGGCTGAGGGTGTTTATTGGAGACTGAGAGTGTTAAGGTGTATGCTGAGGCTGTATAGGGTAGGCTGAGGGTGTTAAGGGGTAGGCTGAGGGTGTTTAGGGGGAGACTGAGGGTGTTTAGGGGTAGGCTGAGGGTGTTAAGAGGGAGACTGAGGGTGTTTAGGGGTAGGCTGAGGGTGTTTAGGGGGAGACTGAGGGTGTTTAGGGGTAGGCTGAGGGTGTTAAGAGGGAGACTGAGGGTGTTTAGGGGTAGGCTGAGGGTGTTAAGAGGGAGACTGAGGGTGTTTAGGGTTAAGCTGAGGGTCTTTAGGGGTAGGCTGATGGTGTTTAGGTGTAGGCTGAGGGTGTATAGGGGTAGGCTGAGGGTTTTTAGGGGAGACTGAGGATGATTAGGGGTAGGCTGAGGGTGTTTTAGCGTAGGCTGAGGGTGTTTTAGCGTAGGCTGAGGGTGTGCAGGGTTGGCTGAGTGTGTTTAGGGATAGGCTCAGGGTATTTTGGGGTAGGCTGAGGGTGTTTAAGGGTAGACTGAGGGTGTTTAGGAGTAGGCTGAATGTGTTTAGGGTTAGGATGCGGGTGGTTAGGGGTTGGCTGAGGGTGTTTAGGGGGAGACTGAGGGTGTTTAGGGGTAGGCTGAGAGTGTTTATGGGTAGGCTGAGGGTGATTAGGGGGCGACTGAGGGTGTCCAGGGGTAGGCTGAGGGTGTTTAGTGGTAGCCTGAGGGTGTATAGGGGTAGGCTGAGGGTGTTTAGGGGTAGGCTGAGGGTGTTTAGGGGGAGACTGAGGGTGTCCAGGGGGAGACAGATGGAGTTTAGGGAAGGCTGAGGGTGTCCAGGGGGAGACTGAGGGTGTTTAGGGGTAGGCTGAGGGTGTTTAGGGGTAGGGTGAGGGTGTTTAGGGGGAGACTGAGGGTGTCCAGGGGTAGGCTGAGGGTGTTTAGGGGTAGGCTGAGTGAGTTTAGGGGTAGGTTGAGGGTGTTTAGGGGTAGGCTGTGGTTGTCCAGGGGGAGACTGAGGGTGTTTAGGGGTAGGCTGAAGATGTTTAGGGGTAGGCTGAGGGTGTTTCGGGGTAGGGTGATGGTGTTTAGGGGTAGGCTGAGTATGTTTAGCGGAAGGCTAAGGGTGTTTATTGGAAGACTGAGGGTGTTTAGCGGGAGACAGAGGGTGTTTAGGGGTAGGTTGAGGGTGTTTAGGGGTAGGATGAGGTTGTTTAGGGGTAGGCTGAGGTTGTCCGGGGGAGACTGATGGTGTTTAGGGGTAGGGTGAGGGTGTTTAGGGGTAGGCTGAGGGAGTTTAGGGGGAGACTGAGGGTGTTTAGGTGTAGGCTGAGGTGTTGAGGGGTAGGCAGACGTTTTTAGGGGTAGGCTGAGGGTGTTTAGGGGGAGACTGAGGCTGTTTGGTTGTAGACTGAATGTGTTTAGGGGAGACTGAGGGTGTTAAGGGGTACGCTGAGTGTGTTTAGGGTAGGCTGAGGGTGTTAAGGGGTAGGTGAAGGTGTTTAGGGGGAGACTGAGGGTGTTTAGGGGTAGGCTGCGGGTGTTTAGGGGAGACTGAGGGTGTTTAGGGGTAGGCTGAGGGTGTTTAGGGGTCGGCTGAGGGTGTTTAGGGGTAGGCTGAGGGTTTCCAGGGGGAGACTGAGGTTGTTTAGGGGTAGTCTGAGGGTGTTTAGGGTTAGGCTGAGGGTGTTTAGGGGTAGGCTGATGGTGTTTAGGTCTAGGCTGAGGGTGTATAGGTGTAGGCTGAGGGTGTTCAGGGGAGACTGAGGGTGTTAAGGTGTACGCTGAGGGTGTTTAGGGTAGGCTGAGGGTGTTAAGGTGTAGACTGAGGGTGTTTAGGGGGAGACTGAGGGTGTTTAGGGGTAGGCTGTGGGTGTTTATGGGGAGACTTAGGGTGTTTAGGGGTAGGCTGAGGGTGTTCAGGGGGAGACTGAGGGTGTTTAGGGGGAGACAGAGGGTGTTTAGGAGTAGGCTGAGCGTGTTTAGGGGTAGGCTGAGGGTGTTTAGTGGTAGGCTGAGTGTGTTAAGGGGTAGGCTGAGGGTGTTAAGGGGGAGACTGAGGGTGTTTAGGGGTAGGCTGAGGTTGTTTAGGGGTAGGCTGAGGGTGTTTAGGGGTAGGCTGAGGGTGTTTAGGGGTAGGCTGAGCATGTTTAGGGGTAGGCTGAGGTTGTTTAAGTGCAGGCTGAGTGTGTTTAAGGGTAGGCTGAGGGTGTCCAGGGGGAGGCTGAGGGTGTTTAGGGGTAGGCTGAGGGTATTTTGGGGTAGGCTGAGGGAGTTTAGGGGGAGACTGAGGGTGTTTATGTGAAGGATGAGGGTGTTTATGGGTAGGCTGAGGGTGTTAAGGGGTAGGCTGAGGTTGTTTATGGGGAGACTGAGGGTGTCCAGGGGGAGACTGATGGAGTTTAGGGGTAGGCTGAGGGTGTCCAGGGGGAGTCTGATGGTGTTTAGGGGTAGGCTGAGGGTGTTTAGGGGTAGGCTGAGGGTGTTTAGGGGGAGACTGAGGGTGTTTAGGGGTAGGGTGAGGGTGTTTAGGCGTAGGCTGAGGGTGTTTAGGGGTAGGCTGAGGGTGTTTAGGTGTAGGCTGAGGGTGTTTAGGGGCAGACTGAGGGTGTTCAGGTGGAGACTGAAGGTGTCCAGGGGTAGGCTGAGGGTGTTTAGGGGGACTGAGGGTGTCCAGGGGTAGGCTGAGGGTGTTTAGGGGCATGCTGAGGGTTTAATGGGGCAGGCTGAGGGTGTTTAGGGGTAGGCTAAGGGTGTTTAGGGGGAGACTGAGGGTGTCCAGGGGGTGACAGATGGAGTTTAGCTGTAGGCTGAGGGTTTTCCAGGGGGAGACTGAGGGTGTTTAGGGGTAGGCTGAGGGTGTTTAGGGGGAGACTGACGGTGTCCAGGGGGTGATAGTTGGAGTTTAGGGGTAGGCTGAGGGTTTTCCAGGGGGAGACTGATGTTGTTTAGGGGTAGGCTGAGGGTGTTTAGGGGTAGGCTGAGGGTGTTTAGGACTTGGCTGAGGGGGTTTCCAGGGGGAGACTGAGGGTGTTTAGGTGCAGACTGAGGGTGTTTAGGGGAAGGTTGAGGGTGTTTAAGGGTAGGCTGAGGGTGTTTAAGGGGAGACTGAAGGTGTCCAGGGGTAGGCTGAGGGTGTTTAGGGGCATGCTGAGGGTGTATTGGGGCAGACTGAGGGTGTTTAGGTGTAGGCTGAGGGTGTTTAGGGGGAGAGTGAGGGTGTCCAGGGGGTGATAGATGGAGTTTAGGGGTAGGCTGAGGGTTTTCCAGGGGGAGACTAAGGTTGTTTAGGGGTAGGCTGAGGGTGTTTATGGGGAGACTGAGGGTGTTTAGGGGTAGGCTGAGGGTGTTCAGGGGGAGACTGAGGGTGTTTAGGGCAGACAGAGGGTGTTTATGGGTAGGCTGAGGGTGTTTAGGGGTAGGCTGAGGGTGTTTAGGGGTAGGCTGAGCGTGTTTAGGGGTAGGCTGAGGGTGTTTAAGGGTAGGCTGAGGGTGTTAAGGGGAGACTGAGGGTGTTTAGGGGTAGGCTGAGGGTGTTAAGGGGTAGGCTAAGGGTGTTTAGGGGGAGACTGAGGGTGTTTAGGTGTAGGCTGAAGGTGTTTAGGTGTAGGCTGCGGGTGGTTAGGGGTAGGCTGAGGTTGTCCAGGGGGAGACTGAGGGTGTATAGGGGTAGGCTGAGGGTGTTTAGGGGTAGGCTGAGGGTGTATAGTGTTAGGCTGAGGGTGTTTAGGGGTAGGCTGAGAGTGTTTAGGGGGAGACTGAGTGTGTCCAGGGGGAGACTGATGGAGTTCAGGGGTAGGCTGAGGGTGTCCAGGGGGAGACTGAGGGTGTTTAGGGGTAGGCTGAGGGTGTTTATGGGTAGGCTGAGGGTTTTTAGGGGTAGGATTAGGATGATTAGGGGGCGACTGAGGGTGTCCAGGGGTAGGCTGAGGGTGTTTAGTGGTAGGCTGAGGGTGTATAGGGGTAGGCTGAGGGTGTTTAGGGGGAGACTGAGGGTGTCCAGGGGGAGACTGATGGAGTTTAGGGAAGGCTGAGTGTGTCCAGGGGGAGAGTGAGGGTGTTTAGGGGTAGGCTGAGGGTGTTTAGGGGTAGGTTGAGGGTGTTTAGGGGTAGGCTGTGGTTGTCCAGGGGGAGACTGAGGGTGTTTTGGTGAAGGCCGAGGGTGTTTAGGGGTAGGCTGAGGGTGTTTAGGGGTAGGCTGAGGGTGTTTAGGGGGAGACTGAGGGTTTTTAGGGTTAGGCTGAGGGTGTTTAGCGGTAAGCTAAGGGTGTTTAGTGGGAGACTGAGGGTGTTTAGGGGTAGACTGAGCGTGTTTAGTGGTAGGCAATGGGTTTCCAGGGGGAGACTGAGGGTGTTTAGGGGTAGGCTGAGGGTGTTTAGTGGTAGGCTAAGGGTGATAAGGGGTAGGCTGAGGGTGTTTAGGGGGAGACCGAGGGTGTCCAGCGAGAGACTGATGGAGTTTAGGGGTAGGCTGAGGGTATTCAGGGGGAGTCTGAGTGAGTTAAGGGGTAGGCTGAGGGTGTTTAGGGGTAGGCTGAGGGTGTTTAGGGGTAGGCTGAGGTTGTCCAGGGGGAGACTGAGAGTGTTTAGGAGTAGGGGGAGGGTGTTTAGGTGTAGGCTGGGGGTGTTTAGGGGGAGACTGAGGGTGTTTAGGGGAAGGCTGAGTGTGTTTAGGGGTATGCTGAGGGTGTTTAGGGGGAGACTGAGGGTGTTTAGGGGGAGACTGAGGGTGTTTAGGGGTAGACTGAGCGTGTTTAGTGGTAGGCAAAGGGTTTCCAGTGGGAGACTGAGGGTGTTTAGGGGTAGGCTGAACGTGTTTAGTGGTAGGCTAAGGGTGATAAGGGGTAGGCTGAGGGTGTTTAGGGGGAGACCGAGGGTGTCCAGGGGGAGACTGATGGAGTTTAGGGGTCGGCTGAGGGTATCCAGGGGGAGTCTGAGTGAGTTAAGGTGTAGGCTGAGAGTGTTTAGGGTTAGGCTGAGGGTGTTTAGGTGGAGACTGAGGGTGTCCAGGGGTAGGCTGAGTGTGTTTAGGGGTAGGCTGAGGGTGTCCAGGGGGAGACTGAGGGTGTTTAGGTGAAGGCTGAGGGTGTTTAGGGGTAGTCTGAGGGTGTTTAGGGGTAGGCTGAGGGTGTCCAGGTGTAGGCTGAGGGTGTTTAGCGGTAGGCTGTGGGCATTTAGGGGTAGGCTGCGGGTGTTTAGGGGTAGGCTGTGGGTATTTAGGGGTAGGCTGAGGGTGTTCAGGGGTAGGCTGTGTGTATTTAGGGGTAGGCTGAGGGTGTTTAGGGGTAGGCTGAGGGTGTTTAGGGGTAGGCTGAGGGTGTTTAGGGGTAGGCTGAGGGTGTCCAGTGGGAGACTTCGGGTGTTTAGGGGGAGATTGATGGTGTTTAGGGGGAGTCTGAGGGTGTCCAGGGGGAGACTGAGATTGTTAAGGTGTACGCTGAGGGTGTATAGGGTAGGCTGAGGGTGTTAAGGGGGAGACTGAGGGTATTAAGGGGTAGGCTGAGTGTGCTAAGAAAGAGACTGAGGGCGTTTCGGGGTAAGCTTAGGTTGTTTAGGGTTAAGATGAGGGTGTTTAGGGGTAGGCTGATGGTGTTTAGGTGTAGGCTGAGGGTGTATAGGGGTAGGCTGAGGGTTTTTAGGGGAGACTGAGGGTGATTAGGGGTAGGCTGAGGGTGTTTTAGCATAGGCTGAGGGTGTCCAGGGGTTGCTGAGTGTGTTTAGGGGTAGGCTGAGGGTATTTTGGGGTAGGCTGAGGGTGTTTAGGGGTAGACTGAGGTTGTTTAGGTGTAGGCTGAAGGTGTTTAGGGGTAGGCTGCGGGTGGTTAGGGGTAGGCTGAGGGTGTTTAGGGGGAGACTGAGTGTGTCCAGGGGGAGACTGATGGAGTTTAGGGGTAGGCTGAGGGTGTCCAGGGGGAGACTGAGGGTGTTTAGGGGTAGGCTGAGAGTGTTTATAGGTAGGCTGAGGGTGATTAGGGGGCGACTGAGGGTGTCCAGGTGTAGGCTGAGGGTGTTTAGTGGTAGCCTGAGGGTGTATAGGGTAGGCTGAGGGTGTTTAGGGGTAGGCTGAGGGTGTTTAGGGGGAGACTGAGTGTGTCCAGGGGGAGACAGATGGAGTTTAGGGAAGGCTGAGTGTGTCCAGGGGGAGACTGAGGGTGTTTAGGGGTAGGCTGAGGGTGTTAAGGGGTAGGCTGAGGGTGTTTAGGGGTAGGCTGAGGGTGTCCAGGGAGAGACTGAGGGTGTTTAGGGGTAGGATGAGGGTGTCCAGGGGGCGACTGAGGGTGTCCAGGGGTAGGCTGAGGGTGTTTAGTGGTAGGCTGAGGGTGTTTAGGGGTAGGCTGAGGGTGTTTAGGGGGAGACTGTGGGTGTCCAGGGGGAGACTGATGGAGTTTAGGGAAGGCTGAGTGTGTCCAGGGGGTGAGTGAGGGTGTTTAGGGGTAGGCTGTGGTTGTCCAGGGGGAGGTTGAGGGTGTTTTGGTGAAGGCCGAGGGTGTTTAGGGGTAGGCTGAGGGTGTTTAGGGGTAGGCTGAGGGTGTTTAGGGGGAGACTGAGGGTTTTTAGGGGTAGGATGAGGGTGTTTAGCGGTAGGCTAAGGGTGTTTATTGGGAGACGGAGGGTGTTTAGGGGTAGACTGAGTGTGTTTAGTGGTAGGCAAAGGGTTTCCAGTGGGAGACTGAGGGTGTTTAGGGGTAGGCTGAGGGTGTTTAGTGGTAGGCTAAGGGTGATAAGGGGTAGGCTGAGGGTGTTTAGGGGGAGACCGAGGGTGTCCAGCGGAAGACTGATGGAGTTTAGGGGTAGGCTGAGGGTATCCAGGGGGAGTCTGAGTGAGTTAAGGGGTAGGCTGAGGGTGTTGAGGGGTAGGCTGAGGGTGTTTAGGGGTCGGCTGAGGGTGTTGAGGGGTAGACTGAGGGTGTTTAGGTGTAGGCTGGGGGTGTTTAGGGGGAGACTGAGGGTGTTTAGGGGAAGGCTGAGGGTGTTTAGGGGTATGCTGAGGGTGTTTAGGGGGGACTGAGGGTGTTTAGGGGGAGACCTGAGGGTGTTTAGGGGTAGACTGAGCGTGTTTAGTGGTAGGCAAAGGGTTTCCAGTGGGAGACTGAGGGTGTTTAGGGGTAGGCTGAACGTGTTTAGTGGTAGGCTAAGCATGATAAGGGGTAGGCTGAGGGTGTTTAGGGGGAGACCGAGGGTGTCCAGGGGGAGACTGATGGAGTTTAGGGGTCGGCTGAGGGTATCCAGGGGGAGTCTGAGTGAGTTAAGGTGTAGGCTGAGGGTGTTTAGGGTTAGGCTGAGGGTGTTTAGGGGGAGACTGAGGGTGTCCAGGGGTAGGCTGAGTGTGTTTAGGTGTAGGCTGAGGGTGTCCAGGGGGAGACTGAGGGTGTTTAGGTGAAGGCTGAGGGTGTTTAGGGGTAGTCTGAGGGTGTTTAGGGGTAGGCTGAGGGTGTCCAGGTGTAGGCTGAGGGTGTTTAGCGGTAGGCTGTGGGCATTTAGGGGTAGGCTGAGGGTGTTTAGGGGTAGGCTGAGGGTGTTTAGGGGTAGGCTGAGGGTGTTTAAGGGTAGGCTGACTGTGTTTAGGGGTAGGCTGAGGGTGTCCAGGGGGAGGCTGAGGGTGTTTAGGGGTAGGCTGAGGGTATTTTGGGGTAGGCTGAGGGTGTTTGGGGGGAGACTGAGGGTGTTTATGTGAAGGCTGAGGGTGTTTAGTGGTAGGCTGAGGGTGATAAGGGGTAGGCTGAGGGTGTTTAGGGGGAGACCGAGGGTGTCCAGGGGGAGACTGATGGAGTTTAGGGGTCGGCTGAGGGTATCCAGGGGGAGTCTGAGTGAGTTAAGGTGTAGGCTGAGGGTGTTTAGGGTTAGGCTGAGGGTGTTTAGGGGGAGACTGAGGGTGTCCAGGGGTAGGCTGAGTGTGTTTAGGGGTAGGCTGAGGGTGTCCAGGGGGAGACTGAGGGTGTTTAGGTGAAGGCTGAGGGTGTTTAGGGGTAGTCTGAGGGTGTTTAGGGGTAGGCTGAGGGTGTCCAGGTGTAGGCTGAGGGTGTTTAGCGGTAGGCTGTGGGCATTTAGGGGTAGGCTGCGGGTGTTTAGGGGTAGGCTGTGGGTATTTAGGGGTAGGCTGAGGGTGTTCAGGGGTAGGCTGTGTGTATTTAGGGGTAGGCTGAGGGTGTTTAGGGGTAGGCTGAGGGTGTTTAGGGGTAGGCTGAGGGTGTTTAGGGGTAGGCTGAGGGTGTCCAGTGGGAGACTTCGGGTGTTTAGGGGGAGATTGATGGTGTTTAGGGGGAGTCTGAGGGTGTCCAGGGGGAGACTGAGATTGTTAAGGTGTACGCTGAGGGTGTATAGGGTAGGCTGAGGGTGTTAAGGTGGAGACTGAGGGTATTTAGGGGTAGGCTGAGTGTGCTAAGAAAGAGACTGAGGGCGTTTCGGGGTAAGCTTAGGTTGTTTAGGGTTAAGATGAGGGTGTTTAGGGGTAGGCTGATGGTGTTTAGGTGTAGGCTGAGGGTGTATAGGGGTAGGCTGAGGGTTTTTAGGGGAGACTGAGGGTGATTAGGGGTAGGCTGAGGGTGTTTTAGCGTAGGCTGAGGGTGTCCAGGGGTTGCTGAGTGTGTTTAGGGGTAGGCTGAGGGTATTTTGGGGTAGGCTGAGGGTGTTTAGGGGTAGACTGAGGTTGTTTAGGTGTAGGCTGAAGGTGTTTAGGGGTAAGCTGCGGGTGGTTAGGGGTAGGCTGAGGGTGTTTAGGGGTAGGCTGAGGGTGTTTAGGGGGAGACTGAGTGTGTCCAGGGGGAGACTGATGGAGTTTAGGGGTAGGCTGAGGGTGTCCAGGGGGAGACTGAGGGTGTTTAGGGGTAGGCTGAGAGTGTTTATAGGTAGGCTGAGGGTGATTAGGGGGCGACTGAGGGTGTCCAGGTGTAGGCTGAGGGTGTTTAGTGGTAGCCTGAGGGTGTATAGGGTAGGCTGAGGGTGTTTAGGGGTATGCTGTGGGTGTTTAGGGGTAGGCTGAGGGTGTATAGGGGTAGGCTGAGGGTGTTTAGGGGGAGACTGTGGGTGTCCAGGGGGTGACTGATGGAGTTTAGGGAAGGCTGAGGGTGTCCAGGGGGTGAGTGAGGGTGTTTAGGGGTAGGCTGAGGGTGTTTAGGGGTAGGCTGAGGGTGTTTAGGGGTAGGTTGAGGGTGTTTAGGGGTAGGTTGAGGGTGTTTAGGGGTAGGCTGTGGTTGTCCAGGGGGAGGTTGAGGGTGTTTTGGTGAAGGCCGAGGGTGTTTAGGGGTAGGCTGAGGGTGTTTAGGGGTAGGCTGAGGGTGTTTAGGGGTAGGCTGAGGGTGTTTAGGGGGAGACTGAGGGTTTTTAGGGGTAGGATGAGGGTGTTTAGCGGTAGGCTAAGGGTGTTTATTGGGAGACTGAGGGTGTTTAGGGGTAGACTGAGGGTGTTTAGGGGGAGACTGAGGGTGTTTAGGGGTAGACTGAGCGTGTTTAGTGGTAGGCAAAGGGTTTCCAGTGGGAGACTGAGGGTGTTTAGGGGTAGGCTGAGGGTGTTTAGTGGTAGGCTAAGGGTGATAAGGGGTAGGCTGAGGGTGTTTAGGGGGAGACCGAGGGTGTCCAGCGGGAGACTGATGGAGTTTAGGGGTAGGCTGAGGGTATCCAGGGGGAGTCTGAGTGAGTTAAGGGGTAGGCTGAGGGTGTTGAGGGGTAGGCTGAGGGTGTTTAGGGGTCGGCTGAGGGTGTTGAGGGGTAGACTGAGGGTGTTTAGGGGTAGGCTGAGGGTGTTTAGGGGGAGACTGAGGGTGTTTAGGGGGAGACCTGAGGGTGTTTAGGGGTAGACTGAGCGTGTTTAGTGGTAGGCAAAGGGTTTCCAGTGGGAGACTGAGGGTGTTTAGGGGTAGGCTGAACGTGTTTAGTGGTAGGCTAAGCATGATAAGGGGTATGCTGAGGGTGTTTAGGGGGAGACCGAGGGTGCCCAGGGGGAGACTGATGGAGTTTAGGGGTCGGCTGAGGGTATCCAGGGGGAGTCTGAGTGAGTTAAGGTGTAGGCTGAGGGTGTTTAGGGTTAGGCTGAGGGTGTTTAGGGGGAGACTGAGGGTGTCCAGGGGTAGGCTGAGTGTGTTTAGGTGTAGGCTGAGGGTGTCCAGTGGGAGACTGAGGGTGTTTAGGTGAAGGCTGAGGGTGTTTAGGGGTAGTCTGAGGGTGTTTAGGGGTAGGCTGAGGGTGTCCAGGTGTAGGCTGAGGGTGTTTAGCGGTAGGCTGTGGGCATTTAGGGGTAGGCTGAGGGTGTTTAGGGGTAGGCTGAGGTTGTTTAGGGGTAGGCTGAGGGTGTTTAAGGGTAGGCTGACTGTGTTTAGGGGTAGGCTGAGGGTGTCCAGGGGGAGGCTGAGGGTGTTTAGGGGTAGGCTGAGGGTATTTTGGGGTAGGCCGAGGGTGTTTGGGGGGAGACTGAGGGTGTTTATGTGAAGGCTGAGGGTGTTTAGTGGTAGGCTGAGGGTGATAAGGGGTAGGCTGAGGGTGTTTAGGGGGAGACTGAGGGAGTCCAGGGGGAGACTGATGGAGTTTAGGGGTAGGCTGAGGGTGTCAAGGGGGAGTCTGAGTGTGTTAAGGGGTAGGCTGAGTGTGTTTAGTGGTGGCTGAGGGTGTCCAGGGGGAGACTGAGGGTGTTTAGGTGAAGGCTGAGGGTGTTTAGGGGTAGGCTGAGGGTGTCCAGGTGTAGGCTGAGGGTGTTTAGGGGTAGGTTGAGCGTGTTTAGTGGTAGGCTGAGGGTGTTTAGGTGTAGGCTGAGGGTGTCCAGGGGGAGACTTGGGGTGTTTAGGGGGAGGTTGATGGTGTTTAGGGGGAGTCTGAGGGTGCCAGGGAGAGATAGAGGGTGTTTAGGGGTAGGCTGAGGGTGTTTAGGGTTAGGCTGAGGGTGTTTATGGGTAGGCTGAGGGTGTCCAGTGGGAGACTGAGGGTGTTTAGGGGGAGACTGAGGGTGTTTTGGTGTAGGCTAAGGGTGTTTAGGGGTAGGCTGAGGGTGTTTAGGGGTAGGCTGAGGGTGTTTAGGGGAAGGCTGAGAGTGTCCAGGGGGAGACTGAGGGAGTTTAGGGGGAGACTGAGGGTGATTATGGGGAGTCTGAGGGTGTCCAAGGGGAGACTGAGATTGTTAAGGTGTACGCTGAGGGTGTATAGGGTCGGCTGAGGGTGTTAAGGGGGAGACTGAGGGTATTTAGGGGTAGGCTGAGTGTGCTAAGAAAGAGACTGAGGGCGTTTCGGGGTAAGCTTAGGTTGTTTAGGGTTAAGATGAGGGTGTTTAGGGGTAGCCTGAGGGTGTATAGGGGTAGGCTGAGGGTTTTTAGGGGAGATTGAGGGTGATTAGGGGTAGGCTGAGGGTGTTTTAGCGTAGGCTGACGGTGTCCAGGGGTTGCTGAGTGTGTTTAGGGGTAGGCTGAGGGTATTTTGGGGTAGGCTGAGGGTGTTTAGGGGTAGACTGAGGTTGTTTAGGTGTAGGCTGAATGTGTTTAGGGGTAGGCTGCGGGTGGTTAGGGGTAGGCTGAGGGTCTTTAGGCGGAGACTGAGTGTGTCCAGGGGGAGACTGATGGAGTTTAGGGGTAGGCTGAGGGTGTCCAGGGGGAGACTGAGGGTGTTTAGGGGTAGGCTGAGAGTGTTTATAGGTATGCTGAGGGTGATTAGGGGGCGACTGAGGGTGTCCAGGTGTAGGCTGAGGGTGTTTAGTGGTAGCCTGACGGTGTATAGGGTAGGCTGAGGGTGTTTAGGGGTAGGCTGAGGGTGTTTAGGGGGAGACTGAGGGTGTCCAGGGGGAGACAGATGGAGTTTAGGGAAGGCTGAGTGTGTCCAGGGGGAGACTGAGGGTGTTTAGGGGTAGGCTGAGGGTGTTAAGGGGTAGGCTGAGGGTGTTTAGGTGTAGGCTGAGGGTGTTTAGGGGTAGGCTGTGGGTGTCCAGAGGGAGACTGAGAGTGTTTAGTTGAAGGCCGAGGGTGTTTAGGAGTAGGCTGAGGATGTTTAGGGGTAGGCTGAGGGTGTTTAGGGGTAGGGTGAGGGTGTTTAGGGGTAGGCTGAGTGTGTTTAGGTGTAGGCTGAGGGTGTTTAGGGGGAGACTGAGGGTTTTTAGGGGTAGGCTGAGGGTGATTAGCGGTAGGCTAAGGGTGTTTAGTGGGAGACTGAGGGTGTTTAGCGGGAGACAGAGGGTGCTTAGGGGTAGGCTGAGGGTGTTTAGGGGTAGGATGAGGTTGTTTAGGGGTAGGCTGAGGTTGTCCAGGGGGAGACTGAGGGTGTTTAGGGGTAGGGTGAGGGTGTTTAGGGGTAGGCTGAGGGTGTTTAGGGGGAGACTGATGGTGTTTAGGTGGAGACTGTGGGTGTTTAGGTGGAGACTGAGGGTGTTTAGGTGTAGGCTGAGGTGTTGCGGGGTAGGCGGACGTTTTTAGGGGTAGGCTGAGGGTGTTTAAGGAGGAGACTGAGGCTGTTTGGTTGTAGGCTGAATGTGTTTAGGGGAGACTGAGGGTGTTAAGGGTAACGCGGAGTGTGTTTCGGGTAGGCTGAGGGTGTTAAGGGGCAGGTGAGGGTGTTTAGGGGGAGACTGAGGGTGTTTAGGGGGAGGCTGATGGTGTTCAGGGGGAGACTGAGGGTGGTTAGGGGTAGGCTGAGGGTGTTTAGGGGTCGGCTGAGGGTGTTTAGGGGTAGGCTGAGGGGGTTTAGGGTTAGGCTGAGGGTGTTTAGGGGTAGGCTGATGGTGTTTAGGTCTAGGCTGAGGGTGTATAGGGGTAGGCTGAGGGTGGTTAGGGGAGACTGAGGGTGTTAAGGTGTAAGCTGAGGGTGTTTAGGGTAGGCTGAGGGTGTTAAGGTGTAGACTGAGGGTGTTTAGGGGGAGACAGAGGGTGTTTAGGGGTAGGCTGAGGGTGTTTATGGGGAGACCTAGGGTGTTTAGGGGTAGGCTGAGGGTGTTCAGGGGGAGACTGAGGGTGTTTAGGGGGAGACAGAGGGTGTTTATGGGTAGGCTGAGGGTGTTTAGGGGTAGACCGAGGGTGTTTAGGGGTAGGCTGAGGGTGTTAAGGGGTAGGCTGAGGGTGTTAAGGGGGAGACTGAGGGTGTTTAGGGGTAGGCTGAGGGTGTTTAGGGGTAGGCTGAGGGTGTTTAAGAGTAGGCTGACTGTGTTTAGGGTTAGGCTGAGGGTGTCCAGGGGGAGGCTGAGGGTGTTTAGGGGTAGGCTGAGGGTATTTTGGGGTAGGCTGAGGGTGTTTGGGGGGAGACTGAGGGTGTTTATGTGAAGGCTGAGGGTGTTTAGTGGTAGGCTGAGGGTGATAAGGGGTAGGCTGAGGGTGTTTAGGGGGAGACTGAGGGAGTCCAGGGGGAGACTGATGGAGTTTAGGGGTAGGCTGAGGGTGTCAAGGGGGAGTCTGAGTGTGTTAAGGGGTAGGCTGAGGGTGTTTAGGGGTAGGCTGAGGGTGTTTAGGGGTAGGCTGCGGGTGGTTAGGGGTAGGCTGAGGGTGTTTAGGCGGAGACTGAGTGTGTCCAGGGGGAGACTGATGGAGTTTAGGGGTAGGCTGAGGGTGTCCAGGGGGAGACTGAGGGTGTTTAGGGGTAGGCTGAGAGTGTTTATAGGTATGCTGAGGGTGATTAGGGGGCGACTGAGGGTGTCCAGGTGTAGGCTGAGGGTGTTTAGTGGTAGCCTGACGGTGTATAGGGTAGGCTGAGGGTGTTTAGGGGTAGGCTGAGGGTGTTTAGGGGGAGACTGAGGGTGTCCAGGGGGAGACAGATGGAGTTTAGGGAAGGCTGAGTGTGTCCAGGGGGAGACTGAGGGTGTTTAGGGGTAGGCTGAGGGTGTTAAGGGGTAGGCTGAGGGTGTTTAGGTGTAGGCTGAGGGTGTTTAGGGGTAGGCTGTGGGTGTCCAGGGGGAGACTGAGAGTGTTTAGTTGAAGGCCGAGGGTGTTTAGGGGTAGGCTGAGGATGTTTAGGGGTAGGCTGAGGGTGTTTAGGGGTAGGGTGAGGGTGTTTAGGGGTAGGCTGAGTGTGTTTAGGTGTAGGCTGAGGGTGTTTAGGGGGAGACTGAGGGTTTTTAGGGGTAGGCTGAGGGTGATTAGCGGTAGGCTAAGGGTGTTTAGTGGGAGACTGAGGGTGTTTAGCGGGAGACAGAGGGTGCTTAGGGGTAGGCTGAGGGTGTTTAGGGGTAGGATGAGGTTGTTTAGGGGTAGGCTGAGGTTGTCCAGGGGGAGACTGAGGGTGTTTAGGGGTAGGGTGAGGGTGTTTAGGGGTAGGCTGAGGGTGTTTAGGGGGAGACTGATGGTGTTTAGGTGGAGACTGTGGGTGTTTAGGTGGAGACTGAGGGTGTTTAGGTGTAGGCTGAGGTGTTGTGGGGTAGGCGGACGTTTTTAGGGGTAGGCTGAGGGTGTTTAAGGAGGAGACTGAGGCTGTTTGGTTGTAGGCTGAATGTGTTTAGGGGAGACTGAGGGTGTTAAGGGTAACGCGGAGTGTGTTTCGGGTAGGCTGAGGGTGTTAAGGGGCAGGTGAGGGTGTTTAGGGGGAGACTGAGTGTGTTTAGGGGGAGGCTGATGGTGTTCAGGGGGAGACTGAGGGTGGTTAGGGGTAGGCTGAGGGTGTTTAGGGGTCGGCTGAGGGTGTTTAGGGGTAGGCTGAGGGGGTTTAGGGTTAGGCTGAGGGTGTTTAGGGGTAGGCTGATGGTGTTTAGGTCTAGGCTGAGGGTGTATAGGGGTAGGCTGAGGGTGGTTAGGGGAGACTGAGGGTGTTAAGGTGTAAGCTGAGGGTGTTTAGGGTAGGCTGAGGGTGTTAAGGTGTAGACTGAGGGTGTTTAGGGGGAGACAGAGGGTGTTTAGGGGTAGGCTGAGGGTGTTTATGGGGAGACCTAGGGTGTTTAGGGGTAGGCTGAGGGTGTTCAGGGGGAGACTGAGGGTGTTTAGGGGGAGACAGAGGGTGTTTATGGGTAGGCTGAGGGTGTTTAGGGGTAGACCGAGGGTGTTTAGGGGTAGGCTGAGGGTGTTAAGGGGTAGGCTGAGGGTGTTAAGGGGGAGACTGAGGGTGTTTAGGGGTAGGCTGAGGGTGTTTAGGGGTAGGCTGAGGGTGTTTAAGGGTAGGCTGACTGTGTTTAGGGTTAGGCTGAGGGTGTCCAGGGGGAGGCTGAGGGTGTTTAGGGGTAGGCTGAGGGTATTTTGGGGTAGGCTGAGGGTGTTTGGGGGGAGACTGAGGGTGTTTATGTGAAGGCTGAGGGTGTTTAGTGGTAGGCTGAGGGTGATAAGGGGTAGGCTGAGGGTGTTTAGGGGGAGACTGAGGGAGTCCAGGGGGAGACTGATGGAGTTTAGGGGTAGGCTGAGGGTGTCAAGGGGGAGTCTGAGTGTGTTAAGGGGTAGGCTGAGGGTGTTTAGGGGTAGGCTGAGGGTGTTTAGGGGGAGACTGAGGGTGTCCAGGGGTAGGCTGAGTGTGTTTAGTGGTGGCTGAGGGTGTCCAGGGGGAGACTGAGGGTGTTTAGGTGAAGGCTGAGGGTGTTTAGGGGTAGGCTGAGGGTGTCCAGGTGTAGGCTGAGGGTGTTTAGCTGTAGGCTGTGTGTATTTAGGGGTAGGCTGAGGGTGTTTAGGGGTAGGTTGAGGGTGTTTAGTGGTAGGCTGAGGGTGTTTAGGTGTAGGCTGAGGGTGTCCAGGGGGAGACTTGGGGTGTTTAGGGGGAGTTTGATGGTGTTTAGGGGGAGTCTGAGGGTGCCAGGGAGAGATAGAGGGTGTTTAGGGGTAGGCTGAGGGTGTTTAGGGTTAGGCTGAGGATGTTTATGGGTAGGCTGAGGGTGTTTAAGGGTAGGCTGAGGGTGTCCAGTGGGAGACTGAGGGTGTTTAGGGGGAGACTGAGGGTGTTTAGGGTTAGGCTGTGTGTATTTAGGGGGAGACTGAGGGTGTTTAGGGGTAGGCTGAGGGTGTTTAGGGGTAGGCTGAGGGTGTTTAGGGGAAGGCTGAGAGTGTCCAGGGGGAGACTGAGGATGTTTTAGGGTAGGCTTAGTGTGTCCAGGGGCGGCTGAGTGTGTTTAGGGGTAGGCTGAGGGTATTTTGGGGTAGGCTGAGGTTGTTTAGGGATAGACTGAGGGTGTTTAGGTGTAGGCTAAAGGTGTTTAGGTGTAGGCTGCGGGTGGTTCGGGGTAGGCTGAGGGTGTTTAGGGTATGCTGAGGGTGTTAAGGTGTAGACAGTGGGTGTTTATGGGGAGACTGAGGGTGTTTAGTGGGAGACAGAGGGTGTTTATGGGTAGGCTGAGGGTGTTTAGGGGTAGCATGAGGGTGTTAAGTGGGAGACTGAGGGTGTTTAGGGCTAGGCTGAGGGTGTTAAGTGGGACACTGAGGGTGTTTAGGGGTAGGCTGAGGGTGTTAAGGAGGAGCCTGAGGGTGTTTAGGGGTAGGCTGAGGGTGTTTAGGTGTAGGCAGAGGGTGTATAGGGTTAGGCTGAGAGTGTTCATTGGAGACTGAGATTGTTAAGGTGTACGCTGAGGGTGTATAGGGTAGGCTGAGGGTGTTAAGGGGTAGGCTGAGGGTGTTTAGGGGGATACTGAGGGTGTTTAGGGGTAGGCTGAGGGTGTTAAGGGGGAGACTGAGGGTGTATAGGGGTAGGCTGAGGGTTTTTAGGGGAGACTGAGGGTGATAAGGGGTTGGCTGAGGGTTTTTTAGCGTAGGCTGAGGGTGTCCAGGGGTTGCTGAGTGTGTTTAGGGGTAGGCTGAGGGTATTTTGGGGTAGGCTGAGGATGTTTAGGAGTAGACTGAGGGTGTTTAGGGGTAGGCTGAGGGTGTTTAGGGGGAGACTGAGTGTGTCCAGGGGGAGACTGATGGAGTTTAGGGGTAGGCTGCGGGTGTCCAGGTGGAGACAGAGGGTGTTTGGGGGTAGGCTGAGTGTGTTTAGGGGTAGGCTGAGGGTGTTTAGGGGTAGGCTGAGGGTGTCCAGTGGGAGACTGAGGGTGTTTAGGGGTAGGCTGAGAGTGTTTATGGGTAGGCTGAGGGTGATTAGGGGGCGACTGAGGGTGTCCAGGGGTAGGCTGAGGGTGTTTAGTGGTAGCCTGAGGGTGTATAGGATAGGCTGAGGGTGTTTAGGGTTAGGCTGAGGGTGTTTAGGGGTAGGCTGAGGGTGTTTAGGGGTAGGCTGAGGGTGTTTAGGGGGAGACTGAGTGTGTCCAGTGGGAGACAGATGGAGTTTAGGGAAGGCTGAGGGTGTTTAGGGGTAGTCTGAGTGTGTTTAGGGGTAGGCTGAGGGTGTTTAGGTGTAGGCTGAGGGTGTTTAGGGGTAGGCTGAGGGTGTTTAGGGGTAGGCTGAGGGTGTTTAGGGGGAGTCTGAGGGTGTTTAGGGGGAGACTGAGGGTTTTTAGGGGTAGGCTGAGGGTGTTTATGGGGAGACCTAGGGTGTTTAGGGGTAGGCTGAGGGTGTTCAGGGGGAGACTGAGGGTGTTTAGGGGGAGACAGAGGGTGTTTAGGGGTAGGCTGAGGGTGTCCAGGGGGAGACTGAGGGTGTTTAGGTTAAGGCTGAGGGTGTTTAGGGGTAGGCTGAGGGTCTTTAGTTGTAGGCTGTGTGTGTTTAGGGGTAGGCTGAGGGTGTTTAGTTGTAGGCTGTGTGTATTTAGGGGTAGGCTGAGGGTGTTTCGGGGTAGGCTGTGTGTATTTAGGGGTAGGCTGAGGGTGTTTAGGGTTAGGCTGAGGGTGTTTTGGGGTAGGCTGAGGGTGTTTAGGGGTATGCTGAGGGTGTCCAGTGGGAGACTGAGAGTGTTTAGGGGGAGACTGAGGGTGTTTAGGTGTAGGCTGAGGGTCTTTAGGAGTAGGCTGAGGGTGTTTAGGTGTAGGCTGAGGGTGTTTAGGGGTAGGCTGTGGGTGTCCAGGGGGAGACTGAGGGTGTTTATGTGAAGGCCGAGGGTGTTTAGGGGTAGTCTGAGGGTGTTTAGGTGGAGACTGAGGGAGTTTAGGTGTATGCTGAGGTGTTGAGGGGTAGGTGGACGTTTTTAGGGGTAGGCTGAGGGTGTTTAGGGGGAGACTGAGGGTGTTTAGGGGTCGGCTGAGGGTGTTTAGGGGTAGGATGAGGTTGTTTAGGGGTAGGCTGAGGGTGTCCAGGGGGAGACTGAGGTTGTTTAGGGGTAGGGTGAGGGTGTTTAGGGGTAGGCTGATGGTGTTTAGGGGGAGACTAATGGTGTGTAGGTGGAGACTGTGGGTGTTTAGGTGGAGACTGAGGGAGTTTAGGTGTATGCTGAGGTGTTGAGGGGTAGGTGGACGTTTTTAGGGGTAGGCTGAGGGTGTTTAGGGGGAGACTGAGGCTGTTTGGTTGCAGGCTGAATGTGTTTAGGGGAGACTGAGGGTGTTAAGGGGTAAGCTGAGTGTGTTTAGGGTAGGCTGAGTGTCTTAAGGGGTAGGTGAGGGTGTTTAGTGTGAGACTGAGGGTGTTTAGGGGGAGGCTGATGGTGTTCAGGGGGAGACTGAGGGTGGTAAGGGGTAGGCTGAGGGTGTTTAGGGGTCGGCTGAGGGTGTTTAGGGGTAGGCTGAGGGGGTTTAGGGTGAGGCTAAGGGTGTTTAGGGGTAGGCTGATGGTGTTTATGTCTAGGCTGAGGTTGTATAGGGGTAGGCTGAGGGTGGTTAGGGGAGACTGAGGGTGTTAAGGAGTAAGCTGAGGGTGTTTAGGGTAGGCTGAGGGTGTTAAGGTGTAGACTGAGGGTGTTCAGGGGGAGACTGAGGGTGTTTAGGGGGAGACAGAGGGTGTTTATGGGTAGGCTGAGGGTGTTTAGGGGTTGACTGAGGGTGTTTAGGGGTAGGCTGAGGGTGTTAAGGGGTAGGCTGAGGGTGTTAAGGGGTAGACTGAGGGTGTTTAGGGGTAGGCTGAGGGTGTTTAGGGATAGGCTGAGGGTGTTTAAGGGTAGGCTGACTGTGTTTAGAGGTAGGCTGAGGGTGTCCAGGGGGAGGCTGAGGGTGTTTAGGGGTAGGCTGAGGGTATTTTAGGGTAGGCTGAGGGTGTTTGTGGGGAGACTGAGGGTGTTTATGTGAAGGCTGAGGGTGTTTAGTGGTAGGCTGAGGGTGATAAGGGGTAGGCTGAGGGTGTTTAGGGGGAGACTGAGGGTGTTTAGGGGTAGGCTGAGGGTGTTTAGGGGTAGGCTGAGGGAGTTTAAGGGTAGGCTGACTGTGTTTAGAGGTAGGCTGAGGGTGTCCAGGGGGAGGCTGAGGGTGTTTAGGGGTAGGCTGAGGGTATTTTGGGGTAGGCTGAGGGTGTTTGGGGGGAGACAGAGGGTGTTTATGTGAAGGCTGAGGGTGTTTAGTGGTAGGCTGAGAGTGATAAGGGGTAGGCTGAGGGAGTTTAGGGGGAGACTGAGGGTGTTTAGGGGTAGGTTGAGGGTGTCCAGGGGGAGACTGAGGGTGTTTCGGTGAAGGCTGAGGGTGTTTAGGGGTAGGCTGAGGGTGTCCAGGTGTAGGCTGAGGGTGTTTAGGGGTAGTCTGTGTGTATTTAGGGGTAGGCTGAGGGTGTTTAGGGGTAGGCTGTGTGTATTTAGAGGTAGGCTGAGGGTGTTTAGGGGTAGGTTGAGGATGTTTAGGGGTAGGCTGAGGGTTTTTATGTGTAGGCTGAGGGTGTTTAGGAGTAGGCTGAGGGTGTTCAGGGGTAGGCTGAGGGTGTTTAAGGTTAGGCTGAGGGTGTTTAGGGGTAGGCTGAGGGTGTTTAGGGGTAGGCTGAGGCTGTTTCGGGGTAGGCTGAGGGTGTTTAGGGGTAGGCTGTGTGTATTTAGGGGTAGGCTGAGGGTGTTTAGGGGTAGGTTGAGGGTGTTTAGGGGTAGGCTGAGGGTGTTTAGTGGTAGGCTGAGGGTGTCCAGTGGGAGACTTGGGGTGTTTAGGGGGAGATTGATGGTGTTTAGGGGGAGTCTGAGGGTGTCCAGGGGGAGATAGAGGGTGTTTAGGGGTAGGCTGAGGGTGTTTAGGGGTAGGCTGAGGGTGTTTAGGGGTAGGCTGAGGGTGTTTAGGGGTAGGCTGAGGGTGTTTAGGGGTAGGCTGAGGGTATTTTGGGGTAGGCTGAGGGTGTTTAGGGGGAGTCTGAGGGTGTTTATGTGTAGGCTGAGGGTGTTTAGGAGTAGGCTGAGGGTGTTTAGGTGAAGGCTGAGGGTGTTTAGGGGTAGGCTGAGGGTGTCCAGGGGGAGACTGAGGGTGTTTTGGTGAAGGCTGAGTGTGTTTAGGGGTAGGCTGAGGGTGTTTAGGGGTAGGCTGTGTGTAGTTAGGGGTAGGCTGAGGGTGTTTAGGGGTAGGCTGTGTGTATTTAGGGGTAGGCTGAGGGTGTTTAGCGGTAGGTTGAGGATGTTTAGGGGTAGGCTGAGGGTGTTTAGGGGTAGGCTGAGGATGTTTAGGGGTAGGCTGTGTGTATTTAGGGGTAGGCTGAGGGTGTTTAGGGGTAGGCTGAGGGTGTTTAGGGGTAGGCTGAGGGTGTCCAGGGGGAGGCTGGGGGTGTTTAGGGGTAGGCCTAGGGTATTTTGGGGTAGGCTGAGGGTGTTTATGGGGAGTCTGAGGGTGTTTATGTGTAGGCTGAGGGTGTTTAGGGGTAGGCTGAGGGTGTTCAGGGGTAGGCTGAGGGTGTTTAGGGGGAGACTGAGGGTGTCCAGGGCGAGACTGATGGAGTTTAGGGGTAGGCAGAGGCTGTCCAGGGGGAGTCTGAGTGTGTTTAGGGGTAGGCTGAGAGTGTTTAGGGGGAGACTGAGGGTGTTTAGGTGTAGGCTGAGGGTCTTTAGGAGTAGGCTGAGGGTGTTTAGGTGTAGGCTGAGGGTGTTTAGGGGTAGGCTGTGGGTGTCCAGGGGGAGACTGAGGGTGTTTATGTGAAGGCCGAGGGTGTTTAGGGGTAGTCTGAGGGTGTTTAGGTGGAGACTGAGGGAGTTTAGGTGTATGCTGAGGTGTTGAGGGGTAGGTGGACGTTTTTAGGGGTAGGCTGAGGGTGTTTAGGGGGAGACTGAGGGTGTTTAGGGGTCGGCTGAGGGTGTTTAGGGGTAGGATGAGGTTGTTTAGGGGTAGGCTGAGGGTGTCCAGGGGGAGACTGAGGTTGTTTAGGGGTAGGGTGAGGGTGTTTAGGGGTAGGCTGATGGTGTTTAGGGGGAGACTAATGGTGTGTAGGTGGAGACTGTGGGTGTTTAGGTGGAGACTGAGGGAGTTTAGGTGTATGCTGAGGTGTTGAGGGGTAGGTGGACGTTTTTAGGGGTAGGCTGAGGGTGTTTAGGGGGAGACTGAGGCTGTTTGGTTGCAGGCTGAATGTGTTTAGGGGAGACTGAGGGTGTTAAGGGGTAAGCTGAGTGTGTTTAGGGTAGGCTGAGTGTCTTAAGGGGTAGGTGAGGGTGTTTAGTGTGAGACTGAGGGTGTTTAGGGGGAGGCTGATGGTGTTCAGGGGGAGACTGAGGGTGGTAAGGGGTAGGCTGAGGGTGTTTAGGGGTCGGCTGAGGGTGTTTAGGGGTAGGCTGAGGGGGTTTAGGGTGAGGCTAAGGGTGTTTAGGGGTAGGCTGATGGTGTTTATGTCTAGGCTGAGGTTGTATAGGGGTAGGCTGAGGGTGGTTAGGGGAGACTGAGGGTGTTAAGGAGTAAGCTGAGGGTGTTTAGGGTAGGCTGAGGGTGTTAAGGTGTAGACTGAGGGTGTTCAGGGGGAGACTGAGGGTGTTTAGGGGGAGACAGAGGGTGTTTATGGGTAGGCTGAGGGTGTTTAGGGGTTGACTGAGGGTGTTTAGGGGTAGGCTGAGGGTGTTAAGGGGTAGGCTGAGGGTGTTAAGGGGTAGACTGAGGGTGTTTAGGGGTAGGCTGAGGGTGTTTAGGGATAGGCTGAGGGTGTTTAAGGGTAGGCTGACTGTGTTTAGAGGTAGGCTGAGGGTGTCCAGGGGGAGGCTGAGGGTGTTTAGGGGTAGGCTGAGGGTATTTTAGGGTAGGCTGAGGGTGTTTGTGGGGAGACTGAGGGTGTTTATGTGAAGGCTGAGGGTGTTTAGTGGTAGGCTGAGGGTGATAAGGGGTAGGCTGAGGGTGTTTAGGGGGAGACTGAGGGTGTTTAGGGGTAGGCTGAGGGTGTTTAGGGGTAGGCTGAGGGAGTTTAAGGGTAGGCTGACTGTGTTTAGAGGTAGGCTGAGGGTGTCCAGGGGGAGGCTGAGGGTGTTTAGGGATAGGCTGAGGGTGTTTAAGTGTAGGCTGACTGTGTTTAGAGGTAGGCTGAGGGTGTCCAGGGGGAGGCTGAGGGTGTTTAGGGGTAGGCTGAGGGTATTTTAGGGTAGGCTGAGGGTGTTTGTGGGGAGACTGAGGGTGTTTATGTGAAGGCTGAGGGTGTTTAGTGGTAGGCTGAGGGTGATAAGGGGTAGGCTGAGGGTGTTTAGGGGGAGACTGAGGGTGTTTAGGGGTAGGCTGAGGGTGTTTAGGGGTAGGCTGAGGGAGTTTAAAGGTAGGCTGACTGTGTTTAGAGGTAGGCTGAGGGTGTCCAGGGGGAGGCTGAGGGTGTTTAGGGGTAGGCTGAGGGTATTTTGGGGTAGGCTGAGGGTGTTTGGGGGGAGACAGAGGGTGTTTATGTGAAGGCTGAGGGTGTTTAGTGGTAGGCTGAGAGTGATAAGGGGTAGGCTGAGGGAGTTTAGGGGGAGACTGAGGGTGTTTAGGGGTAGGTTGAGGGTGTCCAGGGGGAGACTGAGGGTGTTTCGGTGAAGGCTGAGGGTGTTTAGGGGTAGGCTGAGGGTGTCCAGGTGTAGGCTGAGGGTGTTTAGGGGTAGTCTGTGTGTATTTAGGGGTAGGCTGAGGGTGTTTAGGGGTAGGCTGTGTGTATTTAGAGGTAGGCTGAGGGTGTTTAGGGGTAGGTTGAGGATGTTTAGGGGTAGGCTGAGGGTTTTTATGTGTAGGCTGAGGGTGTTTAGGAGTAGGCTGAGGGTGTTCAGGGGTAGGCTGAGGGTGTTTAAGGTTAGGCTGAGGGTGTTTAGGGGTAGGCTGAGGGTGTTTAGGGGTAGGCTGAGGCTGTTTCGGGGTAGGCTGAGGGTGTTTAGGGGTAGGCTGTGTGTATTTAGGGGTAGGCTGAGGGTGTTTAGGGGTAGGTTGAGGGTGTTTAGGGGTAGGCTGAGGGTGTTTAGTGGTAGGCTGAGGGTGTCCAATGGGAGACTTGGGGTTTTTAGGGGGAGATTGATGGTGTTTAGGGGGAGTCTGAGGGTGTCCAGGGGGAGATAGAGGGTGTTTAGGGGTAGGCTGAGGGTGTTTAGGGGTAGGCTGAGGGTGTTTAGGGGTAGGCTGAGGGTGTTTAGGGGTAGGCTGAGGGTGTTTAGGGGTAGGCTGAGGGTATTTTGGGGTAGGCTGAGGGTGTTTAGGGGGAGTCTGAGGGTGTTTATGTGCAGGCTGAGGGTGTTTAGGAGTAGGCTGAGGGTGTTCAGGGGTAGGCTGAGGGTGTTTAGGGGGAGACTGAGGGTGTCCAGGGGGAGACTGATGGAGTTTAGGGGTAGGCTGAGGCTGTCCAGGGGGAGTCTGAGGGTGTTTAGGGGTAGGCTGAGGGTGTTTATGGGGAGACTGAGGGTGTTTAGGGGGAGACTGAGGGTTTCCAGGGGTAGGCTGAGTGTGTTTAGGGGTAGGCTGAGGGTGTCCAGGGGGAGACTGAGGGTGTTTACGTGAAGGCTGAGGGTGTTTAGGGGTAGGCTGAGGGTGTCCAGGGGGAGACTGAGGGTGTTTTGGTGAAGGCTGAGTGTGTTTAGGGGTAGGCTGAGGGTGTTTAGGGGTAGGCTGTGTGTATTTAGGGGTAGGCTGAGGGTGTTTAGCGGTAGGCTGTGTGTATTTAGGGGTAGGCTGAGGGTGTTTAGCGGTAGGTTGAGGATGTTTAGGGGTAGGCTGAGGGTGTTTAGGGGTAGGCTGAGGATGTTTAGGGGTAGGCTGTGTGTATTTAGGGGTAGGCTGAGGGTGTTTAGGGGTAGGCTGAGGGTGTTTAGGGGTAGGCTGAGGGTGTCCAGGGGGAGGCTGGGGGTGTTTAGGGGTAGGCCTAGGGTATTTTGGGGTAGGCTGAGGGTGTTTATGGGGAGTCTGAGGGTGTTTATGTGTAGGCTGAGGGTGTTTAGGGGTAGGCTGAGGGTGTTCAGGGGTAGGCTGAGGGTGTTTAGGGGGAGACTGAGGGTGTCCAGGGCGAGACTGATGGAGTTTAGGGGTAGGCAGAGGCTGTCCAGGGGGAGTCTGAGTGTGTTTAGGGGTAGGCTGAGGGTGTCCAGGGGGAGACTGAGGGTGTTTAGGTGAAGGCTGAGGGTGTTTAGGGGTAGGCTGAGGGTGTCCAGGTGTAGGCTGAGGGTGTTTAGGGGTAGGCTGAGGGTGTTTAGCGGGAGACAGAGGGTGTTTAGGGGTAGGCTGTGTGTATTTAGGGGTAGGTTGAGGATGTTTAGGGGTAGGCTGAGGGTGTTTAGGGGTAGGCCGAGGGTGTTTATGTGTAGGCTGAGGGTGTTTAGGGGTAGGCTGAGTGTGTTTAGCGGGAGACAGAGGGTGTTTAGGGGTAGGCTGAGGGTGTTTAGGGGTAGGTTGAGGATGTTTAGGGGTAGGCTGAGGGTGTTTAGGGGTAGGCCGAGGGTGTTTATGTGTAGGCTGAGGGTGTTTAGGGGTAGGCTGAGGGTGTCCAGGGGGAGACTTGGGGTGTTTAGGGGGAGATTGATGGTGTTTAGGGGGAGTCTGAGGGTGTCCAGGGAGAGATAGAGGGTGTTTAGGGGTAGGCTGAGGGTGTTTAGGGTTAAGCTGAGGGTGTTTAGGGGTAGGCTGAGGGTGTTTAGGGGTAGGCTGAGGGTGTCCAGTGGGAGACTGAGGGTGTTTAGGGGGAGACTGAGGGTGTTTTGGTGCAGGCTAAGGGTGTTTAGGGGTAGGCTGAGGGTGTTTAGGGGTAGGCTGAGGGTGTTTAGGGGTAGGCTGTGTGTATTCAGGGGTAGGCTGAGGGTGTTTAGGGGTAGGTTGAGGGTGTTTAGGGGTAGTCTGAGGGTGTTTAGTAGTAGGCTGAGGGTGTCCAGGGGGAGACTTGGGGTGTTCAGGGGGAGATTGATGGTGTTTAGGGGGAGTCTGAGGGTGTCCAGGGAGAGATAGAGGATGTTTAGGGGTAGGCTGAGGGTGTTTAGGGGTAGGCTGATGGTGTTTATGTCTAGGCTGAGGGTGTGTCGGGGTAGGCTGAGGGTGGTTAGGGGAGACTGAGGGTGTTAAGGTGTAAGCTGAGGGTGTTTAGGGTAGGCTGAGGGTGTTTAGGGGTAGGCTGAGGGTGGTTAGGGGAGACAGAGGGTGTTTATGGGTAGGCTGAGGGTGTTTAGGGTTAGGCTGAGGGTGTTTAGGGGTAGGCTGATGGTGTTTATGTCTAGGCTGAGGGTGTGTCGGGGTAGGCTGAGGGTGGTTAGGGGAGACTGAGGGTGTTAAGGTGTAAGCTGAGGGTGTTTAGGGTAGGCTGAGGTGTTAAGGTGTAGACTGAGGGTGTTTAGGGGGAGACTGAAGGTGTTTAGGGGGAGACAGAGGGTGTTTATGGTTAGGCTGAGGGTGTTTAGGGGTTGACTGAGGGTGTTTAGGGGTAGGCTGAGGGTGTTAAGGGGCAGGCTGAGGGTGTTAAGTGGGAGGCTGAGGGTGTTTAGGGGTAGGCTGAGGGTGTTTAGGGGTTGGCTGAGGGTGTTTAAGGGTAGGCTGACTGTGTTTAGAGGTAGGCTGAGGGTGTCCTGGGGGTGGCTGAGGGTGTTTAGGGGTAGGCTGAGGGTATTTTAGGGTAGGCGGAGGGTGTTTGGGGGGAGACTGAGGGTGTTTATGTGAAGGCTGAGGGTGTTTAGTGGTAGGCTGAGGGTGATAAGGGGTAGGCTGAGGGTGTTTAGGGGGAGACTGAGGGTGTTTAGAGGTAGGCTGAGGGTGTTTAGGGGTAGGCTGAGGGTGTTTAAGGGTAGGCTGACTGTGTTTAGAGGTAGGCTGAGGGTGTCCAGGGGGAGGCTGAGGGTGTTTAGGGGTAGGCTGAGGGTATTTTGGGGTAGGCTGAGGGTGTTTGGGGGGAGACGGAGGGTGTTTATGTGAAGGCTGAGGGTGTTTAGTGGTAGGCTGAGGGTGATAAGGGGTAGGCTGAGGGTGTTTAGGGGGAGACTGAGGGTGTCCAGGGGGAGACTGATGGAGTTTAGGGGTAGGCTGAGGGTGTCAAGGGGGAGTTTGAGTGTGTTAAGGGGTAGGCTGAGGGTGTTTAGGGGTAGGCTGAGGGTGTTTAGAGGGAGACTGAGGGTGTCCAGGGGTAGGCTGAGGGTGTTTAGGGGTAGGCTGAGGGTGTCCAGGGGGAGACTGAGGGTGTTAAGGTGAAGGCTGAGGGTGTTTAGGGGTTGGCTGAGGGTGTCCAGGTGTAGGCTGAGGGTCTTTAGGGGTAGGCTGTGTGTAGTTAGGGGTAGGCTGAGTGTGTTTATGGGTAGGCTGTGTGTATTTAGGGGTAGGCTGAGGGTGTTTAGGGGTAGGTTGAGGATGTTTAGGGGTAGGCTGAGGGTGTTTAGGGGTAGGCTGAGGATGTTTAGGGGTAGGCTGAGGGTGTTTAGGTGGAGACTGAGGGAGTTTAGGTGTATGCTGAGGTGTTGAGGGGTAGGTGGACGTTTTTAGGGGTAGGCTGAGGGTGTTTAGGGGGAGACTGAGGGTGTTTAGGGGTCGGCTGAGGGTGTTTAGGGGTAGGATGAGGTTGTTTAGGGGTAGGCTGAGGGTGTCCAGGGGGAGACTGAGGTTGTTTAGGGGTAGGGTGAGGGTGTTTAGGGGTAGGCTGATGGTGTTTAGGGGGAGACTAATGGTGTGTAGGTGGAGACTGTGGGTGTTTAGGTGGAGACTGAGGGAGTTTAGGTGTATGCTGAGGTGTTGAGGGGTAGGTGGACGTTTTTAGGGGTAGGCTGAGGGTGTTTAGGGGGAGACTGAGGCTGTTTGGTTGCAGGCTGAATGTGTTTAGGGGAGACTGAGGGTGTTAAGGGGTAAGCTGAGTGTGTTTAGGGTAGGCTGAGTGTCTTAAGGGGTAGGTGAGGGTGTTTAGTGTGAGACTGAGGGTGTTTAGGGGGAGGCTGATGGTGTTCAGGGGGAGACTGAGGGTGGTAAGGGGTAGGCTGAGGGTGTTTAGGGGTCGGCTGAGGGTGTTTAGGGGTAGGCTGAGGGGGTTTAGGGTGAGGCTAAGGGTGTTTAGGGGTAGGCTGATGGTGTTTATGTCTAGGCTGAGGTTGTATAGGGGTAGGCTGAGGGTGGTTAGGGGAGACTGAGGGTGTTAAGGAGTAAGCTGAGGGTGTTTAGGGTAGGCTGAGGGTGTTAAGGTGTAGACTGAGGGTGTTCAGGGGGAGACTGAGGGTGTTTAGGGGGAGACAGAGGGTGTTTATGGGTAGGCTGAGGGTGTTTAGGGGTTGACTGAGGGTGTTTAGGGGTAGGCTGAGGGTGTTAAGGGGTAGGCTGAGGGTGTTAAGGGGTAGACTGAGGGTGTTTAGGGGTAGGCTGAGGGTGTTTAGGGATAGGCTGAGGGTGTTTAAGGGTAGGCTGACTGTGTTTAGAGGTAGGCTGAGGGTGTCCAGGGGGAGGCTGAGGGTGTTTAGGGGTAGGCTGAGGGTATTTTAGGGTAGGCTGAGGGTGTTTGGGGGGAGACTGAGGGTGTTTATGTGAAGGCTGAGGGTGTTTAGTGGTAGGCTGAGGGTGATAAGGGGTAGGCTGAGGGTGTTTAGGGGGAGACTGAGGGTGTTTAGGGGTAGGCTGAGGGTGTTTAGGGGTAGGCTGAGGGAGTTTAAGGGTAGGCTGACTGTGTTTAGAGGTAGGCTGAGGGTGTCCAGGGGGAGGCTGAGGGTGTTTAGGGGTAGGCTGAGGGTATTTTGGGGTAGGCTGAGGGTGTTTGGGGGGAGACAGAGGGTGTTTATGTGAAGGCTGAGGGTGTTTAGTGGTAGGCTGAGAGTGATAAGGGGTAGGCTGAGGGAGTTTAGGGGGAGACTGAGGGTGTTTAGGGGTAGGTTGAGGGTGTCCAGGGGGAGACTGAGGGTGTTTCGGTGAAGGCTGAGGGTGTTTAGGGGTAGGCTGAGGGTGTCCAGGTGTAGGCTGAGGGTGTTTAGGGGTAGTCTGTGTGTATTTAGGGGTAGGCTGAGGGTGTTTAGGGGTAGGCTGTGTGTATTTAGAGGTAGGCTGAGGGTGTTTAGGGGTAGGTTGAGGATGTTTAGGGGTAGGCTGAGGGTTTTTATGTGTAGGCTGAGGGTGTTTAGGAGTAGGCTGAGGGTGTTCAGGGGTAGGCTGAGGGTGTTTAAGGTTAGGCTGAGGGTGTTTAGGGGTAGGCTGAGGGTGTTTAGGGGTAGGCTGAGGCTGTTTCGGGGTAGGCTGAGGGTGTTTAGGGGTAGGCTGTGTGTATTTAGGGGTAGGCTGAGGGTGTTTAGGGGTAGGTTGAGGGTGTTTAGGGGTAGGCTGAGGGTGTTTAGTGGTAGGCTGAGGGTGTCCAGTGGGAGACTTGGGGTGTTTAGGGGGAGATTGATGGTGTTTAGGGGGAGTCTGAGGGTGTCCAGGGGGAGATAGAGGGTGTTTAGGGGTAGGCTGAGGGTGTTTAGGGGTAGGCTGAGGGTGTTTAGGGGTAGGCTGAGGGTGTTTAGGGGTAGGCTGAGGGTGTTTAGGGGTAGGCTGAGGGTATTTTGGGGTAGGCTGAGGGTGTTTAGGGGGAGTCTGAGGGTGTTTATGTGTAGGCTGAGGGTGTTTAGGAGTAGGCTGAGGCTGTTCAGGGGTAGGCTGAGGGTGTTTAGGGGGAGACTGAGGGTGTCCAGGGGGAGACTGATGGAGTTTAGGGGTAGGCTGAGGCTGTCCAGGGGGAGTCTGAGGGTGTTTAGTGGTAGGCTGAGGGTGTTTATGGGGAGACTGAGGGTGTTTAGGGGGAGACTGAGGGTTTCCAGGGGTAGGCTGAGTGTGTTTAGGGGTAGGCTGAGGGTGTCCAGGGGGAGACTGAGGGTGTTTAGGTGAAGGCTGAGGGTGTTTAGGGGTAGGCTGAGGGTGTCCAGGGGGAGACTGAGGGTGTTTTGGTGAAGGCTGAGTGTGTTTAGGGGTAGGCTGAGGGTGTTTAGGGGTAGGCTGTGTGTATTTAGGGGTAGGCTGAGGGTGTTTAGGGGTAGGCTGTGTGTATTTAGGGGTAGGCTGAGGGTGTTTAGCGGTAGGTTGAGGATGTTTAGGGGTAGGCTGAGGGTGTTTAGGGGTAGGCTGAGGATGTTTAGGGGTAGGCTGTGTGTATTTAGGGGTAGGCTGAGGGTGTTTAGGGGTAGGCTGAGGGTGTTTAGGGGTAGGCTGAGGGTGTCCAGGGGGAGGCTGGGGGTGTTTAGGGGTAGGCCTAGGGTATTTTGGGGTAGGCTGAGGGTGTTTATGGGGAGTCTGAGGGTGTTTATGTGTAGGCTGAGGGTGTTTAGGGGTAGGCTGAGGGTGTTCAGGGGTAGGCTGAGGGTGTTTAGGGGGAGACTGAGGGTGTCCAGGGCGAGACTGATGGAGTTTAGGGGTAGGCTGAGGCTGTCCAGGGGGAGTCTGAGTGTGTTTAGGGGTAGGCTGAGGGTGTCCAGGGGGAGACTGAGGGTGTTTAGGTGAAGGCTGAGGGTGTTTAGGGGTAGGCTGAGGGTGTCCAGGTGTAGGCTGAGGGTGTTTAGGGGTAGGCTGAGGGTGTTTAGCGGGAGACAGAGGGTGTTTAGGGGTAGGCTGTGTGTATTTAGGGGTAGGTTGAGGATGTTTAGGGGTAGGCTGAGGGTGTTTAGGGGTAGGCCGAGGGTGTTTATGTGTAGGCTGAGGGTGTTTAGGGGTAGGCTGAGTGTGTTTAGCGGGAGACAGAGGGTGTTTAGGGGTAGGCTGAGGGTGTTTAGGGGTAGGTTGAGGATGTTTAGGGGTAGGCTGAGGGTGTTTAGGGGTAGGCCGAGGGTGTTTATGTGTAGGCTGAGGGTGTTTAGGGGTAGGCTGAGGGTGTCCAGGGGGAGACTTGGGGTGTTTAGGGGGAGATTGATGGTGTTTAGGGGGAGTCTGAGGGTGTCCAGGGAGAGATAGAGGGTGTTTAGGGGTAGGCTGAGGGTGTTTAGGGTTAAGCTGAGGGTGTTTAGGGGTAGGCTGAGGGTGTTTAGGGGTAGGCTGAGGGTGTCCAGTGGGAGACTGAGGGTGTTTAGGGGGAGACTGAGGGTGTTTAGGTGTAGGCTAAGGGTGTTTAGGGGTAGGCTGAGGGTGTTTAGGGGTAGGCTGAGGGTGTTTAGGGGTAGGCTGTGTGTATTCAGGGGTAGGCTGAGGGTGTTTAGGGGTAGGTTGAGGGTGTTTAGGGGTAGTCTGAGGGTGTTTAGTAGTAGGCTGAGGGTGTCCAGGGGGAGACTTGGGGTGTTCAGGGGGAGATTGATGGTGTTTAGGGGGAGTCTGAGGGTGTCCAGGGAGAGATAGAGGATGTTTAGGGGTAGGCTGAGGGTGTTTAGGGGTAGGCTGATGGTGTTTATGTCTAGGCTGAGGGTGTGTCGGGGTAGGCTGAGGGTGGTTAGGGGAGACTGAGGGTGTTAAGGTGTAAGCTGAGGGTGTTTAGAGTAGGCTGAGGGTGTTTAGGGGTAGGCTGAGGGTGGTTAGGGGAGACAGAGGGTGTTTATGGGTAGGCTGAGGGTGTTTAGGGTTAGGCTGAGGGTGTTTAGGGGTAGGCTGATGGTGTTTATGTCTAGGCTGAGGGTGTGTCGGGGTAGGCTGAGGGTGGTTAGGGGAGACTGAGGGTGTTAAGGTGTAAGCTGAGGGTGTTTAGGGTAGGCTGAGGTGTTAAGGTGTAGACTGAGGGTGTTTAGGGGGAGACTGAAGGTGTTTAGGGGGAGACAGAGGGTGTTTATGGTTAGGCTGAGGGTGTTTAGGGGTTGACTGAGGGTGTTTAGGGGTAGGCTGAGGGTGTTAAGGGGCAGGCTGAGGGTGTTAAGTGGGAGGCTGAGGGTGTTTAGGGGTAGGCTGAGGGTGTTTAGGGGTTGGCTGAGGGTGTTTAAGGGTAGGCTGACTGTGTTTAGAGGTAGGCTGAGGGTGTCCTGGGGGTGGCTGAGGGTGTTTAGGGGTAGGCTGAGGGTATTTTAGGGTAGGCGGAGGGTGTTTGGGGGGAGACTGAGGGTGTTTATGTGAAGGCTGAGGGTGTTTAGTGGTAGGCTGAGGGTGATAAGGGGTAGGCTGAGGGTGTTTAGGGGGAGACTGAGGGTGTTTAGGGGTAGGCTGAGGGTGTTTAGGGGTAGGCTGAGGGTGTTTAAGGGTAGGCTGACTGTGTTTAGAGGTAGGCTGAGGGTGTCCAGGGGGAGGCTGAGGGTGTTTAGGGGTAGGCTGAGGGTATTTTGGGGTAGGCTGAGGGTGTTTGGGGGGAGACGGAGGGTGTTTATGTGAAGGCTGAGGGTGTTTAGTGGTAGGCTGAGGGTGATAAGGGGTAGGCTGAGGGTGTTTAGGGGGAGACTGAGGGTGTCCAGGGGGAGACTGATGGAGTTTAGGGGTAGGCTGAGGGTGTCAAGGGGGAGTTTGAGTGTGTTAAGGGGTAGGCTGAGGGTGTTTAGGGGTAGGCTGAGGGTGTTTAGAGGGAGACTGAGGGTGTCCAGGGGTAGGCTGAGGGTGTTTAGGGGTAGGCTGAGGGTGTCCAGGGGGAGACTGAGGGTGTTAAGGTGAAGGCTGAGGGTGTTTAGGGGTTGGCTGAGGGTGTCCAGGTGTAGGCTGAGGGTGTTTAGGGGTAGGCTGTGTGTAGTTAGGGGTAGGCTGTGTGTATTTAGGGGTAGGCTGAGGGTGTTTAGGGGTAGGCTGAGGGTGTTTAGGGGTAGGCTGAGGCTGTCCAGGGGGAGACTTGGGTGTTTAGGGGGAGATTGATGGTGTTCATGGGGAGACTGAGGGTGTCCAGGGAGAGATAGAGGGTGTTTAGGGGTAGGCTGAGGGTGTTTAGGGTTAGGCTGAGGGTGTTTAGGGGTAGGCTGAGGGTGTTTAGGGGTAGGCTGAGGGTGTTTAGGGGTAGGCTGAGGGAGTTTAAGCGTAGGCTGAAGGTGTTTAGGGGCAGGCTTAGGGTATTTTGGGGTAGGCTGAGGGTGTTTAGGGGGAGTCTGAGGGTGTTTATGTGTAGGCTGAGGGTGTTTATGGGTAGGCTGAGGGTGTTCAGGGGTAGGCTGAGGGTGTTTAGGGGGAGACTGAGGGTGTCCAGGGGGAGACTGATGGAGTTTAGGGGTAGGCTGAGGCTGTCCAGGGGGAGTCTGAGGGTGTTTAGGGGTAGGCTGAGGGTGTTTATGGGGAGACTGAGGGTGTATAGGGGGAGACTGAGGGTGTCCAGGGGTAGGCTGAGTGTGTTTAGGGGTAGGCTGAGGGTGTCCAGGGGGAGACTGAGGGTGTTTAGGTGAAGGCTGAGGGTGTTTAGGGGTAGGCTGAGGGTGTTTAGGGGTAGGCTGAGGGTGTTTAGGGGTAGGCTGTATGTATTTAGCGGTAGGCTGAGGGTGTTTAGGGGTAGGTTGAGGATGTTTAGGGGTAGGCTGAAGGTGTTTAGGGGTAGGCTGAGGGTGTTTATGGGTAGGCTGAGGGTGTTTAGGGGTATGCTGAGGGTGTCCAGGGGGAGACTTGGGGTGTTTAGGGGGAGATTGATGGTGTTTAGGGGGAGTCTGAGGGTGTCCAGGGAGAGATAGAGGATGTTTAGGGGTAGGCTGAGGGTGTTTAGGGGTAGGCTGATGGTGTTTATGTCTAGGCTGAGGGTGTGTCGGGGTAGGCTGAGGGTGGTTAGGGGAGACTGAGGGTGTTAAGGTGTAAGCTGAGGGTGTTTAGGGTAGGCTGAGGGTGTTTAGGGGTAGGCTGAGGGTGGTTAGGGGAGACAGAGGGTGTTTATGGGTAGGCTGAGGGTGTTTAGGGTTAGGCTGAGGGTGTTTAGGGGTAGGCTGATGGTGTTTATGTCTAGGCTGAGGGTGTGTTGGGGTAGGCTGAGGGTGGTTAGGGGAGACTGAGGGTGTTAAGGTGTAAGCTGAGGGTGTTTAGGGTAGGCTGAGGTGTTAAGGTGTAGACTGAGGGTGTTTAGGGGGAGACTGAAGGTGTTTAGGGGGAGACAGAGGGTGTTTATGGTTAGGCTGAGGGTGTTTAGGGGTTGACTGAGGGTGTTTAGGGGTAGGCTGAGGGTGTTAAGGGGCAGGCTGAGGGTGTTAAGTGGGAGGCTGAGGGTGTTTAGGGGTAGGCTGAGGGTGTTTAGGGGTTGGCTGAGGGTGTTTAAGGGTAGGCTGACTGTGTTTAGAGGTAGGCTGAGGGTGTCCTGGGGGTGGCTGAGGGTGTTTAGGGGTAGGCTGAGGGTATTTTAGGGTAGGCGGAGGGTGTTTGGGGGGAGACTGAGGGTGTTTATGTGAAGGCTGAGGGTGTTTAGTGGTAGGCTGAGGGTGATAAGGGGTAGGCTGAGGGTGTTTAGGGGTAGGCTGAGGGTGTTTAGGGGTAGGCTGAGGGTGTTTAAGGGTAGGCTGACTGTGTTTAGAGGTAGGCTGAGGGTGTCCAGGGGGAGGCTGAGGGTGTTTAGGGGTAGGCTGAGGGTATTTTGGGGTAGGCTGAGGGTGTTTGGGGGGAGACGGAGGGTGTTTATGTGAAGGCTGATGGTGTTTAGTGGTAGGCTGAGGGTGATAAGGGGTAGGCTGAGGGTGTTTAGGGGGAGACTGAGGGTGTCCAGGGGGAGACTGATGGAGTTTAGGGGTAGGCTGAGGGTGTCAAGGGGGAGTTTGAGTGTGTTAAGGGGTAGGCTGAGGGTGTTTAGGGGTAGGCTGAGGGTGTTTAGAGGGAGACTGAGGGTGTCCAGGGGTAGGCTGAGGGTGTTAAGGTGAAGGCTGAGGGTGTTTAGGGGTTGGCTGAGGGTGTTAAGGTGAAGGCTGAGGGTGTTTAGGGGTTGGCTGAGGGTGTCCAGGTGTAGGCTGAGGGTGTTTAGGGGTAGGCTGTGTGTAGTTAGGGGTAGGCTGAGTGTGTTTATGGGTAGGCTGTGTGTATTTAGGGGTAGGCTGAGGGTGTTTAGGGGTAGGTTGAGGATGTTTAGGGGTAGGCTGAGGGTGTTTAGGGGTAGGCTGAGGGTGTTTAGGGGTAGGCTGAGGCTGTCCAGGGGGAGACTTGGGTGTTTAGGGGGAGATTGATGGTGTTCATGGGGAGTCTGAGGGTGTCCAGGGAGAGATAGAGGGTGTTTAGGGGTAGGCTGAGGGTGTTTAGGGTTAGGCTGAGGGTGTTTAGGGGTAGGCTGAGGGTGTTTAGGGTAGGCTGAGGTGTTAAGGTGTAGACTGAGGGTGTTTAGGGGGAGACTGAAGGTGTTTAGGGGGAGACAGAGGGTGTTTATGGTTAGGCTGAGGGTGTTTAGGGGTTGACTGAGGGTGTTTAGGGGTAGGCTGAGGGTGTTAAGGGGCAGGCTGAGGGTGTTAAGTGGGAGGCTGAGGGTGTTTAGGGGTAGGCTGAGGGTGTTTAGGGGTTGGCTGAGGGTGTTTAAGGGTAGGCTGACTGTGTTTAGAGGTAGGCTGAGGGTGTCCTGGGGGTGGCTGAGGGTGTTTAGGGGTAGGCTGAGGGTATTTTAGGGTAGGCGGAGGGTGTTTGGGGGGAGACTGAGGGTGTTTATGTGAAGGCTGAGGGTGTTTAGTGGTAGGCTGAGGGTGATAAGGGGTAGGCTGAGGGTGTTTAGGGGGAGACTGAGGGTGTTTAGGGGTAGGCTGAGGGTGTTTAGGGGTAGGCTGAGGGTGTTTAAGGGTAGGCTGACTGTGTTTAGAGGTAGGCTGAGGGTGTCCAGGGGGAGGCTGAGGGTGTTTAGGGGTAGGCTGAGGGTATTTTGGGGTAGGCTGAGGGTGTTTGGGGGGAGACGGAGGGTGTTTATGTGAAGGCTGAGGGTGTTTAGTGGTAGGCTGAGGGTGATAAGGGGTAGGCTGAGGGTGTTTAGGGGGAGACTGAGGGTGTCCATGGGGAGACTGATGGAGTTTAGGGGTAGGCTGAGAGTGTCAAGGGGGAGTTTGAGTGTGTTAAGGGGTAGGCTGAGGGTGTTTAGGGGTAGGCTGAGGGTGTTTAGAGGGAGACTGAGGGTGTCCAGGGGTAGGCTGAGGGTGTTTAGGGGTAGGCTGAGGGTGTCCAGGGGGAGACTGAGGGTGTTAAGGTGAAGGCTGAGGGTGTTTAGGGGTTGGCTGAGGGTGTCCAGGTGTAGGCTGAGGGTGTTCAGGGGTAGGCTGTGTGTAGTTAGGGGTAGGCTGAGTGTGTTTATGGGTAGGCTGTGTGTATTTAGGGGTAGGCTGAGGGTGTTTAGGGGTAGGTTGAGGATGTTTAGGGGTAGGCTGAGGGTGTTTAGGGGTAGGCTGAGGGTGTTTAGGGGTAGGCTGAGGCTGTCCAGGGGGAGACTTGGGTGTTTAGGGGGAGATTGATGGTGTTCATGGGGAGTCTGAGGGTGTCCAGGGAGAGATAGAGGGTGTTTAGGGGTAGGCTGAGGGTGTTTAGGGGTTGGCTGAGGGTGTTTAAGGGTAGGCTGACTGTGTTTAGAGGTAGGCTGAGGGTGTCCTGGGGGTGGCTGAGGGTGTTTAGGGGTAGGCTGAGGGTATTTTAGGGTAGGCGGAGGGTGTTTGGGGGGAGACTGAGGGTGTTTATGTGAAGGCTGAGGGTGTTTAGTGGTAGGCTGAGGGTGATAAGGGGTAGGCTGAGGGTGTTTAGGGGTAGGCTGAGGGTGTTTAGGGGTAGGCTGAGGGTGTTTAAGGGTAGGCTGACTGTGTTTAGAGGTAGGCTGAGGGTGTCCAGGGGGAGGCTGAGGGTGTTTAGGGGTAGGCTGAGGGTATTTTGGGGTAGGCTGAGGGTGTTTGGGGGGAGACGGAGGGTGTTTATGTGAAGGCTGATGGTGTTTAGTGGTAGGCTGAGGGTGATAAGGGGTAGGCTGAGGGTGTTTAGGGGGAGACTGAGGGTGTCCAGGGGGAGACTGATGGAGTTTAGGGGTAGGCTGAGGGTGTCAAGGGGGAGTTTGAGTGTGTTAAGGGGTAGGCTGAGGGTGTTTAGGGGTAGGCTGAGGGTGTTTAGAGGGAGACTGAGGGTGTCCAGGGGTAGGCTGAGGGTGTTAAGGTGAAGGCTGAGGGTGTTTAGGGGTTGGCTGAGGGTGTTAAGGTGAAGGCTGAGGGTGTTTAGGGGTTGGCTGAGGGTGTCCAGGTGTAGGCTGAGGGTGTTTAGGGGTAGGCTGTGTGTAGTTAGGGGTAGGCTGAGTGTGTTTATGGGTAGGCTGTGTGTATTTAGGGGTAGGCTGAGGGTGTTTAGGGGTAGGTTGAGGATGTTTAGGGGTAGGCTGAGGGTGTTTAGGGGTAGGCTGAGGGTGTTTAGGGGTAGGCTGAGGCTGTCCAGGGGGAGACTTGGGTGTTTAGGGGGAGATTGATGGTGTTCATGGGGAGTCTGAGGGTGTCCAGGGAGAGATAGAGGGTGTTTAGGGGTAGGCTGAGGGTGTTTAGGGTTAGGCTGAGGGTGTTTAGGGGTAGGCTGAGGGTGTTTAGGGTAGGCTGAGGTGTTAAGGTGTAGACTGAGGGTGTTTAGGGGGAGACTGAAGGTGTTTAGGGGGAGACAGAGGGTGTTTATGGTTAGGCTGAGGGTGTTTAGGGGTTGACTGAGGGTGTTTAGGGGTAGGCTGAGGGTGTTAAGGGGCAGGCTGAGGGTGTTAAGTGGGAGGCTGAGGGTGTTTAGGGGTAGGCTGAGGGTGTTTAGGGGTTGGCTGAGGGTGTTTAAGGGTAGGCTGACTGTGTTTAGAGGTAGGCTGAGGGTGTCCTGGGGGTGGCTGAGGGTGTTTAGGGGTAGGCTGAGGGTATTTTAGGGTAGGCGGAGGGTGTTTGGGGGGAGACTGAGGGTGTTTATGTGAAGGCTGAGGGTGTTTAGTGGTAGGCTGAGGGTGATAAGGGGTAGGCTGAGGGTGTTTAGGGGGAGACTGAGGGTGTTTAGGGGTAGGCTGAGGGTGTTTAGGGGTAGGCTGAGGGTGTTTAAGGGTAGGCTGACTGTGTTTAGAGGTAGGCTGAGGGTGTCCAGGGGGAGGCTGAGGGTGTTTAGGGGTAGGCTGAGGGTATTTTGGGGTAGGCTGAGGGTGTTTGGGGGGAGACGGAGGGTGTTTATGTGAAGGCTGAGGGTGTTTAGTGGTAGGCTGAGGGTGATAAGGGGTAGGCTGAGGGTGTTTAGGGGGAGACTGAGGGTGTCCATGGGGAGACTGATGGAGTTTAGGGGTAGGCTGAGAGTGTCAAGGGGGAGTTTGAGTGTGTTAAGGGGTAGGCTGAGGGTGTTTAGGGGTAGGCTGAGGGTGTTTAGAGGGAGACTGAGGGTGTCCAGGGGTAGGCTGAGGGTGTTTAGGGGTAGGCTGAGGGTGTCCAGGGGGAGACTGAGGGTGTTAAGGTGAAGGCTGAGGGTGTTTAGGGGTTGGCTGAGGGTGTCCAGGTGTAGGCTGAGGGTGTTCAGGGGTAGGCTGTGTGTAGTTAGGGGTAGGCTGAGTGTGTTTATGGGTAGGCTGTGTGTATTTAGGGGTAGGCTGAGGGTGTTTAGGGGTAGGTTGAGGATGTTTAGGGGTAGGCTGAGGGTGTTTAGGGGTAGGCTGAGGGTGTTTAGGGGTAGGCTGAGGCTGTCCAGGGGGAGACTTGGGTGTTTAGGGGGAGATTGATGGTGTTCATGGGGAGTCTGAGGGTGTCCAGGGAGAGATAGAGGGTGTTTAGGGGTAGGCTGAGGGTGTTTAGGGTTAGGCTGAGGGTGTTTAGGGGTAGGCTGAGGGTGTTTAGGGGTAGGCTGAGGGTGTTTAGGGGTAGGCTGAGGGAGTTTAAGGGTAGGCTGAAGGTGTTTAGGGGCAGGCTGAGGATGTCCAGGGGGAGGCTGAGGGTGTTTAGGGGTAGGCTTAGGGTATTTTGGGGTAGGCTGAGGGTGTTTAGGGGGAGTCTGAGGGTGTTTATGTGTAGGCTGAGGGTGTTTATGGGTAGGCTGAGGGTGTTCAGGGGTAGGCTGAGGGTGTTTAGGGGGAGACTGAGGGTGTCCAGGGGGAGACTGATGGAGTTTAGGGGTAGGCTGAGGCTGTCCAGGGGGAGTCTGAGGGTGTTTAGGGGTAGGCTGAGGGTGTTTATGGGGAGACTGAGGGTGTATAGGGGGAGACTGAGGGTGTCCAGGGGTAGGCTGAGTGTGTTTAGGGGTAGGCTGAGGGTGTCCAGGGGGAGACTGAGGGTGTTTAGGTGAAGGCTGAGGGTGTTTAGGGGTAGGCTGAGGGTGTTTAGGGGTAGGCTGAGGGTGTTTAGGGGTAGGCTGAGGGTGTTTAGGGGTAGGCTGAGGGTGTTTAGGGGTAGGTTGAGGATGTTTAGGGGTAGGCTGAAGGTGTTTAGGGGTAGGCTGAGGGTGTTTATGGGTAGGTTGAGGATGTTTAGGGGTAGGCTGAAGGTGTTTAGGGGTAGGCTGAGGGTGTTTAGGGGTAGGTTGAGGATGTTTAGGGGTAGGCTGAAGGTGTTTAGGGGTAGGCTGAGGGTGTTTATGGGTAGGCTGAGGGTGTTTAGGGGTATGCTGAGGGTGTCCAGGGGGAGACTTGGGGTGTTTAGGGGGAGATTGATGGTGTTTAGGGGGAGTCTGAGGTTGTCCAGGGAGAGATAGAGGGTGTTTAGGCGTAGGCTGAGGGTGTTTAGGGGTAGGCTGAGGGTGTTTAGTGGTAGGCTGAGGGTGTCCAGGGGGAGACTTGGGGTGTTTAGGGGGAGATTGATGGTGTTTAGGGGGAGTCTGAGGGTGTCCAGGGAGAGATAGAGGGTGTTTAGGGGTAGGCTGAGGGTGTTTAGGGTTAGGCTGAGGGTGTTTAGGGGTAGGCTGAGGGTGTTTAGGGGTAGGCTGAGGGTGTTTAGGGGTAGGCTGAGGCAGTTTAAGGCTAGGCTGAAGGTGTTTAGGGGCAGGCTGAGGGTGTCCAGGGGTAGGCTGAGTGTGTTTAGGGGTAGGCTGAGGGTGTCCAGGGGGAGACTGAGGGTGTTTAGGTGAAGGCTGAGGGTGTTTAGGGGTAGGCTGAGGGTGTCCAGGTGTAGGCTGAGGGTGTTTAGGGGTAGGCTGAGGGTGTTTAGGGGTAGGCTGTATGTATTTAGCGGTAGGCTGAGGGTGTTTAGGGGTAGGTTGAGGATGTTTAGGTGTAGGCTGAAGGTGTTTAGGGGTAGGCTGAGGGTGTTTATGGGTAGGCTGAGGGTGTTTAGGGGTATGCTGAGGGTGTCCAGGGGGAGACTTGGGGTGTTTAGGGGGAGATTGATGGTGTTTAGGGGGAGTCTGAGGTTGTCCAGGGAGAGATAGAGGGTGTTTAGGGGTAGGCTGAGGGTGTTTAGGGTTAGGCTGAGGGTGTTTAGGGGTAGGCTGAGGGTGTTTAGGGGTAGGCTGAGGGTGTCCAGTGGGAGACTGAGGGTGTTTAGGGGGAGACTGAGGGTGTTTAGGTGTACGCTAAGGGTGTTTAGGGGTAGGCTGAGGGTGTTTAGCGGTAGGCTGAGTGTATTTAGGGGTAGGATGTGGGTGTTTAGGGGTAGGTTGAGGGCGTTTAGGGGTAGGCTGAGGGTGTTTAGTGGTAGGCTGAGGGTGTCCAGGGGGAGATAGAGGGTGTTTAGGGGTAGGCTGAGGGTGTTTAGGGTTAGGCTGAGGGTGTTTAGGGGTAGGCTGAGGGTGTTTAGGGGTAGGCTGAGGGTGTTTAGGGGTAGGCTGAGGGTGTTTAGGGGTAGGCTGAGGCAGTTTAAGGCTAGGCTGAAGGTGTTTAGGGGCAGGCTGAGGGTGTCCAGGGGGAGGCTGAGGGTGTTTAGGGGTAGGCTTAGGGTATTTTGGGGTAGGCTGAGGGTGTTTAGGGGGAGTCTGAGGGTGTTTATGTGTAGGCTGAGGGTGTTTAGGGGTAGGCTGAGGGTGTTAAGTGGGAGACTGAGGGTGTTTTGGGGTAGGCTGATGGTGTTAAGGAGGAGAATGAGGGTGTTTAGGGGTAGACTGAGGGTGTTTAGGTGTAGGCTGAGGGTGTTTAGAGGTAGGCTGAGGGTGTTTATTGGAGACTGAGGGTGTTTAGGTGTAGGCTGAGGGTGTATAGGGGTAGGCTGATGGTGTTTATTGGAGACTGAGAGTGTTAAGGTGTACGCTGTGGGTGTATAGGGTAGGCTGAGGGTGTTAAGGGGTAGGCTGAGGGTGTTTAGGGGGAGACTGAGGGTTTTTAGGGGTAGGCTGAGGGTGTTAAGGGGGACACTGAGTGTGTTTAGGGGTAGGCTGAGGGTGCTAAGAAAGAGACTGAGGGTGTTTAGGGGTAGGCTTAGGTTGTTTAGGGTTAAGATGAGGGTGTTTAGGGGTAGGCTGATGGTGTTTAGGTATAGGCTGAGGGTGTATAGGGGTAGGCTGAGGGTTTTTAGGGGAGACTGAGGGTGATTAGGGGTAGGCTGAGGGTGTTTTAGCGTAGGCTGAGGGTGTCCAGGGGTTGCTGAGTGTGTTTAGGGGTAGGCTGAGGGTATTTTGGGGTAGGCTGAGGGTGTTTAGGGGTAGACTGAGGGTGTTTAGGTGTAGGCTGAAGGTGTTTAGGGGTAAGCTGCGGGTGGTTAAGGGTAGGCTGAGGGTGTTTAGGGGGAGACTGAGTGTGTCCAGGGGGAGACTGATGGAGTTTAGGGGTAGGCTGAGGGTGTCCAGGGGGAGACTGAGGGTGTTTAGGGGTAGGCTGAGAGTGTTTAGGGGTAGGCTGAGGGTGATTAGGGGGCGACTGAGGGTGTCTAGGGGTAGGCTGAGGGTGTTTAGTGGTAGCCTGAGGGTGTATAGGGTAGGCTGAGGGTGTTTAGGGGTAGGCTGAGGGTGTTTAGGGGGAGACTGAGGGTGTTTAGGGGTAGGTTGAGGGTGTTTAGGGGTAGGCTGAGGGTGTTTAGTTGTAGGCTGAGTGTGTTTAGGGGTAGGCTATGGGTGTATAGGGGGAGACTGAGGGTGTTTAGGTGAAGGCCGAGGGTGTTTAGGGGTAGGCTGAGGGTGTTTAGGGGTAGGATGAGGTTGTTTAGGGGTAGGCTGAGGTTGTCTAGGGGGAGACTGAGGGTGTTTAGGGGTAGGGTGAGGGTGTTTAGGGGTAGGCTGAGGGTGTTTAGGGGGAGACTGATGGTGTTTAGGTGAAGACTGTGTGTGTTTAGGTGGAGACTGAGGGTGTTTAGGTGTCGGCTGAGGTGTTGAGGTGTAGGCGGATGTTTTTAGGGGTAGGCTGAGGGTGTTTAGGGGGAGACTGAGGCTGTTTGGTTGTAGGCTGAATGTGTTTAGGGGAGACTGAGGGTGTTAAGGGGTACGCTGAGTGTGTTTAGTGTAGGCTGAGGGTGTTAAGGGGTATGTGAGGGTATTTAGGGGTAGGCTTAGGGTTTTTTCGGGTAGGCTGAGGGTGTTTAGGGGGAGACTGAGGGTGTTTATGTGTAGGCTGAGGGTGTTTATGGGTAGGCTGAGGCTGTTCAGGGGTAGGCTGAGGGTGTTTAGGGGGATACTGAGGGTGTCCAGGGGGAGACTGATGGAGTTTAGGGGTAGGCTGAGGCTGTCCAGGGGGAGTCTGAGGGTGTTTAGGGGTAGGCTGAGGGTGTTTATGGGGAGACTGAGGGTGTTTAATGGTAGGCTCAGGGTGTTTAGGGGTAGGCTGAGGGTGTTAAGGAGGAGATTGAGGGTGTTTAGGGGTAGGCTGAGGGTGTTTAGGTGTAGGCTGAGGGTGTATAGGGGTAGGCTGAGGGTGTTTATTGGAGACTGAGAGTGTTAAGGTGTACGCTGAGAGTGTATAGGGTAGGCTGAGGGTGTTAAGGGGTAGGCTGAGGGTGTTTAGGGGGAGACTGAGGGTGTTTAGTGGTAGGCTGAGGGTGTTAAGGGGGAGACTGAGTGTGTTAAGGGGGAGACTGAGGGTGTTAAGGGGTAGGCTGAGGGTGTTTAGGGGGGACTGAGGGTGTTTAGGGGTAGGCTGAGGGTGTTAAGGGGGAGACTGAGGGTGTTTAGGGGTAGGCTGAGGGTGCTAAGAAAGAAACTGAGGGTGTTTAGGGGTAGGCTTAGTTTGTTTAGGGTTAAGATGAGGGTGTTTAGGGGAAGGCTGATGGTGTTTAGGGGTAGGCTGAAGGTGTTTATGGGTAGGCTGAGGGTGTTTAGGGGTAGGCTGAGGGTGTTTATGGGTAGGCTGAGGGTGTTTAGGGGTAGGCTGAGGGTGTTTATGGGTAGGCTGATGGTGATTAGGGGGCGACTGAGGGTGTCCAGGGGTAGGCTGAGGGTGTTTAGGGGGAGACTGAGGGTGTTTAGGGGTAGGCTGAGGGTGTTTATGGGTAGGCTGATGGTGATTAGGGGGCGACTGAGGGTGTCCAGGGGTAGGCTGAGGGTGTTTAGTGGTAGCCTGAGGGTGTATAGGGTAGGCTTTGGGTGTTTAGGGGTAGGCTGAGGGTGTTTAGGAGGAGACTGAGTGTGTCCAGGGGGAGACAGATGGAGTTTAGGGAAGGCTGAGGGTGTCCAGGGGGAGACTGAGGGTGTTTAGGGGTAGGCTGAGGGTGTTTAGGTGTAGGCTGTGGGTATTTAGGGGTAGGCTGAGGGTGTTTAGGGGTAGGCTAAGGGTGTTTAGGGGGAGACTGAGGGTCTTTAGGGGGTGACAGAGGGTGTTTAGGGGTAGGCTGAGGGTGTCCAAGGGGAGACAGAGGGTGTTTAGTGGTAGACTGAGGGTGTTTAGGGGTAGGCTGAGGGTGTATAGGGGTAGGCTGAGGTTGTTTAGGTGTAGGCTGAGGGTGTATAGGGGTAGGCTGAGGGTGTTTAGGTGTAGGCTGAGGGTGTCCAAGGGGAGACAGAGGGTGTTTAGTGGTAGACTGAGGGTGTTTAGGGGTAGGCTGAGGGTGTATAGGGGTAGGCTGAGGGTGTTTAGGTGTAGGCTGAGGGTGTATAGGGGTAGGCTGAGGGTGTTTAGGTGTAGGCTGAGGGTGTATAGGGGTAGGCTGAGGGTGTTTATGGGAAGGCTGAGGGTGTTTAGGCGTAGGCTGAGGGTGTTTAGTGGTAGGCTGAGGGTGTTTAGGGGAGACTGAGAGTGTTTAGGGGTCGGCTGAGGGTGTTTAGGGGTAGGCTGAGGGTGTTTAGGGTTAGAGTGAGGGTGTTTATGGGTAGGCTGAGGGTGTTCAGGGGTAGGCTGAGGGTGTTTAGTGGTAGGCTGAGGTTATTTAGGGGTAGGCTGAGGGTGCTTAGGTGTAGGCTGAGGTTGTTTAGCGGTAGGCTGAGGGTGTTTAGGGGGAGACTGAGGGTTCCAGGGGTAGACTGAGGATGTTTAGGGGTAGGCTGAGCGTGTTTAGGGGTAGTCCGAGGGTGTTAAGCGGTAGGCTGAATGTGTTTAGTGCTTGCTGAGGGTGTTTAGGGGTAGGCTGAGTGTGTTTAGGAGTAGGCTGAGGGTGTTTAGTGGTAGGCTAAGGGTGTTTAGGGGGAGACTGAGGGTCTTTAGGGGGTGACAGAGGGTGTTTAGGGGTAGGCTGAGGGTGTCCAAGGGGAGACAGAGGGTGTTTAGTGGTAGGCTGAGGGTGTTTAGGGGCAGGCTGAGGTTGTCCAGGGGGAGACTGAGTGTGTTTAGGTGTAGGCTGAGGGTGTTTAGGGGTAGGGTGAGGGTGTTTAGGGGTAGGCTGAGGGTGTTTAGGGGTAGGCTGAGGGTGTTTATGGGGAGACTGAGGGTGTTTAGGGGTTGGCTGAGGGTGTTTAGGTGTAGGCTGAGGGTGTTCAGGGGTAGACTGAGGATGTTAAGGGGTAGGCTGAGGGTGTTTAGGGGTAGTCCGAGGGTGTTAAGCGGTAGGCTGAGGGTGTTTAGGTGTAGGCTGAGGGTGTTTAGGGGCAGACCGAGGATGTTTAGGGGTGGGCTGAGGGTGTTTTAGGGTAGGCTGAGGGTGTTTAGTGCGAGATTGAGGGTGTCTAGGTGTAGGCTGAGCGTGTTTAGGGGTAGGCTGAGGTTGTTTAGGGGTAGGCTCAAGGTGTTTAGGTGTAGGCTGAAGGTGTATAGGGGTAGGCTGAGTGTGTTTTGGGGTAGGCTGAGGTTCTCCAGGGGGAGACCTAGGGTGTTTAGGGGACGGCTGAGGGTGTTTAGGTGGATACTGAGGGTGTTTAGAGGTAGGCTAAGGGTGTATAGTGCTTGCCTAGGGTGTTTAGGGGTAGGCTGAGTGTGTTTAGGAGTAGGCTGAGGGTGTTTAGTTGTAGGCTAAGGGTGGTTAGGGGGAGACTGAGGGTGTTTAGGGGGAGACAGAGGGTATTTAGGGGTAGGCTGAGGGTGTTTCGGTGTAGACTGAGGTTGTTTAGGGGTAGGCTGAGGTTGTCCAGGGGGAGACTGAGGGTGTTTAGGGGTAGGGTGAGGGTGTTTAGGGGTAGGCTGAGGGTGTTTAGGGGGAGACTGATTGTGTTTAGGTGGAGACTGTGGGTGTTTAGGTGGAGACTGAGGGTGTTTAGGTGTAGGCTGAGGTGTTGAGGTGTAGGCGGACGTTTTTAGGGGTAGGCTGAGGGTGTTAAGGGGGAGACTGAGGCTGTTTGGTTGTAGGCTGAATGTGTTTAGGGGAGACTGAGGGTGTTAAGGGGTACGCTGTGTGTCTTTAGTGTAGGCTGAGGGTGTTAAGGGGTATGTGAGGGTGTTTAGGGGGAGACTGAGGGTGTTTAGGGGTAGGCTGATGGTGTTAAGGGGGAGACTGAGGGTGGTTAGGGGTAGGCTGAGGGTGTTTAGGGGTTGGCTGAGGGTGTTTAGGGGTAGGCTGAGGGTGTTTAGGGGTAGGCTGAGGGTGTCCAGGGGGAGACTGAGGGTGTTTAGGTGAAGGCTGAGGGTGTTTAGGGGTAGGCTGAGGGTGTCCAGGTGTAGGCTGAGGGTGTTTAGGGGTAGGCTGTGTGTAGTTAGGGGTAGGCTGAGTGTGTTTAGGGGTAGGCTGTGTGTATTTAGGGGTAGGCTGAGGGTGTTTAGGGGTAGGTTGAGGATGTTTAGGGGTAGGCTGAGGGTGTTTAGGGGTAGGCTGAGGGTGTTTAGTGGTAGGCTGAGGCTGTCCAGGGGGAGACTTGGGGTGTTTAGGGGGAGATTGATGGTGTTTAGGGGGAATCTGAGGGTGTCCAGGGAGAGATAGAGGGTGTTTAGGGGTAGGCTGAGCGTGTTTAGGGGTAGGCTGAGGGTGTTTAAGGGTAGGCTGAAGGTGTTTAGGGGCAGGCTGAGGATGTCCAGGGGGAGGCTGAGGGTGTTTAGAGGTAGACTTAGGGTATTTTGGGGTAGGCTGAGGGTGTTTAGGGGGAGTCTGAGGGTGTTTATGTGTAGGCTGAGGGTGTTTATGCGTAGGCTGAGGGTGTTCAGGGGTAGGCTGAGGGTGTTTAGGGGGAGACTGAGGGTGTCCAGGGGGAGACTGATGGAGTTTAGGGGTATGCTGAGGCTGTCCAGGGGGAGTCTGAGGGTGTTTAGGGGTAGGCTGAGGGTGTTTATGGGGAGACTGAGGGTGTATAGGGGGAGACTGAGGGTGTCCAGGGGTAGGCTGAGTGTGTTTAGGGGTAGGCTGAGGGTGTCCAGGGGGAGACTGAGGGTGTTTAGGTGAAGGCTGAGGGTGTTTAGGGGTAGGCTGAGGGTGTCCAGGTGTAGGCTGAGGGTGTTTAGGGGTAGGCTGAGGGTGTTTAGGGGTAGGCTGAGGGTGTTTAGGGGTAGGCTGTATGTATTTAGCGGTAGGCTGAGGGTGTTTAGGGGTAGGTTGAGGATGTTTAGGGGTAGGCTGAAGGTGTTTAGGGGTAGGCTGAGGGTGTTTATGGGTAGGCTGAGGGTGTTTAGGGGTATGCTGAGGGTGTCCAGCGGGAGACTTGGGGTGTTTAGGGGGAGATTGATGGTGTTTAGGGGGAGTCTGAGGTTGTCCAGGGAGAGATAGAGGGTGTTTAGGGGTAGGCTGAGGGTGTTTAGGGGTAGGCTGAGGGTGTTTAGTGGTAGGCTGAGGGTGTCCAGGGGGAGACTTGGGGTGTTTAGGGGGAGATTGATGGTGTTTAGGGGGAGTCTGAGGGTGTCCAGAGAGAGATAGAGGGTGTTTAGGGGTAGGCTGAGGGTGTTTAGGGTTAGGCTGAGGGTGTTTAGGGGTAGGCTGAGGGTGTTTAGGGGTAGGCTGAGGGTGTTTAGGGGTAGGCTGAGGCAGTGTAAGGCTAGGCTGAAGGTGTTTAGGGGCAGGCTGAGGGTGTCCAGGGGTAGGCTGAGTGTGTTTAGGGGTAGGCTGAGGGTGTCCAGGGGGAGACTGAGGGTGTTTAGGTGAAGGCTGAGGGTGTTTAGGGGTAGGCTGAGGGTGTCCAGGTGTAGGCTGAGGGTGTTTAGGGGTAGGCTGAGGGTGTTTAGGGGTAGGCTGAGGGTGTTTAGGGGTAGGCCGTATGTATTTAGCGGTAGGCTGAGGGTGTTTAGGGGTAGGTTGAGGATGTTTAGGGGTAGGCTGAAGGTGTTTAGGGGTAGGCTGAGGGTGTTTATGGGTAGGCTGAGGGTGTTTAGGGGTATGCTGAGGGTGTCCAGGGGGAGACTTGGGGTGTTTAGGGGGAGATTGATGGTGTTTAGGGGGAGTCTGAGGTTGTCCAGGGAGAGATAGAGGGTGTTTAGGGGTAGGCTGAGGGTGTTTAGGGTTAGGCTGAGGGTGTTTAGGGGTAGGCTGAGGGTGTTTAGGGGTAGGCTGAGGGTGTCCAGTGCGAGACTGAGGTTGTTTAGTGGGAGACTGAGGGTGTTTAGGTGTAGGCTAAGGGTGTTTAGGGGTAGGCTGAGGGTGTTTAGGGGTAGGCTGAGGGTGTTTAGGGTTAGGCTGTGTGTATTTAGGGGTAGGCTGTGGGTGTTTAGGGGTAGGTTGAGGGTGTTTAGGGGTAGGCTGAGGGTGTTTAGGGGTAGGCTGAGGGTGTTTAGGGGTAGGCTGAGGGTGTCCAGGGGGAGACTGAGGGTGTTTAGGTGAAGGCTGAGGGTGTTTAGGGGTAGGCTGAGGGTGTCCAGGTGTAGGCTGAGGGTGTTTAGGGGTAGGCTGTGTGTAGTTAGGGGTAGGCTGAGTGTGTTTAGAGGTAGGCTGTGTGTATTTAGGGGTAGGCTGAGGGTGTTTAGGGGTAGGTTGAGGATGTTTAGGGGTAGGCTGAGGGTGTTTAGGGGTAGGCTGAGGGTGTTTAGTGGTAGGCTGAGGCTGTCCAGGGGGAGACTTGGGGTGTTTAGGGGGAGATTGATGGTGTTTAGGGGGAATCTGAGGGTGTCCAGGGAGAGATAGAGGGTGTTTAGGGGTAGGCTGAGGGTGTTAGGGTTAGGCTGAGGGTGTTTAGGGGTAGGCTGAGCGTGTTTAGGGGTAGGCTGAGGGTGTTTAGGGGTAGGCTGAGGGAGTTTAAGGGTAGGCTGAAGGTGTTTAGGGGCAGGCTGAGGATGTCCAGGGGGAGGCTGAGGGTGTTTAGAGGTAGACTTAGGGTATTTTGGGGTAGGCTGAGGGTGTTTAGGGGGAGTCTGAGGGTGTTTATGTGTAGGCTGAGGGTGTTTATGGGTAGGCTGAGGGTGATCAGGGGTAGGATGAGGGTGTTTAGGGGGAGACTGAGGGTGTCCAGGGGGAGACTGATGGAGTTTAGGGGTATGCTGCAGCTGTCCAGGGGGAGTCTGAGGGTGTTTAGGGGTAGGCTGAGGGTGTGTATGGGGAGACTGAGGGTGTATAGGGGGAGGCTGAGGGTGTTTAGGGGTAGGCTGAGTGTGTTTAGGGGTAGGCTGAGGGTGTCCAGGGGGAGACTGAGGGTGTTTAGGTGAAGGCTGAGGGTGTTTAGGGGTAGGCTGAGGGTGTCCAGGTGTAGGCTGAGGGTGTTTAGGGGTAGGCTGAGGGTGTTTAGGGGTAGGCTGAGGGTGTTTAGGGGTAGGCTGTATGTATTTAGCGGTAGGCTGAGGGTGTTTAGGGGTAGGTTGAGGATGTTTAGGGGTAGGCTGAAGGTGTTTAGGGGTAGGCTGAGGGTGTTTATGGGTAGGCTGAGGGTGTTTAGGGGTAGGCTGAGGGTGTTTAGGGGTAGGCTGAGGGTGTCCAGCGGGAGACTTGGGGTGTTTAGGGGGAGATTGATGGTGTTTAGGGGGAGTCTGAGGTTGTCCAGGGAGAGATAGAGGGTGTTTAGGGGTAGGCTGAGGGTGTTTAGGGGTAGGCTGAGGGTGTTTAGTGGTAGGCTGAGGGTGTCCAGGGGGAGACTTGGGGTGTTTAGGGGGAGATTGATGGTGTTTAGGGGGAGTCTGAGGGTGTCCAGGGAGAGATAGAGGGTGTTTAGGGGTAGGCTGAGGGTGTTTAGGGTTAGGCTGAGGGTGTTTAGGGGTAGGCTGAGGGTGTTTAGGGGTAGGCTGAGGGTGTTTAGGGGTAGGCTGAGGGTGTCCAGGGGTAGGCTGAGTGTGTTTAGGGGTAGGCTGAGGGTGTCCAGGGGGAGACTGAGGGTGTTTAGGTGAAGGCTGAGGGTGTTTAGGGGTAGGCTGAGGGTGTCCAGGTGTAGGCTGAGGGTGTTTAGGGGTAGGCTGAGGGTGTTTAGGGGTAGGCTGAGGGTGTTTAGGGGTAGGCCGTATGTATTTAGCGGTAGGCTGAGGGTGTTTAGGGGTAGGTTGAGGATGTTTAGGGGTAGGCTGAAGGTGTTTAGGGGTAGGCTGAGGGTGTTTATGGGTAGGCTGAGGGTGTTTAGGGGTATGCTGAGGGTGTCCAGGGGGAGACTTGGGGTGTTTAGGGGGAGATTGATGGTGTTTAGGGGGAGTCTGAGGTTGTCCAGGGAGAGATAGAGGGTGTTTAGGGGTAGGCTGAGGGTGTTTAGGGTTAGGCTGAGGGTGTTTAGGGGTAGGCTGAGGGTGTTTAGGGGTAGGCTGAGGGTGTCCAGTGGGAGACTGAGGTTGTTTAGTGGGAGACTGAGGGTGTTTAGGTGTAGGCTAAGGGTGTTTAGGGGTAGGCTGAGGGTGTTTAGGGGTAGGCTGAGGGTGTTTAGGGTTAGGCTGTGTGTATTTAGGGGTAGGCTGTGGGTGTTTAGGGGTAGGTTGAGGGTGTTTAGGGGCAGGCTGAGGGTGTTTAGGGGTAGGCTGAGGGTGTTTAGGGGTAGGCTGAGGGTGTCCAGGGGGAGACTGAGGGTGTTTAGGTGAAGGCTGAGGGTGTTTAGGGGTAGGCTGAGGGTGTCCAGGTGTAGGCTGAGGGTGTTTAGGGGTAGGCTGTGTGTAGTTAGGGGTAGGCTGAGTGTGTTTAGAGGTAGGCTGTGTGTATTTAGGGGTAGGCTGAGGGTGTTTAGGGGTAGGTTGAGGATGTTTAGGGGTAGGCTGAGGGTGTTTAGGGGTAGGCTGAGGGTGTTTAGTGGTAGGCTGAGGCTGTCCAGGGGGAGACTTGGGGTGTTTAGGGGGAGATTGATGGTGTTTAGGGGGAATCTGAGGGTGTCCAGGGAGAGATAGAGGGTGTTTAGGGGTAGGCTGAGGGTGTTAGGGTTAGGCTGAGGGTGTTTAGGGGTAGGCTGAGCGTGTTTAGGGGTAGGCTGAGGGTGTTTAGGGGTAGGCTGAGGGAGTTTAAGGGTAGGCTGAAGGTGTTTAGGGGCAGGCTGAGGATGTCCAGGGGGAGGCTGAGGGTGTTTAGAGGTAGACTTAGGGTATTTTGGGGTAGGCTGAGGGTGTTTAGGGGGAGTCTGAGGGTGTTTATGTGTAGGCTGAGGGTGTTTATGGGTAGGCTGAGGGTGATCAGGGGTAGGATGAGGGTGTTTAGGGGGAGACTGAGGGTGTCCAGGGGGAGACTGATGGAGTTTAGGGGTATGCTGCAGCTGTCCAGGGGGAGTCTGAGGGTGTTTAGGGGTAGGCTGAGGGTGTGTATGGGGAGACTGAGGGTGTATAGGGGGAGGCTGAGGGTGTTTAGGGGTAGGCTGAGTGTGTTTAGGGGTAGGCTGAGGGTGTCCAGGGGGAGACTGAGGGTGTTTAGGTGAAGGCTGAGGGTGTTTAGGGGTAGGCTGAGGGTGTCCAGGTGTAGGCTGAGGGTGTTTAGGGGTAGGCTGAGGGTGTTTAGGGGTAGGCTGAGGGTGTTTAGGGGTAGGCTGTATGTATTTAGCGGTAGGCTGAGGGTGTTTAGGGGTAGGTTGAGGATGTTTAGGGGTAGGCTGAAGGTGTTTAGGGGTAGGCTGAGGGTGTTTATGGGTAGGCTGAGGGTGTTTAGGGGTAGGCTGAGGGTGTTTAGGGGTAGGCTGAGGGTGTCCAGCGGGAGACTTGGGGTGTTTAGGGGGAGATTGATGGTGTTTAGGGGGAGTCTGAGGTTGTCCAGGGAGAGATAGAGGGTGTTTAGGGGTAGGCTGAGGGTGTTTAGGGGTAGGCTGAGGGTGTTTAGTGGTAGGCTGAGGGTGTCCAGGGGGAGACTTGGGGTGTTTAGGGGGAGATTGATGGTGTTTAGGGGGAGTCTGAGGGTGTCCAGGGAGAGATAGAGGGTGTTTAGGGGTAGGCTGAGGGTGTTTAGGGTTAGGCTGAGGGTGTTTAGGGGTAGGCTGAGGGTGTTTAGGGGTAGGCTGAGGGTGTTTAGGGGTAGGCTGAGGGTGTCCAGGGGTAGGCTGAGTGTGTTTAGGGGTAGGCTGAGGGTGTCCAGGGGGAGACTGAGGGTGTTTAGGTGAAGGCTGAGGGTGTTTAGGGGTAGGCTGAGGGTGTCCAGGTGTAGGCTGAGGGTGTTTAGGGGTAGGCTGAGGGTGTTTAGGGGTAGGCTGAGGGTGTTTAGGGGTAGGCCGTATGTATTTAGCGGTAGGCTGAGGGTGTTTAGGGGTAGGTTGAGGATGTTTAGGGGTAGGCTGAAGGTGTTTAGGGGTAGGCTGAGGGTGTTTATGGGTAGGCTGAGGGTGTTTAGGGGTATGCTGAGGGTGTCCAGGGGGAGACTTGGGGTGTTTAGGGGGAGATTGATGGTGTTTAGGGGGAGTCTGAGGTTGTCCAGGGAGAGATAGAGGGTGTTTAGGGGTAGGCTGAGGGTGTTTAGGGTTAGGCTGAGGGTGTTTAGGGGTAGGCTGAGGGTGTTTAGGGGTAGGCTGAGGGTGTCCAGTGGGAGACTGAGGTTGTTTAGTGGGAGACTGAGGGTGTTTAGGTGTAGGCTAAGGGTCTTTAGGGGTAGGCTGAGGGTGTTTAGGGGTAGGCTGAGGGTGTTTAGGGTTAGGCTGTGTGTATTTAGGGGTAGGCTGTGGGTGTTTAGGGGTAGGTTGAGGGTGTTTAGGGGTAGGCTGAGGGTGTTTAGTGGTAGGCTGAGGGTGTCCAGGGGGAGACTTGGGGTGTTTAGGTGGAGATTGATGGTGTTTAGGGGGAGTCTGAGGGTGTCCAGGGAGAGATAGAGGGTGTTTAGGGGTAGGCTGAGGGTGTTTAGGGTTAGGCTGAGGGTGTTTAGGGGTAGGCTGAGGGTGTTTAGGGGTAGGCTGAGGGTGTTTAGGGGTCGGCTGAGGGTGTTTAGGGGTAGGCAGAGGTTGTTTAGGGGTAGGCTGAGGGTGTTCAGGGGTAGGCTGAGGGTGTTTAGGGGAGACTGAGGGTGTCCAGGCGGAGACTGATGGAGTTTAGGGGTAGGCTGAAGCTGTCCAGGGGGAGTCTGAGGGTGTTTAGGGGTAGGCTGAGAGTGTTTACGGGTTGGCTGAGGGTGTTTATGGGGAGACTGAGGGTGTTTAATGATAGGCTGAGGGTGTTCAGGGGGAGACTGCGGGTGTTTAGTGGTAGGCTCAGGGTGTTTAGGGGTAGGCTGAGGGTGTTAAGTGGGAGACTGAGGGTGTTTTGGGGTAGGCTGATGGTGTTAAGGAGGAGACTGAGGGTGTTTAGGGGTAGGCTGAGGGTGTTTAGGTGTAGGCTGAGGGTGTTAAGGGGTAGGCTGATGGTGTTAAGGAGGAGACTGAGGGTGTTTAGGGGTAGACTGAGGGTGTTTAGGTGTAGGCTGAGGGTGTATAGGGGTAGGCTGAGGGTGTTTATTGGAGACTGAGTGTGTTAAGGTGTACGCTGAGGCTGTATAGGGTAGGCTGAGTGTGTTAAGGGGTAAGCTGAGGGTGTTTAGGGGGAGACTGAGGGTTTTTAGGGGTAGGCTGAGGGTGTTAAGGGGGACACTGAGTGTGTTTAGGGGTAGGCTGAGGGTGCTAAGAAAGAGACTGAGGTGTTTAGGGGTAGGCTTAGGTTGTTTAGGATTAAGATGAGGGTGTTTAGGGGTAGGCTGACGGTGTTTAGGTATAGGCTGAGGGTGTATAGGGGTAGGCTGAGTGTTTTTAGGGGAGACTGAGGGTGATTAGGGGTAGGCTGAGGGTGTTTTAGCGTAGGCTGAGGGTGTCCAGGGGTTGCTGAGTGTGTTTAGGGGTAGGCTGAGGGTATTTTGGGGAAGGCTGAGGGTGTTTAGTGGTAGACTGAGGGTGTTTAGGTGTAGGCTGAAGGTGTTTAGGGGTATGCTGAGGGTGTTTAGGGGGAGACTGCGTGTGTCCAGGGGGAGACTGATGGAGTTTAGGGGTAGGCTGAGGATGTCCAGGGGGAGACTGAGGGTGTTTAGGGGTAGGCTGAGAGTGTTTAGGGGTAGGCTGAGGGTGATTAGGGGGCGACTGAGGGTGTCTAGGGGTAGGCTGAGGGTGTTTAGGGGTAGGCTGAGGGTGTTTAGGGGGAGACTGAGTGTGCCCAGGGGGAGACAGATGGAGTTTAGGGAAGGCTGAGGGTGTCCAGGGGGAGACTGAGGGTGTTTAGGGGTAGGTTGAGGGTGTTTAGGGGTAGGCTGAGGGTGTTTAGTTGTAGGCTGAGTGTGTTTAGGGGTAGGCAGTGGGTGTATAGGGGGAGACTGAGGGTGTTTAGGTGAAGGCCGAGGGTGTTTAGGGGTAGGCTGAGGATGTTTAGCGGTAGGCTGAGGGTGTTTAGGGGTAGGGTGAGTGTGTTTAGGGGTAGGCTGAGTGTGTTTAGGTGTAGGCTGAGGGTGTTTAGGGGGAGACTGAGGGTTTTTAGGGGTAGGCTGAGGGTGTTTAGCGGTAGGCTAAGGGTGTTTAGTGGGAGACTGAGTGTGTTTAGCGGGAGACAGAGGGCGTTTAGGGGTAGGCTGAGGGTGTTTAGGGGTAGGATGAGGTTGTTTAGGGGTAGGCTGAGGTTGTCTAGGGGGAGACTGAGGGTGTTTAGGGGTAGGGTGAGGGTGTTTAGGGGTAGGCTGAGGGTGTTTAGGTGGAGACTGTGTGTGTTTAGGTGGAGACTGAGGGTGTTTAGGTGTAGGCTGAGGTGTTGAGGTGTAGGCGGATGTTTTTAGGGGTAGGCTGAGGGTGTTTAGGGGGAGACTGAGGCTGTTTGGTTGTAGGCTGAATGTGTTTAGGGGAGACTGAGGGTGTTAAGGGGTACGCTGAGTGTGTTTAGTGTAGGCTGAGGGTGTTAAGGGGTATGTGAGGGTATTTAGGGGTAGGCTTAGGGTTTTTTCGGGTAGGCTGAGGGTGTTTAGGGGGAGACTGAGGGTGTTTATGTGTAGGCTGAGGGTGTTTATGGGTAGGCTGAGGCTGTTCAGGGGTAGGCTGAGGGTGTTTAGCGGGATACTGAGGGTGTCCAGGGGGAGACTGATGGAGTTTAGGGGTAGGCTGAGGCTGTCCAGGGGGAGTCTGAGGGTGTTTAGGGGTAGGCTGAGGGTGTTTATGGGGAGACTGAGGGTGTTTAATGGTAGGCTGAGGGTGTTCAGGGGGAGACTGCTGGTGTTTAGTGGTAGGCTCAGGGTGTTTAGGGGTAGGCTGAGGGTGTTAAGTGGGAGACTGAGGGTGTTTAGGGGTAGGCTGAGGGTGTTAAAGAGGAGATTGAGGGTGTTTAGGGGTAGGCTGAGGGTGTTTAGGTGTAGGCTGAGGGTGTATAGGGGTAGGCTGAGGGTGTTTATTGGAGACTGAGAGTGTTAAGGTGTACGCTGAGAGTGTATAGGGTAGGCTGAGGGTGTTAAGGGGTAGGCTGAGGGTGTTTAGGGGGAGACTGAGGGTGTTTAGTGGTAGGCTGAGGGTGTTAAGGGGGAGACTGAGGGTTTTTAGGGGTAGGCTGAGGGTGCTAAGAAAGAGACTGAGGGTGTTTAGGGGTAGGCTTAGTTTGTTTAGGGTTAAGATGAGGGTGTTTAGGGGTAGGCTGAGGATGTTTAGGGGTAGGCTAATGGTGTTTAGGTGTAGGCTGAGGGTGTATAGGGGTCGGCTGAGGGTTTTTAGGGGAGACTCAGGGTGATTAGGGGTAGGCTGAGGGTGTTTAGGGGTAGGCTGAGGGTGTTTAGGGGTAGACTGAGGGTGTTTAGGTGTAGGCTGAAGGTGTTTAGGGGTTGGCTGCGGTGGTTAAGGGTAGGCTGAGGGTGTTTAGGGGGTGACTGAGTGTGTCCAGGGGGAGACTGATGGAGTTTAGGGGTAGGCTGAAGGGTGTCCAGGGGAGACTGAGGGTGTTTAGGGGTAGGCTGAGAGTGTTTATGGGTAGGCTGAGGGTGATTAGGGGGCGACTGAGGGTGTCCAGGGGTAGGCTGAGGGTGTTTAGTGGTAGCCTGAGGGTGTATAGGGTAGGCTGAGGGTGTTTAGGGGTAGGCTGAGGGTGTTTAGGAGGAGACTGAGTGTGCCCAGGGGGAGACAGATGGAGTTTAGTGAAGGCTGAGGGTGTCCAGGGGGAGACTGAGGGTGTTTAGGGGTAGGCTGAGGGTGTTTAGGGGTAGGCTGAGGGTGTTTAGGTGTAGGCTGAGGGTGTTTAGGGGTAGGCTGTGGGTGTATAGGGGCAGACCGAGGGTGTTTATGTGAAGGCCGAGGGTGTTTAGGGGTAGGCTGAGGATGTTTAGCGGTAGGCTGAGGGTGTTTAGGGGTAGGGTGAGTGTGTTTAGGGGTAGGCTGAGTGTGTTTAGGTGTAGGCTGAGGGTGTTTAGGGGGAGACTGAGGGTTTTTAAGGGTATGCTGAGGGTGTTTAGCGGTAGGCTAAGGGTGTTTAGTGGGAGACTGAGGGTGTTTAGCGGGAGACAGAGGGCGTTTAGGGGTAGGCTGAGGGTGTTTAGGGGTAGGATGAGGTTGTTTAGGGGTAGGCTGAGGTTGTCCAGGGGGAGACTGAGGGTGTTTAGGGGTAGGGTGAGGGTGTTTAGGGGTAGGCTGAGGGTGTTTAGGGGGAGACTGATTGTGTTTAGGTGGAGACTGTGTGTGTTTAGGTGGAGACTGAGGGTGTTTAGGTGTAGGCTGAGGTGTTGAGGGGTAGGCGGACGTTTTTAGGGGTAGGCTGAGGGTGTTAAGGGGGAGACTGAGGCTGTTTGGTTGTAGGCTGAATGTGTTTAGTGGAGACTGAGGGTGTTAAGGGGTACGCTGTGTGTCTTTAGTGTAGGCTGAGGGTGTTAAGGGGTATGTGAGGGTGTTTAGGGGGAGACTGAGGGTGTTTAGGGGTAGGCTGATGGTGTTAAGGGGGAGACTGAGGGTGGTTAGGGGTAGGCTGAGTGTGTTTAGGGGTTGGCTGAGGGTGTTTAGGGGTAGGCTGAGTGTGTTTAGGTGTAGGCTGAGGGTGTTTAGGGGGAGACTGAGGGTTTTTAGGGGTAGGCTGAGGGTGTTTAGCGGTAGGCTAAGGGTGTTTAGTGGGAGACTGAGTGTGTTTAGCGGGAGACAGAGGGCGTTTAGGGGTAGGCTGAGGGTGTTTAGGGGTAGGATGAGGTTGTTTAGGGGTAGGCTGAGGTTGTCTAGGGGGAGACTGAGGGTGTTTAGGGGTAGGGTGAGGGTGTTTAGGGGTAGGCTGAGGGTGTTTAGGGGTAGACTGATGGTGTTTAGGTGGAGTCTGTGTGTGTTTAGGTGGAGACTGAGGGTGTTTAGGTGTAGGCTGAGGTGTTGAGGTGTAGGCGGATGTTTTTAGGGGTAGGCTGAGGGTGTTTAGGGGGAGACTGAGGCTGTTTGGTTGTAGGCTGAATGTGTTTAGTGGAGACTGAGGGTGTTAAGGGGTACGCTGTGTGTCTTTAGTGTAGGCTGAGGGTGTTAAGGGGTATGTGAGGGTGTTTAGGGGGAGACTGAGGGTGTTTAGGGGTAGGCTGATGGTGTTAAGGGGGAGACTGAGGGTGGTTAGGGGTAGGCTGAGTGTGTTTAGGGGTTGGCTGAGGGTGTTTAGGGGTAGGCTGAGTGTGTTTAGGTGTAGGCTGAGGGTGTTTAGGGGGAGACTGAGGGTTTTTAGGGGTAGGCTGAGGGTGTTTAGCGGTAGGCTAAGGGTGTTTAGTGGGAGACTGAGTGTGTTTAGCGGGAGACAGAGGGCGTTTAGGGGTAGGCTGAGGGTGTTTAGGGGTAGGATGAGGTTGTTTAGGGGTAGGCTGAGGTTGTCTAGGGGGAGACTGAGGGTGTTTAGGGGTAGGGTGAGGGTGTTTAGGGGTAGGCTGAGGGTGTTTAGGGGTAGACTGATGGTGTTTAGGTGGAGTCTGTGTGTGTTTAGGTGGAGACTGAGGGTGTTTAGGTGTAGGCTGAGGTGTTGAGGTGTAGGCGGATGTTTTTAGGGGTAGGCTGAGGGTGTTTAGGGGGAGACTGAGGCTGTTTGGTTGTAGGCTGAATGTGTTTAGGGGAGACTGAGGGTGTTAAGGGGTACGCTGAGTGTGTTTAGTGTAGGCTGAGGGTGTTAAGGGGTATGTGAGGGTATTTAGGGGTAGGCTTAGGGTTTTTTCGGGTAGGCTGAGGGTGTTTAGGGGGAGACTGAGGGTGTTTATGTGTAGGCTGAGGGTGTTTATGGGTAGGCTGAGGCTGTTCAGGGGTAGGCTGAGGGTGTTTAGGGGGATACTGAGGGTGTCCAGGGGGAGACTGATGGAGTTTAGGGGTAGGCTGAGGCTGTCCAGGGGGAGTCTGAGGGTGTTTAGGGGTAGGCTGAGGGTGTTTATGGGGAGACTGAGGGTGTTTAATGGTAGGCTGAGGGTGTTCAGGGGGAGACTGCTGGTGTTTAGTGGTAGGCTCAGGGTGTTTAGGGGTAGGCTGAGGGTGTTAAGTGGGAGACTGAGGGTGTTTAGGGGTAGGCTGAGGGTGTTAAAGAGGAGATTGAGGGTGTTTAGGGGTAGGCTGAGGGTGTTTAGGTGTAGGCTGAGGGTGTATAGGGGTAGGCTGAGGGTGTTTATTGGAGACTGAGTGTGTTAAGGTGTACGCTGAGAGTGTATAGGTTAGGCTGAGGGTGTTAAGGGGTAGGCTGAGGGTGTTTAGGGGGAGACTGAGGGTGTTTAGTGGTAGGCTGAGGGTGTTAAGGGGGAGACTGAGTGTGTTTAGGGGTAGGCTGAGGGTGCTAAGAAAGAGACTGAGGGTGTTTAGGGGTAGGCTTAGTTTGTTTAGGGTTAAGATGAGGGTGTTTAGGGGTAGGCTAATGGTGTTTAGGTGTAGGCTGAGGGTGTATAGGGGTCGGCTGAGGGTTTTTAGGGGAGACTCAGGGTGATTAGGGGTAGGCTGAGGGTGTTTTGGGGTAGGCTGAGGGTGTTTAGGGGTAGACTGAGGGTGTTTAGGTGTAGGCTGAAGGTGTTTAGGGGTTGGCTGCGGATGGTTAAGGGTAGGCTGAGGGTGTTTAGGGGGTGACTGAGTGTGTCCAGGGGGAGACTGATGGAGTTTAGGGGTAGGCTGAAGGGTGTCCAGGGGAGACTGAGGGTGTTTAGGGGTAGGCTGAGAGTGTTTATGGGTAGGCTGATGGTGATTAGGAGGCGACTGAGGGTGTCCAGGGGTAGGCTGAGGGTGTTTAGTGGTAGCCTGAGGGTGTATAGGGTAGGCTGAGGGTGTTTAGGGGTAGGCTGAGGGTGTTTAGGAGGAGACTGAGTGTGCCCAGGGGGAGACAGATGGAGTTTAGGGAAGGCTGAGGGTGTCCAGGGGGAGACTGAGGGTGTTTAGGGGTAGGCTGAGGGTGTTTAGGGGTAGGCTGAGGGTGTTTAGGTGTAGGCTGAGGGTGTTTAGGGGTAGGCTGTGGGTGTATAGGGGCAGACCGAGGGTGTTTAGGTGAAGGCCGAGGGTGTTTAGGGGTAGGCTGAGGATGTTTAGCGGTAGGCTGAGGGTGTTTAGGGGTAGGGTGAGTGTGTTTAGGGGTAGGCTGAGTGTGTTTAGGTGTAGGCTGAGGGTGTTTAGGGGGAGACTGAGGGTTTTTAAGGGTATGCTGAGGGTGTTTAGCGGTAGGCTAAGGGTGTTTAGTGGGAGACTGAGGGTGTTTAGCGGGAGACAGAGGGCGTTTAGGGGTAGGCTGAGGGTGTTTAGGGGTAGGATGAAGTTGTTTAGGGGTAGGCTGAAGTTGTCCAGGGGGAGACTGAGGGTGTTTAGGGGTAGGGTGAGGGTGTTTATGGGTAGGCTGAGGGTGTTTAGGGGGAGACTGATTGTGTTTAGGTGGAGACTGTGTGTGTTTAGGTGGAGACTGAGGGTGTTTAGGTGTAGGCTGAGGTGTTGAGGGGTAGGCGGACGTTTTTAGGGGTAGGCTGAGGGTGTTAAGGGGGAGACTGAGGCTGTTTGGTTGTAGGCTGAATGTGTTTAGTGGAGACTGAGGGTGTTAAGGGGTACGCTGTGTGTCTTTAGTGTAGGCTGAGGGTGTTAAGGGGTATGTGAGGGTGTTTAGGGGGAGACTGAGGGTGTTTAGGGGTAGGCTGATGGTGTTAAGGGGGAGACTGAGGGTGGTTAGGGGTAGGCTGAGTGTGTTTAGGGGTTGGCTGAGGGTGTTTAGGGGTAGGCTGAGGTTGTTTAGGGTTAGAGTGAGGGTGTTTATGGGTAGGCTGAGGGTGTTCAGGTGTAGGCTGAGGGTGTGTAGGGGTAGGCTGAGGTTATTTAGGGGTAGGCTGAGGGTGCTTAGGTGTAGGCTGAGGTTGTTTAGCGGTAGGCTGAGGGTGTTTAGGGGGAGACTGAGGGTTCCAGGGGTAGACTGAGGATGTTTAGGGGTAGGCTGAGCGTGTTTAGGGGTAGTCCGAGGGTGTTAAGCGGTAGGCTGAGGGTGTTTAGTGGTAGGCTAAGGGTGATTAGGGGGAGACTGAGGGTCTTTAGGGGGTGACAGAGGGTGTTTAGGGGTAGGCTGAGGGTGTCCAAGGGGAGACAGAGGGTGTTTAGTGGTAGGCTGAGTGTGTTTAGGGGCAGGCTGAGGTTGTCCAGGGGGAGACTGAGGGTGTTTAGGGGTAGGGTGAAGGTTTTTAGGGGTAGGCTGAGGGTGTTTAGGGGGAGACTGCGGATGTTTAGGGGGAGACTGAGGGTGTTTAGGGGTTGGCTGAGGGTGTTTAGTTGTAGGCTGAGTGTTTCAAGGGGGAGACTGAGGGTGTTTAGGGGTAGGCTGAGGGTGTTTATGGGAAGGCTGAGGGTGTTTAGGCGTAGGCTGAGGGTGTTTAGTGGTAGGCTGAGGATGTTTAGCTGTAGGCGGAGGGTGTTTAGGGGAGACTGAGAGTGTTTAGGGGTAGGCTGAGGGTGTTTAGGGGTAGGCTGAGGGTGTATAAGGGTAGGCTTAGGGTGTCCAGGGGGAGACTGAGGGTGTTTAGTGCTAGTCTGAGGGTGTTAAGGGGTAGGGTGAGGGTGTTTAGGGGTAGGCTGAGGGTGTTTAGGGGTAGGCTGAGGGTGTTTAGGGGGAGACTGAGGGTGTTTAGTGGTAGGCTGAGAGTGTTTAGGGGTAGGCTGAGGGTGTTTAGGTGTAGGCTGAGGGTGTTCAGGGGTAGACTGAGGATGTTAAGGGGTAGGCTGAGGGTGTTTAGGGGTAGTCCGAGGGTGTTAAGCGGTAGGCTGAGGGTGTTTAGGTGTAGGCTGAGGGTGTTTAGGGGCAGACCGAGGATGTTTAGGGGTGGGCTGAGGGTGTTTAGTGCGAGATTGAGGGTGTCTAGGTGTAGGCTGAGCGTGTTTAGGGGTAGGCTGAGGTTGTTTAGGGGTAGGCTGAAGGTGTTTAGGTGTAGGCTGAGGGTGTATAGGGGTAGGCTGAGTGTGTTTTGGGGTAGGCTGAGGGTCTCCAGGGGGAGACCTAGGGTGTTTAGGGGACGGCTGAGGGTGTTTAGGTGGATACTGAGGGTGTTTAGAGGTAGGCTAAGGGTGTATAGTGCTTGCCTAGGGTGTTTAGGGGTAGGCTGAGTGTGTTTAGGAGTAGGCTGAGGGTGTTTAGTTGTAGGCTAAGGGTGTTTAGGGGGAGACTGAGGGTGTTTAGGGGGAGACAGAGGGTATTTAGGGGTAGGCTGAGGGTGTTTCGGTGTAGACTGAGGTTGTTTAGGGGTAGGCTGAGGTTGTCCAGGGGGAGACTGAGGGTGTTTAGGGGTAGGGTGAGGGTGTTTAGGGGTAGGCTGAGGGTGTTTAGGGGGAGACTGATTGTGTTTAGGTGGAGACTGTGGGTGTTTAGGTGGAGACTGAGGGTGTTTAGGTGTAGGCTGAGGTGTTGAGGTGTAGGCGGACGTTTTTAGGGGTAGGCTGAGGGTGTTAAGGGGGAGACTGAGGCTGTTTGGTTGTAGGCTGAATGTGTTTAGGGGAGACTGAGGGTGTTAAGGGGTACACTGTGTGTCTTTAGTGTAGGCTGAGGGTGTTAAGGGGTATGTGAGGATGTTTAGGGGGAGACTGAGGGTGTTTAGGGGTTGCCTGAGGGTGTTCAGGGGTAGGCTGAGGGTGTTTAGGGGAGACTGAATGTGTCCAGGGGGAGACTGATGGAGTTTAGGGGTAGGCTGAGGCTGTCCAGGGGGAGTCTGAGGGTGTTTAGGGGTAGGCTGAGGGTGTTTATGGGGAGACTGAGCGTGTTTAATGATAGGCTGAGGGTGTTCAGGGGGAGACTGCGGGTGTTTAGTGGTAGGCTCAGGGTGTTTAGGGGTAGGCTGAGGGTGTTAAGTGGGAGACTGAGGGTGTTAAGGGGTAGGCTGAGGGTGTTAAGGAGGAGACTGAGGGTGTTTTGGGGTAGGCTGATGGTGTTAAGGAGGAGACTGAGGGTGTTTAGGGGTAGGCTGAGGGTGTTTAGGTGTAGGCTGAGGGTGTTTAGGGGTAGGCTGAGGGTGTTTAGGTGTAGGCTGAGGGTGTTTAGGGGTAGGCTGAGGGTGTTTATTGGAGACTGAGTGTGTTAAGGTGTACGCTGAGGCTGTATAGGGTAGGCTGAGTGTGTTAAGGGGTTAGCTGAGGGTGTTTAGGGAGAGACTGAGGGTTTTTAGGGGTAGGCTGAGGGTGTTAAGAGGGACACTGAGTGTGTTTAGGGGTAGGCTGAGGGTGCTAAGAAAGAGACTGAGGTGTTTAGGGGTAGGCTTAGGTTGTTTAGGATTAAGATGAGGGTGTTTAGGGGTAGGCTGACGGTGTTTAGGTATAGGCTGAGGGTGTATAGGGGTAGGCTGAGGGTTTTTAGGGGAGACTGAGGGTGATTAGGGGTAGGCTGAGGGTGTTTTAGCGTAGGCTGAGGGTGTCCAGGGGTTGCTGAGTGTGTTTAGGGGTAGGCTGAGGGTATTTTGGGGTAGGCTGAGGGTGTTTAGGGGTAGACTGAGGGTGTTTAGGTGTAGGCTGAAGGTGTTTAGGGGTAAGCTGCGGGTGGTTAGGGGTAGGCTGAGGGTGTTTAGGGGGAGACTGAGGGTGTCCAGGGGGGACTGATGGAGTTTAGGGGTAGGCTGAGGGTGTCCAGGGGGAGACTGAGGGTGTTTAGGGGTAGGCTGAGAGTGTTTAGGGGTAGGCTGAGGGTGATTAGGGGGCGACTGAGGGTGTCTAGGGGTACGCTGAGGGTGTTTAGTGGTAGGCTGAGGGTGTTTAGTGGTAGCCTGAGGCTGTATAGGGTAGGCTGAGGGTGTTTAGGGGTAGGCTGAGGGTGTTTAGGGGGAGACTGAGTGTGCCCAGGGGGAGACAGATGGTGTTTAGGGAAGGCTGAGGGTGTCCAGGGGGAGACTGAGGGTGTTTAGGGGTAGGCTGAGGGTGTTTAGGGGTAGGCTGAGGGTGTTTAGTTGTAGGCTGAGGGTGTTTAGGGGTAGGCTGTGGGTGTATAGGGGGAGACTGAGGGTGTTTAGGTGAAGGCCGAGGGTGTTTAGGGGTAGGCTGAGGATGTTTAGCGGTAGGCTGAGGGTGTTTAGGGGTAGGGTGAGGGTGTTTAGGGGTAGGCTGAGTGTGTTTAGTTGTAGGCTCAGGGTGTTTAGGGGGAGACTGAGGGTTTTTAGGGGTAGGCTGATGGTGTTTAGCGGTAGGATGAGGTTGTTTAGGGGTAGGCTGAGGTTGTCCAGGGGGAGACTGAGGGTGTTTAGGGGTAGGGTGAGGGTGTTTAGGGGTAGGCTGAGGGTGTTTAGGGGGAGACTGATGGTGTTTAGGTGGAGTCTGTGTGTGTTTAGGTGGAGACTGAGGGTGTTTAGGTGTAGGCTGAGGTGTTGAGGGGTAGGCGGATATTTTTAGGGGTAGGCTGAGGGTGTTTGGGGGAGACTGAGGCTGTTTGGTTGTAGGCTGAATGTGTTTAGGGGAGACTGAGGGTGTTAAGGGGTACGCTGAGTGTGTTTAGTGTAGGCTGAGGGTGTTAAGGGGTATGTGAGGGTATTTAGGGGTAGGCTTAGGGTTTTTTCGGGTAGGCTGAGGGTGTTTAGGGGGAGACTGAGGGTGTTTATGTGTAGGCTGAGGGTGTTTAGGGGTAGGCTGAGGGTGTTCAGGGGTAGGCTGAGGGTGTTTAGGGGGATACTGAGGGTGTCCAGGGGGAGACTGATGGAGTTTAGGGGTAGGCTGAGGCTGTCCAGGGGGAGTCTGAGGGTGTTTAGGGGTAGGCTGAGGGTGTTTATGGGGAGACTGAGGGTGTTTAATGGTAGGCTGAGGGTGTTCAGGGGGAGACTGCTGGTGTTTAGTGGTAGGCTCAGGGTGTTTAGGTGTAGGCTGAGGGTGTATAGGGGTAGGCTGAGGGTGTTTATTGGAGACTGAGAGTGTTAAGGTGTACGCTGAGAGTGTATAGGGTAGGCTGAGGGTGTTAAGGGGTAGGCTGAGGGTGTTTAGGGGGAGACTGAGGGTGTTTAGTGGTAGGCTGAGGGTGTTAAGGGGGAGACTGAGTGTGTTTAGGGGTAGGCTGAGGGTGCTAAGAAAGAGACTGAGGGTGTTTAGGGGTAGGCTTAGTTTGTTTAGGGTTAAGATGAGGGTGTTTAGGGGTAGGCTAATGGTGTTTAGGTGTAGGCTGAGGGTGTATAGGGGTAGGCTGAGGGTTTTTAGGGGAGACTCAGGGTGATTAGGGGTAGGCTGAGTGTGTTTTAGCGTAGGCTGATGGTGTCCAGCGGTTGCTGAGTGTGTTTAGGGGTAGGCTGAGGGTATTTTGGGGTAGGCTGAGGGTGTTTAGGGGTAGGCTGAGGGTGTTTAGGTGTAGGCTGAAGGTGTTTAGGGGTTGGCTGCGGGTGGTTAAGGGTAGGCTGAGGGTGTTTAGGGGGTGACTGAGTGTGTCCAGGGGGAGACTGATGGAGTTTAGGGGTAGGCTGAAGGGTGTCCAGGGGGAGACTGAGGGTGTTTAGGGGTAGGCTGAGAGTGTTTATGGGTAGGCTGATGGTGATTAGGGGGCGACTGAGGGTGTCCAGGGGTAGGCTGAGGGTGTTTAGTGGTAGCCTGAGGGTGTATAGGGTAGGCTGAGGGTGTTTAGGGGTAGGCTGAGGGTGTTTAGGTGTAGGCTGAGGGTGTTTATGGGTAGGCTGTGGGTGTATAGGGGCAGACTGAGGGAGTTTAGGTGAAGGCCGAGGGTGTTTAGGGGTTGGCTGAGGATGTTTAGCGGTACGCTGAGGGTGTTTAGGGGTAGGGTGAGTGTGTTTAGGGGTAGGCTGAGTGTGTTTAGGAGTAGGCTGAGGGTGTTTAGTGGTAGGCTAAGGGTGATTAGGGGGAGACTGAGGGTCTTTAGGGGGAGACAGAGGGTGTTTAGGGGTAGGCTGAGGGTGTCCAAGGGGAGACAGAGGGTGTTTAGTGGTAGGCTGAGCGTGTTTAGGGGGAGACTGAGAGTGTTTAGGGGGAGACAGAGGGTGTTTAGGGGTAGGCTGAGGGTGTTTAGGTGTAGACTGAGGTTGTTTAGAGGCAGGCTGAGGTTGTCCAGGGGGAGACTGAGGGTGTTTAGGGGTAGGGTGAGGGTGTTTAGGGGTAGGCTGAGGGTGTTTAGGGGGAGACTGCGGATGTTTAGGGGGAGACTGAGGGTGTTTAGGGGTTGGCTGAGGGTGTTTAGTTGTAGGCTGAGTGTTTCAAGGGGGAGACTGAGGGTGTTTAGTGGTAGGCTGAGGGTGTTTAGGGGTAGGCTAAGTGTGTCCAGGGGGAGACTGAGAGTGTTTAGGGGAGAATGAGGGTGTTTAGGGGTGGGCTGAGGGTGTTTATGGGAAGGCTGAGGGTGTTTAGGCGTAGGCTGAGGGTGTTTAGCTGTAGGCGGAGGGTGTTTAGGGGAGACTGAGAGTGTTTAGGGGTTGGCTGAGGGTGTTTAGGTGCAGGCTGAGTGTGTTTAGGTGTAGGCTGAGGGTGTATAAGTGTAGGCTTAGGGTGTCCAGGGGGAGACTGAGGGTGTTTAGTGCTAGTCTGAGGGTGTTTAGGGGTAGGGTGAGGGTATTTAGGGGTAGGCTGAGGGTGTTTAGGGGTAGGCTGAGGGTGTTTAGGGGGAGACTGAGGGTGTTTAGTGGTAGGCTGAGAGTGTTTTGGGGTAGGCTGAGGGTGTTTAGGTGTAGGCTGAGGGTGTTCAGGGGTAGACTGAGGATGTTAAGGGGTAGGCTGAGGGTGTTTAGGGGTAGTCCGAGGGTGTTAAGCGGTAGGCTGAGGGTGTTTAGGTGTAGGCTGAGGGTGTTTAGGGGCAGACCGAGGATGTTTAGAGGTGGGCTGAGGGTGTTTTAGGGTAGTCTGAGGGTGTTTAGTGCGAGATTGAGGGTGTCTAGGTGTAGGCTGAGCGTGTTTAGGGGTAGGCTGAGGTTGTTTAGGGGTAGGCTGAAGGTGTTTAGGTGTAGGCTGAGGGTGTATAGGGGTAGGCTGAGTGTGTTTTGGGGTAGGCTGAGGGTCTCCAGGGGGAGACCTAGGGTGTTTAGGAGACGGCTGAGGGTGTTTAGGTGGATACTGAGGGTGTTTAGAGGTAGGCTAAGGGTGTATAGTGCTTGCCTAGGGTGTTTAGGGGTAGGCTGAGTGTGTTTAGGAGTAGGCTGAGGGTGTTTAGTTGTAGGCTAAGGGTGGTTAGGGGGAGACTGAGGGTGTTTAGGGGGAGACAGAGGGTATTTAGGGGTAGGCTGAGGGTGTTTCGGTGTAGACTGAGGTTGTTTAGGGGTAGGCTGAGGTTGTCCAGGGGGAGACTGAGGGTGTTTAGGGGTAGGGTGAGGGTGTTTAGGGGTATGCTGATGGTGTTTAGTGGGAGACTGAGGGTGTTTAGGGGTAGGGTGAGGGTGTTTAGGGGTATGCTGAGGGTGGTTAGGGGGAGACTGCGGATGTTTAGGGGGAGACTGAGGGTGTTTAGGGGTTGCCTGAGGTTGTTTAGTTGTAGGCTGTGTGTTTCCAGGGGGAGACTGAGGGTGTTTAGTGGTAGGCTGAGGGTGTTTAGGGGTAGGCTGAGGGTGTTCAGGGGTAGGCTAAGTGTGTCCGGGGGAGACTGAGGGTGTTTAGGGGTAGTCTGAGGGTATTTAGGTGTAGGCTGAGGGTTTTTTGGGGTAGGCTGAGGGTGTATAGGGGGAGACTGATGGTTTTTAGGTGTAGACTGAGGGTGTTTAGGGGTAGGCTGAGGGTGTTTAGTTGTAGGCTGCGTGTGTTTAGGGGAGACTGAGGGTGTCCAGGAGGAGACTGAGGGTGTTCAGTGGTAGACTGAGCGTGTTTAGGGGTAGGCTGATGGTGTATAGGGGTAGGTTGAGGGTGTTTATGGGTTGGCTGAGGGTGTTTAGGGGGAGACTGAGGGTGTCCAGGGGGAGACTGATGGAGTTTAGGGGTAGGCTGATGGTGTCCAGGGGGAGACTGAGGGTGTTTATGGGTAGGCTGAGGGTGTTTAGGGAGAGACTAAGGGTGTCCAGGGGGAGACTGAGGGTGTTTAGTGGTAGCCTGAGGGTGTATAGGGGTAGGTTGAGGGTGTTTATGGGTAGGCTGTGGGTGTCCAGGGGGAGACTGAGGGTGTTTAGGTGAAGGCTGAGGGTGTTTAGGGGTAGGCTGAGGGTGTTTATGGGTAGGCTGAGGTAGCCCAGGGGTAGGCTGACGGTGTTTTGTGGTAGGCTGATGGTGTTTAGGAGTAGTCTGAGTGTGTTTAGGGGTAGGCTGATGGTGTTTAGGTGTAGGCTGAGGCTGTTTAGGGGTAGGCTGAGGGTGTTCAGGGGGAGACTGAGGGTGTCCAGAGGAGACTGAGTGTGTTTAGGGGGAGACTGAGGGTGTCCACGGGGAGACTGAGGGTGTTTAGGGGTAGGCTGAGGGTGTTTAGGGGTGGGCTGAGAGTGTTTATGGGGAGACTGAGGGTGTTTAGGGGTCGGCTGAGGGTGTTTAAGTGTAGGCTGAGGGTTTTTAGGGGTAGGCTGAGGGTGTTTAGGTGTAGGCTGAGTGTGTTTAGGTGTAGGCTGAGGGTGTATAAGGGTAGGCTTAGGGTGTCCAGGGGTAGGCTGAGGGTGTTTAGGGGTAGGCTGAGGGTGTTTAGGGGTAGGCTGAGGGTGTTTAGGGGGAGACTGAGGGTGTTTAGTGGTAGGCTGAGAGTGTTTAGGGGTAGGCTGAGGGTATTTAGGGTTAGACTGAGGGTGTTTATGAGTAGGCTGAGGGTGTTTAGGTGTAGGCTGAGGGTGTTTAGGTGTAGGCTGATGTTGTTTAGGGGTAGGCTGAGGGTGTTTAGGTGTAGGCTGAGGGTGTTTAGGTGTAGGCTGAGGGTGTTTATGGGTAGGCTGAGGGTGTTTAGGGGTAGGCTGAGGGTGTTTAGGGGGAGACTGAGGGTTCCAGGGGTAGACTGAGGATGTTTAGGGGTAGGCTGAGGGTGTTTAGGGGGAGACAGAGGGTGTTTAGGGGTAGGCTGAGGGTGTCCAAGGGGAGACAGAGGGTGTTTAGGGGTAGGCTGAGGGTGTTTAGGTATAGACTGAGGTTGTTTAGGGGCAGGCTGAAGTTGTCCAGGGGGAGACTGAGGGTGTTTAGGGGTAGGCTGAGGGTGTTTATGGGAAGGCTGAGGGTGTTTAGGTGTAGGCTGAGGGTGTATAAGGGTAGCCTTAGGGTGTCCAGGGGGAGACTGAGGGTGTTTAGTGCTAGTCTGAGGGTGTTTAGGGGTAGGGTGAGGGTGTTTAGGGGTAGGCTGAGGGTGTTTAGGGGAAGGCTGAGGGTGTTTAGGGGGAGACTGAGGGTGTTTAGTGGTAGGCTGAGGGTGTTTAGGGGTAGGCTGAGGGTGTTTAGGTGTAGGCTGAGGGTGTTCAGGGGTAGACTGAGGATGTTAAGGGGTAGGCTGAGGGTGTTTAGGGGTAGGCTGATGGTGTTTAGTGCGAGATTGAGGGTGTCTAGGTGTAGGCTGAGCGTGTTTAGGGGTAGGCTGAGGTTGTTTAGGGGTAGGCTGAAGGTGTTTAGGTGGAGGCTGAGGGTGTATAGGGGTAGGCTGAGTGTGTTTTGGGGTAGGCTGAGGGTCTCCAGGGGGAGACCTAGGGTGTTTAGGGGACGGCTGAGGGTGTTTAGGTGGATACTGAGGGTGTTTTGAGGTTGGCTAAGGGTGTATAGTGCTTGCCTAGGGTGTTTAGGGGTAGGCTGAGTGTGTTTAGGAGTAGGCTGAGGGTGTTTAGTTGTAGGCTAAGGGTCTTTAGGGGGAGACTGAGGGTGTTTAGGGGGAGACAGAGGGTATTTAGGGGTAGGCTGAGGGTGTTTAGGTGTAGACTGAGGTTGTTTAGGGGTAGGCTGAGGGTGTTTAGGGGTAGGCTGAGGTTGTCCAGGGGGAGACTGAGGGTGTTTTGCGTTAGCGTGAGGGTGTTTAGGGGTATGCTGATGGTGTTTAGGGGGAGACTGAGGGTGTTTAGGGGTAGGGTGAGGGTGTTTAGGGGTATGCTGAGGGTGTTTAGGGGGAGACTGCGGATGTTTAGGGGGAGACTGAGGGTGTTTAGGGGTTGCCTGAGGGTGTTTAGTTGTAGGCTGAGTGTTTCCAGGGGGAGACTGAGGGTGTTTAGTGGTAGGCTGAGGGTGTTTAGGGGTAGGCTGAGGGTCTTTAGTGGTAGGCTAAGTGTGTCCGGGGGAGACTGAGGGTGTTTAGGGGTAGTCTGAGGGTATTTAGGTGTAGGCTGAGGGTTTTTTGGGGTAGGCTGAGGGTGTATAGGGGGAGACTGATGGTTTTTAGGTGTAGACTGAGGGTGTTTAGGGGTAGGCTGAGGGTGTTTAGGGGTAGGCTGAGGGTGTTTATGTGGAGACTGAGGGTGTTCAGGTGTAGGCTGAGGTGTTGAGGGGTAGACGGAGGTTGTTTAGCGGGAGACTGAGGGTTTTTAGGGATAGGCTGAGGGTGTTTAGGGTTAGGCTAAGGGTGTTTAGGGGGAGACTGAGTTTGTTTAGGGGGAGACTGAGGGTGTTTAGGGTAGGCTGAGGGTGTTTTAGGGTAGGCTGAGTGAGTCCAGGGGGAGACTGAGGGTGTTTAGGGGTAGGCTGAGGGTGTTTAGGGGTAGGCTGGGGGTGTTTATGTGTAGGCTGAGGGTGTTTAGAGGTAGGCTGTGGGTGTATAGGGGGAGACAGAGGGTGTTTAGGTGAAGGCCGAGGGTGTTTAGGGGTAGGCTGAGGATGTTTAGCGGTAGGCTGAGGGTGTTTAGGGGTAGGGTGAGGGTGTTTAGGTGTAGACTGAGGTTGTTTAGGGGCAGGCTGAGGTTGTCCAGGGGGAGACTGAGGGTGTTTAGGGGTAGGCTGAGGGTGTTTAGGGGGAGACTGAGGGTGTTTAGGGGGAGACTGAGGGTGTTTAGTTGTAGGCTGACTGTTTCAAGGGGGAGACTGAGGGTGTTTAGGGGTAGGCTGAGGGTGTTTAGGGGTAGGCTGAGGGTGTTTAGGGGGAGACTGAGGGTGTTTAGGGGGAGACTGAGGGTGTTTAGTTGTAGGCTGACTGTTTCAAGGGGGAGACTGAGGGTGTTTAGGGGAGAACGAGGGTGTTTATGGGAAGGCTGAGGGTGTTTAGGCGTAGGCTGAGGGTGTCCAGGGGGAGACTGAGGGTGTTTAGGGGGAGACTGAGGATGTCCAGGGGTAGGCTGAGGATGTTTAGGGGTAGGCTGAGGATGTTTAGGGGTAGGCTGAGAGTTTTTAGGGGTAGGCTGAGGGTGTTAAGGGGTAGGCTGAGGGTGTTTAGGGGGAGACTGAGGGTGTTTAGTGGTAGGCTGAGGGTGTTTTGGTGTAGGCTGAGGGTGTTTATGTGGAGACTGAGGGTGTTCAGGTGTAGGCTGAGGTGTTGAGGTGTAGACGGAGGGTGTTTAGGGGTTGGCTGAGGGTCTCCAGGGGGAGACTTAGGGTGTTAAGTGGTAGGCTGAGGGTGTTTAGGAGGAGACTGTGGGTGTTTAGATGTAGGCTAAGGGTGTTTAGCGGGAGACTGAGGGTTTTTAGGGATAGGCTGAGGGTGTTTAGGGTTAGGCTAAGGGTGTTTAGGGGGAGACTGAGTTTGTTTAGGGGGAGACTGAGGGTGTTTAGGGTAGTCTGAGGGTGTTTTAGGGTAGGCTGAGTGAGTCCAGGGGTAGGCTGAGGGTGTTTAGGGGTATGCTGAGGGTGTTTAGGGGTAGGCTGAGGGTGTTTAGGGGTAGGCTGAAGGTGTTTAGGTGTAGGCTGAGGGTGTATAGGGGTAGGCTGAGTGTGTTTTGGGGTAGGCTGAGGGTCTCCAGGGGGAGACCTAGGGTGTTTAGGGGACGGCTGAGGGTGTTTAGGTGGATACTGAGGGTGTTTAGAGGTAGGCTAAGGGTGTATAGTGCTTGCCTCGGGTGTTTACGGGTAGGCTGAGTGTGTTTAGGAGTAGGCTGAGGGTGTTTAGTTGTAGGCTAAGGGTGTTTAGGGGGAGACTGAGTGTGTTTAGGGGGAGACAGAGGGTATTTAGGGGTAGGCTGAGGGTTTTTTGGGGTAGGCTGAGGGTGTATAGGGGGAGACTGATGGTTTTTAGGTGTAGACTGAGGGTGTTTAGTGGTAGGCTGAGGATGTTTAGGGGTAGGCTGAGGGTGTTTAGGGGAGACTGAGAGTGTTTAGGGGTCAGCTGAGGGTGTTTAGGTGCAGGCTGAGTGTGTTTAGGTGTTGGCTGAGGGTGTATAAGGGTAGGCTTAGGGTGTCCAAGGGGAGACTGAGGGTGTTTGGTGCTAGTCTGAGGGTGTTTAGGGGTAGGCTGAGAGTTTTTAGGGGTAGGCTGAGGGTGTTTAGGGGTAGGCTGAGGGTGTTCAGGGGTAGACTGAGGATGTTAAGGGGTAGGCTGAGGGTGTTTAGGGGTAGTCCGAGGGTGTTAAGCGGTAGGCTGAGGGTGTTTAGGTGTAGGCTGAGGGTGTTTAGGGGTAGACCGAGGATGTTTAGGGGTAGGCTGAGGGTGATTTAGGGTAGGCTGATGGTGTTTAGTGCGAGATTGAGGGTGTCTAGGTGTAGGCTGAAGGTGTTTTGGTGTAGGCTGAGGGTGTTTATGTGGAGACTGAGGGTGTTTAGGGGTAGGCTGAGGGTGTTTAGGTGTAGGCTGGCGGTGTTTATGTGGAGACTGAGGGTGTTCAGGTGTAGGCTGAGGTGTTGAGGGGTAGACGGAGGTTGTTTAGGGGTTGGCTGAGGGTCTCCAGGGGGAGACTTAGGGTGTTAAGTGGTAGGCTGAGGGTGTTTAGGAGGAGACTGTGGGTGTTTAGATGTAGGCTAAGTGTGTTTAGCGGGAGACTGAGGGTTTTTAGGGATAGGCTGAGGGTGTTTAGGGTTAGGCTAAGGGTGTTTAGGGGGAGACTGAGTTTGTTTAGGGGGAGACTGAGGGTGTTTAGGGTAGGCTGAGGGTGTTTTAGGGTAGGCTGAGTGAGTCCAGGGGTAGGCTGAGGGTGTTTAGGGGTATGCTGAGGGTGTTTAGGGGTAGGCTGAGGGTGTTTAGGTGTAGCCTGAGGGTGTTTAGAGGTAGGCTGAGGGTGTTTAGGTGTAGACTGAGGTTGTTTAGGGGCAGGCTGAGGTTGTCCAGGGGGAGACTGAGGGTGTTTAGGTGAAGGCCGAGGGTGTTTAGGGGTAGGCTGAGGATGTTTAGCTGTAGGCTGAGGGTGCTTAGGGGCAGGCTGAGGTTGTCAAGGGGGAGACTGAGGGTGTTTAAGGGTAGGCTGAGGGTGTTTAGGGGTAGGCTGAGGGTGTTTAGGGGAGACTGAGGGTGTTTAGGGGTAGGCTGAGGGTGTTTAGGGGTAGGCTGAGGGTGTTTAGTTGTAGGCTGAGTGTTTCAAGGGGGAGACTGAGGGTGTTTAGTGGTAGGCTTTGGGTGTTTAGGGGTAGGCTGAGGATGTTTAGGGGGAGACTGAGGGTGTTTAGTTGTAGGCTGAGTGTGTCCAGGGGGAGACTGAGAGTGTTTAGGGGAGAATGAGGGTGTTTATGGGAAGGCTGAGGGTGTTTATGGGAAGGCTGAGGGTGTTTAGCTGTAGGCGGAGGGTGTTTAGGGGTAGGCTGAGGGTGTTTAGGTGTAGGCTGAGGGTGTATAAGGGTAGGCTTAGGGTGTCCAGGGGGAGACTGAGGGTGTTTAGGGGTAGGGTGAGGGTGTTTAGGGGTAGTCTGAGGGTGTTTAGGGGTAGGGTGAGGGTGTTTAGGGGTAGGCTGAGGGTGTTTAGGGGTAGGCTGAGGGTGTTTAGGGGTAGGGTGAGGGTGTTTAGGGGTAGTCTGAGGGTGTTTAGGGGTAGGGTGAGGGTGTTTAGGGGTAGGCTGAGGGTGTTTAGGGGTAGGCTGAGGGTGTTTAGGGGGAGACTGAGGGTGTTTAGTGGTAGGCTGAGGGTGTTTAGGGGTAGGCTGAGGGTGTTTAGGTGTAGGCTGAGGGTGTTCAGGGGTAGACTGAGGATGTTAAGGGGTAGGCTGAGCGTGTTTAGGGGTAGTCCGAGGGTGTTAAGCGGTAGGCTGAGGGTGTTTAGGTGTAGGCTGAGGGTGTTTAGCGGTAGACCGAGGATGTTTAGGGGTAGGCTGAGGGTGTTTAGTGCGAGATTGAGGGTGTCTAGGTGTAGGCTGAGCGTGTTTAGGGGTAGGCTGAGGTTGTTTAGGGGTAGGCTGAAGGTGTTTAGGTGTAGGCTGAGGGTGTATAGGGGTAGGCTGAGTGTGTTTTGGGGTAGGCTGAGGGTCTCCAGGGGGAGACCTAGGGTGTTTAGGGGACGGCTGAGGGTGTTTAGGTGGATACTGAGGGTGTTTAGAGGTAGGCTAAGGGTGTATAGTGCTTGCCTAGGGTGTTTAGGGGTAGGCTGAGTGTGTTTAGGAGTAGGCTGAGGGTGTTTAGTTGTAGGCTAAGGGTGTTTAGGGGGAGACTGAGGGTGTTTAGGGGGAGACAGAGGGTATTTAGAGGTAGGCTGAGGGTGTTTAGGTGTAGACTGAGGTTGTTTAGGGGTAGGCTGAGGTTGTCCAGGGGGAGACTGAGGGTGTTTTGCGGTAGCGTGAGGGTGTTTAGGGGTATGCTGATGGTGTTTAGGGGGAGACTGAGGGTGTTTAGGGGTAGGGTGAGGGTGTTTAGGGGTATGCTGAGGGTGTTTAGGGGGAGACTGCGGATGTTTAGGGGGAGACTGAGGGTGTTTAGGGGTTGCCTGAGGGTGTTTAGTTGTAGGCTGAGTGTTTCCAGGGGGAGACTGAGGGTGTTTAGTGGTAGGCTGAGGGTGTTTAGGGGTAGGCTGAGGGTGTTTAGGGGTAGGCTAAGTGTGTCCGGGGGAGACTCAGGGTGTTTAGGGGTAGTCTGAGGGTATTTAGGTGTAGGCTGAGGGTGTTTAGGTGTAGGCTGAGGGTGTTCAGGGGTAGACTGAGGATGTTAAGGGGTAGGCTGAGGGTGTTTAGGGGTAGTCCGAGGGTGTTAAGCGGTAGGCTGAGGGTGTTTAGGTGTAGGCTGAGGGTGTTTAGGGGTAGACCGAGGATGTTTAGGGGTAGGCTGAGGGTGATTTAGGGTAGGCTGAGGGTGTTTAGTTCGAGATTGAGGGTGTCTAGCTGTAGGCTGAGCGTGTTTAGGGGTAGGCTGAGGTTGTTTAGGGGTAGGCTGAAGGTGTTTAGGTGTAGGCTGAGGGTGTTTATGTGGAGACTGAGGGTGTTCAGGTGTAGGCTGAGGTGTTGAGGGGTAGACGGAGGGTGTTTAGGGGTTGGCTGAGGGTCTCCAGGGGGAGACTTAGGGTGTTAAGTGGTAGGCTGAGGGTGTTTAGGAGGAGACTGTGGGTGTTTAGATGTAGGCTAAGGGTGTTTAGCGGGAGACTGAGGGTTTTTAGGGATAGGCTGAGGGTGTTTAGGGTTAGGCTAAGGGTGTTTAGCGGGAGACTGAGGGTGTTTAGGGATAGGCTGAGGGTGTTTAGGGTTAGGCTGAGGGTGTTTAGGGGGAGACTGAGTTTGTTTAGGGGGAGACTGAGGGTGTTTAGGGTAGGCTGAGGGTGTTTTAGGGTAGGCTGAGTGAGTCCAGGGGTAGGCTGAGGGTGTTTAGGAGTATGCTGAGGGTGTTTAGGGGTAGGCTGAGGGTGTTTAGGTGTAGGCTGAGGGTGTTTAGAGGTAGGCTGTGGGTGTATAGGGGGAGACTGAGGGTGTTTAGGTGAAGGCCGAGGGTGTTTAGGGGTAGGCTGAGGATGTTTAGCGGTAGGCTGAGGGTGTTTAGGGGTATTGTGAGGGTGTTTAGGTGTAGACTGAGGTTGTTTAGGGGCAGGCTGAGGTTGTCCAGGGGGAGACTGAGGGTGTTTAGGGGTAGGGTGAGGGTGTTTAGGGGTAGGCTGAGGGTGTTTAGGGGTAGGCTGAGTGTGTTTTGGGGTAGGCTGAGGGTCTCCAGGGGGAGACCTAGGGTGTTTAGGGGACGGCTGAGGGTGTTTAGGTGGATACTGAGGGTGTTTAGAGGTAGGCTAAGGATGTATAGTGCTTGCCTAGGGTGTTTAGGGGTAGGCTGAGTGTGTTTAGGAGTAGGCTGAGGGTGTTTAGTTGTAGGCTAAGGGTGTTTAGGGGGAGACTGAGGGTGTTTAGGGGGAGACAGAGGGTATTTAGGGGTAGGCTGAGGGTGTTTAGGTGTAGACTGAGGTTGTTTAGGGGTAGGCTGAGGTTGTCCAGGGGGAGACTGAGGGTGTTTTGCGGTAGCGTGAGGGTGTTTAGGGGTATGCTGATGGTGTTTAGGGGGAGACTGAGGGTGTTTAGGGGTAGGGTGAGGGTGTTTAGGGGTATGCTGAGGGTGTTTAGGGGGAGACTGCGGATGTTTAGGGGGAGACTGAGGGTGTTTAGGGGTTGCCTGAGGGTGTTTAGTTGTAGGCTGAGTGTTTCCAGGGGGAGACTGAGGGTGTTTAGTGGTAGGCTGAGGGTGTTTAGGGGTAGGCTGAGGGTGTTTAGGGGTAGGCTGAGGGTGTTTATGTGGAGACTGAGGGTGTTCAGGTGTAGGCTGAGGTGTTGAGGGGTAGACGGAGGTTGTTTAGGGGTTGGCTGAGGGTCTCCAGGGGGAGACTTAGGGTGTTAAGTGGTAGGCTGAGGGTGTTTAGGAGGAGACTGTGGGTGTTTAGATGTAGGCTAAGGGTGTTTAGCGGGAGACTGAGGGTTTTTAGGGATAGGCTGAGGGAGTTTAGGGGTAGGCTAAGGGTGTTTAGGGGGAGAGTGAGTTTGTTTAGGGGGAGACTGAGGGTGTTTAGGGTAGGCTGAGGGTGTTTTAGGGTAGGCTGAGTGAGTCCAGGGGTAGGCTGAGGGTGTTTAGGGGTAGGCTGAGGGTGTTTAGGGGTAGGCTGGGGGTGTTTAGGTGTAGGCTGAGGGTGTTTTGAGGTAGGCTGTGGGTGTTTAGGGGTAGGCTGAGTGTGTTTTGGTGTAGGCTGAGGGTCTCCAGGGGGAGACCTAGGGTGTTTAGGGGACGGCTGAGGGTGTTTAGGTGGATACTGAGGGTGTTTAGAGGTAGGCTAAGGGTGTATAGTGCTTGCCTAGGGTGTTTAGGGGTAGGCTGAGTGTGTTTAGGAGTAGGCTGAGGGTGTTTAGTTGTAGGCTAAGGGTGTTTAGGGGGAGACTGAGGGTGTTTAGGGGGAGACAGAGGGTATTTAGGGGTAGGCTGAGGGTTTTTTGGGGTAGGCTGAGGGTGTATAGGGGGAGACTGATGGTTTTTAGGTGTAGACTGAGGGTGTTTAGGGGTAGGCTGAGGGTGTTTAGGGGTAGGCTGAGGGTGTTTAGGGGTAGTCCGAGGGTGTTAAGCGGTAGGCTGAGGGTGTTTAGGTGTAGGCTGAGGGTGTTTAGGGGTAGACCGAGGATGTTTAGGGGTAGGCTGAGGGTGATTTAGGGTAGGCTGATGGTGTTTAGTGCGAGATTGAGGGTGTCTAGGTGTAGGCTGAGCGTGTTTAGGGGTAGGCTGATGTTGTTTAGGGGTAGGCTGAAGGTGTTTTGGTGTAGGCTGAGGGTGTTTATGTGGAGACTGAGGGTGTTCAGGTGTAGGCTGAGGTGTTGAGGGGTAGACGGAGGGTGTTTAGGGGTTGGCTGAGGGTCTCCAGGGGGAGACTTAGGGTGTTAAGTGGTAGGCTGAGGGTGTTTAGGAGGAGACTGTGGGTGTTTAGATGTAGGCTAAGGGTGTTTAGCGGGAGACTGAGGGTTTTTAGGGATAGGCTGAGGGTGTTTAGGGTTAGGCTAAGGGTGTTTAGGGGTAGACTGAGTTTGTTTAGGGGGAGACTGAGGGTGTTTAGGGTAGGCTGAGGGTGTTTTAGGGTAGGCTGAGTGAGTCCAGGGGTAGGCTGAGGGTGTTTAGGGGTATGCTGAGGGTGTTTAGGGGTAGGCTGAGGGTGTTTAGGTGTAGGCTGAGGGTGTTTAGAGGTAGGCTGAGGGTGTTTAGGTGTAGACTGAGGTTGTTTAGGGGCAGGCTGAGGTTGTCCAGGGGGAGACTGAGGGTGTTTAGGTGAAGGCCGAGGGTGTTTAGGGGATGGCTGAGGATGTTTAGCTGTAGGCTGAGGGTGTTTAGGGGCAGGCTGAGGTTGTCCAGGGGGAGACTGAGGGTGTTTAGGGGTAGGGTGAGGGTGTTTAGGGCTGGGCTGAGGGTGTTTAGGGGAGACTGAGGGTGTTTAGGGGTAGGCTGAGGGTGTTTAGGGGTAGGCTGAGGATGTTTAGGGGGAGACTGAGGGTGTTTAGTTGTAGGCTGAGTGTGTCCAGCGGGAGACTGAGAGTGTTTGGGAAAGAATTAGGGTGTTTATGGGAAGGCTGAGGGTGTTTATGGGAAGGCTGAGGGTGTTTATGGGAAGGCTGAGGGTGTTTAGCTGTAGGCGGAGGGTGTTTAGGGGTAGGCTGAGGGTGTTTAGGTGTAGGCTGAGGGTGTATAAGGGTAGGCTTAGTGTGTCCAGGGGGAGACTGAGGGTGTTTAGGGGTAGGGTGAGGGTGTTTAGGGGTAGTCTGAGGGTGTTTAGTGGTAGGGTGAGAGTGTTTAGGGGTAGGCTGAGGGTGTTTAGGGGTAGGCTGAGGGTGTTTAGGGGTAGGGTGAGGGTGTTTAGGGGTAGTCTGAGGGTGTTTAGGGGTAGGGTGAGGGTGTTTAGGGGTAGGCTGAGGGTGTTTACGGGTAGGCTGAGGGTGTTTAGGGGGAGACTGAGGGTGTTTAGTGGTAGGCTGAGGGTGTTTAGGGGTAGGCTGAGGGTGTTTAGGTGTAGGCTGAGGGTGTTCAGGGGTAGACTGAGGATGTTAAGGGGTAGGCTGAGCGTGTTTAGGGGTAGTCCGAGGGTGTTAAGCGGTAGGCTGAGGGTGTTTAGGTGTAGGCTGAGGGTGTTTAGGGGTAGACCGAGGATGTTTAGGGGTAGGCTGAGGGTGTTTAGTGCGAGATTGAGGGTGTCTAGGTGTAGGCTGAGCGTGTTTAGGGGTAGGCTGAGGTTGTTTAGGGGTAGGCTGAAGGTGTTTAGGTGTAGGCTGAGGGTGTATAGGGGTAGGCTGAGTGTGTTTTGGGGTAGGCTGAGGGTCTCCAGGGGGAGACCTAGGGTGTTTAGGGGACGGCTAAGGGTGTTTAGGTGGATACTGAGGGTGTTTAGAGGTAGGCTAAGGGTGTATAGTGCTTGCCTAGGGTGTTTAGGTGTAGGCTGAGTGTGTTTAGGAGTAGGCTGAGGGTGTTTAGTTGTAGGCTAAGGGTGTTTAGGGGGAGACTGAGGGTGTTTAGGGGGAGACAGAGGGTATTTAGGGGTAGGCTGAGGGTGTTTAGGTGTAGACTGAGGTTGTTTAGGGGTAGGCTGAGGTTGTCCAGGGGGAGACTGAGGGTGTTTTGCGGTAGCGTGAGGGTGTTTAGGGGTATGCTGATGGTGTTTAGGGGGAGACTGAGGGTGTTTAGGGGTAGGGTGAGGGTGTTTAGGGGTATGCTGAGGGTGTTTAGGGGGAGACTGCGGATGTTTAGGGGGAGACTGAGGGTGTTTAGGGGTTGCCTGAGAATGTTTAGTTGTAGGCTGAGTGTTTCCAGGGGGAGACTGAGGGTGTTTAGTGGTAGGCTGAGGGTGTTTAGGGGTAGGCTGAGGGTGTTTAGGGGTAGGCTAAGTGTGTCCGGGGGAGACTCAGGGTGTTTAGGGGTAGTCTGAGGGTATTTAGGTGTAGGCTGAGGGTGTTTAGGTGTAGGCTGAGGGTGTTCAGGGGTAGACTGAGGATGTTAAGGGGTAGGCTGAGGGTGTTTAGGGGTAGTCCGAGGGTGTTAAGCGGTAGGCTGAGGGTGTTTAGGTGTAGGCTGAGGGTGTTTAGGGGTAGACCGAGGATGTTTAGGGGTAGGCTGAGGGTGATTTAGGGTAGGCTGAGGGTGTTTAGTTCGAGATTGAGGGTGTCTAGCTGTAGGCTGAGCGTGTTTAGGGGTAGGCTGAGGTTGTTTAGGGGTAGGCTGAAGGTGTTTAGGTGTAGGCTGAGGGTGTTTATGTGGAGACTGAGGGTGTTCAGGTGTAGGCTGAGGTGTTGAGGGGTAGACGGAGGGTGTTTAGGGGTTGGCTGAGGGTCTCCAGGGGGAGACTTAGGGTGTTAAGTGGTAGGCTGAGGGTGTTTAGGAGGAGACTGTGGGTGTTTAGATGTAGGCTAAGGGTGTTTAGCGGGAGACTGAGGGTTTTTAGGGATAGGCTGAGGGTGTTTAGGGTTAGGCTAAGGGTGTTTAGGGGGAGACTGAGTTTGTTTAGGGGGAGACTGAGGGTGTTTAGGGTAGGCTGAGGGTGTTTTAGGGTAGGCTGAGTGAGTCCAGGGGTAGGCTGAGGGTGTTTAGGAGTATGCTGAGGGTGTTTAGGGGTAGGCTGAGGGTGTTTAGGTGTAGGCTGAGGGTGTTTAGAGGTAGGCTGTGGGTGTATAGGGGGAGACTGAGGGTGTTTAGGTGAAGGCCGAGGGTGTTTAGGGGTAGGCTGAGGATGTTTAGCGGTAGGCTGAGGGTGTTTAGGGGTAGGGTGAGGGTGTTTAGATGTAAACTGAGGTTGTTTAGGGGCAGGCTGAGGTTGTCCAGGGGGAGACTGAGGGTGTTTAGGGGTAGGGTGAGGGTGTTTAGGGGTAGGCTGAGGGTGTTTAGGGGTAGGCTGAGTGTGTTTTGGGGTAGGCTGAGGGTCTCCAGGGGGAGACCTAGGGTGTTTAGGGGACGGCTGAGGGTGTTTAGGTGGATACTGAGGGTGTTTAGAGGTAGGCTAAGGATGTATAGTGCTTGCCTAGGGTGTTTAGGGGTAGGCTGAGTGTGTTTAGGAGTAGGCTGAGGGTGTTTAGTTGTAGGCTAAGGGTGTTTAGGGGGAGACTGAGGGTGTTTAGGGGGAGACAGAGGGTATTTAGGGGTAGGCTGAGGGTGTTTAGGTGTAGACTGAGGTTGTTTAGGGGTAGGCTGAGGTTGTCCAGGGGGAGACTGAGGGTGTTTTGCGGTAGCGTGAGGGTGTTTAGGGGTATGCTGATGGTGTTTAGGGGGAGACTGAGGGTGTTTAGGGGTAGGGTGAGGGTGTTTAGGGGTATGCTGAGGGTGTTTAGGGGGAGACTGCGGATGTTTAGGGGGAGACTGAGGGTGTTTAGGGGTTGCCTGAGGGTGTTTAGTTGTAGGCTGAGTGTTTCCAGGGGGAGACTGAGGGTGTTTAGTGGTAGGCTGAGGGTGTTTAGGGGTAGGCTGAGGGTGTTTAGGGGTAGGCTAAGTGTGTCCGGGGGAGACTGAGGGTGTTTAGGGGTAGTCTGAGGGTATTTAGGTGTAGGCTGAGGGTTTTTTGGGGTAGGCTGAGGGTGTATAGGGGGAGACTGATGGTTTTTAGGTGTAGACTGAGGGTGTTTAGTGGTAGGCTGAGGGTGTTTAGGGGTAGGCTGAGGGTGTTTAGGGGTAGGCTAAGTGTGTCCGGGGGAGACTCAGGGTGTTTAGGGGTAGTCTGAGGGTATTTAGGTGTAGGCTGAGGGTGTTTAGGTGTAGGCTGAGGGTGTTCAGGGGTAGACTGAGGATGTTAAGGGGTAGGCTGAGGGTGTTTAGGGGTAGTCCGAGGGTGTTAAGCGGTAGGCTGAGGGTGTTTAGGTGTAGGCTGAGGGTGTTTAGGGGTAGACCGAGGATGTTTAGGGGTAGGCTGAGGGTGATTTAGGGTAGGCTGAGGGTGTTTAGTTCGAGATTGAGGGTGTCTAGCTGTAGGCTGAGCGTGTTTAGGGGTAGGCTGAGGTTGTTTAGGGGTAGGCTGAAGGTGTTTAGGTGTAGGCTGAGGGTGTTTATGTGGAGACTGAGGGTGTTCAGGTGTAGGCTGAGGTGTTGAGGGGTAGACGGAGGGTGTTTAGGGGTTGGCTGAGGGTCTCCAGGGGGAGACTTAGGGTGTTAAGTGGTAGGCTGAGGGTGTTTAGGAGGAGACTGTGGGTGTTTAGATGTAGGCTAAGGGTGTTTAGCGGGAGACTGAGGGTTTTTAGGGATAGGCTGAGGGTGTTTAGGGTTAGGCTAAGGGTGTTTAGGGGGAGACTGAGTTTGTTTAGGGGGAGACTGAGGGTGTTTAGGGTAGGCTGAGGGTGTTTTAGGGTAGGCTGAGTGAGTCCAGGGGTAGGCTGAGGGTGTTTAGGAGTATGCTGAGGGTGTTTAGGGGTAGGCTGAGGGTGTTTAGGTGTAGGCTGAGGGTGTTTAGAGGTAGGCTGTGGGTGTATAGGGGGAGACTGAGGGTGTTTAGGTGAAGGCCGAGGGTGTTTAGGGGTAGGCTGAGGATGTTTAGCGGTAGGCTGAGGGTGTTTAGGGGTAGGGTGAGGGTGTTTAGATGTAGACTGAGGTTGTTTAGGGGCAGGCTGAGGTTGTCCAGGGGGAGACTGAGGGTGTTTAGGGGTAGGGTGAGGGTGTTTAGGGGTAGGCTGAGGGTGTTTAGGGGTAGGCTGAGTGTGTTTTGGGGTAGGCTGAGGGTCTCCAGGGGGAGACCTAGGGTGTTTAGGGGACGGCTGAGGGTGTTTAGGTGGATACTGAGGGTGTTTAGAGGTAGGCTAAGGATGTATAGTGCTTGCCTAGGGTGTTTAGGGGTAGGCTGAGTGTGTTTAGGAGTAGGCTGAGGGTGTTTAGTTGTAGGCTAAGGGTGTTTAGGGGGAGACTGAGGGTGTTTAGGGGGAGACAGAGGGTATTTAGGGGTAGGCTGAGGGTGTTTCGGTGTAGACTGAGGTTGTTTAGGGGTAGGCTGAGGTTGTCCAGGGGGAGACTGAGGGTGTTTTGCGGTAGCGTGAGGGTGTTTAGGGGTATGCTGATGGTGTTTAGGGGGAGACTGAGGGTGTTTAGGGGTAGGGTGAGGGTGTTTAGGGGTATGCTGAGGGTGTTTAGGGGGAGACTGCGGATGTTTAGGGGGAGACTGAGGGTGTTTAGGGGTTGCCTGAGGGTGTTTAGTTGTAGGCTGAGTGTTTCCAGGGGGAGACTGAGGGTGTTTAGTGGTAGGCTGAGGGTGTTTAGGGGTAGGCTGAGGGTGTTTAGGGGTAGGCTAAGTGTGTCCGGGGGAGACTGAGGGTGTTTAGGGGTAGTCTGAGGGTATTTAGGTGTAGGCTGAGGGTTTTTTGGGGTAGGCTGAGGGTGTATAGGGGGAGACTGATGGTTTTTAGGTGTAGACTGAGGGTGTTTAGGGGTAGGCTGAGGGTGTTTAGGGGTAGGCTGAGGGTGTTTATGTGGAGACTGAGGGTGTTCAGGTGTAGGCTGAGGTGTTGAGGGGTAGACGGAGGTTGTTTAGGGGTTGGCTGAGGGTCTCCAGGGGGAGACTTAGGGTGTTAAGTGGTAGGCTGAGGGTGTTTAGGAGGAGACTGTGGGTGTTTAGATGTAGGCTAAGGGTGTTTAGCGGGAGACTGAGGGTTTTTAGGGATAGGCTGAGGGTGTTTAGGGTTAGGCTAAGGGTGTTTAGGGGGAGACTGAGTTTGTTTAGGGGGAGACTGAGGGTGTTTAGGGTAGGCTGAGGGTGTTTTAGGGTAGGCTGAGTGAGTCCAGGGGTAGGCTGAGGGTGTTTAGGAGTATGCTGAGGGTGTTTAGGGGTAGGCTGAGGGTGTTTAGGTGTAGGCTGAGGGTGTTTAGAGGTAGGCTGTGGGTGTATAGGGGGAGACTGAGGGTGTTTAGGTGAAGGCCGAGGGTGTTTAGGGGTAGGGTGAGGATGTTTAGCGGTAGGCTGAGGGTGTTTAGGGGTAGGGTGAGGGTGTTTAGGTGTAGACTGAGGTTGTTTAGGGGCAGGCTGAGGTTGTCCAGGGGGAGACTGAGGGTGTTTAGGGGTAGGGTGAGGGTGTTTAGGGGTAGGCTGAGGGTGTTTAGGGGTAGGCTGAGTGTGTTTTGGGGTAGGCTGAGGGTCTCCAGGGGGAGACCTAGGGTGTTTAGGGGACGGCTGAGGGTGTTTAGGTGGATACTGAGGGTGTTTAGAGGTAGGCTAAGGATGTATAGTGCTTGCCTAGGGTGTTTAGGGGTAGGCTGAGTGTGTTTAGGAGTAGGCTGAGGGTGTTTAGTTGTAGGCTAAGGGTGTTTAGGGGGAGACTGAGGGTGTTTAGGGGGAGACAGAGGGTATTTAGGGGTAGGCTGAGGGTGTTTAGGTGTAGACTGAGGTTGTTTAGGGGTAGGCTGAGGTTGTCCAGGGGGAGACTGAGGGTGTTTTGCGGTAGCGTGAGGGTGTTTAGGGGTATGCTGATGGTGTTTAGGGGGAGACTGAGGGTGTTTAGGGGTAGGGTGAGGGTGTTTAGGGGTATGCTGAGGGTGTTTAGGGGAGACTGCGGATGTTTAGGGGGAGACTGAGGGTGTTTAGGGGTTGCCTGAGGGTGTTTAGTTGTAGGCTGAGTGTTTCCAGGGGGAGACTGAGGGTGTTTAGTGGTAGGCTGAGGGTGTTTAGGGGTAGGCTGAGGGTGTTTAGGGGTAGGCTAAGTGTGTCCGGGGGAGACTGAGGGTGTTTAGGGGTAGTCTGAGGGTATTTAGGTGTAGGCTGAGGGTTTTTTGGGGTAGGCTGAGGGTGTATAGGGGGAGACTGATGGTTTTTAGGTGTAGACTGAGGGTGTTTAGGGGTAGGCTGAGGGTGTTTAGGGGTAGGCTGAGGGTGTTTATGTGGAGACTGAGGGTGTTCAGGTGTAGGCTGAGGTGTTGAGGGGTAGACGGAGGTTGTTTTGGGGGTTGGCTGAGGGTCTCCAGGGGGAGACTTAGGGTGTTAAGTGGTAGGCTGAGGGTGTTTAGGAGGAGACTGTGGGTGTTTAGATGTAGGCTAAGGGTGTTTAGCGGGAGACTGAGGGTTTTTAGGGATAGGCTGAGGGTGTTTAGCGGTAGGCTAAGGGTGTTTAGGGGGAGAGTGAGTTTGTTTAGGGGGAGACTGAGGGTGTTTAGGGTAGGCTGAGGGTGTTTTAGGGTAGGCTGAGTGAGTCCAGGGGTAGGCTGAGGTTGTTTAGGGGTAGGCTGAGGGTGTTTAGGGGTAGGCTGGGGGTGTTTAGGTGTAGGCTGAGGGTGTTTAGAGGTAGGCTGTGGGTGTTTAGGGGTAGGCTGAGTGTGTTTTGGTGTAGGCTGAGGGTCTCCAGGGGGAGACCTAGGGTGTTTAGGGGACGGCTGAGGGTGTTTAGGTGGATACTGAGGGTGTTTAGAGGTAGGCTAAGGGTGTATAGTGCTTGCCTAGGGTGTTTAGGGGTAGGCTGAGTGTGTTTAGGAGTAGGCTGAGGGTGTTTAGTTGTAGGCTAAGGGTGTTTAGGGGGAGACTGAGGGTGTTTAGGGGGAGACAGAGGGTATTTAGGGGTAGGCTGAGGGTGTTTAGGTGTAGACTGAGGTTGTTTAGGGGTAGGCTGAGGTTGTCCAGGGGGAGACTGAGGGTGTTTTGCGGTAGCGTGAGGGTGTTTAGGGGTATGCTGATGGTGTTTAGGGGGAGACTGAGGGTGTTTAGGGGTAGGGTGAGGGTGTTTAGGGGTATGCTGAGGGTGTTTAGGGGGAGACTGCGGATGTTTAGGGGGAGACTGAGGGTGTTTAGGGGTTGCCTGAGAATGTTTAGTTGTAGGCTGAGTGTTTCCAGGGGGAGACTGAGGGTGTTTAGTGGTAGGCTGAGGGTGTTTAGGGGTAGGCTGAGGGTGTTTAGGGGTAGGCTAAGTGTGTCCGGGGGAGACTCAGGGTGTTTAGGGGTAGTCTGAGGGTATTTAGGTGTAGGCTGAGGGTGTTTAGGTGTAGGCTGAGGGTGTTCAGGGGTAGACTGAGGATGTTAAGGGGTAGGCTGAGGGTGTTTAGGGGTAGTCCGAGGGTGTTAAGCGGTAGGCTGAGGGTGTTTAGGTGTAGGCTGAGGGTGTTTAGGGGTAGACCGAGGATGTTTAGGGGTAGGCTGAGGGTGATTTAGGGTAGGCTGAGGGTGTTTAGTTCGAGATTGAGGGTGTCTAGCTGTAGGCTGAGCGTGTTTAGGGGTAGGCTGAGGTTGTTTAGGGGTAGGCTGAAGGTGTTTAGGTGTAGGCTGAGGGTGTTTATGTGGAGTCTGAGGGTGTTCAGGGGTAGACTGAGGATGTTAAGGGGTAGGCTGAGGGTGTTTAGGGGTAGTCCGAGGGTGTTAAGCGGTAGGCTGAGGGTGTTTAGGTGTAGGCTGAGGGTGTTTAGGGGTAGACCGAGGATGTTTAGGGGTAGGCTGAGGGTGATTTAGGGTAGGCTGAGGGTGTTTAGTTCGAGATTGAGGGTGTCTAGCTGTAGGCTGAGCGTGTTTAGGGGTAGGCTGAGGTTGTTTAGGGGTAGGCTGAAGGTGTTTAGGTGTAGGCTGAGGGTGTTTATGTGGAGACTGAGGGTGTTCAGGTGTAGGCTGAGGTGTTGAGGGGTAGACGGAGGGTGTTTAGGGGTTGGCTGAGGGTCTCCAGGGGGAGACTTAGGGTGTTAAGTGGTAGGCTGAGGGTGTTTAGGAGGAGACTGTGGGTGTTTAGATGTAGGCTAAGGGTGTTTAGCGGGAGACTGAGGGTTTTTAGGGATAGGCTGAGGGTGTTTAGGGTTAGGCTAAGGGTGTTTAGGGGGAGACTGAGTTTGTTTAGGGGGAGACTGAGGGTGTTTAGGGTAGGCTGAGGGTGTTTTAGGGTAGGCTGAGTGAGTCCAGGGGTAGGCTGAGGGTGTTTAGGAGTATGCTGAGGGTGTTTAGGGGTAGGCTGAGGGTGTTTAGGTGTAGGCTGAGGGTGTTTAGAGGTAGGCTGTGGGTGTATAGGGGGAGACTGAGGGTGTTTAGGTGAAGGCCGAGGGTGTTTAGGGGTAGGCTGAGGATGTTTAGCGGTAGGCTGAGGGTGTTTAGGGGTAGGGTGAGGGTGTTTAGTTGTAGACTGAGGTTGTTTAGGGGCAGGCTGAGGTTGTCCAGGGGGAGACTGAGGGTGTTTAGGGGTAGGGTGAGGGTGTTTAGGGGTAGGCTGAGGGTGTTTAGGGGTAGGCTGAGTGTGTTTTGGGGTAGGCTGAGGGTCTCCAGGGGGAGACCTAGGGTGTTTAGGGGACGGCTGAGGGTGTTTAGGTGGATACTGAGGGTGTTTAGAGGTAGGCTAAGGATGTATAGTGCTTGCCTAGGGTGTTTAGGGGTAGGCTGAGTGTGTTTAGGAGTAGGCTGAGGGTGTTTAGTTGTAGGCTAAGGGTGTTTAGGGGGAGACTGAGGGTGTTTAGGGGGAGACAGAGGGTATTTAGGGGTAGGCTGAGGGTGTTTCGGTGTAGACTGAGGTTGTTTAGGGGTACGCTGAGGTTGTCCAGGGGGAGACTGAGGGTGTTTTGCGGTAGCGTGAGGGTGTTTAGGGGTATGCTGATGGTGTTTAGGGGGAGACTGAGGGTGTTTAGGGGTAGGGTGAGGGTGTTTAGGGGTATGCTGAGGGTGTTTAGGGGGAGACTGCGGATGTTTAGGGGGAGACTGAGGGTGTTTAGGGGTTGCCTGAGGGTGTTTAGTTGTAGGCTGAGTGTTTCCAGGGGGAGACTGAGGGTGTTTAGTGGTAGGCTGAGGGTGTTTAGGGGTAGGCTGAGGGTGTTTAGGGGTAGGCTAAGTGTGTCCGGGGGAGACTGAGGGTGTTTAGGGGTAGTCTGAGGGTATTTAGGTGTAGGCTGAGGGTTTTTTGGGGTAGGCTGAGGGTGTATAGGGGGAGACTGATGGTTTTTAGGTGTAGACTGAGGGTGTTTAGGGGTAGGCTGAGGGTGTTTAGGGGTAGGCTGAGGGTGTTTATGTGGAGACTGAGGGTGTTCAGGTGTAGGCTGAGGTGTTGAGGGGTAGACGGAGGTTGTTTAGGGGTTGGCTGAGGGTCTCCAGGGGGAGACTTAGGGTGTTAAGTGGTAGGCTGAGGGTGTTTAGGAGGAGACTGTGGGTGTTTAGATGTAGGCTAAGGGTGTTTAGCGGGAGACTGAGGGTTTTTAGGGATAGGCTGAGGGTGTTTAGGGTTAGGCTAAGGGTGTTTAGGGGGAGACTGAGTTTGTTTAGGGGGAGACTGAGGGTGTTTTGGGGTAGGCTGAGGGTGTTTTAGGGTAGGCTGAGTGAGTCCAGGGGTAGGCTGAGGGTGTTTAGGAGTATGCTGAGGGTGTTTAGGGGTAGGCTGAGGGTGTTTAGGTGTAGGCTGAGGGTGTTTAGAGGTAGGCTGTGGGTGTATAGGGGGAGACTGAGGGTGTTTAGGTGAAGGCCGAGGGTGTTTAGGGGTAGGCTGAGGATGTTTAGCGATAGGCTGAGGGTGTTTAGGGGTAGGGTGAGGGTGTTTAGGTGTAGACTGAGGTTGTTTAGGGGCAGGCTGAGGTTGTCCAGGGGGAGACTGAGGGTGTTTAGGGGTAGGGTGAGGGTGTTTAGGGGTAGGCTGAGGGTGTTTAGGGGTAGGCTGAGTGTGTTTTGGGGTAGGCTGAGGGTCTCCAGGGGGAGACCTAGGGTGTTTAGGGGACGGCTGAGGGTGTTTAGGTGGATACTGAGGGTGTTTAGAGGTAGGCTAAGGATGTATAGTGCTTGCCTAGGGTGTTTAGGGGTAGGCTGAGTGTGTTTAGGAGTAGGCTGAGGGTGTTTAGTTGTAGGCTAAGGGTGTTTAGGGGGAGACTGAGGGTGTTTAGGGGGAGACAGAGGGTATTTAGGGGTAGGCTGAGGGTGTTTAGGTGTAGACTGAGGTTGTTTAGGGGTAGGCTGAGGTTGTCCAGGGGGAGACTGAGGGTGTTTTGCGGTAGCGTGAGGGTGTTTAGGGGTATGCTGATGGTGTTTAGGGGGAGACTGAGGGTGTTTAGGGGTAGGGTGAGGGTGTTTAGGGGTATGCTGAGGGTGTTTAGGGGGAGACTGCAGATGTTTAGGGGGAGACTGAGGGTGTTTAGGGGTTGCCTGAGGGTGTTTAGTTGTAGGCTGAGTGTTTCCAGGGGGAGACTGAGGGTGTTTAGTGGTAGGCTGAGGGTGTTTAGGGGTAGGCTGAGGGTGTTTAGGGGTAGGCTAAGTGTGTCCGGGGGAGACTGAGGGTGTTTAGGGGTAGTCTGAGGGTATTTAGGTGTAGGCTGAGGGTTTTTTGGGGTAGGCTGAGGGTGTATAGGGGGAGACTGATGGTTTTTAGGTGTAGACTGAGGGTGTTTAGGGGTAGGCTGCGGGTGTTTAGGGGTAGGCTGAGGGTGTTTATGTGGAGACTGAGGGTGTTCAGGTGTAGGCTGAGGTGTTGAGGGGTAGACGGAGGTTGTTTAGGGGTTGGCTGAGGGTCTCCAGGGGGAGACTTAGGGTGTTAAGTGGTAGGCTGAGGGTGTTTAGGAGGAGACTGTGGGTGTTTAGATGTAGGCTAAGGGTGTTTAGCGGGAGACTGAGGGTTTTTAGGGATAGGCTGAGGGTGTTTAGGGGTAGGCTAAGGGTGTTCAGGGGGAGAGTGAGTTTGTTTAGGGGGAGACTGAGGGTGTTTAGGGTAGGCTGAGGGTGTTTTAGGGTAGGCTGAGTGAGTCCAGGGGTAGGCTGAGGGTGTTTAGGGGTAGGCTGAGGGTGTTTAGGGGTAGGCTGGGGGTGTTTAGGTGTAGGCTGAGGGTGTTTAGAGGTAGGCTGTGGGTGTTTAGGGGTAGGCTGAGTGTGTTTTGGTGTAGGCTGAGGGTCTCCAGGGGGAGACCTAGGGTGTTTAGGGGACGGCTGAGGGTGTTTAGGTGGATACTGAGGGTGTTTAGAGGTAGGCTAAGGGTGTATAGTGCTTGCCTAGGGTGTTTAGGGGTAGGCTGAGTGTGTTTAGGAGTAGGCTGAGGGTGTTTAGTTGTAGGCTAAGGGTGTTTAGGGGGAGACTGAGGGTGTTTAGGGGGAGACAGAGGGTATTTAGGGGTAGGCTGAGGGTTTTTTGGGGTAGGCTGAGGGTGTATAGGGGGAGACTGATGGTTTTTAGGTGTAGACTGAGGGTGTTTAGGGGTAGGCTGAGGGTGTTTAGGGGTAGGCTGAGGGTGTTTATGTGGAGACTGAGGGTGTTCAGGTGTAGGCTGAGGTGTTGAGGGGTAGACGGAGGGTGTTTAGGGGTTGGCTGAGGGTCTCCAGGGGGAGACTTAGGGTGTTAAGTGGTAGGCTGAGGGTGTTTAGGAGGAGACTGTGGGTGTTTAGATGTAGGCTAAGGGTGTTTAGCGGGAGACTGAGGGTTTTAAGGGATAGGCTGAGGGTGTTTAGGGGTAGGCTAAGGGTGTTTAGGGGGAGACTGAGTTTGTTTAGGTGGAGACTGAGGGTGTTTAGGGTAGGCTGAGGGTGTTTTAGGGTAGGCTGAGTGAGTCCAGGGGTAGGCTGAGGGTGTTTAGGGGTAGGCTGAGGGTGTTTAGGGGTAGGCTGAGGGTGTTTAGGTGTAGGCTGAGGGTGTTTAGAGGTAGGCTGAGGGTGTTTAGGGGTAGACTGAGGGTGTTTAGCGGTAGGCTGAGGGTGTTTAGGGGTAGGGTGAGGGTGTTTAGGTGTAGACTGAGGTTGTTTAGGGGCAGGCTGAGGTTGTCCAGGGGGAGACTGAGGGTGTTTAGGGGTAGGGTGAGGGTGTTTAGGGGTAGGCTGAGGGTGTTTAGGGGTAGGGTGAGGGTGTTTAGGGGTAGGCTGAGGGTGTTTAGGGGGAGACTGCGGATGTTTAGGGGTAGGCTGAGGGTGTTTAGTTGTAGGCTGAGTGTTTCAAGGGGGAGACTGAGGGTGTTTAGTGGTAGGCTGAGGGTGTTTAGTGGTAGGCTGAGGTTGTTTAGGGGTAGGCTGAGGGTGTTTATGGGAAGGCTGAGGGTGTTTAGTGGTAGGCTGAGGATGTTTAGCTGTAGGCGGAGGGTGTTTAGGGGAGACTGAGAGTGTTTAGGTGCAGGCTGAGTGTGTTTAGGGGTAGGCTTAGGGTGTCCAGGGGGAGACTGAGGGTGTTTAGTGCTAGTCTGAGGGTGTTTAGGGGTAGGCTGAGGGTGTTTAGTGGTAGGCTGAGAGTGTTTTGGGGTAGGCTGAGGGTGTTTAGGTATAGGCTGAGGGTGTTCAGGGGTAGACTGAGGATGTTAAGGGGTAGGCTGAGGGTGTTTAGGGGTAGTCCGAGGGTGTTAAGCGGTAGGCTGAGGGTGTTTAGGGGTAGGCTGAGGGTGTTTAGGGGTAGACCGAGGATGTTTAGGGGTAGGCTGATGGTGATTTAGGGTAGGCTGAGGGTGTTTAGTGCGAGATTGAGGGTGTCTAGGTGTAGGCTGAGCGTGTTTAGGTGTAGACTGAGGGTGTTTAGGGGTAGGCTGAAGGTGTTTAGGTGTAGGCTGAGGGTGTTTATGTGGAGACTGAGGGTGTTCAGGTGTAGGCTGAGGTGTTGAGGGGTAGACGGAGGGTGTTTAGGGGTTGGCTGAGGGTCTCCAGGGGGAGACTTAGGGTGTTAAGTGGTAGGCTGAGGGTGTTTAGGAGGAGACTGTGGGTGTTTAGATGTAGGCTAAGGGTGTTTAGCGGGAGACTGAGGGTTTTTAGGGATAGGCTGAGGGTGTTTAGGGTTAGGCTAAGGGTGTTTAGGGGGAGACTGAGTTTGTTTAGGGGGAGACTGAGGGTGTTTAGGGTAGGCTGAGGGTGTTTTAGGGTAGGCTGAGTGAGTCCAGGGGTAGGCTGAGGGTGTTTAGGGGTATGCTGAGGGTGTTTAGGGGTAGGCTGAGGGTGTTTAGGTGTAGGCTGAGGGTGTTTAGAGGTAGGCTGTGGGTGTATAGGGGGAGACTGAGGGTGTTTAGGTGAAGGCCGAGGGTGTTTAGGGGTAGGCTGAGGATGTTTAGCGGTAGGCTGAGGGTGTTTAGGGGTAGGGTGAGGGTGTTTAGGTGTAGACTGAGGTTGTTTAGGGGCAGGCTGAGGTTGTCCAGGGGGAGACTGAGGGTGTTTAGGGGTAGGGTGAGAGTGTTTATGGGTAGGCTGAGGGTGTTTAGGGGTAGGCTGAGGGTGTTTAGGGGGAGGCTGAGGGTGTTTAGTGGTAGGCTGAGGGTGTTTAGGGGTAGGCTGAGGGTGTTTAGGGGGAGGCTGAGGGTGTTTAGTGGTAGGCTAAGGGTGTTTAGGGGTAGGCTAAGTGTGTCCAGGGGGAGACTGAGAGTGTTTAGGGGAGAACGAGGGTGTTTAGGGGTAGGCTGATGGTGTTTATGGGAAGGCTGAGGGTGTTTAGGCGTAGGCTGAGGGTGTTTAGTGGTAGGCTGAGGATGTTTAGCTGTAGGCGGAGGGTGTTTAGGGGAGACTGAGAGTGTTTAGGGGTCGGCTGAGGGTGTTTAGGTGCAGGCTGAGTGTGTTTAGGTGTAGGCTGAGGGTGTATAAGGGTAGGCTTAGGGTGTCCAGGGGGAGACTGAGGGTGTTTAGTGCTAGTCTGAGGGTGTTTAGGGGTAGGGTGAGGGTGTTTAGGGGTAGGCTGAAGGTGTTTAGGGGTAGGCTGAGGGTGTTTAGGGGTAGGCTGAGTGTGTTTAGGAGTAGGCTGAGGGTGTTTATTTGTAGGCTAAGGGTGTTTATGGGGAGACTGAGAGTGTTTAGGGGGAGACAGAGGGTATTTAGGGGTAGGCTGAGGGTGTTTAGGTGTAGACTGAGGTTGTTTAGGGGTAGGCTGAGGTTGTCCAGGGGGAGACTGAGGGTGTTTAGGGGTAGGGTGAGGGTGTTTAGGCGTATGCTGATGGTGTTTAGGGGGAGACTGAGCGTGTTTAGGGGGAGGGTGAGGGTGTTTAGGGGTAGGCTGAGGGTGTTTAGGGGGAGACTGAGGGTGTTTAGGGGTAGGGTGAGGGTGTTTAGGGGTATGCTGAGGGTGTTTAGGGGGAGACTGCGGATGTTTAGGGGGAGACTGAGGGTGTTTAGGGGTTGCCTGAGGGTGTTTAGTTGTAGGCTGAGTGTTTCCAGGGGGAGACTGAGGGTGTTTAGTGGTAGGCTGAGGGTGTTTAGGGGTAGGCTGAGGGTGTTTATGGGTAAGCTAAGTGTGTCTGGGGGAGACTGAGGGTGTTTAGGGGTAGTCTGAGGGTATTTAGGTGTAGGCTGAGGGTTTTTTGGGGTTGTCTGAGGTTGTATAGGGGGAGACTGATGGTTTTTAGGTGTAGACTGAGGGTGTTTAGGGGTAGGCTGAGGGTGTTTAGGGGTAGGCTGAGGGTGTTTATGTGGAGACTGAGGGTGTTCAGGTGTAGGCTGAGGTGTTGAGGGGTAGACGGAGGGTGTTTAGGGGTTGGCGGAGCGTCTCCAGAGGGAGACTTAGGGTGTTAAGTGGTAGGCTGAGGGTGTTTAGGGGGAGACTGTCGGTGTTTAGGTGTAGGCTAACGGTGTTTAGCGGGAGACTGAGGGTTTTTAGGGATAGGCGGAGGGTGTTTAGGGGTAGGCTAAGGGTGTTTAGGGAGAGACTGAGTTTGTTTAGGGGGAGACTGAGGGTGTTTAGGGTAGGCTGAGGGTGTTTTAGGGTAGGCTGAGTGAGTCCAGGGGTAGGCTGAGGGTGTTTAGGGGTAGGCTGAGGGTGTTTAGGTGTAGGCTGAGGGTGTTTAGAGGTAGGCTGTGGGTGTATAGGGGGAGACTGAGGGTGTTTAGGTGAAGGCCGAGGGTGTTTAGGGGTAGGCTGAGGATGTTTAGCGGTAGGCTGAGGGTGTTTAGGGGTAGGGTGAGGGTGTTTAGGGGTAGGCTGAGTCTGTTTAGGTGTAGGCTGAGGGTGTTTAAGGGGAGACTGAGGGTTTTTAAGGGTAGGCTGAGGGTGTTTAGCGGTAGGCTAAGGGTGTTTAGTGGGAGACTGAGGGTGTTTAGCGGGAGACAGAGGGTGTTTAGGTGTAGGCTGTGGGTGTTTAGAGGTAGGCTGTGCGTGTATAGGGGGAGACTGAGGGTGTTTAGGTGAAGGCCGAGGGTGTTTAGGGGTAGGCTGAGGGTGTTTAGGGGTAGGCTGAGGATTTTTAGCGTTAGGCTGAGGGTGTTTAGGGGTAGGGTGAGGGTGTTTAGGGGTAGGCTGAGTGTGTTTAGGTGTAGGCTGAGGGTGTTTAGGGGGAGACTGAGGGTTTTTAAGGGTATGCTGAGGGCATTTAGCGGTAGGCTAAGGGTGTTTAGTGGGAGACTGAGGGTGTTTAGCGGGAGACAGACGGCGTTTAGGGGTAGGCTGAGGGTGTTTAGGGGTAGGATGATGTAGTTTAGGGGTAGGCTGAGGTTGTCTTGGGGGAGACTGAGGGTGTTTAGGGGTAGGGTGAGGGTGTTTAGGGGTAGGCTGAGGATGTTTAGGGGGAGACTGATTGTGTTTAGGTGGAGACTGTGGGTGTTTAGGTGGAGACTGAGGGTGTTTAGGTGTAGGCTGAGGTGTTGAGGGGTAGGCGGAGGTTGTTAGGAGTAGTCTGAGGGTGTTTAGGGGGAGACTGTGGGTGTTTAGGTGGAGACTGTGGGTGTTTATGTGTAGACTGAGGGTGTTTAGGTGTAGGCTGTGTTGTTGTTGGGTAGGCAGACGTTTTTAGGGGAAGGCTGAGGGTGTTAAGGGGGAGACTGAGGCTGTTTGGTTGTAGGCTGAATGTGTTTAGGGGAGACTGAGGGTGTTAAGGGGTACGCTGTGTGTGTTTAGTGTAGGCTGAGGGTGTTAAGGGGAATGTGAGGGTGTTTAGGGGGAGACTGAGGGTGTTTAGGGGTAGGCTGATGGTGTTAAGGGGGAGACTGAGGGTGGTTAGGGGTAGGCTGAGGGTGTTTATGTGTCGTCTGAGGGTGTTTAGGGGTAGGCTGAGGGTGTTTAGGGTTAGGCTGAGGGTGTATAGGGGTAGGCTGAGGGTGTTTAGGTCTAGGCTGAGGGTGTATAGGGGCAGGCTGAGGGTTTTTAGGGGAGACTGAGGGTGTTAAGGTGTAAGCTGAGGGTGTTTAGGGTAGGCTGAGGGTGTTTATGGGGAGACTTAGGGTGTTTAGGGGTAGGCTGAGGGTGTTCTGGGGGAGACTGAGGGTGTTTAGGGGGAAACAGAGGGTGTTTATGGGTAGGCTGAGGGTCTTTAATGGTAGGCTGAGGGTGTTTATGGGTAGGCTGAGGGTGTTTAGGGGTAGGCTGAGGGTGTTAAGGGGTAGGCTGAGGGTGTTAAGTGGGAGACTGAGGGTGTTTAGGGGTAGGCTGAGGGTGTTTAGGGGTAGGCTGAGGGTGTTTAAGGGTAGGCTGAGTGTGTTTAGGGGTAGGCTGAGGGTGTCCAGTTGGAGGCTGAGGGTGTTTTGGGGTAGGCTGAGGATATTTTGATGTAGGCTGAGGGTGTTTAGGGGGAGACTGAGGGTGTTTATGTGAAGGCTGAGGGTGTTTAGTGTTAGGCTGAGCGTGACCAGGGGGAGACTGATGGAGTTTACGGATAGGCTGAGTGTGTCCAGGGGGAGTCTGAGGGTGTTAAGGGGTAGGCTGAGGGTGTTTTGGTGGTAGGCTGAGGGTGTTTAGTGGGAGACTGAGAGTGTTCAATGGTAGGCTGAGGGTGTTTATGGGGAGACTGAGGGTGTCCAGTGGTAGGCTGAGTGTGTTTAGGGGTAGGCTGAGGGTGTCCAGGGGGAGACTGAGGGTGTTTAGGTGAAGGCTGAGGGTGTTTAGGGGTAGTCTGAGTGTGTTTAGGGGTAGGCTGAGGGTGTCCAGGTGTAGGCTGAGGGTGTTTAGCGGTAGGCTGTGGGCATTTAGGGGTAGGCTGAGGGTGTTTAGGGGTAGGCTGTGTGTATTTATGGGTCGGCTGAGGGTGTTTAGGGGTAGGTTGAGGGTGTTTAGGGGTAGGCTGAGGGTGTTTAGGGGTAGGCTGATGGTGTCCAGGGGGAGACTTAGGGTGTTTAGGGGGAGATTGATGGTGTTTAGGGGGAGTCTGAGGGTGTCCAGGGAGAGATAGAGGGTGTTTAGGCGTAGGCTGAGGGTGTTTAGGGGTAGGCTGAAGGTGTCCAGTGGGAGACTGAGGGTGTTTAGGTGGAGACTGAGGGTGTTTAGCTGTAGTCTAAGGGTGTTTAGGGGTAGGCTGAGGGTGTTTAGGGGTAGGCTGAGGGTGTTTAGGGGGAGACTGATGTTGTCCAGGGGGAGACTGAGGTTGTCCAGGGGGAGACTGATGGAGTTTAGGGGTAGGCTGAGGGCGTTTAGGGGTAGGCTGAGGGTGTTTAGGGGGAGACTGAGGGTGTCCAGGGGTAGGCTGAGGGTGTTTAGGGGTAGGCTGAGGGTGTCCAGGGGGAGACTGAGGGTGTTTAGGTGAATGCTGAGGGTGTTTAGGGGTAGTCTGAGGGTGTTTTGGGGTAGGCTGACGGTGTCCAGGGGTAGGCTGAGGGTGTTTAGGGGTAGGCTGATGGTGTTTAGTTGTAGGCTGAGGGTGTATAGGGGTAGGCTGAGGGTGTTTAGGGGTAGGCTGAGGGTGTTTAGGGGTAGGCTGAGGGTCTCCAGGGGGAGACTTGGGGTGTTTAGGGGTAGGCTGAGGGTGTTTAGGGGGATACTGTGGGTGGTTAGAGGTAGGCTGAGGGTGTTTAGGGGTAGGCTGAATGTGTTTGGTGTAGGCTGAGGGTGTTTATGGGGAGACTAAGGGTTTTTAGGGGTAGGCTGAGGGTGTTTAGGGGTAGGCTAAGGGTGTTTAGTAGGAGACTGAGGGTGTTTAGGGGGAGACTGAGGGTGTTTAAAGGTAGGCTGAGGGTGTTTAGGGGGAGACCGTGGGTGTCCAGGGGGAGACTGATGGAGATTAGGGGTATACTGACGGTGTCCAGGGGGAGAATGAGGGTGTTTAGGGGTAGGCTGAGGGTGTTTAGGGGTAGGCTGAGGGTGATTAGGGGGAGACTGAGGCTGTGCAGGGGTAGGCTGAGGGTGTTTAGGGGTAGGCTGAGGGTGTATGGGGGCAGGCTGAGGGTGTTTAGGGGTAGGCTAAGGATGTTTAGGGGGAGACTGAGGGTGTCCAGGGGTGACTGATGGAGTTTAGGGGTAGGCTGAGGGTTTCCAGGGGGAGACTGAGGTTGTTTAGGTGTAGGCTGAGGGTGTTTAGGGGTAGGCGGAGGGTGTTTAGGGGTAGGCTGAGGGTGTTTAGGGGTAGGCTGTGTGTATTTAGGGGTAGGCTGAGGGTGTTTAGGGGTAGGATGAGGGTGTTTAGGGGTAGGTTGAGGGTGTTTAGGGGTAGGCTGAGGGTGTTTAGGGGTAGGCTGAGGGTGTCCAGGGGGAGACTTGGGGTGTTTAGGGGGAGATTGATGGTGTTTAGGGGGAGTCTGAGGGTGTCCAGGGAGAGATAGAGGGTGTTTAGGGGTAGGCTGAGGGTGTCCAGGGGGAGACTGTGGGTGTTAAGGGGTAGGCTGAGGGTGTTTAGGGTTAGGCTGAGGGTGTTTAGGGGTAGGCTGAGGGTGTTTAGGGTTAGGCTGAGGGTGTTTAGGGGGAGACTGAGGGTGTCCAGGGGTAGACTGAGGATGTTTAGGGGTAGGCTGAGGGTGTTTAGGGGTAGTCCGAGGGTGTTAAGCGGTAGGCTGAGGGTGTTTAGTGCTTGCTGAGGGTGTTTAGGGGTAGGCTGAGTGTGTTTAAGACTAGACAGAGGGTGTTTAGGGGGAGAGTGAGGGTGTGTAGGGGTAGGCTGAGGGTGTTTAGGTATAGACTGAGGTTATTTAGGGGTAGGCTGAGGTTGTCCAGGGGGCGACTGAAGGTGTTTAGGGGTAGGGTGAGGGTGTTTAGGGGTAGGGTGAGGGTGTTTAGGGGTAGGCTGAGGGTGTTTAGGGGTTGGCTGAGGGTGTTTAGATGTAGGCTGAGTGTTTCCAGGGGGAGACTGAGGGTGTTTAGGGGTAGGGTGAGGGTGTTTAGGGGTATGCTGATGGTGTTTAGGGGGAGACTGAGGGTGTTTAGGGGGAGACTGAGGGTGTTTAGGGGTTGCCTGAGGGTGTTTAGTTGCAGGCTGAGTGTTTCCTGGGGGAGACTGAGGGTGTTTAGTGGTAGGCTGAGGGTGTTTAGGGGTAGGCTGAGGGTGTTTAGGGGTAGTCTGAGGGTATTTAGGTGTAGGCTGAGGGTTTTTTGGGGTAGGCTGAGGGTGTATAGGGGGAGACTGATGGTTTTTAGGTGTAGACTGAGGGTGTTTAGGCGTAGGCTGAGGGTGTTTCGGGGTAGGCTGAGGGTGTTTATGTGGAGACTGAGGGTGTTCAGGAGTAGGCTGAGGTGTTGAGGGGTAGACGGAGGGTATTTAGGGGTTGGCTGAGGGTCTCCAGGGGGAGACTTAGGGTGTTAAGTGGTAGGCTGAGTGTGTTTAGGGGGAGACTGTGGGTGTTTAGGTGTAGGCTAAGGGTGTTTAGCGGGAGACTGAGGGATTTTAGGGATAGGCTGAGGGTGTTTAGGTGTAGGCTAAGGGTGTTTAGGGGGAGAGTGAGTTTGTTTAGGGGGAGACTGAGGGTGACCGAGGGGTAGGCTGAGGGTATTTTGGGGTAGGCTGCGGGTGTTTAGGGGTTGGCTGAGGGTGTTTAGGTGTAGGCTGAGGGTGTTTAGGGGTAGGCTGAGCGTGTTAAGGGGTAGGCTGAGGGTGTTTAGGGGGAGACTGAGGGTGTCCAGGGGGAGACTGATGGAGTTTAGGGGTAGGCTGAGGGTGTCCAGGGTGAGACTGAATGTGTTTAGGGGTAGGCTAAGGGTGTTTAGGGGTAGGCTGAGGGTGTTTAGGGGTAGGCTGAGGGTGTTTAAGTGTAGGCTGAGGGTGTTTAGGGGTGGGCTGAGGGTGTTTATGGGGAGGCTGAGGGTGTTTAGGTGGAGGCTGAGGGTTTTTAGGGGTAGGCTGAGTGTGTTTAGGGGTAGGCTGAGGGTGTCCAGGGGGAGACTGAGGGTGTTTAGTGCTAGGCTGAGGGTGTTTAGGGGGAGACTGAGGGTGTTTAGGGTTTGGCCGAGGATGTTTAGGGGTAGGCTGAGGGTGTTTAGCGGTAGACTGAGGGTGTTTATGGGTAGGCTGAGGGTGTTTAGTGGTAGGCTGAGGGAGTTTAGGTGTAGGCTGAGTGTGTTTAGGGGTTGGCTGAGGGTGTTTAGGGGTAGGCTGAGGGTGTTTAGGGTTAGACTGAGGGTGTTTATGGGTAGGCTGAGGGTGTTCAGGAGTCGGCTGAGTGTGTTTAGGGGTAGGCTGAGGGTGTTTAGGGGTAGGCTGAGGTTGTTTAGGGGTAGGCTGAGGGTGTTTAGGCGTTGGCTGAGGTGTTTAGTGGGAGACTGAGGGTGTTTTGGGGGTATACAGTGGGTGTTTAGGCTAGGCTGAGGGTGTTTATGGGGAGACTGAGGGTGTTTAGGGGTCGGCTGAGGGTGTTTAGGTGTAGGCTGAGGGTGTTTAGGTGTAGGCTGAGGGTGTTTAGGGGTAGGCTGAGGGTGTCCAGGGGGAGACTGAGGGTGTTTAGTGCTAGGCTGAGGGTGTTTAGGGGTAGGCTGAGGGTGTCCGGGGGAGACTGAGGGTGTTTAGGGGGAGACTGAGGGTGTTTAGTGCTAGGCTGAGGGTGTTTAGGGGTAGGCTGAGGGTGTTTAGGGGTAGGCTGAGGGTGTTTAGGGGGAGACTGAAGGTGTTTAGTGGTAGGCTGAGAGTGCTAAGTGGTAGGCTGAGGGTGTTTAGGTGTAGGCTGAGGGTGTTCAGTGGTAGACTGAGGATGTTTAGGGGTAGGCTGAGGGTGTTTAGGGGTAGTCCGAGGGTGTTTAGAGGTAGGCTGAGCATGTTTAGTTGTAGGCTGAGCGTGTTTAGGGGTAGACCGAGGATGTTTTGGGGTAGGCTGAGGGTTTTTAGGGGTAGACTGAGGGTGTTTAGGTGAAGGCTGAAGGTGTTTAGGGATAGGCTGAGGGTGTTTATGGGTAGGCTGAGGTGGCCCAGGGGTAGGCCGACGGTGTTTTGTGGTAGGCTGATGGTGTTTAGGTGTAGGCTGAGGGTGTTTAGGGGTAGACTGAGGGTGTTTAGGGGTAGGCTGATGGTGTTTAGGGGTCGGCTGAGGGTGTTTAGGGGGAGACTGAGGGTGTCCAGGGGGAGACTGAGTGTGTTTAGGGGGAGACTGAGGGTGTCCGGGGGAGACTGGGGGTGTTTAGGGGGAGACTGAGGGTGTTTAGTGCTAGGCTGAGGGTGTTTAGGGGTAGGCTGAGGGTGTTTAGGGGTAGGCTGAGGGTGTTTAGGGGGAGACTGAAGGTGTTTAGTGGTTGGCTGAGAGTGCTAAGTGGTAGGCTGAGGGTGTTTAGGTGTAGGCTGAGGGTGTTCAGTGGTAGACTGAGGATGTTTAGGGGTAGGCTGAGGTTGTTTAGGGGTAGTCCGAGGGTGTTTAGCGGTAGGCTGAGGGTGTTTAGTTGTAGGCTGAGGGTGTTTAGGGGTAGGCTGAGGGTGTTTAGGGGTAGGCTGAGGGTTTTTAGGGGTAGGCTGAGGGTGTTTAGGGGGAGACTGAGGGTGTTTAGTGGTAGGCTGAGAGTGCTAAGTGGTAGGCTGAGGGTGTTTAGGTGTAGGCTGAGGGTGTTCAGTGGTAGACTGAGGATGTTTAGGGGTAGGCTGAGGGTGTTTAGGGGTAGTCCGAGGGTGTTTAGCGGTAGGCTGAGGGTGTTTAGGTGTAGACTGAGCATGTTTAGGGGTAGACCGAGGATGTTTTGGGGTAGGCTGAGGGTGTTTAGGGGTAGACTGAGGGTGTTTAGGGGGAGAGTGAGGGTGTTTAGGGGGAGACTGAGGGTTTTTAAGGGGAGACTGAGGGTGTTTAAGGATAGGCTGAGGGTGTTTAGGAGCAGACTGAGGGTGTCTATTTGTAGGCTGATGGTGTTTAGGGGTCGGCTGAGGGTGTTTAGGGGGAGACTGAGGGTGTCCAGGGGGAGACTGAGTGTGTTTAGGGGGAGACTGAGGGTGTCCGGGGGAGACTGGGGGTGTTTAGGGGGAGACTGAGGGTGTTTAGTGCTAGGCTGAGGGTGTTTAGGGGTAGGCTGAGGGTGTTTAGGGGTAGGCTGAGGGTGTTTAGGGGGAGACTGAAGGTGTTTAGTGGTAGGCTGAGAGTGCTAAGTGGTAGGCTGAGGGTGTTTAGGTGTAGGCTGAGGGTGTTCAGTGGTAGACTGAGGATGTTTAGGGGTAGGCTGAGGGTGTTTAGGGGTAGTCCGAGGGTGTTTAGCGGTAGGCTGAGGGTGTTTAGTTGTAGGCTGAGGGTGTTTAGGGGTAGGCTGAGGGTGTTTAGGGGTAGGCTGAGGGTTTTTAGGGGTAGGCTGAGGGTGTTTAGGGGGAGACTGAGGGTGTTTAGTGGTAGGCTGAGAGTGCTAAGTGGTAGGCTGAGGGTGTTTAGGTGTAGGCTGAGGGTGTTCAGTGGTAGACTGAGGATGTTTAGGGGTAGGCTGAGGGTGTTTAGGGGTAGTCCGAGGGTGTTTAGCGGTAGGCTGAGGGTGTTTAGGTGTAGACTGAGCATGTTTAGGGGTAGACCGAGGATGTTTTGGCGTAGGCTGAGGGTGTTTAGGGGTAGACTGAGGGTGTTTAGGGGGAGAGTGAGGGTGTTTAGGGGGAGACTGAGGGTTTTTAAGGGGAGACTGAGGGTGTTTAAGGATAGGCTGAGGGTGTTTAGGAGCAGACTGAGGGTGTCTATTTGTAGGCTGAGCGTGTTTAGGGGTAGGCTGATGGTGTTTAGTGGGAGACTGAGGGTGTTTAGGGGTAGGCTGAGGGTGTCCAGGGGGAGACTAAGGGTGTTTAGTGGTAGGCTGAGGGTGTTTAGTGGGAGACTGAGGGTGTCCAGGGGGAGACTGAGGGTGTTTAGGTGTAGGCTGAGTGTGTTTAGGTGTAGGCTGAGTGTTTTTAGGGGTAGGCTGATGGTGTTTAGAGGTAGGCTGAGGGTGTCCAGGGGGAGACTGAGGGTGTTTAGGTGTAGGCTGAGGCTTTTTAGGTGTAGGCTGAGGGTGCTTAGGGGTAGGCTGAGGGTGTTTAGGGGGAGACTGAGGGTGTTTATTTCTAGACTGAGGGAGTCCAGGGGGAGACTGAGGGTGTTTAGGGGTAGGCTGAGGGTGTTTAGGTGTAGGCTGAGGGTGTCCAGGGGGAGACTGAGGGTGTTTAGGTGTAGGCTAAGGGTGTTTAGGGGTAGGCTGAGGGTGTTTAGGGGTAGGCTGAGGGTGTTTAGGGTTAGGCTGAGGGTGTTTAGTTGTAGGCTGAGTGTGTTTAGGGGTTGGCTGAGTGTGTTTAGGGGTAGGCTGAGGGTGTTTAGGGGTAGGCTGAGGGTGTTTAGGTGTTGGCTGAGTGTGTTTAGGGGTTGGCTGAGTGTGTTTAGGGGTAGGCTGAGGGTGTTTAGGGGTAGGCTGAGGGTGTTTAGGGGTAGGCTGAGGGTGTTTAGGGGTAGGCTGAGGGTGTTTAGGGGTAGGCTGAGGGTGTTTAGGGTTAGACTGAGGGTGTTTATGGGTAGGCTGAGGGTGTTCAGGGGTAGGCTGAGGGTGTTTAGGGGTAGGCTGAGGGTGTTTAGGGGTAGGCTGAGGGTGTTTAGGGGTAGGCTGAGGGTGTTTAGGGGTCGGCTGAGGGTTTTTTGGGGGAGACTGAGTGTGTGCAGGGGTTGACTGAGTGTGTCCGGGGGAGACTGAGGGTGTCTGAGGGGGAGACTGAGGGTGTCCAGTGGGAGACTTAGTTTGTCCAGGGGGAGTTTGAGGGTGTCCGGTGGAGACTGAGGGTGTCCGAGGGGGAGACAGAGGGTGACTGAGGGGGAGAATGAGGGTGTCTTGAGTGAGACTGAGGGTGTCTGAAGGGAGAGTGAGGGAATCCGGTGGAGACTGAGTGTGCCCGGGGGAGACTGAGGGTGTCCAAGGGGGAGTCTGAGGGTGTCCGAAAGAGAGACTGAGGGTGTCCAGTGAGAGACTGAGGGTGTCCGAAGGGGAGACTGAGGGTTTCCTGGGGGAGTCTGAGGGGGTCAGACGGGGAGACTGAGGGTGTCCAGGGGAAAATATGGGTGTCTGAGGGGAGACTGAGGCTGTCCGAGATTGAGGGTGTCCAGGGAGGGACTGAGGGTGTCCATGTTGGAGACTGAGGCAGTCCATGGGGAGACTGAGGGTGTCCAGGGTGAGTTTGACGGTGTCCAGGGGGAGACTGAGGGTGTCCGATGGGGAGACAGAGGGTGTCCGAGGGGGAGACAGAGGGTGTCCATTGGAGACTGAGGGTGTCCGAGTGGGAGACTGAGGGTGTCTTGTGGGGAGACTGAGGGTGTCCTGGGAGAGACTGAGGGTGTCCGAAAGGGAGACTGAGGGTGTCCAAGGCGAGACTGAGGGTGTCCAGGGGTAAATATGGGTTTCTGAGGGGAGACTGAGGGTGTCCAAGGGGGAGACTTTGGATGTCCAGGGGGAGACTGAGGGTGTGCAGGGGGAGGTTGAGTTTGGCCGGTGGAGACTGAGGGTGTCTGGGGGGGAGACTGAGGGTGTCCTTGGGAGACTGAGTGTGTCCTGGGGAGATGGAGGGTGTCCGATTGGAGAATGAGGGTCTCAAGGGGCAGACTGAGGGTGTCCGCGGAGCAGACTGAGGGTGTCAAAGGGTAGACTGAGGATGTCCAGGGGTAAATATGGGTGTCTGAGGGGAGACTGAGGGCGTCCGAGTTGAGACTGAGGGTGTCCAGGGTGATTCTGACGGTGTCCAAGGGGAGACTGAGGGTGTTCAGGGGGAGAATGAGAGTGTTCGAGGGGAGACTGAGGGTGTCCGGAAGAGACTGAGGGTGTGCGGTGTTAGACTGAGGCTGTCCGGGGGAGGCTGAGGGTGTCTGAGGAGAGACTGAGGGTTTGCGGATTTAGACTGTGTTTGTCCAGGGGGAGACTGAGAGGGTCCGGTTGGGGAGACAGAGGGTGTCCGAAGAGAGACTGAGTGTGTCCAGGGGGAGAATGAGGGTGTCCGATGGGAGACTGAGGGTGTCCGAGGAGAGACTGAGGGTGTGCAGGGGGAGAATGAGGGTGTCCGATGGGAGACTGAGGGTGTCCGAGGAGAGACTGAGGGTGTGCAGGGGGAGACTGAGGGTGTCTGGAGGAGACTGAGTGTCTCCGGGGTTAGACTGAGGGTGTCCAGGAGGAGAATGAGGGTGTGCAGGGGTTGACTGACGGTGTCCATGGGGAGACTGAGTGCATCAAGGGGGAGAGTTAGTACATCCGGGGGATAGTGAAGCGGCCAGTGGGAGAAGGAGGATGTCCGAGGGAGACTAAGGGTGTCCGGGGGAGAGTGAGGGTGACGGTGGGAGGCGGAGGGTGTCGAGAGGGAAACGGAAGCTGTCCGAAGGGGAGATTGAGTGTGTCCATTGGGAGACTGAGGTTGTCCGATGGGAGATTGAGAAGGTCCAGGGAGAGACTGAGGATGTCCGGGGGGAGATTGAGGGTGTCGATGGGGAGAAGGAGGGTGTCCGAGGGGGAGACAGAGGGTGTCCGATGGGAGACTGAGAAGGTCCAGGGAAAAACTGAGGATGTCCGGGGGGAGATTGAAGGTGTCGATGTGGAGACTGAGGGTGTCCGAAGGGGAGACTGAGGGTCTCCGGGGGAGAGTGAGGGTGTCCGAGGGCAGACTGAGGGTGTCTGAGGAGAGACTGAGCGTCTCCGGGTTTAGAAAATGTGTGTCCAGGGGGAGACTGAGGGTTTCCAAAGGGGAGACTGAGGGTGTCAGTAATTGAGGGTGTTCTGCACTATTGGAGTGTCAGTAATTGAGGGTGTGCCGCACTATTGGAGTGTCAGTAATTGAGGGTGTGCTGCACTATTGGAGTGTCGGTAATTGAGGGTGTGCTGCACTATTGGAGTGTCAGTAATTGAGGGTGTGCTGCACTATTGGAGTGTCAGTAATGGAGGGTGTGCTGCACTATTGGAGTGTCAGTAATTGAGGGTGTGCTGCAGTATTGGAGTATCAGTAATTGACGTTTTGCTGCACTATTGGTGTGTCAGTAATTGAGGGTGTGCGGCACAATTGGAGTGTCAGTAATTGAGGGTGTGCTGCACTATTGGAGTGTCAGTAATTGAGCTTGTGCTGCACTATTGGAGTGTCAGGAATTGAGGGTGTGCTGCACTACTGATGTGTCAGTAATTGAGGGTGCGCTGCACTATTGGAGTGTCAGTAATTGAGGGTGTGCTGCACTATTGGAGTGTCAGTAATTGAGGGTGTGCTGCACTATTGGAGTGTCAGTAATTGAGGGTGTGCTGCACTATTGGAGTGTCAGTAATTGAGGGTGTGCTGCACTATTGGAGTGTCAGTAATTGAGGGTGTGCTGCACTATTGGAGTGTCAGTAATTGAGTGTGTGCTGCACTATTGGAGTGTCAGTAATTGAGGGTGTGCTGCACTATTGGAGTGTCAGTAATTAAGGGTGTGCTGCACTATTGGAGTATCCGTAATTGAGGGTGTGCTGCACTATTGGAGTATCCGTAATTGACGGTGTGCTGCACTATTGGAGTGTCAGTAATTCGGGGTGAGCTGCACTATTGGATTGTCAGTAATTGAGGGTGTGCTGCACTATTGGAGTGTCAGTAATTGAGGGTGTGCTGCACGATTGTAGTGTCAGTAATTGAGGGTGTGCTGCACTATTGGAGTGTCAATAATTGAGGGTGTGCTGCAACATAGGAGTGTCAGTAATTGAGGGTGTGCTGCAGTATTGGAGTGTCAGTAATTGAGGTTTTGCTGCACCATTGGTGTGTCATTAATTGAGGGTGTGCGGCACAATTGGAGTGTCAGGAATTGAGGGTGTGCTGCACTATTGGAGTGTCAGTAATTGAGGGTCTGCTGCACTATTGTAGTGTCATTAATTGAGGGTGTGCGGCACTATTGGAGTGTCAGGAATTGAGGGTGTGCTGCACTACTGATGTGTCAGTAATTGAGGGTGCGCTGCACTATTGGAGTGTCAGTAATTGAGGGTGTGCTGCACTATTGGAGTGCCAGTAATTGAGGGTGTGCTGCACTATTGGAGTGTCAGTAATTGAGGGTGTGCTGCACTATTGGAGTGTCAGTAATTGAGGGTGTGCTGCACTATTGGACTGTCAGTAATTGAGGGTGTGCTGCACTATTGGAGTGTCAGTAATTGAGTGTGTGCTGCACTATTGGAGTGTCAGTAATTCGGGGTGAGCTGCACTATTGGATTGTCAGTAATTGAGGGTGTGCTGCACTATTGGAGTGTCAGTAATTGAGGGAGTGCTGCACGATTGTAGTGTCAGTAATTGAGGGTGTGCTGCACTATTGGAGTGTCAATAATTGAGGGTGTGCTGCAACATAGGAGTGTCAGTAATTGAGGGTGTGCTGCAGTATTGGAGTGTCAGTAATTGAGGTTTTGCTGCACCATTGGTGTGTCATTAATTGAGGGTGTGCGGCACAATTGGAGTGTCAGGAATTGAGGGTGTGCTGCACTATTGGAGTGTCAGTAATTGAGGGTCTGCTGCACTATTGTAGTGTCATTAATTGAGGGTGTGCGGCACTATTGGAGTGTCAGGAATTGAGGGTGTGCTGCACCATTGGAGTGTCAGTAATTGAGGTTGTGCTGCACAACTGATGTGTCAGTAATTGAGGGTGTGCTGCAATATTGGAGTGTGAGTAATTGAGGGTGTGCTGCACTATTGGAGTGTCAGTAATTGAGGATGTGCTGCACTATAGGAGTGTCAGTAATTGAGGGTGTGCTGCACTATTGGACTGTCAGTAATTGAGGGTGTGCTGCGCTATTGGTGTGTCAGTAATTGAGGATGTGCTGCACTATAGGAGTGTCAGTAATTGAGGGTGTGCTGCACTTTTGGACTGTCAGTAATTGAGGTTGTGCTGCACAATTGGAGTGTCAGTAATTGAGGGTGTGATGCAATATTGCAGTGTCAGTAATTGAGGTTGTGCTGCACTATTGGAGTGTCAGTAATTGAGGGTGTGCTGCGCTATTGGAGTGTCAGTAATTGAGGGTGTGCTGCACTATTGGAGTGTCAGTAATTGAGGATGTGCTGCACTATTGGAGTGACAGTAATTGAGGATGTGCTGCACTATTGGAGTGACAGTAATTGAGGGTGTGCTGCAATATTGGAGTGTCAGTAATTGAGGGTGTGCTGCACTATTGGAATGTCAGTAATTGAGGGTGAGCTACACTATTAGAGTGTCAGTAATTGAGGGTGTGCTGCACTATTGTAGTGTCAGTAATTGAGGGTGTGCTGCACTATTGGAGTGTCAGTAATTGAGGGTGTGCTGCACTATTGGAGTGTCAGTAATTGAGGGTGTGCAGTATTATTGGAGTGTCAGTAATTGAGGTTTTGCTGCACTTTTGGTGTGTCAGTAATTGAGGGTGTGCGGCACAATTGGAGTGTCAGTAATTGAGGGTGTGCTGCACTATTGGAGTGTCAGTAATTGAGCTTGTGCTGCACTATTGGAGTGTCAGTAATTGAGGGTGTGCTGCACTACTGATGTGTCAGTAATTGAGGGTGCGCTGCACTATTGGAGTGTCAGTAATTGAGGGTGTGCTGCACTATTGGAGTGTCAGAAATTGAGATTGTGCTGCACTATTGGAGTGTCAGTAATTGAGGGTGTGCTGCATTATTGGAGTGTCAGTAATTGATGGTGTACTGCACTATTGGAGTGTCAGTAATTGATGGTGTGCTGCAATATTGGAGTGTCAGTAATTGAGGGTGTGCTGCACTATTGGAGTGTAAGTAATTGAGGGTGTGCTACACTATTGGAGTGTCAGTAATTGAGTGTGTGCTGCACTATTGGAGTGTCAGTAATTGAGGGTGTGCTGCACTATTGGAGTGTCAGTAATTGAGGGTGTTCTGCACTATTGAAGTATCCGTAATTGAGGGTGTGCTGCACTATTGGAGTGTCAGTAATTCGGGGTGAGCTACACTATTGGATTATCAGTAATTGAGGGTGCGCTGCAGGATTGGAGTGTCAGTAATTGAGGGTGTGCTGCACGATTGGAGTGTAAGTAATTGAGGGTGCGCTGCCCTATTGGAATGTCAGTAACTGAGGGTGTGCTGCACAATTGGAGTGTAAGTAATTGAGGGAGTGCTGTACTATTGGAGTGTCAGTATTGAGGGTGAGCAGCACTATTGGAGTGTCAGTAATTGAGGGTGTGCTGCACTATTGGAGTGTCAGTAATTGAGGGTGTGCTGCACTACTGTAGTGTGAGTTATTGAGGGTGTGCTGGACTATTGGAGTGTCAGTAATTGAGGGTGTGCTGCACTATTGGAGTGTCAGTAATTGAGGGTTTTCTGCACTATTGTACTGTCAGTAATTGAGGGTGTGCTGCGCTATTGATGTGTCAGTAATTGAGGATGTGCTGCACTATAGGAGTGTCAGTAATTGAGGTTTTGATGCACTAGTGGAGTGCCAGAAATTGAGGGAGTGCTGTACTATTGGAGTGTCAGTTATTTAGGGTGTGCAGCACTATTGGAGTGTCAGTAACTGAGGTTGTGCTGCACTATTGGAGTGTAAGTAATTGAGGGTGTGCTGCACTATTGGAGTGCCAGTAATTGAGGGTGTGCTGCACTAATGGAGTGTCAGTAATTGAGGGTGTGCTGCACTATTGGAATGTCAGTAATTGAGGGTGTGCTGCAATATTGGAGTGTCAGTAATTGAGTTTGTGCTGCACCATTGGAATGTCAGTATTTGAGGGTGTGCTGCGCTATTGGAGTGTCAGTAATTGAGTGTGTGCTGCACTATTGGAGTGTCAGTAATTGAGGATGTGCTGCACTATTGGAGTGACAGTAATTGAGGGTGTGCTGCACTATTGGAGTGTCAGTAATTGAGGGTGTGCTGTATTATTGGAGTGTCAGTAATTGAGGTTTTGCTGCACTATTGGTGTGTCAGTAATTGAGGGTGTGCGGCAAAATTGGAGTGTCAGTAATTGAGGGTGTGCTGCACTATTGGAGTGTCAGTAATTGAGCTTGTGCTGCACTATTGGAGTGTCAGTAATTGAGGGTGTGCTGCACTACTGATGTGTCAGTAATTGAGGGTGCGCTGCACTATTGGAGTGTCAGTAATTGAGGGTGTGCTGCACTATTGGAGTGTCAGAAATTGAGATTGTGCTGCACTATTGGAGTGTCAGTAATTGAGGATGTGCTGCACTATTGGAGTGTCAGTAATTGAGGGTGTGCTGCATTATTGGAGTGTCAGTAATTGATGGTGTGCTGCACTATTGGAGTGTCAGTAATTGATGGTGTGCTGCACTATTGGAGTGTCAGTAATTGAGGGTGTGCTGCACTATTGGAGTGTAAGTAATTGAGGGTGTGCTGCACTATTGGAGTGTCAGTAATTGAGTGTGTGCTGCACTATTGGAGTGTCAGTAATTGAGGGTGTGCTGCACTATTGGAGTGTCAGTAATTGAGGGTGTTCTGCACTATTGGAGTATCCGTAATTGAGGGTGTGCTGCACTATTGGAGTGTCAGTAATTCGGGGTGAGCTACACTATTGGATTATCAGTAATTGAGGGTGTGCTGCACGATTGGAGTGTAAGTAATTGAGGGTGCGCTGCCCTATTGGAATGTCAGTAATTGAGGGTGTGCTGCAATATTGGAGTGTCAGTAATTGAGGTTGTGCTGCACTATTGGAGTGTCAGTATTTGAGGGTGTGCTGCGCTATTGGAGTGTCAGTAATTGAGGGTGTGCTGCACTATTGGAGTGTCAGTAATTGAGGATGTGCTGCACTATTGGAGTGACAGTAATTGAGGGTGTGCTGCAATATTGGAGTGTCAGTAATTGAGGGTGTGCTGCACTATTGGAGTGTCAGTAATTGAGGGTGTGCTGCACTATTGGAATGTCAGTAATTGAGGGTGAGCTACACTATTGGAGTGTCAGTAATTGAGGGTGTGCTGCACTATTGTAGTGTCAGTAATTGAGGGTGTGCTGCACTATTGGAGTGTCAGTAATTGAGGGTGTGCTGCACTATTGGAGTGTCAGTAATTGAGGGTGTGCTTTATTATTGGAGTGTCAGTAATTGAGGTTTTGCTGCACTATTGGTGTGTCAGTAATTGAGGGTGTGCGGCAAAATTGGAGTGTCAGTAATTGAGGGTGTGCTGCACTATTGGAGTGTCAGTAATTGAGCTTGTGCTGCACTATTGGAGTGTCAGTAATTGAGGGTGTGCTGCACTACTGATGTGTCAGTAATTGAGGGTGTGCTGCACTATTGGAGTGTCAGGAATTGAGGGTGTGCTGCACTATTGGAGTGTCAGAAATTGAGATTGTGCTGCACTATTGGAGTGTCAGTAATTGAGGGTGTGCTGCACTATTGGAGTGTCAGTAATTGAGGGTGTGCTGCATTATTGGAGTGTCAGTAATTGATGGTGTGCTGCACTATTGGAGTGTCAGTAATTGATGGTGTGCTGCACTATTGGAGTGTCAGTAATTGAGGGTGTGCTGCACTATTGGAGTGTAAGTAATTGAGGGTGTGCTGCACTATTGGAGTGTCAGTAATTGAGTGTGTGCTGCACTATTGGAGTGTCAGTAATTGAGGGTGTGCTGCACTATTGGAGTGTCAGTAATTGAGGGTGTTCTGCACTATTGGAGTATCCGTAATTGAGGGTGTGCTGCACTATTGGAGTGTCAGTAATTCGGGGTGAGCTACACTATTGGATTATCAGTAATTGAGGGTGCGCTACAGGATTGGAGTGTCAGTAATTGAGGGTGTGCTGCACTATTGGAGTGTCAGTAACTGAGGTTGTGCTGCACTATTGGTGTGTAAGTAATTGAGGGTGCGCTGCCCTATTGGAATGTCAGTAACTGAGGGTTTGCTGCACAATTGGAGTGTCAGTAATTGAGGGAGTGCTGTACTATTGGAGTGTCAGTATTGAGGGTGAGCAGCACTATTGGAGTGTCAGTAATTGAGGGTGTGCTGCACTATTGGAGTGTCAGTAATTGAGGAGGAGCTACACTATTGGAGTGTCAGTAATTGAGGGTGTGCTGCACTACTGGAGTGTCAGTAATTGAGGGTGTGCTGCACTATTGGAGTGTTAGTAATTGAGGGTGTGCTGCACTTTTGGAGTGACAGTAATTGAGGGTGTGCTACACTATTGGAGTGTCAGTAATTGAGGGTGTGCTGCACTATTGGAGTGTCAGTAATTGAGTGTGTGCTGCACTATTGGAGTGTCAGTAACTGAGGGTGTGCTGCACTATTGGAGTGTCAGTAGTTGAGGGTGTGCTGCACTACTGGAGTGTCAGTAATTGAGGGTGCGCAGCACTAATGGAGTGTCAGTAATTGAGGGTCTGCTGCACTTTTGGAGTGACAGTAATTGAGGGTGTGCTGCACTATTGGAGTGATAGTAATTGAGGGTGTGCTGCACTATTGGAGTGTCAGTAATTGAGGGTGTGCTGCACTATTGGAGTGTCAGTAATTGAGGGTGTGCTGCACTTTTGGAGTGACAGTAATTGAGAGTTTGCTGTACTATTGGGGTGTCAGTAATTGAGGGTGTGCTGCACTATTGGAGTGTCAGTAATTGAGGGTGTGCTGCACTATTGTTGTGTCAGTAATTCACGGTGAGCTGCACTATTGGATTATCAGTAATTAAGGGTGTGCTGCAGGATTGGAGTGTCAGTAATTGAGGGTGTGCTGCACTATTGGAGTGTCAGTAATTGAGGGTGTGCTGCAATATTGGAGTGTCAGTAATTGAGGGTATGCTGCACTTTTGCAGTGTCAGTAATTGAGGGTGTGCTGCACTATTGGTGTGTCATTAATTGAGGGTGTGCGGCACTATTGGAGTGTCAGGAATTGAGGGGGTGCTGCACAATTGGAGTGTCAGTAATTGAGTGTGTGCTGCATTATTGGAGAGTCAGTAATTGAGTGTGTGCTGCACTATTGGAGTGTCAGTAATTGAGGGTGTGCTGCACTATTGGAGTGTCAGTAATTGAGCGTCTGCTGCACAATTGGAGTGTCAGTAATTGAGGGTGTGCTGCACTATTGATGTGTCAGTAATTGAGGATGTGCTGCACTATAGGAGTGTCAGTAATTGAGGTTTTGCTGCACTAGTGGAGTGCCAGAAATTGAGGGAGTGCTGTACTATTGGAGTGTCAGTTATTTAGGGTTTGCAGCACTATTGGAGTGTCAGTAACTGAGGTTGTGCTGCACTATTGGAGTGTAAGTAATTGAGGGTGCGCTGCCCTATTGGAATGTCAGTAACTGAGGGTGTGATGCATAATTGGAGTGTCAGTATTGAGGGTGAGCAGCACTATTGGAGTGTCAGTAATTGAGGGTGTGCTGGACTATTGGAGTGTCAGTAATTGAGGGTGTGCTGCACTATTGGAGTGTCAGTAATTGAGGGTGTGCTGCATTAATGGAGTGTCAGTATTGAGGGTGAGCAGCACTATTGGAGTGTCAGTAATTGAGGGTGTGCTGCACTATTGGAGTGTCAGTAATTGAGGGTGTGCTGCACTACTGTAGTGTGAGTTATTGAGGGTGTGCTGGACTATTGGAGTGTCAGAAATTGAGGGTGTGCTGCACTATTGGAGTGTCAGTAATTGAGGGTGTGCTGCACTATTGGAGTGTCAGTAATTGAGGGATTTCTGCACTATTGGAGTGTCAGTAATTGAGGGTGTGCTGCACTATTGGAGTGTCAGTAATTGAGGGTGTGCTGCACTTTTGGAGTGACAGTAATTGAGGGTGTGCTACACTATTGGAGTGTCAGTAATTGAGGGTGTGCTGTAATATTGGAGTGTCAGTAATTGAGGGTTTTCTGCACTATTGGAGTGTCAGTAATTGAGGGTGTGCTGCACTATTGGACTGTCAGTAATTGAGGGTGTGCTGCACTTTTGTAGTGACAGTAATTGAGGGTATGCTGCACTACTGGAGTGTCAGTAATTGAGGGTGTGCTGCACTATTGGAGTGTCAGTAATTGAGGGTGTGCTGCAGTATTGTATTGTCAGTAATTGAGGGTGTGCTGCACTATTGGAGTGTCAGTAATTGAGGGTGTGCTGCACTATTGGAGTGTCAGTAATTGAGGGTTTTCTGCACTTTTGGAGTGTCAGTAATTGAGGGTGTGCTGCACTATTGGAGTGTCAGTAATTGAGGGTGTGCTGCACTATTGGATGTCAGTAATTGAGGGTGTGCTGCGCTATTGGTGTGTCAGTAATTGAGGATGTGCTGCACTATTGGAGTGACAGTAATTGAGGGTGTGCTGCACTATTGGAGTGTCAGTAATTGAGGGTGTGCTGCACTATTGTAGTGTCAGTAATTGAGGGTGTGCTGCACTATTGGAGTGTCAGTAATTGAGGGTGTGCTGCACTATTGGAGTGTCAGTAATTGAGGGTGTGCTGTATTATTGGAGTGTCAGTAATTGAGGTTTTGCTGCACTATTGGAGTGTCAGTAATTGAGGGTGTGCTGCACAATTGGACTGTCAGTAATTGAGGGTGTGCTGCACTTTTGTAGTGACAGTAATTGAGGGTATGCTGCACTACTGGAGTGTCAGTAATTGAGGGTGTGCTGCACTATTGGAGTGTCAGTAATTGAGGGTGTGCTGCAGTATTGTATTGTCAGTAATTGAGGGTGTGCTGCACTATTGGAGTGTCAGTAATTGAGGGTGTGCTGCACTATTGGAGTGTCAGTAATTGAGGGTTTTCTGCACTTTTGGAGTGTCAGTAATTGAGGGTGTGCTGCACTATTGGAGTGTCAGTAATTGAGGGTGTGCTGCACTATTGGATGTCAGTAATTGAGGGTGTGCTGCGCTATTGGTGTGTCAGTAATTGAGGATGTGCTGCACTATTGGAGTGACAGTAATTGAGGGTGTGCTGCACTATTGGAGTGTCAGTAATTGAGGGTGTGCTGCACTATTGTAGTGTCAGTAATTGAGGGTGTGCTGCACTATTGGAGTGTCAGTAATTGAGGGTGTGCTGCACTATTGGAGTGTCAGTAATTGAGGGTGTGCTGTATTATTGGAGTGTCAGTAATTGAGGTTTTGCTGCACTATTGGTGTGTCAGTAATTGAGGGTGTGCGGCACAATTGGAGTGTCAGTAATTGAGGGTGTGCTGCACTATTGGAGTGTCAGTAATTGAGCTTGTGCTGCACTATTGGAGTGTCAGTAATTGAGGGTGTGCTGCACTACTGATGTGTCAGTAATTGAGGGTGCGCTGCACTATTGGAGTGTCAGTAATTGAGGGTGTGCTGCACTATTGGAGTGTCAGAAATTGAGATTGTGCTGCACTATTGGAGTGTCAGTAATTGAGGGCGTGCCGCACTATTGGAGTGTCAGTAATTGAGGGTGTGCTGCATTATTGGAGTGTCAGTAATTGATGGTGTGCTGCACTATTGGAGTGTCAGTAATTGAGGGTGTGCAGCACTATTGGAGTGTAAGTAATTGAGGGTGTGCTGCACTATTGGAGTGTCAGTAATTGAGTGTGTGCTGCACTATTGGAGTGTCAGTAATTGAGGGTGTGCTGCACTATTGGAGTGTCAGTAATTGAGGGTGTTCTCACTCTTGGAGTATCCGTAATTGAGGGTGTGCTGCACTATTGGAGTGTCAGTAATTCGGGGTTAGCTACACTATTGGATTATCAGTAATTGGGGGTGCGCTGCAGGATTGGAGTGTCAGTAATTGAGGGTGTGCTGCATTATTGGAGTGTCAGTAATTGAGGGTGTGCTGCACGATTGGAGTGTCAGTAATTGAGGGTGTGCTGCATTATTGGAGTGTCAGTAATTGAGGGTGTGCTGCACGATTGGAGTGTAAGAAATTGAGGGTGCGCTGCCCTATTGGAATGTCAGTAACTGAGGGTGTGCTGCACTATTGGAGTGTCAGTAATTGAGGGAGTGCTGTACTATTGGAGTGTCAGTATTGAGGGTGAGCAGCACTATTGGAGTGTCAGTAATTGAGGGTGTGCTGCACTATTGGAGTGTCAGTAATTGAGGGTGTGCTGCACTACTGTAGTGTGAGTTATTGAGGGTGTGCTGCACTATTGGAGTGTCAGTAATTGAGAGTGTGCTGCACTATTGGAGTGTCAGTAATTGAGAGTGTGCTGCACTATTGGAGTGTCAGTAATTGAGGGTTTTCTGCACTATTGGAGTGTCAGTAATTGAGGGTGTGCTGCACTTTTGGAGTGACAGTAATTGAGGGTATGCTGCACTACTGGAGTGTCAGTAATTGAGGGTGTGCTGCACTATTGGAGTGTCAGTAATTGAGGGTGTGCTGCACTTTTGGAGTGACAGTAATTGAGGTTGTGCTACACTATTGGAGTGTCAGTAATTGAGGGTGTGCTGCACTATTGGAGTGTCAGTAATTGAGTGTGTGCTGCACTATTGGAGTGTCAGTGACTGAGGGTGTGCTGCACTATTGGCGTGTCACTAGTTGAGGGTGTGCTGCACTACTGGAGTGTCAGTAATTGAGGGTGTGCAGCACTAATGGGGTGTCAGTAATTGAGGGTGTGCTGCACTTTTGGAGTGACAGTAATTGAGGGTGTGCTGCACTATTGGAGTGATAGTAATTGAGGGTGTGCTGCACTTTTGGAGTGTCAGTAATTGAGGGTGTGCTGCACTATTGGAGTGTCAGTAATTGAGGGTGTGCTGCACTATTGGAGTGTCAGTAATTGAGGGTGTGCTGCACTATTGGATTATCAGTAATTAAGGGTGTGCTGCAGGATTGTAGTGTCAGTAATTGAGGGTGTGCTGCACTATTGGAGTGTCAGTAATTGAGGGTGTGCTGCAATATTGGAGTGTCAGTAATTGAGGGTATGCTGCACTATTGCAGTGTCAGTAATTGAGGTATTGCTGCACTATTGGTGTGTCATTAATTGAGGGTGTGCGGCACTATTGGAGTGTCAGGAATTGAGTGTGTGCTGCACTATTGGAGTGTCAGTAATTGAGCGTCTGCTGCACAATTGGAGTGTCAGTAATTGAGGGTGTGCTGCACTATTGATGTGTCTGTAATTGAGGGTGCTCTGCACTATTGGAGTGTCAGTAATTGAGGGTGAGTTGCACTATTGGAGTGTGAGTAATTGAGGGTGTGGTGCAGTATTGGAGTGTCAGTAATTGAGTTGTGCTGCACTATTGGAGTGTCAGTAATTGAGGGTGTGCGGCACTATTGGAGTGTCAGTAATTGAGGGTGTGCTGCACTATTGGAGTGTCAGTAATTGAGTGTGTGCTGCACTATTGGAGTGACATTCATTGAGGGTGTGCTGCACTATTGGAGTGTCAGTAATTGAATGGTGTGCTGTACTGTTGGAGTGACAGTAATTGAGGGTGTGCTGCACTATTGGACTGTCAATAATTGAGGATGTGCTGCACTATTGTACTGTCAGTAATTGAGGGTGTGCTGCAATATTGGAGTGTCAGTAATTGAGGGTGTGCTGCGCTATTGGAGTGTCAGTAATTGAGGGTTTTCTGCACTATTGGAGTGTCAGTAATTGAGGGTGTGCTGCACTATTGGAGTGTCAGTAATTGAGGGTGTGCTGCACTTTTGGAGTGACAGTAATTGAGGGTATGCTGCACTACTGGAGTGTCAGTATTTGAGGGTGTGCTGCACTATTGGAGTGTCAGTAATTGAGGGTGTGCTGCAGTATTGTAGTGTCAGTAATTGAGGGTGTGCTGCACTATTGGAGTGTCAGTAATTGAGGGTGTGCTGCACTATTGGAGTGTTAGTCATTGAGGGTGTGCTGCACTATTGGAGTGTCAGTAATTGAGGGTTTTCTGCACTATTGGAATGTCAGTAATTGAGGGTGTGCTGCACTATTGGAATGTCAGTAATTGAGGGTGTGCTGTACTATTGGAGTGTCAGTAATTGAGGGTGTGTGGCACAATTGGAGTGTCAGTAATTGAGCTTGTGCTGCACTATTGGAGTGACAGTAATTGAGGGTGTGCTGCACTATTGGAGTGTCAGTAATTGAGCTTGTGCTGCACTATTTGAGTGTCAGTAATTGAGGGTGTGCTGCACTATTGGAGTGTCAGTAATTGAGGGTGTGCTACACTAATGGTGTTTCAGTAAATGTGGGTGTGCTGCACTATTGGAGTGTCAGTCATTGAGGGTGTGCTGCACTATTGGAGTGACAGTAATTGAGTGTGTGCTGCGCTATTGGAGAGTCAGTAATTGAGGGTGTGCTGCAATATTGGAGTGTCAGTAATTGAGGGTGTGCTGCAGTATTGGAGTGTCAGTAATTGAGGTATTGCTGCACTATTGGTGTGTCATTAATTGAGGGTGTGCGGCACTATTGGAGTGTCAGGAATTGAGGGTGTGCGGCACTATTGGAGTGTCAGTAATTGAGGGTGTGCTGTAATATTGGTGTGTCAGTAATTGAGGGTTTTCTGCACTATTGGAGTGTCAGTAATTGAGGGTGTGCTGCACTATTGGACTGTCAGTAATTGAGGGTGTGCTGCACTTTTGTAGTGACAGTAATTGAGGGTATGCTGCACTACTGGAGTGTCAGTAATTGAGGGTGTGCTGCACTATTGGAGTGTCAGTAATTGAGGGTGTGCTGCAGTATTGTAGTGTCAGTAATTGAGGGTGTGCTGCACTATTGGAGTGTCAGTAATTGAGGGTGTGCTGCACTATTGGAGTGTCAGTAATTGAGGGTTTTCTGCACTTTTGGAGTGTCAGTAATTGAGGGTGTGCTGCACTATTGGAATGTCAGTAATTGAGGGTGTGCTGCACTATTGGATGTCAGTAATTGAGGGTGTGCTGCGCTAATTGGTGTGTCAGTAATTGAGGATGTGCTGCACTATTGGAGTGACAGTAATTGAGGGTGTGCTGCACTATTGGAGTGTCAGTAATTGAGGGTGTGCTGCACTATTGTAGTGTCAGTAATTGAGGGTGTGCTGCACTATTGGAGTGTCAGTAATTGAGGGTGTGCTGCACTATTGGAGTGTCAGTAATTGAGGGTGTGCTGTATTATTGGAGTGTCAGTAATTGAGGTTTTGCTGCACTATTGGTGTGTCAGTAATTGAGGGTGTGCGGCACAATTGGAGTGTCAGTAATTGAGGGTGTGCTGCACTATTGGAGTGTCAGTAATTGAGCTTGTGCTGCACTATTGGAGTGTCAGTAATTGAGGGTGTGCTGCACTACTGATGTGTCAGTAATTGAGGGTGCGCTGCACTATTGGAGTGTCAGTAATTGAGGGTGTGCTGCACTATTGGAGTGTCAGAAATTGAGATTGTGCTGCACTATTGTAGTGTCAGTAATTGAGGCTGTGCCGCACTATTGGAGTGTCAGTAATTGAGGGTGTGCTGCATTATTGGAGTGTCAGTAATTGATGGTGTGCTGCACTATTGGATTGTCAGTAATTGAGGGTGTGCTGCACTATTGGAGTGTAAGTAATTGAGGGTGTGCTGCACTATTGGAGTGTCAGTAATTGAGTGTGTGCTGCACTATTGGAGTGTCAGTAATTGAGGGTGTGCTGCACTATTGGAGTGTCAGTAATTGAGGGTGTTCTCACTCTTGGAGTATCCGTAATTGAGGGTGTGCTGCACTATTGGAGTGTCAGTAATTCGGGGTTAGCTACACTATTGGATTATCAGTAATTGGGGGTGCGCTGCAGGATTGGAGTGTCAGTAATTGAGGGTGTGCTGCATTATTGGAGTGTCAGTAATTGAGGGTGTGCTGCACGATTGGAGTGTCAGTAATTGAGGGTGTGCTGCATTATTGGAGTGTCAGTAATTGAGGGTGTGCTGCACGATTGGAGTGTAAGTAATTGAGGGTGCGCTGCCCTATTGGAATGTCAGTAACTGAGGGTGTGCTGCACTATTGGAGTGTCAGTAATTGAGGGAGTGCTGTACTATTGGAGTGTCAGTATTGAGGGTGAGCAGCACTATTGGAGTGTCAGTAATTGAGGGTGTGCTGCACTATTGGAGTGTCAGTAATTGAGGGTGTGCTGCACTACTGTAGTGTGAGTTATTGAGGGTGTGCTGACTATTGGAGTGTCAGTAATTGAGAGTGTGCTGCACTATTGGAGTGTCAGTAATTGAGGGTTTTCTGCACTATTGGAGTGTCAGTAATTGAGGGTGTGCTGCACTTTTGGAGTGACAGTAATTGAGGGAACGCTGCACTACTGGAGTGTCAGTAATTGAGGGTGTGCTGCACTATTGGAGTGTCAGTAATTGAGGGTGTGCTGCACTTTTGGAGTGACAGTAATTGAGGTTGTGCTACACTATTGGAGTGTCAGTAATTGAGGGTGTGCTGCACTATTGGAGTGTCAGTAATTGAGTGTGTGCTGCACTATTGGAGTGTCAGTGACTGAGGGTGTGCTGCACTATTGGCGTGTCAGTAGTTGAGGGTGTGCTGCACTACTGGAGTGTCAGTAATTGAGGGTGCGCAGCACTAATGGGGTGTCAGTAATTGAGGGTGTGCTGCACTTTTGGAGTGACAGTAATTGAGGGTGTGCTGCACTATTGGAGTGATAGTAATTGAGGGTGTGCTGCACTATTGGAGTGTCAGTAATTGAGGGTGTGCTGCACTATTGGAGTGTCAGTAATTGAGGGTGTGCTGCACTATTGGAGTGTCAGTAATTGAGGGTGTGCTGCACTATTGGATTATCAGTAATTAAGGGTGTGCTGCAGGATTGTAGTGTCAGTAATTGAGGGTGTGCTGCACTATTGGAGTGTCAGTAATTGAGGGTGTCCTGCAATATTGGAGTGTCAGTAATTGAGGGTATGCTGCACTATTGCAGTGTCAGTAATTGAGGTATTGCTGCACTATTGGTGTGTCATTAATTGAGGGTGTGCGGCACTATTGGAGTGTCAGGAATTGAGGGTGTGCTGCACTATTGGAGTGTCAGTAATTGAGCGTCTGCTGCACAATTGGAGTGTCAGTAATTGAGGGTGTGCTGCACTATTGATGTGTCTGTAATTGAGGGTGCTCTGCACTATTGGAGTGTCAGTAATTGAGGGTGAGTTGCACTATTGGAGTGTGAGTAATTGAGGGTGTGGTGCAGTATTGGAGTGTCAGTAATTGAGTTGTGCTGCACTATTGGAGTGTCAGTAATTGAGGGTGTGCGGCACTATTGGAGTGCAGTAATTGAGGGTGTGCTGCACTATTGGAGTGTCAGTAATTGAGTGTGTGCTGCACTATTGGAGTGACATTCATTGAGGGTGTGCTGCACTATTGGAGTATCCGTAATTGAGTGTGTGCTGCATTTTTGGAGTGTCAGTAATTGAATGGTGTGCTGTACTGTTGGAGTGACAGTAATTGAGGGTGTGCTGCACTATTGGACTGTCAATAATTGAGGATGTGCTGCACTATTGTACTGTCAGTAATTGAGGGTGTGCTGCAATATTGGAGTGTCAGTAATTGAGGGTGTGCTGCGCTATTGGAGTGTCAGTAATTGAGGGTTTTCTGCACTATTGGAGTGTCAGTAATTGAGGGTGTGCTGCACTATTGGAGTGTCAGTAATTGAGGGTGTGCTGCACTTTTGGAGTGACAGTAATTGAGGGTATGCTGCACTACTGGAGTGTCAGTATTTGAGGGTGTGCTGCACTATTGGAGTGTCAGTAATTGAGGGTGTGCTGCAGTATTGTAGTGTCAGTAATTGAGGGTGTGCTGCACTATTGGAGTGTCAGTAATTGAGGGTGTGCTGCACTATTGGAGTGTTAGTCATTGAGGGTGTGCTGCACTATTGGAGTGTCAGTAATTGAGGGTTTTCTGCACTATTGGAATGTCAGAAATTGAGGGTGTGCTGCACTATTGGAATGTCAGTAATTGAGGGTGTGCTGTACTATTGGAGTGTCAGTAATTGAGGGTGTGTGGCACAATTGGAGTGTCAGTAATTGAGCTTGTGCTGCACTATTGGAGTGACAGTAATTGAGGGTGTGCTGCACTATTGGAGTGTCAGTAATTGAGCTTGTGCTGCACTATTTGAGTGTCAGTAATTGAGGGTGTGCTGCACTATTGGAGTGTCAGTAATTGAGGGTGTGCTACACTAATGGTGTTTCAGTAAATGTGGGTGTGCTGCACTATTGGAGTGTCAGTCATTGAGGGTGTGCTGCACTATTGGAGTGTCAGTAATTGAGTGTGTGCTGCGCTATTGGAGTGTCAGTAATTGAGGGTGTGCTGCAATATTGGAGTGTCAGTAATTGAGGGTGTGCTGCAGTATTGGAGTGTCAGTAATTGAGGTATTGCTGCACTATTGGTGTGTCATTAATTGAGGGTGTGCGGCACTATTGGAGTGTCAGGAATTGAGGGTGTGCGGCACTATTGGAGTGTCAGTAATTGAGCGTCTGCTGCACTATTGGAGTGTCATTAATTGAGGGTGTGCTGCACTACTGGTGTGTCAGTAATTGAGGGTGTGCTGCACTATTGATGTGTCTGTAATTGAGGGTGCGCTGCACTATTGGAGTGTCAGTAATTGAGGGTGAGTTGCACTATTGGTGTGTGAGTAATTGAGGGTGTGCTGCAGTATTGGAGAGTCAGTAATTGAGTTTGTACTGCACTATTGGAGTGTCATGAATTGAGGGTGTGCTGCATTATTGGAGTGTCAGTAATTGAGTGTGTACTGCACTATTGGAGTGTCATGAATTGAGGGTGTGCTGCACTATTGGAGTGTCAGTAATTGAGGGTGTGCTGCACTATTGGAGTGTCAGTAATAGAGGGTGTGCTGCATTATTGGAGTGTCAGTAATTGAGTGTGTACTGCACTATTGGAGTGTCATGAATTGAGGGTGTGCTGCACTATTCGAGTGTCAGTAATTGAGGGTGTGCTTCACAATTGGAGTGTCAGTAATTGAGGGTGTGCTGCACTATTGGAGTGTCAGTAATTGAGTGTGTGCTGCACTGTTGGAGTGTCAGTAATTGAGCGTGTGCTGCACTATTGGAGTGTCAGTAATTGAGGTTTTTCTGCACTATTGGAGTGTCAGTAATTGAGGGTGTGCTGCACTATTGGAGTGTCAGTAATTGAGCGTGTGCTGCACTATTGGAGTGTCGGTAATTGAGGGTTTTCTGCACTATTGGAGTGTCAGTAATTGAGGGTGTGCTGCTCTATTGGAGTGTCAGTAATTGAGGGTTTTCTGCACTTTTGTTGTGTCAGTAATTGAGGGTGTGCTACACTATTGGAGTGTCAGTAATTGAGGGTGTGCTGCACTATTGGAGTGTCAGTAATTGAGGGTTTGCTGCACTTTTGGAGTGACAGTAATTGAGGGTGTGCTACACTATTGGAGTGCCAGTAATTGAGGGTGTGCTGCACTATTGGAGTGTCAGTAATTGAGGGTTTGCTGCACTTTTGGAGTGACAGTAAATGAGGGTGTGCTACACTATTGGAGTGCCAGTAATTGAGGGTGTGCTGCACTATTGGAGTGTCAGTAATTGAGGGTGTGCTGCACTATTGGAGTGTCAGTAATTGAGTGTGTGCTGCACTATTGGAGTGTCAGTAATTGAGGGTGTGCTGCACTATTGGAGTGTCAGTAGTTGAGGGTGTGCTGCACTACTGGAGTGTCAGTAATTGAGGGTGCGCAGCACTAATGGAGTGTCAGTAATTGAGGGTGTGCTACACTATTGGAGTGTCAGTAATTGAGGGTGTGCTGCACTATTGGAGTGTCAGTAATTGAGGGTGTGCTGCACTTTTGGAGTGGCAGTAATTGAGTGTGTGCTGCACTACTGGAGTGTCAGTAATTGAGGGTGCGCAGCACTAATGGAGTGTCAGTAATTGAGGGTGTGCTACACTATTGGAGAGTCAGTAATTGAGGGTGTGCTGCACTACTGGAGTGTCAGTAATTGAGGGTGCGCAGCACTAATGGAGTGTCAGTAATTGAGGGTGTGCTACACTATTGGAGTGTCAGTAATTGAGGGTGTGCTGCACTATTGCAGTGTCAGTAATTGAGGGTGTGCTGCACTATTGGAGTTTCAGTAATTGAGGGTGTGCTGCACTAATGGAGTGTCAGTAATTGAGGGTGTGCTGCACTATTGGAGTGTCAGTAATGGAGGGTGCGCTGCACTATTGGTGTGTCAGTAATTGAGTGTGTGCTGCACTATTGGAGTGACATTAATTGAGGGTGAGCTGCAATATTGGAGTATCCGTAATTGAGGGTGTGCTGCACTATTGGACTGTCAGTAACTGAGGATGTGCTGCACTATAGGAGTGTCAGTAATTGAGGGTGTGCTGCACTATTGGACTGTCAGTAATTGAGGGTGTGCTGCACTATTGGACTGTCAGTAATTGAGGGTGTGCTGCACTATTGGACTGTCAGTAATTGAGTGTGTGCTGCGCTATTGATGTGTCATTAATTGAGGGTGTGCTGCACTATTGGAGTGCTAGAAATTGAGGGAGTGCTGTACTATTGGAGTGTCAGTTATTTCGGGTGCGCAGCACTATTGGAGTGTCAGTAACTGAGGTTGTGCTGCACTATTGGAGTGTCAATAATTGAGGGTGTGCTGTACTATTGGAGTGTCAGTAATTGAGGGTGCGCTGCACTTTTGGAGTGTCAGTAATTGAGGCTGTGCTGCACTATTGGAGTGTCAGTAATTGAGGGTGTGCTGCACCATTGCTGTGTCAGTAAGTCAGGGTGTGCTACACTATTTTAGTTTCAGTAATTGAGGGTGTGCTGTACTATTGGAGTGTGGGAAATTGAGGGTGTGCTGCACTATTGGAGTGTCAGTAATTGAGGGTGGGATGCACAATTGGAGTGTCAGTAATTCATGTTGCAATGTAATATTGGAGTGTCAGTAATTGAGTTTGCAATGTACTATTGGAGTGTCAGTAATTGAGGGTGTGCTGAACGATTGGAGTGTCAGTAATTGAGGGTGTGCTGCATTATTGGAGTGTCAGTAATTGAGGGTGTGCGGCACGATTGGAGTGTAAGTAATTGAGGGTGCGCTGCCCTATTGGAATGTCAGTAACTGAGGGTGTGCTGCACAATTGGAGTATCAGTAATTGAGGGAGTGCTGTACTATTGGAGTGTCAGTATTGAGGGTGAGCAGCACTATTGGAGTGTCTGTAATTGAGGGTGTGCTGCACTATTGGAGTGTCAGTAATTGAGGGTGTGCTGCACTACTGTAGTGTGAGTTATTGAGGTTGTTCTGACTATTGGAGTGTCAGTAATTGAGGGTGTGCTGCACTACTGGAGTGTCAGTAATTGAGGGTTTTCTGCACTATTGGAGTGTCAGTAATTGAGGGTGTGCTGCACTTTTGGAGTGACAGTAATTTAAGGTATGCTGCACTACTGGAGTGTCAGTAATTGAGGGTGTGCTGCACTATTGGAGTGTCAGTAATTGAGGGTGTGCTGCACTTTTGGAGTGACAGTAATTGAGGGTGTGCTGCACTATTGGAGTGTCAGTAATTGAGGGTGTGCTGCACTATTGGAGTGTCAGTAATTGAGGGTGTGCTGCACTATTGGAGTGTCAGTAACTGAGGGTGTGCTGCACTATTGGAGTGTCAGTAGTTGAGGGTGTGCTGCACTACTGGAGTGTCATTAATTGAGGGTGCGCAGCACTCATGGGGTGTCAGTAATTGAGGGTGTGCTGCACTTTTGGAGTGACAGTAATTGAGGGTGTGCTGCACTATTGGAGTGATAGTAATTGAGGGTGTGCTGCACTATTGGAGTGTCAGTAATTGAGGGTGTGCTGCACTATAGGAGTGTCAGTAATTGAGGGTGTGCTGCACTTTTGGAGTGACAGTAATTGAGTGTGTGCTGCACTATTGGAGTGTCAGTAATTGAGGGTGTGCTGCACTATTGGAGTGTCAGTAATTGAGGGTGTGCTGCACTATTGGAGTGTCAGTAATTGAGGGTGTGCTGCACTATTGGATTATCAGTAATTAAGGGTGTGCTGCAGGATTGTAGTGTCAGTAATTGAGGGTGTGCTGCACTATTGGAGTGTCAGTAATTGAGGGTGTGCTGCACTATTGGAGTGTCAGTAATTGAGGGTATGCTGCACTATTGCAGTGTCAGTAATTGAGGTATTGCTGCACTATTGGTGTGTCATTAATTGAGGGTGTGCGGCACTATTGGAGTGTCAGTAATTGAGGGTGTGCTGCACTATTGGAGTGTCAGTAATTGAGCGTCTGCTGCACAATTGGAGTGTCAGTAATTGAGGGTGTGCTGCACTATTGATGTGTCTGTAATTGAGGGTGCTCTGCACTATTGGAGTGTCAGTAATTGAGGGTGAGTTGCACTATTGGAGTGTGAGTAATTGAGGGTGTGGTGCAGTATTGGAGTGTCAGTAATTGAGTTGTGCTGCACTATTGGAGTGTCAGTACTTGAATGTGTGCGGCACTATTGGAGTGTCAGTAATTGAGGGTGTGCTGCACTATTGGAGTGTCAGTAATTGAGTGTGTGCTGCACTATTGGAGTGACATTCATTGAGGGTGTGCTGCACTATTGGAGTGTCAGTAATTGAGGGTGTGCTGCACTATTGTACTGTCAGTAATTGAGGGTGTGCTGCGCTATTGATGTGTCAGTAATTGAGGATGTGCTGCACTATAGGAGTGTCAGTAATTGAGGTTTTGCTGCACTAGTGGTGTGCCAGAAATTGAGGGAGTGCTGTACTATTGGAGAGTCAGTAATTTAGGGTGTGCAGCACTATTGGAGTGTCAGTAACTGAGGTTGTGCTGCACTATTGGTGTGTAAGTAATTGAGGGTGCGCTGCCCTATTGGAATGTCAGTAACTGAGGGTGTGATGCACAATTGGAGTGTCAGTAATTGAGGGTGTGCTGCACTAATGGTGTGTCAGTAATTGAGGGTGTGCTGCACTATTGGAGTGTTAGTAAATGAGGGTGTGCTGTACTATTGGAGTGTCAGTCTTGAGGGTGAGCAGCACTATTGGAGTGTCAGTAATTGAGGGTGTGCTGCACTATTGGAGTGTCAGTAATTGAGGGTGTGCTGCACTACTGTAGTGTGAGTTATTGAGGGTGTGCTGGACTATTGGAGTGTCAGTAATTGAGGGTGTGCTACACTATTGGAGTGTCAGTAATTGAGGGTGTGCTGCACTATTGGAGTGTCAGTAATTGAGGGTGTGCTGCACTATTGGAGTGTCAGTAATTGAGGGTTTTCTGCACTATTGGAGTGTCAGTAATTGAGGGTGTGCTGCACTATTGGAGTGTCAGCAATTGAGGGTGTGCTGCACTTTTGGAGTGACAGTAATTGAGGGCGTGCTACACTATTGGAGTGCCAGTAATTGAGGGTGTGCTGCACTATTGGAGTGTCAGTAATTGAGGGTGTGCTGCGCTATTGGAGTGTCAGTAATTGAGGGTTTTCTGCACTATTGGAGTGTCAGTAATTGAGGGTTTTCTGCACTATTGGAGTGTCAGTAATTGAGGGTGTGCTGCACTTTTGGAGTGACAGTAATTGAGGGTATGCTGCACTACTGGAGTGTCAGTAATTGAGGGTGTGCTGCACTATTGGAGTGTCAGTAATTGAGGGTGTGCTGCAGTATTGTAGTGTCAGTAATTGAGGGTGTGCTGCACTATTGGAGTGTCAGTAATTGAGGGTGTGCTGCACTATTGGAGTGTCAGTAATTGAGGTTTTTCTGCACTATTGGTGTGTCAGTAATTGAGGGTGTGCTGCACTATTGGAATGTCAGTAATTGAGGGTGTGCTGTACTATTGGAGTGTCAGTAATTGAGGGTGTGCTGCACTATTGGAGTGTCAGTCATTGAGGGTGTGCTGAACTATTGGAGTGTCAGTAATTGATGTTGCAATGTACTATTGGAGTGTCAGTAATTGAGGGTGGGATGCACTATTGGAGTGTCAGTAATTCATGTTGCAATGTACTATTGGAGTGTCAGTAATTGAGGGTATGCTGCACGATTGGTGTGTCAGTAATTGAGTTTGCAATGTACTATTGGAGTGTCAGTAATTGAGGGTGAACTGCACTATTGGAGTGTCAGTAATTGAGGGTGTGCTGCACTATTGGAGTGTCAGTAATTGAGGGTGTGCTGTACTATTGGAGTGTCAGTAATTGAGGGTGCGTTGCACTATTGGAATGTCAGTAATTGAGGGTGTGCTGTACTATTGGAGTGTCAGTAATTGAGGGTGTGCTGCACTATTGGAGCGTCAGTAATTGAGGGTGTGCTGCACTATTGGAGTCTCAGTAATTGAGGGTGTGCTCCACTATTGGAGTGTCAGTAATTGAGGGTGTGCTGCACTATTGGAGTGTCAGTAATTGAGGGTGTGCTGCACTATTGGAGTGTCAGTAATTGAGGGTGTGCAGCAGTATTGGAGTATCAGTAATTGACGTTTTGCTGCACTATTGGTGTGTCAGTAATTGAGGGTGTGCGGCACAATTGGAGTGTCAGTAATTGAGGGTGTGCTGCACCATTGGAGTGTCAGTAATTGAGGGTGTGCTGCACTATTGGAGTGTCATTAATTGAGGGTGTGCTGCACTATTGGAGTGTCATTAATTGAGGGTGCGCTGCACTATTGGAGTGTCAGTAATTGAGGGTGTGCTGCACTATTGGAGTGTCAGTAATTGAGGGTGTGCTGCACTATTGGAGTGTCATTAATTGAGGGTGCGCTGCACTATTGGAGTGTCAGTAATTGAGGGTGTGCTGCACTATTGGAGTGTCAGTAATTGAGGGTGTGCTGCACTATTGGAGTGTCATTAATTGAGGGTGCGCTGCACTATTGGAGTGTCAGTAATTGAGGGTGTGCTGCACTATTGGAGTGTCAGTAATTGAGTGTGTGCTGCACTATTGGAGTGTCATTAATTGAGGGTGTGCTGCACTATTGGAGTGTCAGTAATTGAGGGTGTGCTACACTAATGGTGTGTCAGTAATTGTGGGTGTGCTGCACTATTGGAGTGTTAGTCATTGAGGGTGTGCTGCACTATTGGAGTGTCAGTAATTGAGTGTGTGCTGCGCTATTGGAGTGTCAGTAATTGAGGGTGTGCTGTAATATTGGAGTGTCAGTAATTGAGTTGTGCTGCACTATTGGAGTGTCAGTACTTGAATGTGTGCGGCACTATTGGAGTGTCAGTAATTGAGGGTGTGCTGCACTATTGGAGTGTCAGTAATTGAGTGTGTGCTGCACTATTGGAGTGACATTCATTGAGGGTGTGCTGCACTATTGGAGTGTCAGTAATTGAGGGTGTGCTGCACTATTGTACTGTCAGTAATTGAGGGTGTGCTGCGCTATTGATGTGTCAGTAATTGATGATGTGCTGCACTATAGGAGTGTCAGTAATTGAGGTTTTGCTGCACTAGTGGAGTGCCAGAAATTGAGGGAGTGCTGTACTATTGGAGAGTCAGTAATTTAGGGTGTGCAGCACTATTGGAGTGTCAGTAACTGAGGTTGTGCTGCACTATTGGTGTGTAAGTAATTGAGGGTGCGCTGCCCTATTGGAATGTCAGTAACTGAGGTTGTGATGCACAATTGGAGTGTCAGTAATTGAGGGTGTGCTGCACTAATGGTGTGTCAGTAATTGAGGGTGTGCTGCACTATTGGAGTGTCAGTAAATGAGGGTGTGCTGTACTATTGGAGTGTCAGTCTTGAGGGTGAGCAGCACTATTGGAGTGTCAGTAATTGAGGGTGTGCTGCACTATTGGAGTGTCAGTAATTGAGGGTGTGCTGCACTACTGTAGTGTGAGTTATTGAGGGTGTGCTGGATTATTGGAGTGTCAGTAATTGAGGGTGTGCTGCACTATTGGAGTGTCAGTAATTGAGGGTGTGCTGCACTATTGGAGTGTCAGTAATTGAGTGTGTGCTGCACTATTGGAGTGTCAGTAATTGAGGGTGTGCTACACTAATGGTGTGTCAGTAATTGTGGGTGTGCTGCACTATTGGAGTGTCAGTCATTGAGGGTGTGTTGCACTATTGGAGTGTCAGTAATTGAGTGTGTGCTGCGCTATTGGAGTGTCAGTAATTGAGGGTGTGCTGTAATATTGGAGTGTCAGTAATTGAGGGTGTGCTGCAGTATTGGAGTGTCAGTAATTGAGGTATTGCTGCACTATTGGTGTGTCATTAATTGAGGGTGTGCGGCACTATTGGAGTGTCAGGAATTGAGGGTGTGGTGCACTATTGGAGTGTCAGTAATTGAGCGTCTGCTGCACTATTGGAGTGTCAGTAATTGAGGGTGTGCTGCACTATTGTTGTGTCAGTAATTGAGGGTGTGCTGCACTATTGATGTGTCTGTAATTGAGGGTGCGCTGCACTATTGGAGTGCCAGTAATTGAGGGTGAGTTGCACTATTGGTGTGTGAGTAATTTAGGGTGTGCTGCAGTATTGGAGTGTCAGTAATTGAGGGTGTGCTGCACTTTTGGAGTGTCAGTAATTGAGTGTGTACTGCACTATTGGAGTGTCATGAATTGAGGGTGTGCTGCGTTATTGGAGTGTCAGTAATTGAGTGTGTACTGCACTATTGGAGTGTCATGAATTGAGGGTGAGCTGCACTATTGGAGTGTCAGTAATTGAGTGTGTGCTGCACTATTGCAGTGTCAGTAATTGAGGGTGTGCTGCTCTATTGGAGTGTCAGTAATTGAGGGTTTTCTGCACTATTGGAGTGTCAGTAATTGAGGGTGTGCTGCTCTATTGGAGTGTCAGTAATTGAGGGTTTTCTGCACTATTGGTGTGTCAGTAATTGAGGGTGTGCTGCACTTTTGGAGTGACAGTAATTGAGGGTATGCTGCACTACTGGAGTGTCAGTAATTGAGGGTGTGCTGCACTATTGGAGTGTCAGTAATTGAGGGTTTGCTGCACTTTTGGAGTGACAGTAATTGAGGGTGTGCTGCACTATTGGAGTGTCAGTAATTGAGGGTTTGCTGCACTTATGGTGTGTCAGTAATTGAGGGTGTGCTGCACTATTGTTGTGTCAGTAAATGAGGGTGTGCTGTACTATTGGAGTGTCAGTCTTGAGGGTGAGCAGCACTATTGGAGTGTCAGTAATTGAGGGTGTGCTGCACTATTGGAGTGTCAGTAATTGAGGGTGTGCTGCACTACTGTAGTGTGAGTTATTGAGGGTGTGCTGGACTATTGGAGTGTCAGTAATTGAGGGTGTGCTGCACTATTGGAGTGTCAGTAATTGAGGGTGTGCTGCACTATTGGAGTGTCAGTATTTGAGGGTTTTCTGCACTATTGGAGTGTCAGTAATTGAGGGTGTGCTGCACTATTGGAGTGTCAGCAATTGAGGGTGTGCTGCACTTTTGGAGTGACAGTAATTGAGGGCGTGCTACACTATTGGAGTGCCAGTAATTGAGGGTGTGCTGCACTATTGGAGTGTCAGTAATTGAGGGTGTGCTGCGCTATTGGAGTGTCAGTAATTGAGGGTTTTCTGCACTATTGGAGTGTCAGTAATTGAGGGTTTTCTGCACTATTGGAGTGTCAGTAATTGAGGGTGTGCTGCACTTTTGGAGTGACAGTAATTGAGGGTATGCTGCACTACTGGAGTGTCAGTAATTGAGGGTGTGCTGCACTATTGGAGTGTCAGTAATTGAGGGTGTGCTGCAGTATTGTAGTGTCAGTAATTGAGGGTGTGCTGCACTATTGGAGTGTCAGTAATTGAGGGTGTGCTGCACTATTGGAGTGTCAGTAATTGAGGTTTTTCTGCACTATTGGAGTGTCAGTAATTGAGGGTGTGCTGCACTATTGGAGTTTCAGTAATTGAGGATGTGCTGCACTATTGGAGTGTCAGTAATTGAGGGTGTGCTGCACTATTGGAGTGTCAGTCATTGAGGGTGTGCTGAACTATTGGAGTGTCAGTAATTGATGTTGCAATGTACTATTGGAGTGTCAGTAATTGAGGGTGGGATGCACTATTGGAGTGTCAGTAATTCATGTTGCAATGTACTATTGGAGTGTCAGTAATTGAGGGTATGCTGCACGATTGGTGTGTCAGTAATTGAGTTTGCAATGTACTATTGGAGTGTCAGTAATTGAGGGTGAACTGCACTATTGGAGTGTCAGTAATTGAGGCTGTGCTGCACTATTGGAGTGTCAGTAATTGAGGGTGTGCTGTACTATTGGAGTGTCAGTAATTGAGGGTGCGCTGCACTATTGGAATGTCAGTAATTGAGGGTGTGCTGTACTATTGGAGTGTCAGTAATTGAGGGTGTGCTGCACTATTGGAGCGTCAGTAATTGAGGGTGTGCTGCACTATTGGAGTGTCAGTAATTGAGGGTGTGCTCCACTATTGGAGTGTCAGTAATTGAGGGTGTGCTGCACTATTGGAGTGTCAGTAATTGAGGGTGTGCTGCACTATTGGAGTGTCAGTAATTGAGGGTGTGCAGCAGTATTGGAGTATCAGTAATTGACGTTTTGCTGCACTATTGGTGTGTCAGTAATTGAGGGTGTGTGGCACAATTGGAGTGTCAGTAATTGAAGGTGTGCTGCACCATTGGAGTGTCAGTAATTGAGGGTGTGCTGCACTATTGGAGTGTCATTAATTGAGGGTGTGCTGCACTATTGGAGTGTCATTAATTGAGGGTGCGCTGCACTATTGGAGTGTCAGTAATTGAGGGTGTGCTGCACTATTGGAGTGTCAGTAATTGAGGGTGTGCTGCACTATTGGAGTGTCATTAATTGAGGGTGCGCTGCACTATTGGAGTGTCAGTAATTGAGGGTGTGCTGCACTATTGGAGTGTCAGTAATTGAGGGTGTGCTGCACTATTGGAGTGTCATTAATTGAGGGTGCGCTGCACTATTGGAGTGTCAGTAATTGAGGGTGTGCTGCACTATTGGAGTGTCAGTAATTGAGTGTGTGCTGCACTATTGGAGTGTCAGTAATTGAGGGTGTGCTACACTAATGGTGTGTCGGTAATTGTGGGTGTGCTGCACTATTGGAGTGTCAGTCATTGAGGGTGTGCTGCACTATTGAAGTGTCAGTAATTGAGTGTGTGCTGCGCTATTGGAGTGTCAGTAATTGAGGGTGTGCTGTAATATTGGAGTGTCAGTAATTGAGGGTGTGCTGCAGTATTGGAGTGTCAGTAATTGAGGTATTGCTGCACTATTGGTGTGTCATTAATTGAGGGTGTGCGGCACTATTGGAGTGTCAGGAATTGAGGGTGTGCGGCACTATTGGAGTGTCAGTAATTGAGCGTCTGCTGCACTATTGGAGTGTCAGTAATTGAGGGTGTGCTGCACTATTGTTGTGTCAGTAATTGAGGGTGTGCTGCACTATTGATGTGTCTGTAATTGAGGGTGCGCTGCACTATTGGAGTGCCAGTAATTGAGGGTGAGTTGCACTATTGGTGTGTGAGTAATTTAGGGTGTGCTGCAGTATTGGAGTGTCAGTAATTGAGGGTGTGCTGCACTTTTGGAGTGTCAGTAATTGAGTGTGTACTGCACTATTGGAGTGTCATGAATTGAGGGTGTGCTGCATTATTGGAGTGTCAGTAATTGAGTGTGTACTGCACTATTGGAGTGTCATGAATTGAGGGTGAGCTGCACTATTGGAGTGTCAGTAATTGAGTGTGTGCTGCACTATTGCAGTGTCAGTAATTGAGGGTGTGCTGCTCTATTGGAGTGTCAGTAATTGAGGGTTTTCTGCACTATTGGAGTGTCAGTAATTGAGGGTGTGCTGCTCTATTGGAGTGTCAGTAATTGAGGGTTTTCTGCACTATTGGTGTGTCAGTAATTGAGGGTGTGCTGCACTTTTGGAGTGACAGTAATTGAGGGTATGCTGCACTACTGGAGTGTCAGTAATTGAGGGTGTGCTGCACTATTGGAGTGTCAGTAATTGAGGGTTTGCTGCACTTTTGGAGTGACAGTAATTGAGGGTGTGCTGCACTATTGGAGTGTCAGTAATTGAGGGTTTGCTGCACTTTTGGAGTGACAGTAATTGAGGCTGTGCTACACTATTGGAGTGCCAGTAATTGAGGGTGTGCTGCACTATTGGAGTGTCAGTAATTGAGGGTGTGCTGCACTATTGGAGTGTCAGTAATTGAGTGTGTGCTGCACTATTGGATTGTCAGTAATTGAGGGTGTGCTGCACTATTGGAGTGTCAGTAGTTGAGGGTGTGCTGCACTACTGGAGTGTCAGTAATTGAGGGTGCGCAGCACTAATGGAGTGTCAGTAATTGAGTGTGTGCTACACTATTGGAGTGTCAGTAATTGAGCGTGTGCTGCACTATTGGAGTGTCAGTAATTGAGGGTGTTCTGCACTTTTGGAGTGACAGTAATTGAGTGTGTGCTGCACTATTGGAGTATCAGTAATTGAGGGTGTGCTGCACTATTGGAGTTTCAGTAATTGAGGGTGTGCTGCACTAATGGAGTGTCAGTAATTGAGGGTGTGCTGCACTATTGGAGTGTCAGTAATTGAGTGTGTGCTGCACTATTGGATTGTCAGTAATTGAGGGTGTGCTGCACTATTGGAGTGTCAGTAGTTGAGGGTGTGCTGCACTACTGGAGTGTCAGTAATTGAGGGTGCGCAGCACTAATGGAGTGTCAGTAATTGAGTGTGTGCTACACTATTGGAGTGTCAGTAATTGAGCGTGTGCTGCACTATTGGAGTGTCAGTAATTGAGGGTGTTCTGCACTTTTGGAGTGACAGTAATTGAGTGTGTGCTGCACTATTGGAGTATCAGTAATTGAGGGTGTGCTGCACTATTGGAGTTTCAGTAATTGAGGGTGTGCTGCACTAATGGAGTGTCAGTAATTGAGGGTGTGCTGCACTATTGGAGTGTCAGTAATGGAGGGTGCGCTGCACTATTGGTGTGTCAGTAATTGAGTGTGTGCTGCACTATTGGAGTGACATTAATTGAGGGTGAGCTGCACTATTGGAGTATCCGTAATTGAGGGTGTGCTGCACTATTGGACTGTCAGTAATTGAGGTTGTGCTGCACTATAGGAGTGTCAGTAATTGAGGGTGTGCTGCACTATTGGAGTGCCAGAAATTGAGGGAGTGCTGTACTATTGGAGTGTCAGTTATTTAGGGTGCGCAGCACTATTGGAGTGTCAGTAACTGAGGTTGTGCTGCACTATTGGAGTGTCAGTCATTGAGGGTGTGCTGTACTATTGGAGTGTCAGTAATTGAGGGTGCGCTGCACTTTTGGAGTGTCAGTAATTGAGGCTGTGCTGCACTATTGGAGTGTCAGTAATTGAGGCTTTGCTGCACTATTGGAGCGTAGTAACTGAGGGTGTGCGGCACTTCTGCAGTGTCATTAATTGAGGATGTGCTGCACTATTGGAGCTTCAGAAATTGAGGGTGTGCTGCACTATTGGAGTGTCAGTAATTGAGGGTGTGCTGCACTATTGGTGTGTCAGTAATTGAGGGTGTGCTAAACTATTTTAGTTTCAGTAATTGAGGGTGTGCTGTACTATTGGAGTGTGGGAAATTGAGGGTGTGCTGCACTATTGGAGTGTCAGTAATTGATGTTGCAATGTACTATTGGAGTGTCAGTAATTGAGGGTGGGATGCAATATTGGAGTGTCAGTAATTCATGTTGCAACGTAATATTGGAGTGTCAGTAATTGAGTTTGCAATGTACTATTGGAGTGTCAGTAATTGAGGGTGAGCTGCACTATTGGAGTGTCAGAAATTGAGGGTGTGCGGCACTATTGGAGTTGTCAGTAATTGAGGGTGTGCTGCACTATTGGAATGTCAGTAATAGAGGGTGCGCTGCACTATTGGAGTGTCAGTAATTGAGGGTGTACTGCACTATTGGAGCGTCAGTAATTGAGGGTGTGCTGCACTATTGGAATGTCAGTAATAGAGGGTGTGCTGCACTATTGGAGTGTCAGTAATTGAGGGTGTACTGCACTATTGGAGCGTCAGTAATTGAGGGTGTGCTGCACTATTGGAGCGTCAGTAATTGAGGGTGTGCTGCACTATTGGAATGTCAGTAATTGAGGGTGTGCTCCACTATTGGAGTGTCAGTAATTGAGGGTGTACTGCACTATTGGAGTGTCAGTAATTGAGGGTGTGCTGCACTATTGGAGTGTGAGTAATTGAGGGTGTGCTGCAGTATTGGAGTATCAGTAATGGACGTTTTGCTGCACTATTGGTGTGTCAGTAATTGAGGGTGTGCTGCACTATTGGCGTGTCAGTAATTGAGCTTGTGCTGCACTATTGGAGTGTCAGTAATTGAGGGTGTGCTGCACTATTGGAGTGTCAGTAACTGAGGGTGTGCTACACTAATGGTGTGTCAGTAATTGTGGGTGTGCTGCACTATTGGAGTGTCAGTCATTGAGGGTGTGCTGCTCTATTGGAGTGTCAGTAATTGAGGGTGTGCTGCAATATTGGAGTGTCAGTAATTGAGGGTGTGCTGCAGTATTGGAGTGTCAGTAATTGAGGTATTGCTGCACTATTGGTGTGTCATTAATTGAGGGTGTGCGGCACTATTGGAGTGTCAGGAATTGAGGGTGTGCTGCACTATTGGAGTGTCAGTAATTGAGCGTCTGCTGCACTATTGGAGTGTCAGTAATTGAGGGTGTGCTGCACTATTGATGTGTCTGTAATTGAGGGTGTGCTGCACTATTGGAGTGTCAGTAATTGAGGGTGTGCTGCACTATTGGAGTGACATTAATTGAGGGTGTGCTGCACTATTGGAGTATCCGTAATTGAGGGTGTGCTGCACTTTTGGAGTGTCAGTAATTGAATGGTGTGCTGTACTATTGGAGTGACAGTAATTGAGTGTGTGCTGCACTATTGGACTGTCAGTAATTGAGGATGTGCTGCACTATAGGAGTGTCAGTAATTGAGGGTGTGCTGCACTATTGGACTGTCAGTAATTGAGGGTGTGCTGCGCTATTGATGTGTCTGTAATTGAGGATGTGCTGCACTATAGGAGTGTCATTAGTTGAGGGTGTGCTGCACTATTGGAGTGCCAGAAATTGAGGGAGTGCTGTACTATTGGAGTGTCAGTTATTTAGGGAGCGCAGCACTTTTGGAGTGTCAGTAACTGAGGTTGTGCTGTACTATTGGAGTGTCAGTATTGAGAGTGAGCAGCAGTATTGGAGTGTGAGTAATTGAGGGTGTGCTGCACTATTGGAGTGTCAGTAATTGAGGGTGTGCTGCACTATTGGAGTGTCAGTAATTGAGGGTGTGCTGCACTACTGTAATGTGAGTTATTGAGGCTGTGCTGGACTATTGGAGTGTCAGTAATTGAGGTTGTGCTGCACTATTGGAGTGTCAGTGATTGAGGGTTTTCTGCACTATTGGAGTGTCAGTAATTGAGGGTGTGCTGCACTATTGGTGTGTCAGTAATTGAGGGTGTGCTGCACTATTGGAGTGTCAGTATTTGAGGGAATGCTGCACTACTGGAGTGTCAGTAATTGAGGGTGTGCTGCACTCTTGGAATGTCAGTAATTGAGGGTGTGCTGCACTTTTGGTGTGACAGTAATTGAGGGTGTGCTACACTATTGGAGTGTCAGTAATTGAGGGTGTGCTGCACTATTGGAGTGTCAGTAATTGAGGGTGTGCTGCACTTTTGGAGTGACAGTAATTGAGTGTGTGCTGCACTATTGGAGTGTCAGTAATTGAGGGTGTGCTGCACTTTTGGAGTGACAGTAATTGAGTGTGTGCTGCACTATTGGAGTATCAGTAATTGAGGGTGTGCTGCACTATTGGAGTTTCAGTAATTGAGGGTGTGCTGCACTAATGGAGTGTCAGTAATTGAGGGTGTGCTGCACTATTGGAGTGTCAGTAATGGAGGGTGCGCTGCACTATTGGTGTGTCAGTAATTGAGTGTGTGCTGCACTATTGGAGTGACAATAATTGAGGGTGAGCTGCACTACTGGAGTATCCGTAATTGAGGGTGTTCTGCACTATTGGACTGTCAGTAATTGAGGATGTGCTGCACTATAGGAGTGTCAGTAATTGAGGGTGTGCTGCACTATTGGACTGTCAGTAATTGAGGGAGTGCTGCGCTATTGATGTGTCATTAATTGAGGGTGTGCTGCACTATTGGAGTGCCAGAAATTGAGGGAGTGCTGTACTATTGGAGTGTCAGTTATTTAGGGTGCGCAGCACTATTGGTGTGTCAGTAACTGAGGTTGTGCTGCACTATTGGAGTGTCAGTAATTGAGGGTGTGCTGTACTATTGGAGTGTCAGTAATTGAGGGTGCGCTGCACTTTTGGAGTGTCAGTAATTGAGGCTGTGCTGCACTATTGGAGTGTCAGTAATTGAGACTTTGCTGCACTATTGGAGCGTAGTAACTGAGGGTGTGCGGCACTTCTGCAGTGTCATTAATTGAGGATGTGCTGCACTATTGGAGCGTCAGAAATTGAGGGTGTGCTGCACTATTGGAGTGTCAGTAATTGAGGGTGTGCTCCACTATTGGAGTGTCAGTAATTGAGGGTGTGCTGCACCATTGGTGTGTCAGTAATTGAGGGTGTGCTACACTATTTTAGTTTCAGTAATTGAGGGTGTGCTGTACTATTGGAGTGTGGGAAATTGAGGGTGTGCTGCACTATTGTAGTGTCAGTAATTGATGTTGCAATGTACTATTGGAGTGTCAGTAATTGAGGGTGGGATGCACAATTGGAGTGTCAGTAATTCATGTTGCAATGTAATATTGGAGTGTCAGTAATTGAGTTTGCAATGTACTATTGGAGTGTCAGTAATTGAGGGTGAGCTGCACTATTGGAGTGTCAGAAATTGAGGGTGTGCGGCACTATTGGAGTTGTCAGTAATTGAGGGTGTGCTGCACTATTGGAATGTCAGTAATAGAGGGTGTGCTGCACTATTGGAGTGTCAGTAATTGATGGTGTACTGCACTATTGGAGCGTCAGTAATTGAGGGTGTGCTGCACTATTGGAGCGTCAGTAATTGAGGGTGTGCTGCACTATTGGAGTGTCAGTAATTGAGGGTGTGCTCCACTATTGGAGTGTCAGTAATTGAGGGTGTACTGCACTATTGGAGTGTCAGTAATTGAGGGTGTGCTGCACTATTGGAGTGTCGGTAATTGAGGGTGTGCTGCAGTATTGGAGTATCAGTAATTGACGTTTTGCTGCACTATTGGTGTGTCAGTAATTGAGGGTGTGCTGCACTATTGGCGTGTCAGTAATTGAGCTTGTGCTGCACTATTGGAGTGTCAGTAATTGAGGGTGTGCTGCATCATTGGAGTGTCAGTAATTGAGGGTGTGCTGCGCTATTGGAGTGTCAGTCATTGAGGGTGTGTTGCGCTATTGGAGTGTCAGTAATTGAGGGTGTGCTGCAATATTGGAGTGTCAGTAATTGAGGGTGTGCTGCAGTATTGGAGTGTCAGTAATTGAGGTATTGCTGCACTATTGGTGTGTCATTAATTGAGGGTGTGCGGCACTATTGGAGTGTCAGGAATTGAGGGTGTGCTGCACTATTGGAGTGTCAGTAATTGAGCGTCTGCTGCACTATTGGAGTGTCTGTAATTGAGGGTGTGCTGCACTATTGATGTGTCTGTAATTGAGGGTGCGCTGCACTATTGCTGAGTCAGGAATTGAGGGTGAGTTGCACTATTGGAGTGTCAGTAATTGAGTGTGTGCTGCACTATTGGAGTGTCAGTAATTGAGGATGTGCTGCACTATTGGAGTGACAGTAATTGAGGGTGTGCCGCAATATTGGAGTGTCAGTAATTGAGGGTGTGCTGCACTATTGGAATGTCAGTAATTGAGGGTGAGCTACACTATTGGAGTGTCAGTAATTGAGGGTGTGCTGCACTATTGTAGTGTCAGTAATTGAGGGTGTGCTGCACTATTGGAGTGTCAGTAATTGAGGGTGTGCTGCACTATTGGAGTGTCAGTTATTGAGGGTGTGCTGTATTATTGGAGTGTCAGTAATTGAGGTTTTGCTGCACTATTGGTGTGTCAGAAATTGAGGGTGTGCGGCACAATTGGAGTGTCAGTAATTGAGGGTGTGCTGCACTATTGGAGTGTCAGTAATTGAGCTTGTGCTGCACTATTGGAGTGTCAGTAATTGAGGGTGTGCTGCACTACTGATGTGTCAGTAATTGAGGGTGCGCTGCACTATTGGAGTGTCAGTAATTGAGGGTGTGCTGCACTATTGGAGTGTCAGAAATTGAGATTGTGCTGCACTATTGGAGTGTCAGTAATTGAGGGTGTGCCGCACTATTGGAGTGTCAGTAATTGAGGTTGTGCTCCATTATTGGAGTGTCAGTAATTGATGGTGTGCTGCACTATTGGAGTGTCAGTAATTGATGGTGTGCTGCACTATTGGAGTGTCAGTAATTGAGGGTGTGCTGCACTATTGGAGTGTAAGTAATTGAGGGTGTGCTGCACTATAGGAGTGTCAGTAATTGAGTGTGTGCTGCACTATTGGAGTGTCAGTAATTGAGGGTGTGGTGCACTATTGGAGTGTCAGTAATTGAGGGTGTTCTGCACTCTTGGAGTATCCGTAATTGAGGGTGTGCTGCATTATTGGAGTGTCAGTAATTGAGGGTGTGCTGCACGATTGGAGTGTCAGTAATTGAGGGTGTGCTGCATTATTGGAGTGTCAGTAATTGAGGGTGTGCTGCACGATTGGAGTGTAAGTAATTGAGGGTGCGCTGCCCTATTGGAATGTCAGTAACTGAGGGTGTGCTGCACAATTGGAGTGTCAGTAATTGAGGGAGTGCTGTACTATTGGAGTGTCAGTATTGAGGGTGAGCATCACTATTGGAGTGTCAGTAATTGAGGGTGTGCTGCACTATTGGAGTGTCAGTAATTGAGGGTGTGCTGCACTACTGTAGTGTGAGTTATTGAGGGTGTGCTGACTATTGGAGTGTCAGTAATTGAGGGTGTGCTGCACTACTGGAGTGTCAGTAATTGAGGGTTTTCTGCACTATTGGAGTGTCAGTAATTGAGGGTGTGCTGCACTTTTGGAGTGACAGTAATTGAGGGTGTGCTGCACTACTGGAGTGTCAGTAATTGAGGGTGTGCTGCACTATTGGAGTGTCAGTAATTGAGAGTGTGCTGCACTTTTGGAGTGACAGTAATTGAGGGTGTGCTACACTATTGGAGTGTCAGTAATTGAGGGTGTGCTGCACTATTGGAGTGTCAGTAATTGAGTGTGTGCTGCACTATTGGAGTGTCAGTAACTGAGGGTGTGCTGCACTATTGGATTGTCAGTAGTTGAGGGTGTGCTGCACTACTGGAGTGTCAGTAATTGAGGTTGCGCAGCACTAATGGGGTGTCAGTAATTGAGGGTGTGCTGCACTTTTGGAGTGACAGTAATTGAGGGTGTGCTGCACTATTGGAGTGATAGTAATTGAGGGTGTGCTGCACTATTGGAGTGTCAGTAATTGAGGGTGTGCTGCACTATTGGAGTGTCAGTAATTCAGGGTGTGCTGCACTTTTGGAGTGACAGTAATTGAGTGTGTGCTGCACTATTGGAGTGTCAGTAATTGAGGGTGTGCTGCACTATTGGAGTGTCAGTAATTGAGGGTGTACTGCACTATTGGAGTGTCAGTAATTGAGGGTGTGCTGCACTATTGGAGTGTCAGTAATTGAGGGTGTGCTGCACTATTGGATTATCAGTAATTAAGGGTGTGCTGCAGGATTGTAGTGTCAGTAATTGAGGGTGTGCTGCACTATTGGAGTGTCAGTAATTGAGGGTGTGCTGCAATATTGGAGTGTCAGTAATTGAGGGTATGCTGCACTTTTGCAGTGTCAGTAATTGAGGTATTGCTGCACTATTGGAGTGTCAGTAATTGAGGGTGTGCGGCACTATTGGAGTGTCAGGAATTGAGGGTGTGCTGCACTATTGGAGTGTCAGTTATTGAGCGTCTGCTGCACAATTGGAGTGTCAGTAACTGAGGGTGTGCTGCACTATTGATGTTTCTGTAATTGAGGGTGCTCTGCACTATTGGAGTGTCAGTAATTGAGGGTGGGTTGCACTATTGGAGTGTGAGTAATTGAGGGTGTGGTGCAGTATTGGAGTGTCAGTAATTGAGTTGTGCTGCACTATTGGAGTGTCAGTACTTGAATGTGTGCGGCACTATTGGAGTGCCAGTAATTGAGGGTGTGCTGCACTATTGGAGTGTCAGTAATTGAGTGTGTGCTGCACTATTGGAGTGACATTCATTGAGGGTGTGCTGCACTATTGGAGTATCCATAATTGAGGGTGTGCTGCATTTTTGGAGTGTCAGTAATTGAATGGTGTGCTGTACTGTTGGAGTGACAGTAATTGAGGGTGTGCTGCACTATTGGACTGTCAATAATTGAGGATGTGCTGCACTATAGGAGTGTCAGTAATTGAGGGTGTGCTGCACTATTGTACTGTCAGTAATTGAGGGTGTGCTGCGCTATTGATGTGTCAGTAATTGAGGATGTGCTGCACTATAGGAGTGTCAGTAATTGAGGTTTTGCTGCACTAGTGGAGTGCCAGAAATTGAGGGAGTGCTGTACTATTGGAGTGTCAGTTATTTAGGGTGTGCAGCACTATTGGAGTGTCAGTAACTGAGGTTGTGCTGCACTATTGGAGTGTAAGTAATTGAGGGTGCGCTGCACTATTGGAATGTCAGTAACTGAGGGTGTGATGCACAATTGGAGTGTCAGTAATTGAGGGTGTGCTGCACAATTGGAGTGTCAGTAATTGAGGGTGTGCTGCACTATTGGAGTGTCAGTAATTGAGGGTGTGCTGCACAATTGGAGTGTCAGTAATTGAGGGTGTGCTGCACTATTGGAGTGTCAGTAATTGAGGGTGTGCTGCACTATTGGAGTGTCAGTAAATGAGGGTGTGCTGTACTATTGGAGTGTCAGTATTGAGGGTGAGCAGCACTATTGGAGTGTCAGTAATTGAGGGTGTGCTGCACTATTGGAGTGTTAGTAATTGAGGGTGTGCTGCACTACTGTAGTGTGAGTTATTGAGGGTGTGCTGGACTATTGGGGTGTCAGTAATTGAGGGTGTGCTGCACTATTGAAGTGTCAGTAATTGAGGGAGTGCTGCACTATTGGAGTGTCAGTAATTGAGGGTTTTCTGCACTATTGGAGTGTCAGTAATTGAGGGTGTGCTGCACTATTGGAGTGTCAGCAATTGAGGGTGTGCTGCACTTTTGGAGTGCCAGTAATTGAGGGCGTGCTACACTATTGGAGTGCCAGTAATTGAGGGTGTGCTGCACTATTGGAGTGTCAGTAATTGAGGGTGTGCCGCACTATTGGAGTGTCAGTAATTGAGGGAGTGCTGCGCTATTGGAGTGTCAGTAATTGAGGGTTTTCTGCACTATTGGAGTGTCAGAAATTGAGGGTGTGCTGCACTATTGGAGTGTCAGTTATTGAGGGTGTGCTGCACTTTTGTTGTGACAGTAATTGAGGGTATGCTGCACTACTGGAGTGTCAGTAATTGAGGGTGTGCTGCACTATTGGAGTGTCAGTAATTGAGGGTGTGCTGCACTATTGGAGTGTCAGTAATTGAGGGTTTTCTGCACTATTGGAGTGTCAGTAATTGAGGGTTTGCTGCACTATTGGAATGTCAGTAATTGAGGGTGTGCTGTACTATTGGAGTGTCAGTAATTGAGGGTGTGCTGAACTATTGGAGTGTCAGTAATTGATGTTGCAATGTACTATTGGAGTGTCAGTAATTGAGGGTGGGATGCACTATTGGAGTGTCAGTAATTCATGTTGCAATGTACTATTGGAGTGTCAGTAATTGAGGGTATGCTGCACGATTGGAGTGTCAGTAATTGAGTTTGCAATGTACTATTGGAGTCTCAGTAATTGAGGGTGAGCTGCACTATTGGAGTGTCAGTAATTGAGGCTGTGCTGCACTATTGGAGTGTCAGTAATTGAGGGTGTGCTGTACTATTGGAGTGTCAGTAATTGAGGGTGCGCTGCACTATTGGAATGTCAGTAATTGAGGGTGTGCTGTACTATTGGAGTGTCAGTAATTGAGGGTGTGCTGCACTATTGGAGCGTCAGTAATTGAGGGTGTGCTGCACTATTGGAGTGTCAGTAATTGAGGGTGTGCTCCACTATTGGAGTGTCAGTAATTGAGGGTGTGCTGCACTATTGGAGTGTCAGTAATTGAGGGTGTGCTGCACTATTGGAGTGTCAGTAATTGAGGGTGTGCTGCAGTATTGGAGTATCAGTAATTGACGTTTTGCTGCACTATTGGTGTGTCAGTAATTGAGGGTGTGTGGCACAATTGGAGTGTCAGTAATTGAGGGTGTGCTGCACTATTGGAGTGTCAGTAATTGAGGGTGTGCTACACTAATGGTGTGTCAGTAATTGTGGGTGTGCTGCACTATTGGAGTGTCAGTCATTGAGGGTGTGCTGCACTATTGGAGTGTCAGTAATTGAGTGTGTGCTTCGCTATTGGAGTGTCAGTAATTGAGGGTGTGCTGTAATATTGGAGTGTCAGTAAGTGAGGGTGTGCTGCAGTATTGGAGTGTCAGTAATTGAGGTATTGCTGCACTATTGGAGTGTCAGTAATTGAGGGTGTGCTGCACAATTGGAGTGTCATTAATTGAGGGTGTGCGGCACTATTGGAGTGTCAGGAATTGAGGGTGTGCGGCACTATTGGAGTGTCAGTAATTGAGCGTCTGCTGCACTATTGGAGTGTCAGTAATTGAGGGTGTGCTGCACTATTGATGTGTCTGTAATTGAGGGTGTGCTGCACTATTGGAGTGCCAGTAATTGAGGGTGAGTTGCACTATTGGTGTGTGAGTAATTGAGGGTGTGCTGCAGTATTGGAGAGTCAGTAATTGAGTGTGTACTGCACTATTGGAGTGTCATGAATTGAGGGTGTGCTGCATTATTGGAGTGTCAGTAATTGAGGGTGTACTGCACTATTGGAGTGTCATGTATTGAGGGTGTGCTGCATTATTGGAGTGTCAGTAATTGAGTGTGTACTGCACTATTGGAGTGTCATGAATTGAGGGTGTGCTGCATTATTGGAGTGTCAGTAATTGAGTGTGTACTGCACTATTGGAGTGTCATGATTTGAGGGTGAGCTGCACTATTGGAGTGTCAGTAATTGAGGGTGTGCTGCACTATTGGAGTGTCAGTAATTGAGGGTTTTCTGCACTATTGGAGTGTCAGTAATTGAGGGTGTGCTGCTCTATTGGAGTGTCAGTAATTGAGGGTTTTCTGCACTATTGGTGTGTCAGTAATTGAGGGTGTGCTGCACTTTTGGAGTGACAGTAATTGAGGGTATGCTGCACTACTGGAGTGTCAGTAATTGAGGGTGTGCTGCACTATTGGAGTGTCAGTAATTGAGGGTTTGCTGCACTTTTGGAGTGACAGTAATTGAGGGTGTGCTACACTATTGGAGTGCCAGTAATTGAGGGTGTGCTGCACTATTGGAGTGTCAGTAATTGAGGGTTTGCTGCACTTTTGGAGTGACAGTAATTGAGGGTGTGCTACACTATTGGAGTGTCAGAGGTTGAGGGTGTGCTGCACTACTGGAGTGTCAGTAATTGAGGGTGCGCAGCACTAATGGAGTGTCAGTAATTGAGGGTGTGCTACACTATTGGAGTGTCAGTAATTGAGCGTGTGCTGCACTATTGGAGTGTCAGTAATTGAGGGTGTGCTGCACTTTTGGAGTGACAGTAATTGAGTGTGTGCTGCACTATTGGAGTATCAGTAATTGAGGGTGTGCTGCACTATTGGAGTTTCAGTAATTGAGGGTGTGCTGCACTAATGGAGTGTCAGTAATTGAGGGTGTGCTGCACTATTGGAGTGTCAGTAATGGAGGGTGCGCTGCAATATTGGTGTGTCAGTAATTGAGTGTGTGCTGCACTATTGGAGTGACATTAATTGAGGGTGAGCTGCACTATTGGAGTATCCGTAATTGAGGGTGTGCTACATTATTGGAGTGTCAGTAATTGAGGGTGTGCTGCACTATTGGAGTGTCAGTAATTGAGGATGTGCTGCACTATAGGAGTGTCAGTAATTGAGGGTGTGCTGCACTATTGGACTGTCAGTAATTGAGGGAGTGCTGCGCTATTGATGTGTCATTAATTGAGGGTGTGCTGCACTATTGGAGTGCCAGAAATTGAGGGAGTGCTGTACTATTGGAGTGTCAGTTATTTATGGTGCGCAGCACTATTGGAGTGTCAGTAACTGAGGTTGTGCTGCATTATTGGAGTGTCAGTCATTGAGGGTGTGCTGTACTATTGGAGTGTCAGTAATTGAGGGTGCGCTGCACTTTTGGAGTGTCAGTAATTGAGGCTGTGCTGCACTATTGGAGTGTCAGTAATTGAGGGTGTGCTGCACTTTTGGAGTGTCAGTAATTGAGGGTGTGCTGCACTATTGGAGCGTAGTAACTGAGGGTGTGCGGCACTTCTGCAGTGTCATTAATTGAGGATGTGCTGCACTATTGGAGCTTCAGAAATTGAGGGTGTGCTGCACTATTGGAGTGTCAGTAATTGAGGGTGTGCTCCACTATTGGAGTGTCAGTAATTGAGGGTGTGCGGCACCATTGGTGTGTCAGTAATTGAGGGTGTGCTACACTATTTTAGTTTCAGTAATTGAGGGTGTGCTGTACTATTGGAGTGTGGGAAATTGAGGGTGTGCTGCACTATTGGAGTGTCAGTAATTGATGTTGCAATGTACTATTTGAGTGTCAGTAATTGAGGGTGAGCTGCACTATTGGAGTGTCAGAAATTGAGGGTGTGCGGCACTATTGGAGTTGTCAGTAATTGAGGGTGTGCTGCACTATTGGAATGTCAGTAATAGAGGGTGCGCTGCACTATTGGAGTGTCAGTAATTGAGGGTGTACTGCACTATTGGAGCGTCAGTAATTGAGGGTGTGCTGCACTATTGGAATGTCAGTAATAGAGGGTGTGCTGCACTATTGGAGTGTCAGTAATTGAGGGTGTACTGCACTATTGGAGCGTCAGTAATTGAGGGTGTGCTGCACTATTGGAGCGTCAGTAATTGAGGGTGTGCTGCACTATTGGAGTGTCAGTAATTGAGGGTGTGCTCCACTATTGGAGTGTCAGTAATTGAGGGTGTACTGCACTATTGGAGTGTCAGTAATTGAGGGTGTGCTGCACTATTGGCGTGTCAGTAATTGAGGGTGTGCTGCAGTATTGGAGTATCAGTAATTGACGTTTTGCTGCACTATTGGTGTGTCAGTAATTGAGGGTGTGCTGCACTATTGGCGTGTCAGTAATTGAGCTTGTGCTGCACTATTGGAGTGTCAGTAATTGAGGGTGTGCTGCACTATTGGAGTGTCAGTAACTGAGGGTGTGCTACACTAATGGTGTGTCAGTAATTGTGGGTGTGCTGCTCTATTGGAGTGTCAGTAATTGAGGGTGTGCTGCAATATTGGAGTGTCAGTAATTGAGGGTGTGCTGCAGTATTGGAGTGTCAGTAATTGAGGTATTGCTGCACTACTGGTGTGTCATTAATTGAGGGTGTGCGGCACTATTGGAGTGTCAGGAATTGAGGGTGTGCTGCACTATTGGAGTGTCAGTAATTGAGCGTCTGCTGCACTATTGGAGTGTCAGTAATTGAGGGTGTGCTGCACTATTGATGTGTCTGTAATTGAGGGTGCGCTGCCCTATTGTTGTGTCAGGAATTGAGGGTGAGTTGCACTATTGGAGTGTCAGTAATTGAGTGTGTGCTGCACTATTGGAGTGACATTAATTGAGGGGGTGCTGCACTATTGGAGTATCCGTAATTGAGGGTGTGCTGCACTTTTGGAGTGTCAGTAATTGAATGGTGTGCTGTACTATTGGAGTGACAGTAATTGAGGGTGTGCTGCACTATTGGACTGTCAGTAATTGAGGATGTGCTGTACTATATGAGTGTCAGTAATTGAGGGTGTGCTGCACTATTGGACTGTCAGTAATTGAGAGAGTTCTGCACTATTGGAGTGTCAGTAATTGAGTGTGTGTTGCACTAATGGAGTGCCAGTTATTGAGGGTGTGCTGCACTTTTGGAGTGACAGTAATTGAGGGTGTGCTACAATATTGGAGAGTCAGTAATTGAGGGTGTGCTGCACTATTGGAGTGTCAGTAATTGAGGGTGTGCTGCACTTTTGTAGTGTAATTAATTGAGGTTTTGCTGCACTATTGGAGTGTCAGTAATTGAGGGTGAGCTGTTCTATTGGAGAGTCAGTAATTGAGGGTGTGCTGCACTATTGGAGTGTGAGTAATTGAGGGTGTGCTGCACTATTGGAGTGTCAGTAATTGAGGGTGTGCTGCACTACTGTAATGTGAGTTATTGAGGGTGTGCTGGACTATTGGAGTGTCAGTAATTGAGGGTGTGCTGCACTATTGGAGTGTCAGTGATTGAGGGTTTTCTGCACTATTGGAGTGTCAGTAATTGAGGGTGTGCTGCACTATTGGTGTGTCAGTAATTGAGGGTGTGCTGCACTATTGGAGTGTCAGTATTTGAGGGAATGCTGCACTACTGGAGTGTCAGTAATTGAGGGTGGGCTGCACTCTTGGAATGTCAGTAATTGAGGGTGTGCTGCACTTTTGGAGTGACAGTAATTGAGGGTGTGCTACACTATTGGAGTGTCAGTAATTGAGGGTGTGCTGCACTATTGGAGTGTCAGTAATTGAGTGTGTGCTGCACTATTGGAGTGTCAGTAATTGAGGGTGTGCTGCACTATTGGAGTGTCAGTAGTTGAGGGTGTGCTGCACTACTGGAGTGACAGTAATTGAGGGTGTGCTGCACTATTGGAGTGTCAGTAATTGAGGGTGTGCTGCACTTTTGGAGTGACAGTAATTGAGGGTGTGCTACACTATTGGAGTGTCAGTAATTGAGGGTGTGCTGCACTATAGGAGTGTCAGTAATTGAGGGTGTGCTGCACTATTGGAGTGTCAGTAATTGAGGGTGTGCTGCACTATTGGAGTGTCAGTAATTGAGGGTGTGCTGCACTATTGGAGGGTCAGTAGTTGAGGGTGTGCTGCACTATTGGTGTGTCTGTAATTGAGTGTGTGCTGCACTATTGGAGTGTCAGTAATTGTGTGTGTGCTGCACTACTGGAGTGTCAGTAACTGAGGGTGTGCTGCACTTATGGAATGTCAGTAATTGAGGGTGTGCTGTACTATTGAGTGTCAGTAATTGAGGGTGTGCTGCACTATTGGTGTGTCAGTAATTGAGGGTGTGCTGCACTATTGGTGTGTCTGTAATTGAGGGTGCGCTGCACTAATGGAGTGTCAGTAATTGTGTGTGTGCTGCACTATTGGAGTCTCAATATTTGAGGGTGAGCTGCACTTTTTAACGGTCAGTAATTGAGGGTGTGCTGCACTATTGGAGTGTCAGTAATTGAGTGTGTGCTGCATTATTGAAGTGTCAGTAATTGAGTGTGTGCTGCACTATTGGAGTGTCAGTAATTGAGGGTGTGCTGCACTATTGGAGTGTCAGTAATTGAGGGTGTGCTCCCCTATTGGAGTGTCAGTAATTGAGGGTGTGCTCCACTATTGGAGTGTCAGTAATTGAGGGTGTGCTGCACTATTGGAGTGTCAGTCATTGAGGGCGTGCTGAACTATTGGAGTGTCAGTAATTGAGAGTGGGATGCACTATTGGAGTGTCAGTAATTCATGTTGCAATGTACTATTGGAGTGTCAGTAATTGAGGGTGTGCTGTACTATTGGTGTGTCAGTAATTGAGGGTGCGATGCACTATTGGAATGTCAGTAATTGAGGGTGCGCTGCACTATTGGAGTGTCAGTAATTGAGGGTGTACTGCACTATTGGAGTGTCTGTAATTGAGGGTGTACTGCACTATTGGAGCGTCTGTAATTGAGGGTGTGCTGCACTACTGGAGCGTCAGTAATTGAGTGTGTGCTGCACTATTGTAGTGTTAGTAATTGAGGGTGTGCTTATCTATTGGCGTGTCAGTAATTGAGGGTGTGGTGCACTATTGGAGTTTCAGTAATTGAGGGTGTGCTGCACATTTGGAGTGTCAGTAGTTGAGGGTGTGCTGCACTATTGGTGTGTCAGTAACTGAGGGTGTGCTGCACTGTAGGAGTGTCTGAAATTGAGGGTGTGCTGCACTATCGGAGTGTCAGTAATTGAGAGAGTTCTGCACTATTGGAGTGTCAGTAATTGAGTGTGTGTTGCACTAATGGAGTGCCAGTTATTGAGGGTGTGCTGCACTTTTGGAGTGACAGTAATTGAGGGTCTGCTACAATATTGGAGAGTCAGTAATTGAGGGTGTGCTGCACTATTGGAGTGTCAGTAATTGAGGGTGTGCTGCACTTTTGTAGTGTAATTAATTGAGGTTTTGCTGCACTATTGGAGTGTCAGTAATTGAGGGTGAGCTGTTCTATTGGAGAGTCAGTAATTGAGGGTGTGCTGCACTATTGGAGTGTCAGTAATTGAGGGTGTGCTGCATTATTGGAGTGTCAGTAATTGAGTGTGTGCTGCACTATTGGAGTGTCAGTAATTGAGGGTGTGCTGCACATTTGGTGTGTCAGCAGTTGAGGGTGTGCTGCACTATTGGAGTGTCTGTAAAAGAGGGTGTGCTGCAATATTGGAGTGTCAGTAATTGAGGGTGTGATGCACTATTGGAATGTCAGTAATTGAGGGAGTGCTGCATATTTGGAGTGTCAGTAGTTGAGGGTCTGCTGCACTATTGGAGTGTCAGTAATTGAGGGTGTTCTGCACTATTGGAGTGTCGGTAATTGAGGGTGTGCTGCACTATTGGAGTGTCAGTAATTGAGGGTGTTCTGCACTACTGGAGTGTCAGTAGTTGAGGGTGTGCTGCATTATTGGAGTGTCAGTAAATGAGGGTGTGCTGCACAATTGGAGTTTCATTAATTGAGGGTGTGCTGCACTATTGGAGTGTCAGTAAGTGAGTGTGTGCTGCACTATTGGAGTGTCAGTAATTGAGGGTGTGCTGCACTATTGGTGTGTCAGTAATTGAGGGTGTGCTGCACTATTGGAGTGTCAGTAATTCAGGGTGTGCTGCAGTATTGTAGTGTCAGTAATTGATGTTGCAATGAACTATTGGAGTGTCAGTAATTCATGTTGCAATGTTCTATTGGAGTGCCAGTAATTGAGGGTGTGCTGCACGATTGGAGTGTCAGTAATTGAGTTTGCAATGTACTATTGGAGTGTCAGTAATTGAGGGTGTGCTGCACTATTGGAGTGTCAGTAATTGAGTTTGCAAAGTAGTATTGGAGTGTCAGTCAGTGAGGGAGTGCTGCACTATTGGAGTGTCAGTAATTGAGTGTGTGTTGCACTATAGGCGTGTCAGTAATGGAGGGAATGCTGCACTACTGGAGTGTCAGTAATTGAGGGTGTGCTGCACTATTGGAGTGACAGTAATTGAGTGTGTGCTGTACTATTGGAGTGTCAGTAATTGAGGGTGTGCTGCTCTATTGGAGTGTCAGTAATTGAGGCTGTGCTGCACTATTGGAGTGTCAGTAATTGAGGTTGTGCTGCACTATTGGAGTGTCAGTAATTGAGGGTGTGCTGCACTTTTGGAGTGACAGTAATTGAGGGTGTGCTACACTATTGGAGTGTCAGTAATTGAGGGTGTGCTGCACTATAGGAGTGTCAGTAATTGAGGGTGTGCTGCACTATTGGAGTGTCAGTAATTGAGGGTGTGCTGCACTATTGGAGTGTCAGTAATTGAGGGTGTGCTGCACTATTGGAGGGTCAGTAGTTGAGGGTGTGCTGCACTATTGGTGTGTCTGTAATTGAGTGTGTGCTGCACTATTGGAGTGTCAGTAATTGTGTGTGTGCTGCACTACTGGAGTGTCAGTAACTGAGGGTGTGCTGCACTTATGGAATGTCAGTAATTGAGGGTGTGCTGTACTATTGAGTGTCAGTAATTGAGGGTGTGCTGCACTATTGGTGTGTCAGTAATTGAGGGTGTGCTGCACTATTGGTGTGTCTGTAATTGAGGGTGCGCTGCACTAATGGAGTGTCAGTAATTGTGTGTGTGCTGCACTATTGGAGTCTCAATATTTGAGGGTGAGCTGCACTTTTTAACGGTCAGTAATTGAGGGTGTGCTGCACTATTGGAGTGTCAGTAATTGATTGTGTGCTGCATTATTGAAGTGTCAGTAATTGAGTGTGTGCTGCACTATTGGAGTGTCAGTAATTGAGGGTGTGCTGCACTATTGGAGTGTCAGTAATTGAGGGTGTGCTGCCCTATTGGAGTGTCAGTAATTGAGGGTGTGCTCCACTATTGGAGTGTCAGTAATTGAGGGTGTGCTGCACTATTGGAGTGTCAGTCATTGAGGGCGTGCTGAACTATTGGAGTGTCAGTAATTGAGAGTGGGATGCACTATTGGAGTGTCAGTAATTCATGTTGCAATGTACTATTGGAGTTTCAGTAATTGAGGGTGTGCTGTACTATTGGTGTGTCAGTAATTGAGGGTGCGCTGCACTATTGGAATGTCAGTAATTGAGGGTGCGCTGCACTATTGGAGTGTCAGTAATTGAGGGTGTACTGCACTATTGGAGTGTCTGTAATTGAGGGTGTGCTGCACTATTGGAGTGTCAGTAATTGAGGGTGTACTGCACTATTGGAGCGTCTGTAATTGAGGGTGTGCTGCACTACTGGAGCGTCAGTAATTGATGGTGTGCTGCACTATTGGAGTGTCAGTCATTGAGGGTGTGCTGCGCTATTGGAGTGTCAGTAATTGAGTGTGTGCTGCACTATTGTAGTGTTAGTAATTGAGGGTGTGCTTATCTATTGGCGTGTCAGTAATTGAGGGTGTGGTGCACTATTGGAGTTTCAGTAATTGAGGGTGTGCTGCACATTTGGAGTGTCAGTAGTTGAGGGTGTGCTGCACTATTGGTGTGTCAGTAACTGAGGGTGTGCTGCACTGTAGGAGTGTCTGAAATTGAGGGTGTGCTGCACTATCGGAGTGTCAGTAATTGAGAGAGTTCTGCACTATTGGAGTGTCAGTAATTGAGTGTGTGTTGCACTAATGGAGTGTCAGTTATTGAGGGTGTGCTGCACATTTGGAGTGACAGTAATTGAGGGTGTGCTACAATATTGGAGAGTCAGTAATTGAGGGTGTGCTGCACTATTGGAGTGTCAGTAATTGAGGGTGTGCTGCACTTTTGTAGTGTAATTAATTGAGGTTTTGCTGCACTATTGGAGTGTCAGTAATTGAGGGTGAGCTGTTCTATTGGAGAGTCAGTATTTGAGGGTGTGCTGCACTATTGGAGTGTCAGTAATTGAGGGTGTTCTGCACTATTGGAGTGTCAGTAATTGAGTGTGTGCTACACTACTGGAGTGTCAGTAGTTGAGGGTGTGCTGCATTATTGGAGTGTCAGTAAATGAGAGTGTGCTGCACAATTGGAGTTTCATTAATTGAGGGTGTGCTGCACTATTGGAGTGTCAGTAAGTGAGGGTGTGCTGCACTATTGGAGTGTCAGTAATTGAGGGTGTGCTGCACTATTGGTGTGTCAGTAATTGAGGGTGTGCTGCACTATTGGAGTGTCAGTAATTCAGGGTGTGCTGCAGTATTGTAGTGTCAGTAATTGATGTTGCAATGAACTATTGGAGTGTCAGTAATTCATGTTGCAATGTTCTATTGGAGTGCCAGTAATTGAGGGTGTGCTGCACGATTGGAGTGTCAGTAATTGAGTTTGCAATGTACTATTGGAGTGTCAGTAATTGAGTGTGTGCTGCACTATAGGCGTGTCAGTAATGGAGGGAATGCTGCACTACTGGAGTGTCAGTAATTGAGGGTGTGCTGCACTATTGGAGTGACAGTAATTGAGTGTGTGCTGTACTATTGGAGTGTCAGTAATTGAGGGTGTGCTGCTCTATTGGAGTGTCAGTAATTGAGGCTGTGCTGCACTATTGGAGTGTCAGTAATTGAGGTTGTGCTGCACTATTGGAGTGTCAGTAATTGAGAGTGGGATGCACTATTGGAGTGTCAGTAATTCATGTTGCAATGTACTATTGGAGTGTCAGTAATTGAGGGTATGCTGCACGATTGGAGTGTCAGTAATTGACTTTGCAATGTACTATTGGAGTGTCAGTAATTGAGGGTGAGCTGCACTATTGGAGTGTCAGTAATTGAGGGTGTGCTGCACTATTGATGTGTCAGTAATTGAGGATGTGCTGCACTATAGGAGTATCATTAATTGAGGGTGTGCTGCACTATTGGAGTGCCAGAAATTGAGGGAGTGCTGTACTATTGGAGTGTCAGTTATTTAGGGTGCGCAGCACTTTTGGAGTGTCAGTAACTGAGGTTGTGCTGTACTATTGGAGTGTCAGTATTGAGGGTGAGCAGCACTATTGGAGTGTGAGTAATTGAGGGTGTGCTGCACTATTGGAGTGTCAGTAATTGAGGGTGTGCTGCACTACTGTAATGTGAGTTATTGAGGGTGTGCTGGACTATTGGAGTGTCAGTAATTGAGGGTGTGCTGCACTATTGGAGTGTCAGTGATTGACGGTTTTCTGCACTATTGGAGTGTCAGTAATTGAGGGTGTGCTGCACTATTGATGTGTCAGTAATTGAGGGTGTGCTGCACTATTGGAGTGTCAGAATTTGAGGGAATGCTGCACTACTGGAGTGTCAGTAATTGAGGGTGTGCTGCACTCTTGGAGTGTCAGTAATTGAGGGTGTGCTGCACTTTTGGAGTGACAGTAATTGAGGGTGTGCTACACTATTGGAGTGTCAGTAATTGAGGGTGTGCTGCACTATTGGAGTGTCAGTAATTGAGTGTGTGCTGCACTATTGGAGTGTCAGTAATTGAGGGTGTGCTGCACTATTGGAGTGTCAGTAGTTGAGGGTGTGCTGCACTACTGGAGTGTAAGTAATTGAGGGTGTGCTGCACTATTGGAGTGTCAGTAATTGAGGGTGTGCTGCACTAATGGAGTGTCAGTAATTGTGTGTGTGCTGCACTATTGGAGTCTCAATATTTGAGGGTGAGCTGCACTTTTTAACGGTCAGTAATTGAGGGTGTGCTGCACTATTGGAGTGTCAGTAATTGAGTGTGTGCTGCACTATTGGGGTGTCAGTAATTGAGTGTGCGCTTCACTATTGGAGTGTCAGTAATTGAGTGTGTGCTGCACTATAGGCGTGTCAGTAATGGAGGGAATGCTGCACTATTGGAGGGTCAATAATTGAGGTTGTGCTGCACTATTGGAGTGTCAGTAATTGAGGGTGTGCTGCACTATTGGAGTGTCAGTAATTGAGGGTGTGCTGCACTATTGGAGTGTCAGTAATTGAGGTTGTGCTGCACTATTGGAGTGTCAGTAATTGAGGGTGTGCTCCACTATTGGAGTGTCAGTAATTGAGGATGTGCTCCACTATTGGAGTGTCAGTCATTGAGGGCGTGCTGAACTATTGGAGTGTCAGTAATTGAAGTGGGATGCACTATTGGAGTGTCAGTAATTCATGTTGCAATGTACTATTGGAGTGTCAGTAATTGAGGGTATGCTGCACGATTGGAGTGTCAGTAATTGACTTTGCAATGTACTATTGGAGTGTGAGTAATTGAGGGTGTGCTGCACTATTGGAGTGTCAGTAATTGAGGGTGTGCTGCACTATTGGAGTGTCAGTAATTGAGGGTGTGATGTACTATTGGTGTGTCAGTAATTGAGGGTGCGCTGCACGATTGGAATGTCAGTAATTGAGGGTGTGCTGCAGTATTGGATTGTCAGTAATTGAGGGTGTGCTGCACTATTGGATTGTCAGTAATTGAGGGTGTGCTGCACGATTGGAATGTCAGTAATTGAGGCTGTGCTGCACTATTGGATTGTCAGTAATTGAGGGTGTACTGCCCTATTGGAGTGTCAGTAATTGAGGGTGTACTGCACTATTGGAGCGTCTGTAATTGAGGGTGTGCTGCACTATTGGAGCGTCAGTAATTGAGGGTGTGCTGCACTATTGGAGTGTCAGTCATTGAGGGTGTGCTGCGCTATTGGAGTGTCAGTAATTGAGGGTGTGCTGCACTATTGGAGTGTCAGTAATTGAGGGTGTGCTGCACTTTTGGAGTGTCAGTAATTGAGGGTGTGCTGCACTATTGGAGTGTCAGTAGTTGAGGGTGTGCTGCACTATTGGTGTGTCTGTAATTGAGTGTGTGCTGCACTATTGGAGTATCAGTAATTGTGTGTGTGCTGCACTACTGGAGTGTCAGTAACTGAGGGTGTGCTGCACTAATGCAGTGTCAGTAATTGAGGGTGTGCTGTACTATTGGAGTGTCAGTAATTGAGGGTGTGCTGCACTATTGGTGTGTCAGTAATTGAGGGTGTGCTGCACTAATGGTGTGTCTGTAATTGAGGGTGCGCTGCACTAATGGAGTGTCAGTAATTGTGTGTGTGCTGCACTATTGGAGTCTCAATATTTGAGGGTGAGCTGCACTTTTTAACGGTCAGTAATTGAGGGTGTGCTGCACTATTGGAGTGTCAGTAATTGAGTGTGTGCTGCACTATTGGGGTGTCAGTAATTGAGTGTGCGCTTCACTATTGGAGTGTCAGTAATTGAGTGTGTGCTGCACTATAGGCGTGTCAGTAATGGAGGGAATGCTGCACTATTGGAGTGTCAATAATTGAGGTTGTGCTGCACTATTGGAGTGTCAGTAATTGAGGGTGTGCTGCACTATTGGAGTGTCAGTAATTGAGGGTGTGCTGCACTATTGGAGTGTCAGTAATTGAGGTTGTGCTCCACTATTGGAGTGTCAGTAATTGAGGGTGTGCTCCACTATTGGAGTGTCAGTAATTGAGGGTGTGCTGCACTATTGGAGTGTCAGTCATTGAGGGCGTAATGAACTATTGGAGTGTCAGTAATTGAGAGTGGGATGCACTATTGGAGTGTCAGTAATTGAGGGTATGCTGCACGATTGGAGTGTCAGTAATTGACTTTGCAATGTACTATTGGAGTGTGAGTAATTGAGGGTGTGCTGCACTATTGGAGTGTCAGTAATTGAGGGTGTGCTGCACTATTGGAGTGTCAGTAATTGAGGGTGAGCTGTACTATTGGTGTGTCAGTAATTGAGGGTGCGCTGCACTATTGGAATGTCAGTAATTGAGGGTGTACTGCACTATTGGATTGTCAGTAATTGAGGGTGTACTGCCCTATTGGAGTGTCAGTAATTGAGGGTGTACTGCACTATTGGAGCGTCTGTAATTGAGGGTGTGCTGCACTATTGGAGCGTCAGTAATTGAGGGTGTGCTGCACTATTGGAGTGTCAGTCATTGAGGGTGTGCTGCGCTATTGGAGTGTCAGTAATTGAGTGTGTGCTGCACTATTGTAGTGTTAGTAATTGAGGGTGTGCTTATCTATTGGCGTGTCAGTAATTGAGCGTGTGGTGCACTATTGGAGTTTCAGTAATTGAGGGTGTGCTGCACATTTGGAGTGTCAGTAGTTGAGGGTGTGCTGCACTATTGGTGTGTCAGTAACTGAGGGTGTGCTGCACTGTAGGAGTGTCTGAAATTGAGGGTGTGCTGCACTATCGGAGTGTCAGTAATTGAGAGAGTTCTGCACTATTGGAGTGTCAGTAATTGAGTGTGTGTTGCACTATTGGAGTTTCAGTAATTGATTGTGTGCTGCATTATTGGAGTGTCAGTAATTGAGGGTGTGCTGCACTATTGGAGTGTCAGTAATTGAGGATGTGTTGCACTTTTGGTGAGTCAGTAATTGAGGTTGTGCGATACTATTGGAGTGTGAGTAATTGAGGTTTTGCTGCACTATTGGAGTGTCAGTAATTGAGTGTGTGCTGCACAATTGGAGTGTCAGTAATTGAGGGTGTGCTGCACTATTGGAGTGTTAGTAATGGAGGGTGTGCTGCACTATTGGAGTGTCAGTAATTGATGGTGCGCTGCACTATTTGTGTGTCAGTAATTGAAGGTGTGCTGCACTATTGGAGTTTCAGTGATTGAGGGTGTGCTGCACTATTGGAGTGTCAGTAATTGCGAGTGTGCAGCACATTTGGAGTGTGAGTGATTGAGGGATTGCTGAACTATGTTAGTGTCAGTAATTGAGGGAGTGCTGCACTATTGGAGTAACTGTAATTGAGGGTGTGCTGCACTATTGGAGTGTCAGTTTTTGAGAGTGTGCTGCACTATTGGAGTGTGAGTAATTGAGGCTGTGCTGCACTATTGAAGTTTCAGTAATTGAGGGTGCGCTGCACTATTGGAGTGTCAGTAATTGAGTGTGTGCTGCTCTATTGGAGTGTCATTAATTGAGGGTGTGCTGCACTTTTGCGTGTCACTTATTGAGGGTGTGCTGCACTATTGGAGTGTCAGTAATTGAGGGTGTGGTGCACTATTTTAGTGTCAGTAATTGTGTGTGTGCTGCGCTATTTGAGTGACAGTAATTGAGCGTGTGCTGTACTATTGGAGTGTCAGAATTGAGGGTGTGCTGCCCTATTGTAGTGTCATTAATTGAGGTTGTGCTGCACTATTTGAGTGTCGGTAATTGAGGGTGTGCTGCGCTATTGGTGTGTCAGTAATTGAGGGTGTGCTGCACTATTGGAGTGTCAGTAATTGAGTGTGTGATGCGCTATTGGAGTGTCAGTAATTGAGTGTGTGCTGTACTATTGTTGTGTCTGTAATTGAGGGTGTGCTGCATTGTTGCAGCGGAAGTAATTGATGGTGAGCTGCACTATTGGAGTGTCAGTAATTGTGTGCTGCTCTATTGGAGTGTCAGTAATTGAGGGTGTTCTGCACTATTGGAGTGTCAGTATTTGAGGGTGAGGTGCACTATTGGAGTTTCAGTAATTGATTGTCTGCTGCATTATTGGAGTGTCAGTAATTGAGGGTGTGCTGCACTATTGGAGTGTCAGTAATTGAGGATGTGTTGCACTTTTGGTGAGTCAGTAATTGAGGTTGTGCGATACTATTGGAGTGTGAGTAATTGAGGTTTTGCTGCACTATTGGAGTGTCAGTAATTGAGTGTGTGCTGCACAATTGGAGTGTCAGTAATTGAGGGTGTGCTGCACTATTGGAGTGTTAGTAATGGAGGGTGTGCTGCACTATTGGAGTGTCAGTAATTGATGGTGCGCTGCACTATTTGTGTGTCAGTAATTGAAGGTGTGCTGCACTATTGGAGTTTCAGTGATTGAGGGTGTGCTGCACTATTGGAGTGTCAGTAATTGCGAGTGTGCAGCACATTTGGATTGTGAGTGATTGAGGGATTGCTGAACTATGTTAGTGTCAGTAATTGAGGGAGTGCTGCACTATTGGAGTAACTGTAATTGAGGGTGTGCTGCACTATTGGAGTGTCAGTTTTTGAGAGTGTGCTGCACTATTGGAGTGTGAGTAATTGAGGCTGTGCTGCACTATTGAAGTTTCAGTAATTGAGGGTGTGCTGCAATATTGGTGTGTCAGTAATTGAGGCTGTGCAGCACAATTGGAGTGTCAGTAATTGAGGCTGTGCTGCACTATAGGAGTGTAAGTAATTAAGGGTGTGCTGCACTATTGGTGTGTCAGTAATTGAGGTTGTGCTGCAATATTGGAGTAACTGTAATTGAGGTCGTGCTGCAGTATTGGAGTGTCAGTAATTCAGGGTGTGTTGCACTATTGGAGTGTCAGTTTTTGAGGGTGTGCAGCACCTTCGGAGTGTCAGTAATTGACGTGTGCTGCACTATTGGAGTGTCAGAAATTGAGGCTATGCTGCAATGTTGGAGTGTCAATATTTTTGGGTGTGCTGCACTTTTGGAGTGTCAGCAATTAAGGGTTTGCTGCACTATTGGTGTGTCAGTAATTCAGGGTGTGCTGCACGATTGGAGTGTCAGTAATTGAGGCTGTTCTGCACTATTGGAGTGTCAGTAATTGATCGTGTGCTGCACTATTGGAGTGTCAGTAATTGAGTGTGTGCAGCACTAATGGAGTGTCAGTAATTGAGTGTGTGATGCACTGTTGGAGTGTCAGTAATTGAGGGTCTGCTGCACTAATGGAGTGTCAGTAATTGACGGTGTGATGCACTATTGGTGTGTCAGTAATTGAGGGTGTGCTGCACTATTGGAGTGTCAGTAATTGATTGTGTGCTGCACAATTGGAGCGTCAGTAATTGAGTGTGTGCTGCACTATTGGACTGTCAGTAATTGAGTTTGTGCTGCACTAATGGAGTGTCAGTAATTGACGGTGTGATGCACTATTGGAGTGTCAGTAAAAGAGGGTGTGCTGCACTGTCGGAGTGTCAGTAATTGAGTGTGTGCTGCACAAATGGAGTGTCAGTAATTGACGGTGTGATGCACTATTGGAGTGTCAGTAATTGAAGGTGTGCTGCACTATTGGAGTGTCAGTAATTGACGGTGTGCTGCACTATGGGGGTGTCAGTAATTGAGGGTTTGCTGCACTATTGGAGTGTCAGTAATTCAGCGGGTGCTGCACTACTGGACTGTCATTAATTGAGGGTGTGCTGCACTATTGGAGTGTCAGTAATTGAGGGTGCGCTGCATTATTGGAGTGTCAGTAATTGCGGGTGTGCTGCACTATTCGAGAGTCAGCAATTGAGGGTATGCTGCACTATTGGAGTGTCAGTAATTGAGGGTGTGCTGCACTTTTGCTGTGCCAGTAATCGAGGGTGTGCTGCACTACTGGAGTGTCAGTTTTTGAGGGTGTGCTGCACTATTGGGGTGTCAGTAATTGAGGCTGTGCTGCACTATTGGAGTGTCAGGAATTGAGGGTGTGCTGCTCTATTGGAGTGTCATTAATTGAGGGTGTGCTGCACTTTTGCGTGTCACTTATTGAAGGTGTGCTGCACTATTGGAGTGTCAGTAATTGAGGGTGTGGTGCACTATTTTAGTGTCAGTAATTGTGTGTGTGCTGCGCTATTTGAGTGTCAGTAATTGAGCGTGTGCTGTACTATTGGAGTGTGAGAATTGAGGGTGTGCTGCCCTATTGTAGTGTCATTAATTGAGGTTGTGCTGCACTATTTGAGTGTCGGTAATTGAGGGTGTGCTGCACTATTGGAGTGTCAGTAATTGAGGGTGTGCTGCGCTATTGGTGTGTCAGTAATTGAGGGTGTGCTGCACTATTGGAGTGTCAGTAATTGAGTGTGTGATGCGCTATTGGAGTGTCAGTAATTGATTGTGTGCTGCACTATTGGAGTGTCAATAATTGTGTGTGTGCTGCACTATTGGAGTTTCAGTAATTGAGGGTGCGCTGCACTATTCGAGTGTCAGTAATTGAGGGAGTGCAGCAATATTGGAGTATGAGTAATTGAGGGTGTGCTGCACTATTGGTGTGTCATTAATTGAGGCTGTGCTGCACTATTGGAGTGTCAGTAATTGAGTGTCTGCTGCACAATTGGAGTGTCAGTAATTGAGTGTGTGCTGCACTATTGGAGTATCAGTAATTCAGGGTGTGCTGCACTATTGGAGTGTCAGTAATTGAGGGTGTGCTGCAATATTGGAGTGTCAGTAATTGATGCTGTGCTGCACTATTGGAGTGTCAGTAATTGAGGTTGTGCTGCACTATTGGAATATCAGTAATTGAGGGTGTGCTGCACTATTGGAGTGTCAGTAATTGAGGGTGTGCTGCACTATTGGATTGCTAGTAATTGAGGGTGTGCTGCACTAATGGATTGTCAGTACTTGAGTTTGTGCTGCAATTCAGGTGTAACTGTAATTGAGGGTGTGCTGCACTATTGGAGTGTCAGTTTGTGAGGGTGTGCAGCAGCTTTGGAGTGTCAGTAATTGACGTGTGCTGCACAAATGGAGTGTCAGTAATTGACGGTGTGATGCACTATTGGAGTGTCAGTAATTGAGGGTGTGCTGCACTATTGGAGTGTCAGTAATTGAGGGTGCGCTGCATTATTGGAGTGTCAGTAATTGCGGGTGTGCTGCACTATTGTTGTGTCAGTAATTGAGAGTGTGCTGCACTATTGTTGTGTCAGTAATTGAGGGTCTGCTGCACAATTGGAGTCTCAGTAATTGAGCATGTGCTGCACTATTGGACTGTCAGTAATTGAGTGTGTGCTCCACTATTGGAGTGTCAGTAGTTGATTGTGTGCTGCACTATTGTTGTGTCAGTAATTGAGGTTGAGCTGCGCTATTGGAGTGTCAGTAATTGAGGGTGTGCTGCACTATTGGAGTGACAGTAATGGAGGGTGTGCTGCACTATTGGAGTGTCAATAATTGATCGTGTGCTGCACTATTGGAGTGTCAGTAATTGAGTGTGTGCAGCACTAATGGAGTGTCAGTAATTGAGTGTGTGATGCACTGTTGGAGTGTCAGTAATTGAGGGTCTGCTGCACTAATGGAGTGTCAGTAATTGACGGTGTGATGCACTATTGGTGTGTCAGTAATTGAGGGTGTGCTGCACTATTGGAGTGTCAGTAATTGATTGTGTGCTGCACTATTGGAGTGTCAGTAATTGAGTGTGTGCTGCACTATTGGACTGTCAGTAATTGAGTTTGTGCTGCACTAATGGAGTGTCAGTAATTGACGGTGTGATGCACTATTGGAGTGTCAGTAAAAGAGGGTGTGCTGCACTGTCGGAGTGTCAGTAATTGAGTGTGTGCTGCACAAATGGAGTGTCAGTAATTGACGGTGCGATGCACTATTGGAGTGTCAGTAATTGAAGGTGTGCTGCACTATTGGAGTGTCAGTAATTGACGGTGTGCTGCACTATGGGAGTGTCAGTAATTGAGGGTTTGCTGCACTATTGGAGTGTCAGTAATTCAGCGGGCGCTGCACTACTGGGTTGTCATTAATTGAGGGTGTGCTGCACTATTGGAGTGTCAGTAATTGCGGGTGTGCTGCACTATTGGAGAGTCAGTAATTGAGGGTATGCTGCACTATTGGAGTGTCAGTAATTGAGGGTGTGCTGCACTTTTGCTGTGCCAGTAATCGAGGGTGTGCTGCACTACTGGAGTGTCAGTTTTTGAGGGTGTGCTGCACTATTGGGGTGTCAGTAATTGAGGCTGTGCTGCACTATTGGAGTGTCAGGAATTGAGGCTGTGCTGCACTATTGGAGTGTCAGTAATTGAGTGTGTGCTGCTCTATTGGAGTGTCATTAATTGAGGGTGTGCTGCACTTTTGCGTGTCACTAATTGAGGGTGTGCTGCACTATTGGAGTGTCAGTAATTGAGGGTGTGGTGCACTATTTTAGTGTCAGTAATTGTGTGTGTGCTGCGCTATTTGAGTGTCAGTAATTGAGCGTGTGCTGTACTATTGGAGTGTCAGAATTGAGGGTGTGCTGCCCTATTGTAGTGTCATTAATTGATGTTGTGCTGCACTATTTGAGGGTCGGTAATTGAGGGTGTGCTGCACTATTGGAGTGTCAGTAATTGAGGGTGTGCTGCGCTATTGGTGTGTCAGTAATTGAGGGTGTGCTGCACTATTGGAGTGTCAGTAATTGAGTGTGTGATGCGCTATTGGAGTGTCAGTAATTGAGGGTGTGCTGCACTATTGGTTTGTCAGTAATTGTGTGTGTGCTGCACTATTGGAGTTTCAGTAATTGAGGGTGTGCTGCACTATTGGTGTGTCAGTAATTGAGGCTGTGCTGCACAATTGGAGTGTCAGTCATTGAGTGTGCTCTGCACTATTGGAGTGTCAGTAATTGAGTGTGTGCTGCACTATTGGAGTATCAGTAATTCAGGGTGTGCTGCACTATTGAAGTTTCAGTAATTGAGGGTGTGCTGCAATATTGGAGTGTCAGTAATTGACGCTGTGCTGCACTACTGGAGTGTCAGTAATTGAGGTTGTGCTGCATTATTGGAATATCAGTAATTGAGGGTGTGCTGCACTATTGGATTGCTAGTAATTGAGGGTGTGCTGCACTAATGGATTGTCAGTACTTGAGTTTGTGCTGCAATTCAGGTGTAACTGTAATTGAGGGTGTGCTGCACTATTGGAGTGTCAGTAATTGAGGATGTGCTGCACTATTGGACTGTCAGTAATTGAGGGTGTGCTGCACTATTGGAGTGTCAGTAATTGAGGGTGTGCTGCACTACTGGATTGTCATTAATTGAGGGTGTGCTGCACTATTGGAGTGTCAGTAATTGAGGGTGCGCTGCATTATTGGAGTGTCAGTAATTGCGGGTGTGCTGCACTATTGGAGAGTCAGTAATTGAGGGTGTGCTGTACTATTGGAGTGTCAGTAATTGAGGCTGTGCTGCACTACTGGAGTGTCAGTATTTGAGGGATTGCAGCACTGTTGGAGTGTCAGTAATTGAGTGTGTGCTGCTCTATTGGAGTGTCAGAAATTGAGGGTGTGCTGCATTGTTGGATTGGCAGTAATTGAGTGTGTGCTGTACTATTGTTGTGTCTATAATTGAGGGTGTGCTGCATTGTTGCAGCGGAAGTAATTGATGGTGAGCTGCACTATTGGAGTGTCAGTAATTGTGTGCTGCTCTATTGGAGTGTCAGTAATTGAGGGTGTTCTGCACTATTGGAGTGTCAGTATTTGAGGGTGAGGTGCACTATTGGAGTTTCAGTAATTGATTGTGTGCTGCATTATTGGAGTGTCAGTAATTGAGGGTGTGCTGCACTATTGGAGTGTCAGTAATTGAGGATGTGTTGCACTTTTGGTGATTCAGTAATTGAGGATGTGCGATACTATTGGTGTGTGAGTAATTGAGGGTTTGCTGCACTATTGGAGTGTCAGTAATTGAGTGTGTGCTGCACAATTGGAGTGTCAGTAATTGAGGGTGTGCTGCACTATTGGAGTGTTAATAATGGAGGGTGTGCTGCACTATTGGTGTGTCAGTAATTGATGGTGCGCTGCACTATTTGTGTGTCAGTAATTGAAGGTGTGCTGCACAGTTGGAGTTTCAGTGATTGAGGGTGTGCTGCACTATTGGAGTGTCAGTAATTGCGAGTGTGCAGCACATTTGGAGTGTGAGTGATTGAAGGATTGCTGCACTATGTTAGTGTCAGTAATTGAGGGAGTGCTGCACGATTGGAGTGTCAGGAATTGAGGGTGTGCTGCACTATTGCAGTGTCAGTAATTGAGAGTGTGCTGCACTATTGTTGTGTCAGAAATTGAGGGTCTGCTGCACAATTGGAGTCTCAGTAATTGAGTGCCTGCTGCACTATTGGAGTTTCAGTAATTCAGCATGTGCTGCACTATTGGACTGTCAGTAATTGAGTGTGTGCTCCACTATTGGAGTGTCAGTAGTTGATTGTGTGCTGCACTATTGTTGTGTCAGTAATTGAGGTTGAGCTGCGCTATTGGAGTGTCAGTAATTGAGGGTGTGCTGCACTATTGGAGTGACAGTAATTGAGGGTGTGCTGCACTATTGGAGTGTCATTAATTGATCGTGTGCTGCACTATTGGAGTGTCAGTAATTGAGTGTGTGCAGCACTAATGGAGTGTCAGTAATTGAGGGTGTGCCGCACTATTGGAGTGTCAGTAATTGAGGGTGTGCTGCACAATTGGAGTGTCAGTAATTGAGGGTCTGCTGCACTAATGGAGTGTCAGTAATTGACGGTGTGATGCACTATTGGAGTGTCAGTAATTGAGTGTCTGCTGCACAATTGGAGTGTCAGTAATTGAGTGTGTGCTGCACTATTGGAGTATCAGTAATTCAGGGTGTGCTGCACTATTGGAGTGTCAGTAATTGAGGGTGTGCTGCAATATTGGAGTGTCAGTAATTGATGCTGTGCTGCACTATTGGAGTGTCAGTAATTGAGGTTGTGCTGCACTATTGGAATATCAGTAATTGAGGGTGTGCTGCACTATTGGAGTGTCAGTAATTGAGGGTGTGCTGCACTATTGGATTGCTAGTAATTGAGGGTGTGCTGCACTAATGGATTGTCAGTACTTGAGTTTGTGCTGCAATTCAGGTGTAACTGTAATTGAGGGTGTGCTGCACTATTGGAGTGTCAGTAATTGAGGATGTGCTGCACTATTGGACTGTCAGTAATTGAGGGTGTGCTGCACTATTGGAGTGTCAGTAATTGAGGGTGTGCTGCACTACTGGATTGTCATTAATTGAGGGTGTGCTGCACTATTGGAGTGTCAGTAATTGAGGGTGCGCTGCATTATTGGAGTGTCAGTAATTGCGGGTGTGCTGCACTATTGGAGAGTCAGTAATTGAGGGTGTGCTGTACTATTGGAGTGTCAGTAATTGAGGCTGTGCTGCACTACTGGAGTGTCAGTATTTGAGGGATTGCAGCACTGTTGGAGTGTCAGTAATTGAGTGTGTGCTGCTCTATTGGAGTGTCAGAAATTGAGGGTGTGCTGCATTGTTGGATTGGCAGTAATTGAGTGTGTGCTGTACTATTGTTGTGTCTATAATTGAGGGTGTGCTGCATTGTTGCAGCGGAAGTAATTGATGGTGAGCTGCACTATTGGAGTGTCAGTAATTGTGTGCTGCTCTATTGGAGTGTCAGTAATTGAGGGTGTTCTGCACTATTGGAGTGTCAGTATTTGAGGGTGAGGTGCACTATTGGAGTTTCAGTAATTGATTGTGTGCTGCATTATTGGAGTGTCAGTAATTGAGGGTGTGCTGCACTATTGGAGTGTCAGTAATTGAGGATGTGTTGCACTTTTGGTGATTCAGTAATTGAGGATGTGCGATACTATTGGTGTGTGAGTAATTGAGGGTTTGCTGCACTATTGGAGTGTCAGTAATTGAGTGTGTGCTGCACAATTGGAGTGTCAGTAATTGAGGGTGTGCTGCACTATTGGAGTGTTAATAATGGAGGGTGTGCTGCACTATTGGTGTGTCAGTAATTGATGGTGCGCTGCACTATTTGTGTGTCAGTAATTGAAGGTGTGCTGCACAGTTGGAGTTTCAGTGATTGAGGGTGTGCTGCACTATTGGAGTGTCAGTAATTGCGAGTGTGCAGCACATTTGGAGTGTGAGTGATTGAGGGATTGCTGCACTATGTTAGTGTCAGTAATTGAGGGAGTGCTGCACGATTGGAGTGTCAGGAATTGAGGGTGTGCTGCACTATTGCAGTGTCAGTAATTGAGAGTGTGCTGCACTATTGTTGTGTCAGAAATTGAGGGTCTGCTGCACAATTGGAGTCTCAGTAATTGAGTGCCTGCTGCACTATTGGAGTTTCAGTAATTCAGCATGTGCTGCACTATTGGACTGTCAGTAATTGAGTGTGTGCTCCACTATTGGAGTGTCAGTAGTTGATTGTGTGCTGCACTATTGTTGTGTCAGTAATTGAGGTTGAGCTGCGCTATTGGAGTGTCAGTAATTGAGGGTGTGCTGCACAATTGGAGTGTCAGTAATTGAGGGTCTGCTGCACTAATGGAGTGTCAGTAATTGACGGTGTGATGCACTATTGGAGTGTCAGTAATTGAGTGTCTGCTGCACAATTGGAGTGTCAGTAATTGAGTGTGTGCTGCACTATTGGAGTATCAGTAATTCAGGGTGTGCTGCACTATTGGAGTGTCAGTAATTGAGGGTGTGCTGCAATATTGGAGTGTCAGTAATTGATGCTGTGCTGCACTATTGGAGTGTCAGTAATTGAGGTTGTGCTGCACTATTGGAATATCAGTAATTGAGGGTGTGCTGCACTATTGGAGTGTCAGTAATTGAGGGTGTGCTGCACTATTGGATTGCTAGTAATTGAGGGTGTGCTGCACTAATGGATTGTCAGTACTTGAGTTTGTGCTGCAATTCAGGTGTAACTGTAATTGAGGGTGTGCTGCACTATTGGAGTGTCAGTAATTGAGGGTGTGCTGCACTATTGGAGTGTCAGTAATTGAGGGTGTGCTGCACTACTGGATTGTCATTAATTGAGGGTGTGCTGCACTATTGGAGTGTCAGTAATTGAGGGTGCGCTGCATTATTGGAGTGTCAGTAATTGCGGGTGTGCTGCACTATTGTTGTGTCAGTAATTGAGAGTGTGCTGCACTATTGTTGTGTCAGTAATTGAGGGTCTGCTGCACAATTGGAGTCTCAGTAATTGAGCATGTGCTGCACTATTGGACTGTCAGTAATTGAGTGTGTGCTCCACTATTGGAGTGTCAGTAGTTGATTGTGTGCTGCACTATTGTTGTGTCAGTAATTGAGGTTGAGCTGCGCTATTGGAGTGTCAGTAATTGAGGGTGTGCTGCACTATTGGAGTGACAGTAATGGAGGGTGTGCTGCACTATTGGAGTGTCAATAATTGATCGTGTGCTGCACTATTGGAGTGTCAGTAATTGAGTGTGTGCAGCACTAATGGAGTGTCAGTAATTGAGTGTGTGATGCACTGTTGGAGTGTCAGTAATTGAGGGTCTGCTGCACTAATGGAGTGTCAGTAATTGACGGTGTGATGCACTATTGGTGTGTCAGTAATTGAGGGTGTGCTGCACTATTGGAGTGTCAGTAATTGATTGTGTGCTGCACTATTGGAGTGTCAGTAATTGAGTGTGTGCTGCACTATTGGACTGTCAGTAATTGAGTTTGTGCTGCACTAATGGAGTGTCAGTAATTGACGGTGTGATGCACTATTGGAGTGTCAGCAAAAGAGGGTGTGCTGCACTGTCGGAGTGTCAGTAATTGAGTGTGTGCTGCACAAATGGAGTGTCAGTAATTGACGGTGCGATGCACTATTGGAGTGTCAGTAATTGAAGGTGTGCTGCACTATTGGAGTGTCAGTAATTGACGGTGTGCTGCACTATGGGAGTGTCAGTAATTGAGGGTTTGCTGCACTATTGGAGTGTCAGTAATTCAGCGGGCGCTGCACTACTGGGTTGTCATTAATTGAGGGTGTGCTGCACTATTGGAGTGTCAGTAATTGAGGGTGCGCTGCATTATTGGAGTGTCAGTAATTGCGGGTGTGCTGCACTATTGGAGAGTCAGTAATTGAGGGTATGCTGCACTATTGGAGTGTCAGTAATTGAGGGTGTGCTGCACTTTTGCTGTGCCAGTAATCGAGGGTGTGCTGCACTACTGGAGTGTCAGTTTTTGAGGGTGTGCTGCACTATTGGGGTGTCAGTAATTGAGGCTGTGCTGCACTATTGGAGTGTCAGTAATTGAGGGTATGCTGCACTATTGGAGTGTCAGTAATTGAGGGTGTGCTGCACTTTTGCTGTGCCAGTAATCGAGGGTGTGCTGCACTACTGGAGTGTCAGTTTTTGAGGGTGTGCTGCACTATTGGGGTGTCAGTAATTGAGGGTGAGCTGCACTATTGGAGTGTCAGTAATTGATTGTGTGCTGCACTATTGGAGTGACAATAATTGTGTGTGTGCTGCACTATTGGAGTTTCAGTAATTGAGGGTGTGCTGCACTATTCGAGTGTCAGTAATTGAGGCTGTGCAGCACTATTGGAGTATGAGTGATTGAGGGTGTGCTGCACTATTGGAGTGTCAGTAATTGAGGCTGTGCTGCACAATTGGAGTGTCAGTAATTGAGTGTGTTCTGCACTATTGGAGTGTCAGTAATTGAGTGTCTGCTGCACAATTGGAGTGTCAGTAATTGAGTGTGTGCTGCACTTTTGGTGTATCAGTAATTCAGGGTGTGCTGCACTATTGAAGTTTCAGTAATTGAGGGTGTGCTGCAATATTGGAGTGTCAGTAATTGACGCTGTGCTGCACTATTGGAGTGTCAGTAATTGAGGTTGTGCTGCACTATTGGAGTGTCAGTAATTGAGGGTGTGCTGCACTATTGGAGTGTCAGTAATTGAGGCTGTGCTGCACAATTGGAGTGTCAGTAATTGAGTGTGTGCTGCACTTTTGGAGTATCAGTAATTCAGGATGTGCTGCACCATTGAAGTTTCAGTAATTGAGGGTGTGCTGCAATATTGGAGTGTCAGTAATTGACGCTGTGCTGCACTATTGGAGTGTCAGTAATTGAGGTTGTGCTGCACTATTGGAGTGTCAGTAATTGAGGGTGTGCTGCACTATTGGAGTGTCAGTAATTGAGTGTGCTCTGCACTATTGGAGTGTCAGTAATTGAGTGTCTGCTGCACAATTGGAGTGTCAGTAATTGAGTGTGTGCTGCACTTTTGGAGTATCAGTAATTCAGGGTGTGCTGCACTATTGAAGTTTCAGTAATTGAGGGTGAGCTGCACTATTGGAGTGTCAGTATTTGAGTGTGCGCTGCACTATTGAAGTGTCTGTAATTGAGGGTGTGCTGCACTATTGGATTGTCAGTGATTGAGGGTGAGCTGCCCTATTTGAGTGTCATTAATTGAGGCTGTGCTGCACTATTGGTGTGTCAGTAAGTGAGGGTGTGCTGCACTATTGGAGTGTCAGTAATTGACGTGTGCTGCACTATCGGAGTGTCAGTAATTGAGGGTGTGCTGCAGTATTGTAGTGTCAGTAATTGAGGGTGAGCTGCACTATTGGAGTGTCAGTATTTGAGTGTGCGCTGCACTATTGAAGTGTCTGTAATTGAGGGTGTGCTGCACTATTGGATTGTCAGTGATTGAGGGTGAGCTGCCCTATTTGAGTGTCACTAATTGAGGGTGTGCTGCAATATTGGAGTGTCAGTAATTGAGGGTGTGCTGCATTATTGGAGTGTCAGTAATTGAGGGTGTGCTGCACTATTGGAGTGTCAGTAATTGAGGGTGTGCTGCACTATTGGAGTGACAGTAATTGAGGGTGTGCTGCACTATTGGAGTGTCAATGATTGATCGTGTGCTGCACTATTGGAGTGTCAGTAATTGAGTGTGTGCAGCACTAATGCAGTGTCAGTAATTGAGTGTGTGATGCACTGTTGGAGTGTCAGTAATTGAGGGTCTGCTGCACTAATGGAGTGTCAGTAATTGACGGTGTGATGCACTATTGGAGTGTCAGTAATTGAGGGTGTGCTGCACTATTGGAGTGTCAGTAATTGATTGTGTGCTGCACTATTGGAGTGTCAGTAATTGAATGTGTGCTGCACTATTGGACTGTCAGTAATTGAGTTTGTGCTGCACTAATGGAGTGTCAGTAATTGACGGTGTGATGCACTATTGGAGTGTCAGTAAAAGAGGGTGTGCTGCACTGTCGGAGTGTCAGTAATTGAGTGTGTGCTGCACAAATGGAGTGTCAGTAATTGACGGTGTGATGCACTATTGGAGTGTCAGTAATTGAAGGTGTGCTGCACTATTGGAGTGTCAGTAATTGACGGTGTGCTGCACTATGGGAGTGTCAGTAATTGAGGGTTTGCTGCACTATTGGAGTGTCAGTAATTCAGCGGGTGCTGCACTACTGGATTGTCATTAATTGAGGGTGTGCTGCACTATTGGAGTGTCAGTAATTGAGGGTGCGCTGCATTATTGGAGTGTCAGTAATTGCGGGTGTGCTGCACTATTGGAGAGTCAGTAATTGAGGGTATGCTGTACTATTGGAGTGTCAGTAATTGAGGGTGTGCTGCACTTTTGCTGTGCCAGTAATCGAGGGTGCGCTGCACTACTGGAGTGTCAGTTTTTGAGGGTGTGCTGCACTATTGGGGTGTCAGTAATTGAGGCTGTGTTGCACTATTGGAGTGTCAGGAATTGAGGCTGTGCTGCACTATTGGAGTGTCAGTAATTGAGTGTGTGCTGCTCTATTGGAGTGTCATTAATTGAGGGTGTGCTGCACTTTTGCGTGTCACTAATTGAGGGTGTGCTGCACTATTGGAGTGTCAGTAATTGAAGGTGTGGTGCACTATTTCAGTGTCAGTAATTGTGTGTGTGCTGCGCTATTTGAGTGTCAGTAATTGAGCGTGTGCTGTGCTATTGGACTGTCAGAATTGAGGGTGTGCTGCTCTATTGTAGTGTCATTAATTGAGGTTGTGCTGCACTATTTGAGTGTCGTTAATTGAGGGTGTGCTGCACTATTGGAGTGTCAGTAATTGATGGTGTGCTGTGCTATTGATGTGTCAGTAATTGAGGGTGTGCTGCACTATTGGAGTGTCAGTAATTGAGTGTGTGATGCGCTTTTGGAGTGTCAGTAATTGAGGGTGTGCTGCACTATTGGAGTGTCAGTAATTGAGTGTGTGATGCGCTTTTGGAGTGTCAGTAATTGAGGCTGTGCTGCACTATTGGAGTTTCAGTAATTGAGGGTGTGCTGCACTATTCGAGTGTCAGTAATTCAGGCTGTGCAGCACTATTGGAGTATGAGTAATTGAGGGTGTGCTGCACTATTGGAGTGTCAGTAATTGAGGCTGTGCTGCACAATTGGAGTGTCAGTAATTGAGTGTGCTCTGCACTATTGGAGTGTCAGTAATTGAGTGTCTGCTGCACAATTGGAGTGTCAGTAATTGAGTGTGTGCTGCACTATTGGAGTATCAGTTATTCAGGGTGTGCTGCACTATTGAAGTTTCAGTAATTGAGGGTGTGCTGCAATATTGGAGTGTCAGTAATTGACGCTGTGCTGCACTATTGGAGAGTCATTAATTGAGGTTGTGCTGCACTATTGGAGTGTCAGTAATTGAGGTTGTGCTGCACTATTGGAATATCAGTAATTGAGGGTGTGCTGCACTATTGGAGTGTCAGTAATTGAGGCTGTGCTGCACAATTGGAGGGTCAGTAATTGAGGGTGTGCTGCACTATTGGATTGCTAGTAATTGAGGGTGTGCTGCACTAATGGATTGTCAGTACTTGAGTTTGTGCTGCAATTCAGGTGTAACTGTAATTGAGGGTGTGCTGCACTATTGGAGTGTCAGTTTGTGAGGGTGTGCAGCACCTTTGGAGTGTCAGTAATTGACGTGTGCTGCACAAATGGAGTGTCAGTAATTGACGGTGTGATGCACTATTGGAGTGTCAGTAATTGAAGGTGTGTTGCACTATTGGAGTGTCAGTAATTGAGGGTGTGCTGCACTATTGGAGTGTCAATAATTGTGTGTGTGCTGCACTATTGGAGTTTCAGTAATTGAGGGTGTGCAGCATTATTGGAGTATGAGTAATTGAGGGTGTGCTGCATTGTTGGAGTGTCAGTAATTGATGTGTGCTGCACTATTGGAGTGTCAATAATTGTGTGTGTGCTGCACTATTGGAGTTTCAGTAATTGAGGGTGTGCTGCACTATTCGAGTGTCAGTAATTGAGGCTGTGCAGCACTATTGGAGTATGAGTAATTGAGGGTGTGCTGCACTATTGGAGTGTCAGTAATTGAGGCTGTGCTGCACAATTGGAGTGTCAGTAATTGAGTGTGCTCTGCACTATTGGAGTGTCAGTAATTGAGTTTGTGCCGCACTATTGGAGTATCAGTAATTCAGGGTGTGCTGCACTATTGAAGTTTCAGTAATTGAGGGTGTGCTGCAATATTGGAGTGTCAGTAATTGACGCTGTGCTGCACTATTGGAGTGTCAGTAATTGAGGTTGTGCTGCACTATTGGAGTGTCAGTAATTGAGGGTGTGCTGCACTATTGGAGTGTCAGTAATTGAGGGTGTGCTGCAGTATTGGAGTGTTAGTAATTGAGGGTGTGCTGCACTAATGGTTTGTCAGTACTTGAGGTTGTGCTGCAATTCTGGAGTAACTGTAATTGAGTGTGTGCTGCACTATTGGAGTGTCAGTTTGTGAGGGTGTGCAGCAGCTTTGTAGTGTCAGTAATTGACGTGTGCTGCACTATTGGAGTGTCAGTAATTGAGGGTGTGCTGCAGTACTGTAGTGTCAGTAATTGAGGGTGTGCTGCAATATTGGAGTGTCAGTATTTGACTTGGCGCTGCACTATTGAAGTGTCTCTAATTGAGGGTGTGCTGCACTATTGGATTGTCAGTAATTGAGGGTGTGCTGCACTATTGGAGTGTCAGTAATTGAGGGTGTGCTGCACTAATGGAGTGTCAGTAATTGAGGGTGTGCTGCACTATTGGAGTGTCAGTAATTGAGGGTGTGCTGCACTATTGGAGTGTCAGTAATTGAGTGTGTGCTGCACTATTGCGGTGTCAGTAATTGAGGGTGTGCTGCACTAATGGAGTGTCAGTAATTCAGGGTGTGCTGCACAATTTTAGTATCAGTAATTGATGGTGTGCTGCACTACTGGAGTGTCAGTAATTGAGGGGGTGCTGCACTACTGGATTGTCAGTAATTGAGGGTGTGCTGCACTATTGGAGTTTCAGAGATTGAGTGTGTGCTGCACTATTGGAGTGACAGTAATTGAGGGTGTGCTGCACTATTGGAGTGTCAGTAATTGAGGGTGTGCTGCACTTTTTGAGTGTCTGTAATTGAGGTTGTGCTGCACTATTGGAGTGTCAGTAATTGCGGGTTTGCTGCCCTATTGTAGTGTCAGGATTTGAGGGTTTGCTGCACTATAGGAGTGTCAGTAATTGAGGGAGTGCTTCACTATTGGAGTGTCAGTAATTGCAGTTTTGCTGCACTATTTGTGTGTCAGTAATTGAGGGTGTGCTGCAGTATTGGAGAGTCAGAAATTGAGTGGGTTCAGCACTATTGGATTGTCATTAATTCATGGTTTGCTGAAGTTTGGGGTGTCAGTAATTGAGGGTGTGCTGTACTATTGCAGTGTCAGTAATTGAGGGTGAGCTGCTCTATTGGAGTGCCAATAATTGTGTGTGTGCTGCAGTATTGGAGTTTCTGTAATTGAAGGTGTGCTGCAATATTGGAGTGTCAGTAATTGAGGCTGTGCTGCACAATTGGAGTGTCAGTAATTTATTGTGCGCTGCACTATTGGAGTGTCAGTAATTGAGGGTGTGCTGCACTATTGGAGTGTGAGTAATTGCGGCTGTGCTGCACTATTGAAGTTTCAGTAATTGAGGGTGTGCAGCACCTTCGGAGTGTCAGTAATTGACGTGTGCTGCACTATTGGAGTGTCAGAAATTGAGGCTATGCTGCAATGTTGGAGTGTCAGTAATTGAGTGTGTGCTGCACTTTTGGTGTGTCAGAAATTGAGAGTGTGCTGCACTATTGTTGTGTCAGTAATTGAGGTTGTGCTGCACTATTGGAGTCTCAGTAATTGAGTGCCTGCTGCACTATTGGAGTTTCAGTAATTGACCATGTGCTGCACTATTGGACTGTCAGTAATTGAGTGTATGCTCCATTATTGGTGTGTCAGTAATTGAGTGTGTGCTGCACTATTGTTGTGTCAGTAATTGAGGGTGAGCTGCGCTATTGGAGTGTCAGTAATTGAGGGTGTGCTGCACTATTGTTGTGTCAGTAATTGAGGTTGAGCTGCGCTATTGGAGTGTCAGTAATTGAGGGTGTGCTGCACTATTGGAGTGTCAGTAATTGAGGGTGTGCTGCACTATTGGAGTGTCAATAATTGATCGTGTGCTGCACTATTGGAGTGTCAGTAATTGAGGGTGTGCTGCACTAATGGAGTGTCAGTAATTTACGGTGTGCTGCACTATTGGTGTGTCAGTAATTGAGGGTGTGCTGCATTGTTGGAGTGGCAGTAATTGAGGGTGTGCTGCACTATTGGAGTGTCAGTAATTGACGGTGTGCTGCACTATTCCTGTGTCAGTAATTGAGGGTGTGCTGCATTGTTGGAGTGGCAGTAATTGAGGGTGAGCTGCACTATTGGAGTATCAGTAATTGTGTGCTGCACTATTGGAATGTCAGTAATTGAGGGTGTGCTGCACTATTGGAGTATCAGTAATTGATTGTGTGCTGCACTATTGGACTGTCAGTAATTGAGGCTGTGTTGCACTATTGGAGTGTCTGTAATTGAGGATGTGCTGCACTATTGGAGTGTCAGTAATTGAGGGTGTGCTGCACTCTTGGAGTGTCAGTAATTGAGGGTGTGCTGCACTATTGGAGTGTGCGTAATTGAGATTGTGCTGCACTATTGAAGTGTCAGTAATGGAGGGTGTGCTGCACTATTAGAGTGTCAGTAATTGAGGTTGCGCTGCACTATTTGTGTGTCAGTCATTGAGGGTGCGCTGCTATATTGGAGTGTCAGTAATTGAGGGTGTGCTGCACTATTGGAGTGTCATTAATTGAGGGTGTGCTGCACTATTGGAGTGTCAGTAATTGAGGGTGTGCTGCACTATTGGAGTGTCTAATTGAGGGCCTGCTGCACTATTGGAGCGTCAGTATTTGAGGGTGTGCTGCACTATTGGAGTGTCAGTAAATGAGGATGTGCTGCACTGTTGGAGTATCAGTAAATGAGTGTGTGCAGCACTATTGGAGTCTCATTAATTGAGTGCGTGCAGCACTATTGGAGTGTCAGTAATTGAGGGTGTGCTGCACTATTGGAGTGTCAGTAATTGAGGGTGTGCTGCACTATTGGACTGTCAGTAATTGAGGGTGTGCAGCACTATTGGAGTCTCAGTAATTGAAGTTGTGCTGCACTATTGGAGTGTCAGTAATTGAGTGTGTGCAGCACTTTTGGAGTGTAAGTAATTGACGATGTTCTGCACTATTGGAGTATCAGTAATTGAGTTTGTGCTGCCCTATTGGAGTGCCAGTAATTGAGGGTGTGCTGTATTATTGGAGTGTCAGTAATTGAGGGTGTGCTGCAATATTGGAGTGTCAGTAATTGAGGGTGTGCTGCACTATTGGAGTGTCAGTAATTGAGGGTGCGCTGCACCATTGGTGTGTGATTAATTGAGGGTGCGATGCACTATTGGAGTGTCAGTAATTGAGGGTGTGCTGCACTATTGGAGTGTCATTAATTGAGGGTGTGCTGCACTATTGGATTGTCAGTAATTTTGGTTGGGCTGCACTGTTGGAGGTTCAAGGGACAGAGAGTGAGATCACGGGGATCTTAAAGGGACAGGGTGAGGTCACGGGGAGGCTAACGGGACAGAGAGTGAGATCACGGGGAGGTTAAAGGGACAGAGAGTAAATTCACGGGGAGGTTAAAGGGACAGAGTGAGATCACAGGGAGGTTGAAGGGACAGAGAGTGAGATCACGGGGAGGTTAAAGGGACAGAGAGTGAGATCACGGGGAGGTTAAAGGGACAGAGAGTGAGATCACGGGGAGGTTAAAGGGACAGAGAGTGAGATCACGGGGAGGTTAAAGGGACAGAGAGTGAGATCACGGGGAGGTTAAAGGGACAGAGAGGGAGATCACGGGGAGGTTAAAGGGACAGAGAGTGAGATCACGGGGAGGTTAAAGGGACAGAGAGTGAGATCACGGGGAGGTTAAAGGGACAGAGAGTGAGATCACGGGGAGGTTAAAGGGACAGAGAGTGAGATCACGGGGAGGTTAAAGGGACAGAGTGAGATCACGGGGAGGTTAAAGGGACAGCGTGAGATCACAGGGAGGTTAAAGGGACAGGATGTGAGATCACGGGGAGGTTAAAGGGACAGAGAGTGAGATCACGGGGAGGTTAAAGGGCCAGAGAGTGAGATCACGGGGAGGTTAAAGGGACAGAGAGTGAGATCACGGGGAAGTTAAAGGGACAGAGAGTGAGATCACGGGGAGGTTAAAGGGACAGAGAGTGAGATCACGGGGAGGTTAAAGGGACAGAGAGTGAGATCACGTTGAGGTTGTAATAATTATAATTCTGATACTCGGAGGACGGTAGCTTTAGAGGAAGCCCGTGTTGTTGGCTCACGCGCCCTGTGTAATCCAGGGGGTTCGCAGCCCGGGGAACCTCTTGGGAAGAGTCTTCATTTCGTTATGGAGCCAGGATTTTTGGCTGCTCGGTGACTGTGGGTGTGTAGGCTCCGCGGGGAGTTCCGGGAGTGGCTGGGACGCCATTCACTGTCGGCGAGCGGGTTCCCTCCGCGAGTGGCCGGTTAACGGGCAGCCAATGTGATACGTGGGCTGCAGCGTTCAGCGCTACTGGTCTGGGGGGGGCATGAGGAGAGCCTGCACCTGAGGTTCACACATTCTCTGGGGTTGCTGAGCGCAGTCCAAGCTCTCTCTCTGGGGCACAGAGCTGCCTCACCGAGCTGAGTCTTTCAAATTATAGATTACAAACTCAAGAAGTGTTACAAACAGGTCCCCTCATCAGCAGAACATGTTACCAATGAAATTCATACGTTTATATTTCATTTCTCTTTAATATCCTGCTCACGGAGCTTGATGCATATCTGTAACTGCTGTTACTGCCCTGTAAATAAAGTTCATTGTGTCCACCAAGAGAAGTTGGCTGGGAAGTCAACTCCATAGCGAACTGGCGAGGAGGATAAATCAGACCCGGTGCTGTCCCTCATCCAGAGGTTGTGAGCATCTAGGATAAGTGAAAAGGGAGGAAGGTATACTCCTCCGACATGCCGCAGTTTGGTGGAATCGATCCCTTTGAACCAGCCGCAGGCGACTGGTCTCAATATGTGGAACATCTTGCGTTCTAGTTTCAAGCCGACGAAATGACGGGGGACGAAAAGAGGAGAGCGATTCTCCTGAATATTTGTGGGAGCAAAACCTACAGTTTAATTTGAAGTAGACACCTCCCTCCCCCAATGTCCCAGATTTGAAGACCTGCAGTAAATGAGTTGACTTCGTTCAGAGACATTTCCAACCCCAGCCCTCGGTCACAACGCAGAGGTTCAGGGTCAATGCACGGAATCGAGCCCTGGAGTGGGGCATTGCTGCCTTAGTGGTGAAATTAAAGTGACTAAGGGAATATTGTGATTTGGGTGAGACCCTGAACGAGGCGCTCAGGGCTGGTTTGGTCTGGGGCCTGTGCAGGAGGAAGCTATCCAGCCAGGATTGCTGGCTGGAGCGGGTCTCAATTTGAAGGAGGTTGTTTGGAAAGGCGCTGGCGATGTTCACAAGTGATTCGAGGGGCGCGAAATGGTGCTGTTCCCCTCCCGAATCGGGTGGGAAGGGTCAGCCGAAAGCGGGAGGGAAATCCAGGGCTCAGCTCCGGAGCCGGGATACGGCTCCCGCTCACCGCAAAACTCAGCGGCAAACCGGGAGTCGGTTTCTCACCCACATGGACACCAGCAACGCCCCGAGCCATGGGCCATTTAAAAAGGGGGGGGTGTTGTTTTTACCCCGGGAGTGGACACCTCATGAAACATTGCAAAGCGAGATTCAAACAGGATCCAGGCAACTATGGCAGTTCCATGAAGTCGATAGCGGAGGAGAGCCACAAACACCCAATCCTGAGGGGATCCCCCCACCAAGGACCAAATAAAAGCTGCCAATCCCTCCTCTCCCCCAGCACCACCACCCTCCTAGTGATGTCATAAGGGGCAGGGGCGTGTCCTCGGCGGCTGGCCCCGCCCACCACACCGCCCACTAGCCAACGGGTCCCAGCCTCAACCCCTTGAACCAATCCTCCCCACAGCCCTCTCCTGATTGGCTTGAGCGGCTTGTGACCTCACAATGGGAGGGGGCGGAGGGGCGGGGCTGGTCTGGGCCCCGCCCATTGCGCCGTCATTGCGCCCTGTGGGTCTGTGCTGGTACGGCGGTGAAGGGAGAGGGAAGAGGAGGCGGCAGCGGGTGTGCGGGGCGCCGCTGGTCAGTCATGGACGCCCCCTTGTGGTGGTTGGAGGAGCCACCGGGGCTGCAGCGAGAGGAAGGAACCGCGAGAGTGAGAGAGGCGGGATGGAGGGAGAGAGAGAGAGAGAAGAGGCGGGGGAGAGAGAGAGAGAAGAGTCGGGGGAGAGAGAGAAGAGTCGGGGGAGAGAGAGAGAGAAGAGGCGGGGGAGAGAGAGTGAAGAGGCGGGGGAGAGAGAGAGAGAAGAGGCGGGGGAGAGAGAGAGAAGAGGCGCGGGAGAGAGAGAGAAGAGTCGGGGGAGAGAGAGAGAAGAGTCGGGGGAGAGAGAGAGAGAAGAGGCGCGGGAGAGAGGGAGAAGAGGCGGGGGAGAGAGAGGGAGAAGAGGCGGGGGAGAGAGAGAGAGAAGAGGCGGGGGAGAGAGAGGGTGAAGAGGAAGGAGAGAGAGGGAGAAGAGGCGGGAGAGAGAGGGAGAAGAGGCGGGGGAGAGAGAGGGAGAAGAGGCGCAAAGCCCGCCCGCCGCAACCTGAATTCCCGCTACATGGAGGCGGGAGGCGGCGGCGGCGAGGGTGAGATCGTAACTTGTATTTTGTCTTCCCCCACCCTCTCCCCTCCCCTCCACTCAACTCTAATATCCTCCAATACCATCCCCTCCAATACCCTCCCCACACCTCCAATATGCTACAATCCCCTCCCCACCCTCTCCCCTCCCCTATACTGCAATACCCTCCAATACATTCCCCTCCAATACATTCCCCTCCAGTACCCTCCCCTCCAATATCCTCCAGTACACTCCCGTTCAATACCCTCCCGTCCAATACCCTCCCCTCCAATACCCTCCACACACCTCCAATATCCTACAATCCCCTCCCCACCCTCTCCCCTCCCCTATACTGCAATACCCTCCAATACATTCCCCTCCAGTACCCTCCCCTCCAATATCCTCCAGTACACTCCCGTCCAATATCCTCCCCTCCAATACCCTCCCCACACCTCCAATCTCCTACAATCCCCTCCCCACCCCTATACTGCAATGCCCTCCAATACACTCTCCTCCAATATCCTCCAGTACCCTCCCCTCCAATACCCTCCCCTCCAATACCCTCCCCTCCAATACCCTCCACACACCTCCAATACCCTCCACACACCTCCAATACCCTCCACACACCTCCAATCTCCTACAATCCCCTCCCCACCCCTATACTGCAATGCCCTCCAATACACTCTCCTCCAATATCCTCCAGTACCCTCCCCTCCAATACCCTCCCCTCCAATACCCTCCCCTCCAATACCCTCCACACACCTCCAATACCCTCCACACACCTCCAATACCCTCCACACACCTCCAATATCCTACAATCCCCTCCCCACCCTCTCCACTCCCCTATACTGCAATACCCTCCAATACACTCCCCTCCAATATCCTCCGGTACCCTCCCCTCCAATATCCTCCAGTACACTCCCCTCAAATACCATCCCCTCCCTCACGAACACACAGCCTCACCCACTCTCAGATACCAGCTCCTCCCTCACTAACACAAAGCCTGTCCCACTCTCAGATACTTTTCCTCCATCATTAAACACACAGCATGTCCCACTCTCAGAATCCAGCTTCTCCCTCACTAAAACACAGCCTCACGCACTCTCAGATACCTGCTCCTCCCTCACAAGCACACAGCCTGTCCCACTCTCAGATACCTTCTCCTCCCTCACAAACACACAGCCTGTCCCACTCTCAAATTCCAGCTCCTCCCTCACTAACACACAGCCTGTCCCACTCTCAAATTCCAGCTCCTCCATCACGAACACAAAGCCTGTCCCACTCTCAGATACCAGCTCCTCCCTCACTAACACAAAGCCTGTCCCACTCTCAGGTACCGGCTCTTCCCTCACTAACCCACATCCTGTCCCACTCTCAGATTCCAGGATCTCCCTCACTAACAAACAGCATGTCCCACACTCTGATACCAGCTCCTCCCTAACTAACAAACAGCCTGTCCCAAGTGCAGATTCCAGCTCCTCCCTCACTAACACACAGCCTGTCCCAATCTCTGATACCAGCTCCTCCCTAACTAACACACAGCCTGTCTCATTCTCAGATACCAGATCCTCCCTCACTAACACACAGCCTGTCCCACTCTCAGATACCAGCTCCTCCCTCACTAACACACAGCCTGCCCCACTCTCAGATACCAGCTCCTCCCTCACTAACACACAGCCTGTCCCACTCTCAGATACAAGCTCCTCCCTCACTAACACACAGCCCGTCTCACTCTCAGATACCTGCTACTCCCTCACTAACACACCGCCGGTCCCACTCTCTGACACGAGCTCCTCCCTCACTAACACAAAGCCTGTCCCACTCTCAGATACTAGTTCCTCCCTCACTAACACACAGACTGTCTCACTCTCAGGTACCATCTCCTCCCTCACTAACACACAGACTGTCTCACTCTCAGGTACCAGCTCCTCCCTCAATTACACACAACCTGTTCTTCTCTCAGATACCAGCACCTCCCTAACTAACACACAGCCTGTTGCAATCTCAGATACCATCTCCTCCCTCACTAACACACAGACTGTCTCACTCTCAGGTACCAGCTCCTCCCTCAATAACACACAGCCTGTCCTTCTCTCAGATACCAGCACCTCCCTAACTAACACACAGCCTGTCGCAATCTCAGATACCAGCTCCTCCCTCACTAACACACAGCCTGTCCCACTCTCGGATACCAGCTCCTCGCTCACGAACACACAGCCTCACCAACTCTCAGATACCAGCTCCTCCCTCACTAACACAAAGCCTTTCCCACTCTCAGATACTCGTTCCTCCATCATTAAACACACAGTCTGTCCCACTCTCAGATACCATCTCCTCCCTCACTATCACACAGCCCTTCGCACTCTCAGAAATCATCTCCTCCCTCACTAACACACAGAGCCTGTCTCACTCACAGAAACGAGCTCCTCCCTTACTAACACACAGCCTGTCCGACTCTCAGATACCAGCTCCTCCCTCACTAAGAAACAGCCTGTCCCACTCTCAGATACCAGCTCCTTCCTCACTAACAAACATCCTGTCCCACTCTCAGATACCAGCTCCTCCCTCACTAACACACAGCCTGTCCCACTCTCGGATACCAACTCCTCCCTCACAAACACAGAGCCTGTCTCACTCAGATACCAGCTCCTCCCTCACTAACACACAGCCAGTCCCACTCTCAGATACCATCTCCTCCCTCACTAACACACAGCCTGTCCCACTCTCAGATACCATCTCGTCCCTCACAAACACACAGCCTGTCTCACTCACAGATACCTGCTCCTCCCTCACTAACACACAGCCTGTCCCACTATCAAATTCCAGCTCCTCCCTCACTAACACACAGCCTGTCCCAGTCTCAGATACCAGCTCCTCCCTCACTAACACACAGCCTGTCCCAATCTCAGATACCAGCTCCTCCCTCACTAACACACAGCCTGTCCCACTCTCAGATACCAGCTCCTCCCTCACGAACACACAGCCTCTCCCACTTTCTGATACCAGCTCCTCCCTCACTAAGACCCAGACTGTCCCAGTCTCAGATACCAGCTCCTCCCTCACTAACACACAGCCTGTCCCGCTCTCAGAAACCAGCTCCTCCCTCACTAACACACAGCCTGTCTCACTCTCAGATACCAGCTCCTCCCTCACTAACACACAGCCTGTCCCACACTCAGATACCAGCTTCTCCATCACTAACACACAGCCTGTCCCTCTCTCAAATTACAGCTCCTCCCTCACTAACACACAGACGTTCCCACTCTCAGGTACCGGCTCTTCCCTCACTAACCCACATCCTGTCCCACTCTCAGATTCTAGCATCTCCCTCACTAACACACAGCATGTCCCAGACTCTGATACCAGCTCCTCCCTAACTAACAAACAGCCTGTCCCACGTGCAGATTCCAGCTCCTCCCTCACTGACACACAGCCTGTCCCAATCTCTGATACCAGCTCCTCCCTCACTAACACACAGCCTGTCTTATTCTCAGATAACAGCTCCTCCCTCACTAACACACAGCCTGTCCCACTCTCAGATACCAGCTCCTCCATCACTAACACACAGCCTGCCCCAATCTCAGATTCCAGCTCCTCCCTCACTAACACACAACCTGTCCCACTCTCAGATACCAGCTCCTCCCTCAATAACACACTGCCGTCCACTCTCAGAAACCAGCTCCTCCCTCCTTAACAAACAGCCTGTCCCACTCTCAGATTCCAGCATCTCCCTCACTAACACACAGCCTGTCCCACTCTCAGATACCAACTCCTCCCTCACTAACACACCGCCTGTCCCACTTTCAGATACCAGCTCCTCCATCACTCACACACAGCCTGTCCCACTCTCAGATACCAGCTCCGTCCTCACTAACACAGCCTGTCGCACTATCAGTTACCAGCTCCTCAATCACTAACACACAGCCTCACCCACTCTCAGATACCAGCTACTCCCTCACTAACACACAGGCTGTCCCACTCTCAGATACTAGTTCCTCCATCACTAAACACACAGCCTGTCCCACTCTCAGATACCATCTCCTCCCTCACTAAGACACAGCCTGTCCCACTCTCAGAAACCATCTCCTCCCTCACTAACACACAGCCTGTCTCACTCACAGAAACCAGCTCCTCCCTCACTGACACACAGCCTATCTGACTCTCAGATACCAGCTCCTCACTCACTAAGAAGCAGCCTGTCCCACTTCAGATAACAGCTCCTCCCTCACTAACACAAAGCCTGTCCCACTCGCAGATACCAGTCCCTCCCTCACTAACTTACAGCCTGTCCCACTCTCAGATACCATCTCCACCCTCACAAATACACAGCCTGTCTCACTCTCAGATACCAGCTCCTCCCTCACTAACACTCAGCCTGTCCCACTCTCAGATACTATCTCCTCCCTCACAAACATACAGCCTGTCTCACTCTCAGATACCAGCTTCTCCTTCACTAAAAGAGCCTGTCTCACTCTCAGATACAAGCTCCTCCCTCACAAACACACAGCCTCTCCCACTCACAGATTCCTGCTCCTCGCTACTAACACACAGCCTGTCGCAATCTCAAATACCAGCTCCTCCCTCACTAACACACAGTCTCACCCACTCTCAGATACCAGCTCCTCCCTCACTAACACACAGTCTGTCCCACTGTCAGATACCGTCTCCTCCCTCACTAACACACAGCCTGTCCCACTCTCAGATACCAGCTCCACCCTCACTAACACACAGCCTGTCCCGCTATCAGATACTTGCTCCTCCCTCACGAACACAGAGCCTGTCCCAGTCTCAGATACCAGCTCCTCCCTCAGTAACACACAGCCTGTCCTACTCTCAGATACTTGCTCCTCCCTCACTAACACACAGTCTGTCCCAGTCTCAGACACCAGCTCCTCTGTCACTAACACACAGCCTGTCCCACTCTCCGATACCAGCTCCTCCCTCACTAACACACAGCCTGTCCCACTCTCAGATACCAGCTCAACCCTCACTAACACACAGCCTGTCCCACTATCAGATACTTGCTCCTCCCTCACGAACACAGAGCCTGTCCCAGTCTCAGATACCAGCTCCTCCCTCACTAACATAGCCTCTCCCACTCTCAGATACCAGCTCCTCCCTCAGTAACACACAGCCTGTCCTACTCTCAGATACTTGCTCCTCCCTCACTAACACACAGTCTGTCCCACTCTCAGATACCATCTCCTCCCTCACTAACACACAGCCTGTCCCACTCTCAGAATCCAGCTTCTCCGTCACGAACACACAGTCTCACCCACTCTCAAATACCTGCTCCTCCCTCACTAACACACAGCCTATCCCACACTCGGATACCAGCTACTCCCTCAGTAACACACAGCCTGTCTCACTCTGAGATACCAGTCCCTCCCTCAGTAACACACAGCCTGTCCCACTCTCAGATACCAGCTCCTCCCTCACTGACACACAGCCTGTCCCACTCTCAGATACCATCTCCTCCCTCACTAACACACAGCCTGTCCAACTCTCAGATACCTTCTCCTCCCTCACTAACACACAGTCCGTCCCAGTCTCAGATACCTGCTCCTCCCTCACTAACACACAGTCTGTCCCACTCTCAGATACCTTCTCCTCCCTCACTAACACACAGTCTGTCCCAGTCTCAGATACCAGCTCCTCCCTCACTAACACAGCCTGTCCCACTCTCAGATACCAGCTGCTCCCTCACTAACACACAGCCTATCCCACTCTCTGATACCAGCACCTCCCTCACTAACATACAGGCTGTCCCACTCTCAGATACCTGTTCCTCCCTCACTAACACACAGCCTGTCGCACTCTCAGATACCAGTCCCTCCCTCACTAACACACAGCCTGTCCCACTCTCAGATACCAGCTCCTGGCTCACTAACGCACAGCCTGTCCCACTCTCAGATACCATCTCCTCCCTCACAAACACACAGCATGTCTCACTCTCAGATAACAGTTCCTCCTTCACTAAAATAGACTGTCTCACTCTCAGCTACCAGCTCCTCCCTCACTAACACACATATGTCCCACACTCAGATACAAGCTCCTCCCTGACTAACACACAACCTGACCCACTCTCAGATATCAGCTACTCCCTCACTAACACACAGCCTGTCCCACTCTCAGATAACAGCTCCACCATCAAAAAAACTCAGCCTGACCCACTCTCAGATACCAGCTCCTCCTTCACTAACACACAGCCTCTCCCACTCTCAGATTCCAGCTCCTCCCTCACGAACACACAGCCTGTCCCACTCTCAGATACCAGCTCCTCCCTCAGTAACACACAGCCTGTCCCGCTCTCAGATACCAGCTCTTCCATCACTAACACACAGCCTGTCCCACTCTCAGATACCAGCTGCTTCCTCAATGTCACACGGACTCACTCACTCTCAGATACCAGCTCCTCCCTCACTAACACACAGCCTGTGTCCCTCAGATACCAGCTCCTCCCTCACTAACACACAGCCTGTCCCAATCTCAGACACCAGCTCCTCCTCACTAACACACAGCATGTCGCAATCTCAGATACCAGCTCCTCCCTCACTAAAACACAGCCGTCCACTCTCAGATACCAGCTCCTCCCTCACTAACACACAGCCTGTCTCATTCTCAGATACCAGCTCCACCCTCACTAACACACAGCCGTCCACTCTCAGATACCAGCTCCTCCCTCAATGTCACACAGACTCTCTCACTCTCAGATACCAGCTCCTCCCTCAATGTCACACATCCTGTCCCACTCTCAGATTCCAGATTCTCCCTCACTAACACACAGCCTGTCCCACTTTCAGATACCAGCTCCTCCCTCACTAACACACAGCCTCTCCCACTCTCAGATTCCAGCATCTCCCTCACGAACACACAGCCTGTCCCACTCTCAGATACCAGCTCCTCCCTCACTAACACAAAGCCTGACCCACTCTCAGATACCAGCTCTTCCCTCACTAACCCACATCCTGTCCCACTCTCAGATTCCAGCTCCTCCCTCACTAACACACCGCCGGTCCCACTCTCTGACACGAGCTCCTCCCTCACTAACACAAAGCCTGTCCCACTCTCAGATACCAGCTCCTCCCTCCTTAACAAACAGCCTGTCCCACTCTCAGATACCAACTACTCCCTCACTAACACACAGCCTGTCCCACTCTCTGATTCCTGCTCCTCCCTCACTAACACACAGCCTGTCCCACTCTCAGATACTAGTTCCTCGATCACTAAACACACAGTCTGTCCCACTCTCAGATACCATCTCCTCCCTCACTAACACACAGCCTGTCCCACTCTCAGAAACCATCTCCTCCCTCACTAACACACAGACTGTCTCACTCTCAGTTACCAGCTCCTCACTAACTAACACACAGCCTGTCACAATCTCAGATATCAGCTCCTCCCTCACTAACACACAGCCTGTCCCACTCTCGGATACCAGCTCCTCGCTCACTAACACACAGCCTCACCCACTCTCAGATACCAGCTCCTCCCTCACTAACACAAAGCCTGTTCCACTCTCAGATACTTTTCCTCCATCATTAAACACACAGCATGTCCCACTCTCAGAATCCAGCTTCTCCCTCACTAAAACACAGCCTCACGCACTCTCAGATACCTGCTCCTCCCTCACAAGCACACAGCCTGTCCCACTCTCAGATACCTTCTCCTCCCTCACTAACACACAGCCTGTCCCACTCTCAAATTCCAGCTCCTCCCTCACTAACACACAGCCTGTCCCACTCTCAAATTCCAGCTCCTCCATCACGAACACAAAGCCTGTCCCACTCTCAGATACCAGCTCCTCCCTCACTAACACAAAGCCTGTCCCACTCTCAGGTACCGGCTCTTCCCTCACTAACCCACATCCTGTCCCACTCTCAGATTCCAGGATCTCCCTCACTAACAAACAGCATGTCCCACACTCTGATACCAGCTCCTCCCTAACTAACAAACAGCCTGTCCCAAGTGCAGATTCCAGCTCCTCCCTCACTAACACACAGCTTGTCCCAATCTCTGATACCAGCTCCTCCCTAACTAACACACAGCCTGTCTCATTCTCAGATACCAGATCCTCCCTCACTAACACACAGCCTGTCCCACTCTCAGATACCAGCTCCTCCCTCACTAACACACAGCCTGCCCCACTCTCAGATACCAGCTCCTCCCTCACTAACACACAGCCTGTCCCACTCTCAGATACAAGCTCCTCCCTCACTAACACACAGCCCGTCTCACTCTCAGATACCTGCTACTCCCTCACTAACACACCGCCGGTCCCACTCTCTGACACGAGCTCCTCCCTCACTAACACAAAGCCTGTCCCACTCTCAGATACTAGTTCCTCCATCACTAAACACACAGTCTGTCCCACTCTCAGATACCATCTCCTCCCTCACTAACACACAGACTGTCTCACTCTCAGGTACCAGCTCCTCCCTCAATAACACACAGCCTGTCCTTCTCTCAGATACCAGCACCTCCCTAACTAACACACAGCCTGTCGCAATCTCAGATACCAGCTCCTCCCTCACTAACACACAGCCTGTCCCACTCTCGGATACCAGCTCCTCGCTCACGAACACACAGCCTCACCAACTCTCAGATACCAGCTCCTCCCTCACTAACACAAAGCCTTTCCCACTCTCAGATACTCGTTCCTCCATCATTAAACACACAGTCTGTCCCACTCTCAGATACCATCTCCTCCCTCACTATCACACAGCCCTTCGCACTCTCAGAAATCATCTCCTCCCTCACTAACACACAGAGCCTGTCTCACTCACAGAAACGAGCTCCTCCCTTACTAACACACAGCCTGTCCGACTCTCAGATACCAGCTCCTCCCTCACTAAGAAACAGCCTGTCCCACTCTCAGATACCAGCTCCTTCCTCACTAACAAACATCCTGTCCCACTCTCAGATACCAGCTCCTCCCTCACTAACACACAGCCTGTCCCACTCTCGGATACCAACTCCTCCCTCACAAACACAGAGCCTGTCTCACTCAGATACCAGCTCCTCCCTCACTAACACACAGCCAGTCCCACTCTCAGATACCATCTCCTCCCTCACTAACACACAGCCTGTCCCACTCTCAGATACCATCTCGTCCCTCACAAACACACAGCCTGTCTCACTCACAGATACCTGCTCCTCCCTCACTAACACACAGCCTGTCCCACTATCAAATTCCAGCTCCTCCCTCACTAACACACAGCCTGTCCCAGTCTCAGATACCAGCTCCTCCCTCACTAACACACAGCCTGTCCCAATCTCAGATACCAGCTCCTCCCTCACTAACACACAGCCTGTCCCACTCTCAGATACCAGCTCCTCCCTCACGAACACACAGCCTCTCCCACTTTCTGATACCAGCTCCTCCCTCACTAAGACCCAGACTGTCCCAGTCTCAGATACCAGCTCCTCCCTCACTAACACACAGCCTGTCCCGCTCTCAGAAACCAGCTCCTCCCTCACTAACACACAGCCTGTCTCACTCTCAGATACCAGCTCCTCCCTCACTAACACAGAGCCTGTCCCACACTCAGATACCAGCTTCTCCATCACTAACACACAGCCTGTCCCTCTCTCAAATTACAGCTCCTCCCTCACTAACACACAGACGTTCCCACTCTCAGGTACCGGCTCTTCCCTCACTTACCCACATCCTGTCCCACTCTCAGATTCTAGCATCTCCCTCACTAACACACAGCATGTCCCAGACTCTGATACCAGCTCCTCCCTAACTAACAAACAGCCTGTCCCACGTGCAGATTCCAGCTCCTCCCTCACTGACACACAGCCTGTCCCAATCTCTGATACCAGCTCCTCCCTCACTAACACACAGCCTGTCTTATTCTCAGATAACAGCTCCTCCCTCACTAACACACAGCCTGTCCCACTCTCAGATACCAGCTCCTCCATCACTAACACACAGCCTGCCCCAATCTCAGATTCCAGCTCCTCCCTCACTAACACACAACCTGTCCCACTCTCAGATACCAGCTCCTCCCTCAATAACACACTGCCGTCCACTCTCAGAAACCAGCTCCTCCCTCCTTAACAAACAGCCTGTCCCACTCTCAGATTCCAGCATCTCCCTCACTAACACACAGCCTGTCCCACTCTCAGATACCAGCTCCTCCCTCAGTAACACACAGCCTGTCCCACTCTCAGATACCAGCTCTTCCATCACTAACACACAGCCGTCCACTCTCAGATATCAGCTCCTTCCTCAATGTCACACGGACTCACTCACTCTCAGATACCAGCTCCTCCCTCACTAACACACAGCCTGTTTCCCTCAGATACCAGCTCCTCCCTCACTTACACACTGCCTGTCCCACTCTCAGATACCAGCTCCTCCCTCACTAACAGACTGCCTGTCCCACTCTCTGACACGAGCTCCTCCCTCACTAACAAACAGCCTGTCCCACTCTCAGATAGCAGCTCCTCCCTCACTAACACACAGCCTGTCCCACTCTCAGATACAAGCTCCTCCCTCACTAACACACAGCCTGTCTCACTCTCAGATACCTGCTCCTCCCTCACTAACACACCTCCGGTCCCACTCTCTGACACGAGCTCCTCCCTCACTAACAGACTGCCTGTCCCACTCTCTGACACGAGCTCCTCCCTCACTAACAAACAGCCTGTCCCACTCTCAGATAGCAGCTCCTCCCTCACTAACACACAGCCTGTCCCACTCTCAGATACAAGCTCCTCCCTCACTAACACACAGCCTGTCTCACTCTCAGATACCAGCTCCTCCCTCACTAACACAAAGCCTTTCCCACTCTCAGATACTCGTTCCTCCATCATTAAACACACAGTCTGTCCCACTCTCAGATACCATCTCCTCCCTCACTATCACACAGCCCTTCGCACTCTCAGAAATCATCTCCTCCCTCACTAACACACAGAGCCTGTCTCACTCACAGAAACGAGCTCCTCCCTTACTAACACACAGCCTGTCCGACTCTCAGATACCAGCTCCTCCCTCACTAAGAAACAGCCTGTCCCACTCTCAGATACCAGCTCCTTCCTCACTAACAAACATCCTGTCCCACTCTCAGATACCAGCTCCTCCCTCACTAACACACAGCCTGTCCCACTCTCGGATACCAACTCCTCCCTCACAAACACAGAGCCTGTCTCACTCAGATACCAGCTCCTCCCTCACTAACACACAGCCAGTCCCACTCTCAGATACCATCTCCTCCCTCACTAACACACAGCCTGTCCCACTCTCAGATACCATCTCGTCCCTCACAAACACACAGCCTGTCTCACTCACAGATACCTGCTCCTCCCTCACTAACACACAGCCTGTCCCACTATCAAATTCCAGCTCCTCCCTCACTAACACACAGCCTGTCCCAGTCTCAGATACCAGCTCCTCCCTCACTAACACACAGCCTGTCCCAATCTCAGATACCAGCTCCTCCCTCACTAACACACAGCCTGTCCCACTCTCAGATACCAGCTCCTCCCTCACGAACACACAGCCTCTCCCACTTTCTGATACCAGCTCCTCCCTCACTAAGACCCAGACTGTCCCAGTCTCAGATACCAGCTCCTCCCTCACTAACACACAGCCTGTCCCGCTCTCAGAAACCAGCTCCTCCCTCACTAACACACAGCCTGTCTCACTCTCAGATACCAGCTCCTCCCTCACTAACACAGAGCCTGTCCCACACTCAGATACCAGCTTCTCCATCACTAACACACAGCCTGTCCCTCTCTCAAATTACAGCTCCTCCCTCACTAACACACAGACGTTCCCACTCTCAGGTACCGGCTCTTCCCTCACTTACCCACATCCTGTCCCACTCTCAGATTCTAGCATCTCCCTCACTAACACACAGCATGTCCCAGACTCTGATACCAGCTCCTCCCTAACTAACAAACAGCCTGTCCCACGTGCAGATTCCAGCTCCTCCCTCACTGACACACAGCCTGTCCCAATCTCTGATACCAGCTCCTCCCTCACTAACACACAGCCTGTCTTATTCTCAGATAACAGCTCCTCCCTCACTAACACACAGCCTGTCCCACTCTCAGATACCAGCTCCTCCATCACTAACACACAGCCTGCCCCAATCTCAGATTCCAGCTCCTCCCTCACTAACACACAACCTGTCCCACTCTCAGATACCAGCTCCTCCCTCAATAACACACTGCCGTCCACTCTCAGAAACCAGCTCCTCCCTCCTTAACAAACAGCCTGTCCCACTCTCAGATTCCAGCATCTCCCTCACTAACACACAGCCTGTCCCACTCTCAGATACCAGCTCCTCCCTCAGTAACACACAGCCTGTCCCACTCTCAGATACCAGCTCTTCCATCACTAACACACAGCCGTCCACTCTCAGATATCAGCTCCTTCCTCAATGTCACACGGACTCTCTCACTCTCAGATACCAGCTCCTCCCTCACTAACACACAGCCTGTTTCCCTCAGATACCAGCTCCTCCCTCACTTACACACTGCCTGTCCCACTCTCAGATACCAGCTCCTCCCTCACTAACAGACTGCCTGTCCCACTCTCTGACACGAGCTCCTCCCTCACTAACAAACAGCCTGTCCCACTCTCAGATAGCAGCTCCTCCCTCACTAACACACAGCCTGTCCCACTCTCAGATACAAGCTCCTCCCTCACTAACACACAGCCTGTCTCACTCTCAGATACCTGCTCCTCCCTCACTAACACACCTCCGGTCCCACTCTCTGACACGAGCTCCTCCCTCACTAACACACAGCCTGTCCCACTCTCAGATACTAGTTCCTCCATCACTAAACACACAGTCTGTCCCACTCTCAGATACCATCTCCTGCCTCACTAACACACAGCCTGTCCCACTCTCAGAAACCATCTCCTCCCTCACTAACACACAGACTGTTTCACTCTCAGGTACCAGCTCCTCCCTCAATAACACACAGCCTGTCCTTCTCTCAGATACCAGCACCTCCCTAACTAACACACAGCCCGTCGCAATCTCAGATACCAGCTCCTTCCTCACTAACACACAGCCTGTCCCACTCTCGGATACCAGCTCCTCGCTCACTAACACACAGCCGTCCACTCTCAGAATCCAGCTCCTCCCTCACTAACACACAGCCGGTCCCACTCTCAGATATCAGCTCCTCCCTCACTAACACGCAGCCGTCCACTCTCAGATACCAGCTCCTCCCTCAATGTCACACAGACTTTCTCACTCTCAGATACCAGCTCCTCCCTCAATGTCACACAGACTGTCTCACTCTCAGATACCAGCACCCCCCTCACTAACACAAAGCCTGTTCCAATCTCAGATACCAGCTCCTCCCTCACTAACACACAGCCGTTCCCTCTCTCTGGTACCAGCTCTTCCCTCACTAACCCAAATCCTGTCCCACTCTCAGATTCCAGATTCTCCCTCACTAACACACAGCCTGTCCCACTCTCAAATTCCGGCTCCTCCCTCACGAACACACAGCCTGTCCCACTCTCAGATACCAGCTCCTCCCTCAGTAACACACAGCCTGTCCCAATCTCAGATACCAGCTCCTCCCTCACTAACACACAGCCGTCCACTCTCAGATACCAGCTCCTTCCTCAATGTCACACAGACTCACTCACTCTCAGATACCAGCTCCTCCCTCAATGTCACACAGACTGTCTCACTCTCAGACACAAGCTCTTCCCTCACCAACCCACATCCTGTCCCACTCACAGATACCAGCACCTCCCTCACTAACACACAGCCTGTCTCCCTCAGATACCAGCTCCTCCCTCACTAACACACAGCATGTCGCACTCTCAGATACCTGCTCCTCCCTCACTAACACACAGCCTGTCCCACTCTCAGATACCAGCTCCTCCCTCACTAACACACAGCATGTCGCACTCTCAGATACCTGCTCCTCCCTCACTAACACACAGCCTGTCCCACTCTCAGATACCAGCTCCTCCCTCACTAACACACAGCATGTCGCACTCTCAGATACCAGCTCCTCCCTCACTAACACACAGCATGTCGCACTCTCAGATACCTGCTCCTCCCTCACTAACACACAGCCGTCCAATCTCAGATACCAGCTCCTACCTCAATGTCACACAGACTCACTCACTATCAGATAACAGCTCCTCCCTCAATGTCACACAGACCGTCTCACTCTCAGATACCAGCTCTTCCCTCACTAACCACATCCTGTCCCACTCACAGATACCAGCAGCTCCCTCACTAACACACAGCCTGTCTCCCTCAGATACCAGCTCCTCCCTCACTAACACACCGCCGGTCCCACTCTCTGACACGAGCTCGTCCCTCACTAACACACAGCCTGTCTCCCTCTGATACCAGCTCCTCCCTCACTAACACACCGCCGGTCCCACTCTCTGACACGAGCTCGTCCCTCACTAACACAAAGCCTGTCCATCTCTCAGATATCAGCTCCTCCCTCACGAACACACAGCCTGTCCTACTCTCAGATACCAGCACCTCCCTAACTAACACACAGCCTGTCGCAATCTCAGATAACAGCTCCTCCCTCACTAACACACAGCCTGTCCCACTCTCGGATACCAGCTCCTCGCTCACTAACACACAGCCTGTCCCACTCTCAGATACCAGCTCCTCCCTCACTAACACAAAGCCTGTCCCACTCTCAGATACTAGTTCCTCCATCATTAAACACACAGCCTGTCCCACTCTCAGATACCAGCTCCTCCCTCACTAACACACAGCCTGTCCCACTCTCAGATACCATCTCCTCCCTCATTAACACACAGCCTGTCTCACTCACAGAAACCAGCTCCTCGCTCACTGACACACAGCCTGTCCGATTCTCAGATACCAGCTCCTCCCTCACTAAGAAACAACCTGTCCCACTCTCAGGTACTAGCTCCTCACTCACTAACACACAGCCTGTCCCACTCTCAGATACTTGCTCCTTCCTGACTAACACACAGCTTCTCCCACTCTCAGATACCAGCTCCTCCCTCACTAACACAGCCTCTCCCACTCTCAGATACAAGCTCCTCCCTCACTAACACACAGCCTGTCCCACTCTCAGATACTTGCTCCTCCCTCACTAACACACAGTCTGTCACATTCTCAGACACCAGCTCCTCTGTCACTAACACACAGCCTGTCCCACTCTCCGATACCAGCTCCTCCCTCCCTAACACACAGCCTGTCTTAGTCTCTGATACCAGCTCTTCCCTCTCTAACACACAGCCTGTCCCACTCTCAGATACCAGCTCCTCCCTCGCGAACACAGGCTGTTCCACTTTCCGATACCAGCTCTTCCCTCACTAATACACAGCCTCTCTTGCCCTCAGATACCAGCTCCTCCCTCACAAACACACAGCCATTCCTACACTCAGATATCAGCACCTCCCTCACTAACACACATGCTGACCCTCACCCAGATTCCAGATCCTCCCTCTGTCACACAAAGCCTGTCTCACTCTCAGATACCAGCTCCTCCCACATTAACACACAGCCTGGGCCACTCTCAGTTACCAGCTCCTCCCTCATTAGCAAACAGCCTGTCCCACTCTCAGATACCAGATCCTCCCTCACTAACACACAGCCGTTCCCACTCTCAGGTACCGGCTCTTCCCTCACTAAACCACATCCTGTCCCACTCTCAGATTCCAGCATCTCCCTCACTAACACACAGCATGTCCCACACTCTGATACCAGCTCCTCCCTAACTATCAAACAGCCTGTCCCTTGTGCAGATTCCAGCTCCTCCCTCACTAACACACAGCCTGTCCCAATCTCAGATACCAGCTCCTCCCTCAGTAACACACAGCCTGTCCCAATCTCAGATACCAGCTCCTCCCTCACTGACACACAGCCGTCCACTCTCAGATACCAGCTCCTCCCTCCTTAACAAACAGCCTGTCCCACTCTCAGATACCAGCTCCTCGCTCACTGACACACAGCCTGTCCGATTCTCAGATACCAGCTCCTCCCTCACTAAGAAACAACCTGTCCCACTCTCAGGTACTAGCTCCTCACTCACTAGCACACCGCCGGTCCCACTCTCTGATTCGAGCTCGTCCCTCACTAACACAAAGCCTGTCCCACACTCAGATACCAGCTCCTCCCTCCTTAACAAACAGCCTGTCCATCTCTCAGATATCAGCTCCTCCCTCACGAACACACAGCCTGTCCTACTCTCAGATACCAGCACCTCCCTAACTAACACACAGCCTGTCGCAATCTCAGATACCAGCTCCTCCCTCACTAACACACAGCCTGTCCCACTCTCAGATACCAGCTCCTCCCTCACTAACACAAAGCCTGTCCCACTCTCAGATACTAGTTCCTCCATCATTAAACACACAGTCTGTCCCACTCTCAGATACCATCTCCTCCCTCATTAACACACAGCCTGTCTCACTCACAGAAACCAGCTCCTCGCTCACTGACACACAGCCTGTCCCAATCTCAGTTACCAGCTCCTCCCTCATTAGCAAACAGCCTGTCCCACTCTCAGATACCAGCTCCTCCCTCACTAACACAAAGCCTGTCCCACTCTCAGGTACCGGCTCTTCCCTCACTAACCCACATCCTGTCCCACTCTCAGATTCCAGCATCTCCCTCACTAACACACAGCATGTCCCACACTCTGATACCAGCTCCTCCCTAACTAACAAACAGCCTGTCCCTTGTGCAGATTCCAGCTCCTCCCTCACTCACACACAGCCTGTCCCAATCTCAGATACCAGCTCCTCCCTCGGTAACACACAGCCTGTCTCATTCTCAGATACCAGCTCCTCCCTCACTGACACACAGCCGTCCACTCTCAGATACCAGCTCCTCCCTCCTTAACAAACAGCCTGTCCCACTCTCAGATACCAGCTCCTCCCTCACTAATACACAGGCTGTCCCACTCCCAGATACCAGCTCCTCCCTCACTAACACGCAGCATGTCCCACTCTCAGATACCATCTCCTCACTCACTAACAGACTGCCGGTCCCACTCTCTGACACGAGCTCCTTCCTCACTAACACAAAGCCTGTCCCACTCTCAGGTACCAGCTCCTCCCTCCTTAACAAACAGCCTGTCCCTCTCTCAGATATCAGCTCCTCCCTCACGAACACACAGACTGTCCCACTCTCAGATACCAGCTCCTCCCTCAATGTCACACAGCCTGTCCCAATGTCAGATACCAGCTCCTCCCTCACTAACACACAGCCGTCCACTCTCAGATACCAGCTCCTCCCTCACTAACACACAGCCGTCCACTCTCAGATACCAGCTCCTCCCTCAATGTCACACATACTCTCTCACTCTCAGATACCAGCTCCTCCCTCAATGTCACACAGACTGTCTCACTCTCAGATACCAGCACCTCCCTCACTAACACAAAGCCTGTTCCACTCTCAGATACCAGCTCCTCCCTCACTAACACACAGCCGTTCCCTCTCTCTGGTACCGGCTCTTCCCTCACTAACCCACATCCTGTCCCACTCTCTGATTCCAGATTCTCCCTCACTAACACACAGCCTGTCCCACTTTCAGATACCAGCTCCTCCCTCACTAACACACAGCCTCTCCCACTCTCAGATTCCAGCATCTCCTTCACTAACACACAGCATGTCCCACTCTCAGATACGTGCTCCTCCCTCACTAACACAAAGCCTGTCCCACTCTCAGATAGCAGCTCCTCCCTCACTAACACACAGCCTGTCCCACTGTCAGATACCAGCTCCTCCCTCACTAACACCAAGCCTGTCCCACTCTCAGATACCAGCTCCTCCCTCACTAACCCACATCCTGTCCCACTCTCAGATTCCAAATTCTCCCTCACTAACACACAGATTGTCCCACTCTCAGATACCAGCTCCTCCCTCACTAACACACAGCCGTCCACTCTCAGATACCTGCTCCTCCCTCAATGTCACACAGACTCTCTCACTCTCAGATACCAGCTCCTCCCTCAATGTCACACAGACTGTCTCACTCTCAGATACCAGCTCTTCCCTCACTAACCCACATCCTGTCCCACTCACAGATGCCAGCACCTCCCTCACTAACACACAGCCTGTCTCCCTCAGATACCAGCTCCTCCCTCACTAACACACAGCCTGTCCCACCACAGATACCAGCTCCTCCCTCACTAACGCACAGCCCGTCCCACTCTCAGATACCAGCTTCTCCCTCACTAACACACAGCATGTCCCACTCTCAGATACCAGCTCCTCCCTCACTAACACACCGCCGGTCCCACTCTCTGACATGAGCTCCTCCCTCACTAACACAAAGCCTGTCCCACTCTCAGATACCAGCTCCTCCCTCACTAACACTCAGCCTCACCCACTCTCAGATACCAGCTCCTCAATCACTAACACACAGCCTGTCCCACTCTCAGATACCAGCTCCTCCCTCACTAACACACAGCCTGTCCCACTCTCAGATACCAGCTCCTCAATCACTAACACACAGCCTGTCTCACTCTCAGATACCAGCTCCTCCCTCACTAACACACAGCCTGTCTCACTCTCAGATACCAGCTCCTCCCTCACTAACACACAGCCTGTCCCATTCTCAGATACTAGCTCCTCCCTCACTAACGCACAGTCTGTCTCACTCTCAGATACCAGCTCCTCCCTCACTAACACACAGCCTGTCCCAATGTCAGATACCAGCTCCTCCCTCTCTAACAAACAGCCTGTCCCACGCACAGATACCAGCTCCTCCCTCACTAACACACAGCCTGTTCCACTCTCAGATACCAGCTCCTCCGTCACATAGCACAGCCTGTCCCACACTCAGATAGCAGCTCCTCCCTCACTAACACACAGTTTGTCTCACTCTCAGATACCAGCTCCTCCCTCACTAACACACAGTTTGTCTCACTCTCAGATACCAGCTCCTCCCTCACTAACACACAGCGTGTCTCACACTCAGATACCAGCTCCTCCCTCATTAACACACAATGGGTTAAGTAAATCAGTTGGTCCGAGAAACCTGTCCCTCTTCTTACAAAATAGAGATAGTTTAATTAAATTAAATTGGTATTTGTGTGTACTACACATCAGTTTTAGCTCTGAAGTTTTAGTTTTAGTTGTATTTCTGTATCTGCATGTTAGGAAAGGTCAAATTGAGTTTTCGTTTCACTTTAAAAAGCTGCTTACATATCTAATGAGGGTTTAAGTTAAAGAAACACAAGAGTAGAAAAAGTGCTGTTGCCTAGCAACTGGGTCCCAGAGAATCTGGTCTCTCCAACAGACCGGCGCACGTAGAAACAGCAGTTTTTGATCTGGGAGCTGTGGGGTTCAGTTGGTTTTTGATAGTTTCTTCCAGGAGTCACTGGAACAAAGGGAGCAGATCGCCAGCCCCTAGCTCAAGCAAAGAGTCCGAAATCCAGGGGAACAGGGGCAAGTCCAAAGGAGACCTTCAGGTCAAAGGATGGACACGAACCTGGAAAATGTCTTGTAAATGAGGTTAAGAGTGAGGGGCAGAGGGAAAGGCTCCAACCCTTCAGATTTAAAGAGACAAAAGTTTCGGGAAGCAGATTTAAAGCGAGAACAGCTTGCAAGAGGCAAGAAGGTCCAAAGTGTTGACTGAAGGTCTGTAATCCTTTGCTGTGGGCATGTGAAGCAGTTGATGGCTGAGTCAGCAAGGCAGAGTGGGTGTGGAAGACAGCTGGAACGCGTGTAGTCACCCAGGGAAGAGGAGCGTCAGAAGGAGAGTTCAAAACCCTGGAGATGAACCCATGTGGGAGGCGTCTGAGAGGAAGTGTTGGTTTGGGAGAAGATTCCGAGGCGAGGTCTTGGAGAGTGGAGATTGGAAATCCTCTTGTGAAGGACAGAATGCTGTGAGACCAGTTGGCTCAGTATGACAAGCGTCTGGGGGAGTTGAGGAGATCCACAGCGTTTGCTTGAGGCGGCATCTGTCGTCTGGTTTCAGAGTTTCGTCCGTCTGACCACAGGGCGCCTATTGGTACATGTGCTGTGTACTTACTGTGGACATTAGAGTGTCAAATAGCTTTTGTACCTTGTGCGATCCTTAAAAGTCTATATATATTTGTAAAGGTATAGCTGTGGGTGAAGGAGTATTGTGGGATGGTTCGTCTCTTCTTGTTCAATAAATGTTTTATTCTTTTAAAAGTTCATCAGCTGACTCCTGTGACTGTTCAGTCGCCCCTCTCCACGTATCTAAACAAACACATTCAAAGTTAGGATTCTATCAAGCTGGGTTCAGCCTTGTCCAGGGGCAACCTCACCTGGAGATGATAACACTCTACACTGTAAATTCGAGGTCAATCTGCTGCTCTGGTAAAGTGCAATGCGTTATTTCCCAGCTTCACAAGGGTGGTGCATCAACCGATGATTTGGCTAACAATCCAATCTGTGCTGAAATCACACATTAAAGCCGGCCACTTACCATAAACAAGTCACTTGCTCTCACTGGTCCGAAGATTTCAAAACACTACAGCACAAACTCAGTCAAGGCAGATCAGCACAGACAATATGGCCTCAAAGCGTGTGAGACTGGTGCTTAAAATGAGAGATTGTACTAAATTCACACATTGTCTTGGGCATTTTAGATTCAAGTCAAGCTCAGACCGAAAGGAGTTATTCTTACTATTTGTATGGAATCAATGAAGAAACAGTGAGCGTATGTCTATAGCACAAACAATTTACAATTCAGCATGTGTGAAATGGCAATGAGGACAACATCTGTGATAAGCTTGAGAAACTTGTATTAGTGCAATAGTGCTTACACTTGGTATTAAGAAAACAACTTGCACTTATAAAGCACCTTTCACAACCGCAGGCACTTTATTCGCCAACCAAGTCTCTTTGAAATGCAGTCACTGTTGTAGGAAATAACTACAGTGAATGTGCGCACAGCAAGCAATAATGACCTCAACCTGTTTTTCTGTGATGTTGATGGAGGGATGAAGATTGGCCAGGGCACCAAGGATTGCTACCCTGCTCTTCTTTGCAATAGTGGCGTGGAATGTTTTACGTCTGCCTGAGGTGGGGGGGGCATCATCTGAAAGAGGGCACCCTGAACAGTGCCACACTCCTTCAGTACTGCACTGGGTGTCCTACTTGATTTTGTGCTCAAGCCCAGGACGGGGACTTGAACCTTTGCCTGCAGAGCCACAGCTGACGATCCCAACTTGGAAAAAATATATCGTTGTTCCTTCACTGTGGCTCGGTCAACAGTCTGGAACTCCGCCTTCCAAATATGCACCTTCACCACATGAAGTGCAGCTGTTTAACAAGGCAGCTCACCACCAGCTTCTCAAGGACAGTTATGGATGGGCAATAAATACTGGCATTGCCAGTGTACCCGCATCTGTGAATGAATTTTCCCCATATCCTCTGTGTAAATGCAGGTTTGTACAGAAACGTTATGACTGCCACTTGCAGCTGCAACCCAGACATGATGGACGCTATGCATCTGAGCAGTTGATTCATGATAAAACATTCAGTTTCGTGACCTAACCAACTGGAGCACGAACATAGCTGTCAGGGAGTGGGGTAAGTTAATAAGGAGAGCGAGGTTCCATTGAGGTGCTCTCATCAAATGGTTTTTTACTGTAATGGGTAAAAAGTTAATGATGTTGAAAGATGAAATTTGCATAAGAAAAGTGTACAAGAGGGATAAGCTAACACTTAGCTTCAGGAAAACAATGCCCAGAAATGTCAGGTACCCTCTCTGCACGGCCTCCATCGTTTCAGTCTTGCCTTTCGGGTTGACGTGAAAGTTGGGTGGACGACATGAATCTGGTGTTCCGTACAACATAACGTCTCATGCTGTCGCCCTGCTGTGCAGTCGCGTTAGTTCTGCTTTACGCATAGCGCCCAGATGAACAGGAGGTGCATGCTGTAGACGTTACTATTCCTGAAGCATCAGATTTCCACCCAAACCCCCGAATTCTCTGCCACCAACAGGAGCTGCATCAGTTAGGCGCAGGATAGGAAACGAGGGTCATAGTTTTTGTTGCCCCCCCCCCCCCACTTCAGTAGAAAGGCCTGAAAACGCACACGATCTGAGCTGGTGATCGATGACAAGGAGCTGGAGTTGTCCCCCGCGGAGATGGGCTCTGCAAGGAGTCTGCTTGAGGAGAAGGAGAGCGAAGGAAAGACCGTTGGAATAGCTGGATGGGGAGAAAAGAGAAATCGTCAGTTCAAGTCAATTCACCCAAACGTGGTTTCCAAACAGTCTCTCACCTTTTTTTCAATGTTTCTCAAAAGTATTCTTTTCCTTGGAACTTCAGGCTCCAATCACGTTTTAACAGCTTTCTTTGCAATTAAAGAATTTTCAGTGTAAGGAGGAAGGTTTCTGCTGTTTGGAGCCATTTGAACTTCGCGACATGTTACACCATTTGCTCTTAAAAGCCTTCCCCTGACTTTCTGTACATATCGTGGAAGACACCACGAACTTACCCGCTATTTAGTCTAATTAACGGAACCAGTCCTGAAACTGTCCCCTGAATGACACTTGCCAAAATAATAGACCACACGTGAAACATTCATACATTTTAAACGTGTCATCGTGGTTTCATTCAGAAGTTATTTGCTGGATTTACATAGCCTTGGGTATCTACTGTAGGTTAAGGAAAGATGTGGGCCTCTTTATTTCCAATGTTCATCTCCAATTCCGAACTCTCATAACTGCTTTTGTGTGACTGGTTTCAGATAAATATGCTTTGGGCAAATCTGAAGTTTCTCAGGCTATCTGAAGACCACCTTTCCTGTTTCACAAAAGACCATTCAAAATGAACAGTGGAAATTTCAACTAGGAAATTAATACGGCTTTTTAAAAGCTTAGGAGTCCACGTAAAGGCCATGTTTTCAAACAGACGAAACAAACCGAACGAGACTTTGCCAAGTCCCTATTTGTAGAGTCATCCCACCCAGATCATTACTGACAAACTCGAAAGCTGAGGTCGCCGGGAGGGCCTCTGTGATGAAGGTGAATAATGGATGAGGCGGTGTGCATGGACCTCCCAAAGGCGTTTGATAAAGTGCCACGTGAGAGGCTTCTCAGCAGGTCCGAGCCCATGGTTAGCATGGATATGATGCTGGCGGAGTGACAGGATACAGAGGGTAGAGCTGAACAGTTGTTTTTAAACTGGTGAAAGGAATATAGTGGGGTTGCCCAGGGGGTTGGTATTAGGCCCAATGCTTTTCTGGATATAGAAGAACAGAAATGGCTAGGCAAAGCACAACGTTGGAATTAGGAGATGACAGAAAATTAGGAGGTATTGTGAACGAAGAGGATCAGAGAGATAGACTGACCACATAGGTAGATTTATGGAAAGAACCTACACATGGCAGGTAGAATTTAATGCAGAGGAGTGTGAAGTGGTAGATTTTGATAGAAATGAATAGAAAGGCATTGGAAAACAAAGGGTGCAATTCCAGAGGTGGTGCACTGACCCAGGTGGAGATATATATATATATATATATATATATATACATGCGTCAATCATTGAAGATGACAGGGCAGTTTAAGGAAGGGGTCAAAAAGGAATATGGGATCTGGGCATTATAAATTAAGCCATTGAATATGAAAGCAAGGAGGTTATGATGAACCTATATAAAACACTGCTTCACCCTCAATGGGAACAGTGCGCAGAAAAGATCAAGAAAACACGATCCAAGGATGAAGGACTTCAGTTACTTAGAGGAATTAGATAAGCAGCTCAGCCTCAATTACTGACACCCCAACAGTGCAGCACACCATCAATTACTGACACTCCAATAGTGCAGCACACCATCAATTACTGACACTCCAATAGTGCAGCTCATCCTCAGTTACTGACACTCCAAAAGTGCAGCACACCCTCAATTACTGACACTCCAATATTGCAGCACACCCTCAATTACTGACACTCCAATAATGCAGCAAAGCCTCAATTACTGACACTCCAATAGTGCAGCACACCCTCAATTACTGACACTCCAATAGTGCTGCACATCCTCAATTACTGACACTCCAATAGTGCAGCGCACCCTCAAATACTGACACACCAATAGTGCAGCACACCCTCAATTAATGACACTCCAATAGTGCAGCACACCCTCAATTAATGACACTCCAATAGTGCAGCACACCCACAATTACTGACACTCCAATAGTACAGCACACCCAAAATTACTGACACTCCAATAGTGCAGCACACCCTCCATTACTGACAATCCAATAGTGCAGCTCACCCTCAATTAATGACACTCCAATAGTGCAGCACACACTCAATTACTGACACTCCAATAGTGCAGCGCACACTCAAATACTGACACTCCAATAGTGCAGCGCACCCTCAATTACTGAAACTCCAATAGTGCAGCACACCCTCAATTACGGACACTACAATAGTGCAGCGCACCCTCAATTACTGAGACACCAATATTGCAGCACACCCTCAAATAATGACACTCCAATAGTGCAGCACACACTCAAATACTGACACTCCAATAGTGCAGCACACACTAAATAACTGACACTCCAATAGTGTAGCACAATCTCAATTACCGACACTCCAATAGTGCAGCACACCCTCAATTACTGACACTCCAATAGTGCAGCACACCCTCAATTACTGAAACTACAATAGTGTAGCACACCCTCAATTACTGACACTCCAATAGTGCAGCTCACCCTCAATTAATGACACACCAATAGTGCAGCACACCCTCAAATACTGACCCTCAATAGTGCAGCACACCCTCAATTACTGACACTGCAATATGCAGGACAAACTCAATTACTGACACTCCAATTGTGCAGTTCACCCTCAATTAATGACACTCCAATATTGCAGCACACCCTCAATTACTGACACTCCAATTGTGCAGCACACCCTCAAATACTGACACTCCAATATTGCAGCACACACTCAATTACTGACACTCCAATATTGCAGGACACCCTCAATTACTGACACTCCAATAGTGCAGCACACACTCAATTTTTGACACTCCAATAGTGCAGCACACAATCAATTACTGACACACCAATATTGCAGCACACCCTCTATTACTGACAGGCCAATAATGCAGCACACCCTCAAATACTGACACACCAATATTGCAGCACACACTGAATTACTGACACTCCAATAGTGCAGCACACCCTCAATTACTGACACTCCAATAGTGCAGCACACACTCAATTACTGACACTACAACAGAGTAGCAAACCCTCAATTACTGACACTCCAATAGTGCAGCACAACCTCAATTACTGACACTCCAATAGTGCAGCACACCCTCAATTACTGACACTCTAATAGTGCAACACAGCCTCAATTACTGACACTACAATAGTGCAGCACACCCTCAATTACTGACACTCCAATAATGCAGCAAACCCTCAATTACTGATAATCCAATAGTGCAGCACACACTCAATTACTGACACTCCAATAGTGCAGCACACCCTCAATTACTGACACTCCAATAGTGCAGCACACCCTCAATTACTGACACTCCAATAATGCAGCAAACCCTCAATTACTGATAATCCAATAGTGCAGCACACACTCAATTACTGACACTCCAATAGTGCAGCACACCCTCAATTACTGACACTCCAATATTGCAGCACACCCTCAATTACTGACACTCCAATAATGCAGCAAACCCTCAATTACTGATAATACAATAGTGCAGCACACACTCAATTACTGACACTACAATAGTGCAGCACACCCTCAATTACTGAGACTCCAATACTGCAGCACATCCTCAATTACTGACACTCCAATAGTGCAGCACAACCTCAATTACTGAAAATCTAATAGTGCAGCACACCCTCAATTACTGACACGCCAATAGTGCAGCACAACCTCAATTACTGACACTCCAATATTGCAGCACACCCACAATTACTGACACTCCAATATTGCAGCACACACTCAATTACTGACACTCCAATAGTGCAGCACACCCTCAATTACTGACTCTCCAATATCGCAGCACACCCTCAATTACTGACAAACCAATATTGAAGCACACCCTCAATTACTGACACTCAAATAATGCAGCGCACCCTCAATTACTGACACTCCAATAGAGTAGCAAACCATCAATTTCTGACACTCCAAAAGTGCAGTTCACTCTCAATTACTGACACTCCAATATTGCAGCACACCCTCAATTACTGACACTCCAATAGTGCAGCACACCCTCAATTACTGACACTCCAATATTGCAGCACACCCTCAATTACTGACACTCCAATATTGCAGCACACCCTCAATTATTGACACTCCAATAGTGCAGCACAGCCTCAATTACTGACACTCCAATAGTGCAGCACACCCTCAATTACTGACACTCCAATAGTGCGGCTCACCCTCCATTACTGACACTCCAATGGTGCAGCACATCCTCAATTACTGACACTCCAATAGTGCAGCGCACACTCTAATACTGACACTCCAATAGTGCAGCTCACCCTCAATTACTGACACTACAATACTGCAGCACACCCTCAATTACTGACACTCCAATATTGCAGCGCAACCTCAATTACTGACACTCCAATAGTGCAGCACACCATCAATTACGGACACTACAATAGTGCAGCTCATCCTCAATTACTGACACACCAATATTGCAGCACACCCTCAATTACTGATACTCCAATAGTGCAGCACACCCTCAATTGCTGAGACTCCAATAGTGCAGCACACCCTCAATTACTGATACTCCAATAGTGCAGCACACCCTCAATTACTGACACTCCAATACTGCAGCACACCCTCAATTACTGATACTCCAATATTGCAGCACACCCACAATTACTGACACTCCAATATTGCAGCACACCTTCAATTACTGACACTCCAATAGTGCAGGACACCCTCAATTACTGACACTCCAATAGTGAAGCACACACTCAATTACTGACACTCCAATAATGCAGCACACCCTCAATTACTGACACTCCAATAGTGCAGCACACACAATTACTGACACTCCAATAGTGCAGCATACACTCAATTACTGACACTCCAATATTGCAGCACACCCTTAATTACTGACACTCCAATAGTTCAGCACACCCTCAATTACTGACACTCCAATAGTGCAGCACACCCTCAATTACTGACACTCCAATAGTGCAGCACAAACTCAATTACTGACCCTCCAATAGTGCAGCTCACACTCAATTACTGACAATCCAATAGTGCAGCGCACACTCAAATACTGACACTCCAATAGTGCAGCTCACCCTCAATTACTGACTCTACAATACTGCAGCACACCCTCAATTACTGACACTCCAATCGTGCAGCACACCCTCAATTACTGATACTCCAATAGTGCAGCACACCCTCAATTGCTGAGACTCCAATAGTGCAGCACACCCTCAATTACTGATACTCCAATAGTGCAGCACACCCTCAATTACTAACACTCCAATACTGCAGCACACCCTCAATTACTGATACTCCAATATTGCAGCACACCCTCAATTAATGACACTCCAATATTGCAGCACACCCTCAATTACTGACACTCCAATAGTGAAGCACACACTCAATTACTGACACTCCAATAATGCTGCACACCCTCAATTACTGACAGTCCAATAGAGTAGCAAACCCTCAATTACTGACACTCCAATAGTGCAGCACACCCTCAATTACTGACACTCCAATAGTGCAGCACACCCTCAATTACTGACACTCCAATAGTGCAGCACACCCTCAATTACTGACACTCCAATAGTGCAGCTCACCCTTAATTACTGACACTCCAATAGTGCAGCACACCCTCAATTACTGACACTCCAATAGTGCAGCGCACACTCAAATACTGACACTCCAATAGTGCAGCACACCCTCAATTACTGACACTCCAATAGTGCTGCACACCCTCAATTACTGACACTCCAATAGTGCAGCACAACCTCAATTACTGACACTCCAATAGTGCAGCACCCCCTCAATTACTGACACTCTAATAGTGCAACACAGCCTCAATTACTGACACTACAATAGTGAAGAACACCCTCAATTACTGACACTCCAATATTGCAGCACACCCTCAATTACTGACACTCCAATAATGCAGCAAACCCTCAATTACTGATAATCCAATAGTGCAGCACACAGTCATTTACTGACACTCCAATAGTGCAGCACACCCTCAATTACTGACACTCCAATATTGCAGCACAGCCTCAATTACTGACACTCCAATAATGCAGCAAACCCTCAATTACTGACAATCCAATAGTGCAGCACACACTCAATTACTGACACTCCAATAGTGCAGTTCACCCTCAATTACTGACACTCCAATATTGCAGCACACCCTCAATTACTGACACTCCAATAGTGCAGCACAACCTCAATTACTGAAAATCCAATAGAGCAGCACACCTCAATTACTGACACTCCAATAGCGCAGCACACCCTCAATTACTGACACAACAATAGTGCAGCACACCCTCAATTACTGACACTCCAATAGTGCAGCACAGCCTCAATTACTGACACTCCAATAGTGCAGCACACACTCAATTACTGACACTCCAATAGTGCAGCACACCCTCAATTACTGACACTCCAATAGTGCAGCACACACTCAATTACTGACACTCCAATAATGCAGCAAACCCTCAATTACTGACAATCCAATAGTGCAGCACACACTCAATTACTGACATTCCAATAGTGCAGTTCACCCTCAATTACTGACACTCCAATATTGCAGCACACCCTCAATTACTGACACTCCAATAGTGCAGCACACCCTCAATTACTAACACTCCAATAGTGCAGCACATCCTCAATTACTGACACTCCAATAGTGCAGCGCACCCTCAATTACTGACACACCAATAGTGCAGCACACCCTCAATTACTAACACTCCAATAGTGCAGCACATCCTCAATTACTGACACTCCAATAGTGCTGCCCATCCTCAATAACTGACACTCCAATAGTGCAGCACACCCTCAATTACTGAAACACCAATAGTGCAGCAGACGCTCAATTACTGACACTCCAATAATGCAGCAAACCCTCAATTACTGACACTCCAATAGTGCAGCACACCCTCAATTACTGACACTCCAATATTTGCAGCACACCCTCAATTACTGACACTCCAATATCGCAGCACACCCTCAATTACTGACAATCCAATATTGCAGCACACCCTCAAATACTGACACTCCAATAGTGCAGCACACCCTCAATTATTGACACTCCAATAGTGCAGCACACCCTCAATTACTCACACACCAATATTGAAGCACACCCTCAATTACTGACACTCCAATAGTGCAGCACACCCTCAATTACTGACACTCCAATAGTGCAGCACACCCTCAATTAATTACACTCCAATAGTGCCGCTCAGCCTCAATTACTGACAGTGCAAAATGCAGCACACCCTCAATTACTGACACTCCAATAGTGCAGCACACCCTCAATTACTGACACTCCAATAGTGCAGCACACCCTCAATTACTGACACTCCAATAGTGCGGCTCACCCTCCATTACTGACACTCCAATGGTGCAGCACACACTCAATTACTGACACTCCAATAGTGCAGCACACCCTCAATTACTGACACTCCAATAGTGCAGCACACCCTCAATTACTGACACTCCAATAGTGCAGCACACCCTCAATTACTAACACTCCAATAGTGCAGCACATCCTCAATTACTGACACTCCAATAGTGCAGCACACCCTCAATTACTGACACACCAATAGTGCAGCACACCCTCAATTACTAACACTCCAATAGTGCAGCACATCCTCAATTACTGACACTCCAATAGTGCTGCCCATCCTCAATAACTGACACTCCAATAGTGCAGCACACCCTCAATTACTGAAACACCAATAGTGCAGCAGACGCTCAATTACTGACACTCCAATAATGCAGCAAACCCTCAATTACTGACACTCCAATAGTGCAGCACACCCTCAATTACTGACACTCCAATATTTGCAGCACACCCTCAATTACTGACACTCCAATATCGCAGCACACCCTCAATTATTGACAATCCAATATTGCAGCACACCCTCAAATACTGACACTCCAATAGTGCAGCACACCCTCAATTATTGACACTCCAATAGTGCAGCACACCCTCAATTACTCACACACCAATATTGAAGCACACCCTCAATTACTGACACTCCAATAGTGCAGCACACCCTCAATTACTGACACTCCAATAGTGCAGCACACCCTCAATTAATTACACTCCAATAGTGCCGCTCAGCCTCAATTACTGACAGTGCAAAATGCAGCACACCCTCAATTACTGACACTCCAATAGTGCAGCACACCCTCAATTACTGACACTCCAATAGTGCAGCACACCCTCAATTACTGACACTCCAATAGTGCGGCTCACCCTCCATTACTGACACTCCAATGGTGCAGCACACACTCAATTACTGACACTCCAATAGTGCAGCACACCCTCAATTACTGACACTCCAATAGTGCAGCACACCCTCAATTACTGACACTCCAATAGTGCGCTCACCCTCCATTACTGACACTCCAATGGTGCAGCACACCCTCAATTACTGACACTCCAATATTGCAGCACACCCAAAATTACTGACACTCCAATAGTGCAGCGCACCCTCTAATACTGACACTCCAATAGTGCAGCACACCCTCAATTACTGACACTACAATACTGCAGCACACCCTCAATTACTGACACCCCAATAGTGCAGCGCACCCTCAATTACTGACACTCCAATAGTGCAGCACACCCTCAATTACGGATACTACAATAGTGAAGCTCACCCTCAATTACTGACACACCAATATTGCAGCACACCCTCAATTACTGATACTCCAATAGTGCAGCACACCCTCAATTGCTGAGACTCCAATAGTGCAGCACACCCTCAATTACTGATACTCCAATAGTGCAGCACACCCTCAATTACTGACACTCCAATACTGCAGCACACCCTCAATTACTGATACTCCAATATTGCAGCACACCTTCAATTACCGACACTCCAATATTGCAGCACACCTTCAATTACAGACACTCCAATAGTGAAGCACACACTCAATTACTGACACTCCAATAATGCTGCGCACCCTCAATTACTGGCACTCCAATAGTGCAGCACAGCCTCAATTACTGACACTCCAATAGAGTAGCAAACCCTCAATTACTGACTCTCCAATAGTGCAGCACACACTCAATTACTGACAGTCCAATAGAGTAGCAAACCCTCAATTACTGACACTCCAATAGTGCAGCACACCCTCAATTACTGACACTCCAATAGTGCAGCACACCCTCAATTACTGACACTCCAATAGTGCAGCACACACTCAATTACTGACACTCCAATAGTGCAGCACACCCTCAATTACTGACACTCCAATAGTGCAGCACACACTCAAATACTGACACTCCAATAGTGCAGCACACCCTCAATTACTGACACTCCATTAGTGCAGCACACCCTCAATTACTGACACTCCAATAGTGCAGCTCACCCTCAATTACTGACACTCCAATGGTGCAGCACACCCTCAATTACTGACACTCCAATAGTGCAGCGCACACTCAAATACTGACAGTACAATACAGCAGCACACCCTCAATTACTGACACTCCAATAGTGCAGCTCACCCTCAATTACTCACACTCCAATAGTGCAGCACACGCTCAATTACGGACACTACAATAGTGCACTTAACCCTCAATTACTGACACACCAATATTGCAGCACACCCTCAATTACTGACACTCCAATAGTGCAGCACACCCTCAATTACTGACACTCCAATATTGCAGCACACCCTCAATTACTGACACTCCAATATTGCAGCACACCCTCAATTATTGACACTCCAATAGTGCAGCACAGCCTCAATTACTGACACTCCAATAGTGCAGCACACCCTCAATTACTGACACTCCAATAGTGCGGCTCACCCTCCATTACTGACACTCCAATGGTGCAGCACATCCTCAATTACTGACACTCCAATAGTGCAGCGCACACTCTAATACTGACACTCCAATAGTGCAGCTCACCCTCAATTACTGACACTACAATACTGCAGCACACCCTCAATTACTGACACTCCAATATTGCAGCGCAACCTCAATTACTGACACTCCAATAGTGCAGCACACCATCAATTACGGACACTACAATAGTGCAGCTCATCCTCAATTACTGACACTCCAATATTGCAGCACACCCTCAATTACTGATACTCCAATAGTGCAGCACACCCTCAATTGCTGAGACTCCAATAGTGCAGCACACCCTCAATTACTGATACTCCAATAGTGCAGCACACCCTCAATTACTGACACTCCAATACTGCAGCACACCCTCAATTACTGATACTCCAATATTGCAGCACACCCACAATTACTGACACTCCAATATTGCAGCACACCTTCAATTACTGACACTCCAATAGTGCAGGACACCCTCAATTACTGACACTCCAATAGTGAAGCACACACTCAATTACTGACACTCCAATAATGCAGCACACCCTCAATTACTGACACTCCAATAGTGCAGCACACACTCAATTACTGACACTCCAATAGTGCAGCATACACTCAATTACTGACACTCCAATATTGCAGCACACCCTTAATTACTGACACTCCAATAGTTCAGCACACCCTCAATTACTGACACTCCAATAGTGCAGCACACCCTCAATTACTGACACTCCAATAGTGCAGCACAAACTCAATTACTGACCCTCCAATAGTGCAGCTCACACTCAATTACTGACACTCCAATAGTGCAGCTCACCCTCAATTACTGACACTCCAATAGTGCAGCACACACTCAATTACTGACACTCCAATAGTGCAGCACACACTCAATTACTGACACTCCAATAGTGCAGCATACACTCAATTACTGACACTCCAATATTGCAGCACACCCTTAATTACTGACAATCCAATAGTTCAGCACACCCTCAATTACTGACACTCCAATAGTGCAGCACACCCTCAATTACTGACACTCCAATAGTGCAGCACAAACTCAATTACTGACCCTCCAATAGTGCAGCTCACACTCAATTACTGACACTCCAATAGTGCAGCGCACACTCAAATACTGACACTCCAATAGTGCAGCTCACCCTCAATTACTGACACTCCAATAGTGCAGCGCACACTCAAATACTGACACTCCAATAGTGCAGCACACCCTCAATTACTGACACTCCAATAGTGCAGCACACCCTCAATTACTGACACTCCAATAGTGCAGCACAACCTCAATTACTGACACTCCAATAGTGCAGCACACCCTCAATTACTGACACTCTAATAGTGCAACACAGCCTCAATTACTGACACTACAATAGTGAAGAACACCCTCAATTACTGACACTCCAATATTGCAGCACACCCTCAATTACTGACACTCCAATAATGCAGCAAACCCTCAATTACTGATAATCCAATAGTGCAGCACACAGTCAATTACTGACACTCCAATAGTGCAGCACACCCTCAATTACTGACACTCCAATATTGCAGCACAGCCTCAATTACTGACACTCCAATAATGCAGCAAACCCTCAATTACTGACAATCCAATAGTGCAGCACACACTCAATTACTGACACTCCAATAGTGCAGTTCACCCTCAATTACTGACACTCCAATATTGCAGCACACCCTCAAATACTGACACTCCAATAGTGCAGCACAACCTCAATTACTGAAAATCCAATAGAGCAGCACACCTCAATTACTGACACTCCAATAGCGCAGCACACCCTCAATTACTGACACACCAATAGTGCAGCACACCCTCAATTACTGACACTCCAATAGTGCAGCACAGCCTCAATTACTGACACTCCAATAGTGCAGCACACACTCAATTACTGACACTCCAATAGTGCAGCAAACCCTCAATTACTGACACTCCAATAGTGCAGCACACACTCAATTACTGACACTACAATAATGCAGCAAACCCTCAATTACTGACAATCCAATAGTGCAGCACACACTCATTTACTGACATTCCAATAGTGCAGTTCACCCTCAATTACTGACACTCCAATATTGCAGCACACCCTCAATTACTGACACTCCAATAGTGCAGCACACCCTCAATTACTAACACTCCAATAGTGCAGCACATCCTCAATTACTGACACTCCAATAGTGCAGCACACCCTCAATTACTGACACACCAATAGTGCAGCACACCCTCAATTACTAACACTCCAATAGTGCAGCACATCCTCAATTACTGACACTCCAATAGTGCTGCCCATCCTCAATAACTGACACTCCAATAGTGCAGCACACCCTCAATTACTGAAACACCAATAGTGCAGCAGACGCTCAATTACTGACACTCCAATAATGCAGCAAACCCTCAATTACTGACACTCCAATAGTGCAGCACACCCTCAATTACTGACACTCCAATATTTGCAGCACACCCTCAATTACTGACACTCCAATAGTGCAGCACACCCTCAATTACTGACTCTCCAATATCGCAGCACACCCTCAATTACTGACAATCCAATATTGCAGCACACCCTCAAATACTGACACTCCAATAGTGCAGCACACCCTCAATTATTGACACTCCAATAGTGCAGCACACCCTCAATTACTCACACACCAATATTGAAGCACACCCTCAATTACTGACACTCCAATATTGCAGCACACCCTCAATTACTGACACTCCAATAGTGCAGCACACCCTCAATTAATTACACTCCAATAGTGCCGCTCAGCCTCAATTACTGACAGTGCAAAATGCAGCACACCCTCAATTACTGACACACCAATAGTGCAGCACACCCTCAATTACTGACACTCCAATAGTGCAGCACACCCTCAATTACTGACACTCCAATAGTGCGGCTCACCCTCCATTACTGACACTCCAATGGTGCAGCACACCCTCAATTACTGACACTCCAATAGTGCAGCACACCCTCAATTACTGACACTCCAATAGTGCAGCACACCCTCAATTACTGACACTCCAATAGTGCGGCTCACCCTCCATTACTGACACTCCAATGGTGCAGCACACCCTCAATTACTGACACTCCAATATTGCAGCACACCCTCAATTACTGAACACTCCAATAGTGCAGCGCACCCTCTAATACTGACACTCCAATAGTGCAGCACACCCTCAATTACTGACACTACAATACTGCAGCACACCCTCAATTACTGACACCCCAATAGTGCAGCGCACCCTCAATTACTGACACTCCAATAGTGCAGCACACCCTCAATTACGGACACTACAATAGTGCAGCTCACCCTCAATTACTGACACACCAATATTGCAGCACACCCTCAATTACTGATACTCCAATAGTGCAGCACACCCTCAATTGCTGAGACTCCAATAGTGCAGCACACCCTCAATTACTGATACTCCAATAGTGCAGCACACCCTCAATTACTGACACTCCAATACTGCAGCACACCCTCAATTACTGATACTCCAATATTGCAGCACACCTTCAATTACCGACACTCCAATATTGCAGCACACCTTCAATTACTGACACTCCAATAGTGAAGCACACACTCAATTACTGACACTCCAATAATGCTGCACACCCTCAATTACTGGCACTCCAATAGTGCAGCACAGCCTCAATTACTGACACTCCAATAGAGTAGCAAACCCTCAATTACTGACTCTCCAATAGTGCAGCACACACTCAATTACTGACAGTCCAATAGAGTAGCAAACCCTCAATTACTGACACTCCAATAGTGCAGCACACCCTCAATTACTGACACTCCAATAGTGCAGCACACCCTCAATTACTGACACTCCAATAGTGCAGCACACACTCAATTACTGACACTCCAATAGTGCAGCACACCCTCAATTACTGACACTCCAATAGTGCAGCACACACTCAAATACTGACACTCCAATAGTGCAGCACACCCTCAATTACTGACACTCCATTAGTGCAGCACACCCTCAATTACTGACACTCCAATAGTGCAGCTCACCCTCAATTACTGACACTCCAATGGTGCAGCACACCCTCAATTACTGACACTCCAATAGTGCAGCGCACACTCAAATACTGACAGTACAATACTGCAGCACACCCTCAATTACTGACACTCCAATAGTGCAGCTCACCCTCAATTACTCACACTCCAATAGTGCAGCACACGCTCAATTACGGACACTACAATAGTGCACTTAACCCTCAATTACTGACACACCAATATTGCAGCACACCCTCAATTACTGACACTCCAATAGTGCAGCACACCCTCAATTACTGACACTCCAATATTGCAGCACACCCTCAATTACTGATACTCCAATAGTGCAGCACAACCTCAATTACTGACACTCCAATAGTGCAGCACACCCTCAATTACTGACACTCCAATAGTGCAGCACATCCTCAATTACTGACAAACCAAGAGTGCACCACACCCTCAATTACGGAAACTCCAATAATGCAGCACAACCTCAATTACTGACACTCCAATAGTGCAGCACAACCTCAAATACTGACACTCCAATAGTGCAGCACACCCTCAATTACTGACACTCCAATAGTGCAGCGTACTCTCAAATACTGACACTCCAATAGTGCAGCTCACCCTCAATTACTGACACTACAATACTGCAGCACACCCTCAATTACTGACACTCTAATAGTGCAGCACACCCTCAATTACTGACACTCCAATAGTGCAGCACACCCTCAATTACGGACATTACAATAGTGCACTTCACCCTCAATTACTGACACTCCAATAGGGCAGCACACCCTCAATTACTGACACTCCAATAGTGAAGTGCACCCTCAATTACTGACATTCCAATAGTGCAGCTCACCCTCAATTACTGACACTCCAAAGGTGCAGCACACCCTCAATTACTGACACTCCAATAGTGCAGCGCACACGCAAATACTGACGCTCCAATACTGCAGCACACAATCAATTACTGATACTCCAATAGTGCAGCACACACTCAATTACTGACACTCCAATAGTGCAGCACACCCTCAATTACTGACACTCCAATAGTGAAGCACATGCTCAATTATTGACACTCCAATAGTGCAGTGCACACTCAAATACTGACACTCCAATAGTGCAGCTCACCCTCAATTACTGACACTCCAATGGTGCAGCACACCCTCAATTACTGACACTCCAATAGTGCAGCTCACCCACAATTACTGACACTACAATACTGCAGCACAACCTCAATTACTGACACTCCAATAGTGCAGCGCACCCTCAATTACTGACACTCTAATAGTGCAGCACGCTCTCAATTATGGACACTACAATAGTGCACCTCACCCTCAATTACTGACACTCCAATAGTGCAGCACACCCTCAATTACTGACACTCCAATAGTGCAGCACACCCTCAATTACTGACACTCCAATAGTGCAGTGCACACTCAAATACTGACACTCCAATAGTGCAGCACACCCTCAATTACTGATACGCCAATAGTGCAGCACAACCTCAATTACTGACACTCCAATAGTGCAGCACACACTCAATTACTGACACTACAATCGTGCACTTCACCCTCAATTGCTGACACACCAATATTGCAGCACACCCTCAGTTACTGATACCACAATAGTGCAGCACATCCTCTATTACTGACACTCCAATAGTGCAGCACACCCTCAATTACTGACACTACAATAGTGCAGGTCACCCTCAATTAATGACACTCCAATAGTGCAGCTCACCCTCAATTACTGACACTACAATAGTGCATCTCACGTTCAATTACTGACACTCCAATAGTGCCGCACAGCCTCAATTACTTGCAGTGCAATATGCAGCACACCCTCAATTACTAACACTCCAATAGTGCAGTTCACCCTCAATTACTGACACTCCAACATTGCAGCACACCTCAATTACTGACGCTCCAATAGTGCAGCACACCCTCAATTACTGACACACCAATATTGCAGCACACCCACAATTACTGACACTCCAATAGTGCAGCACACCCTCAATTAATGACACTCCAATAGTGCAGCACACCCTCAATTACTGACACTCCAAAAGTGCCGTTCACCCTCAATTACTGACACTCCAATATTGCAGCACACCCTCAATTACTGACACTCCAAAAGTGCAGTTCACCCTCAATTACTGACACTCCAATATTGCAGCAATCCCTCAATTACTGACACGCCAATAGTGCAGCACAACCTCCATTATTGACACTCCAATAGTGCAGCACACCCTCAATTACTGACACTCGAATATTGCAGCACACCCTCAATTACTGACACTCCAAAGGTGCAGCACACCCTCAATTACTGACACTCCAATAGTGCAGCGCACACGCAAATACTGACACTCCAATACTGCAGCACACCATCAATTATTGACACTCCAATAGTGCAGCACACACTCAATTACTGACACTCCAATAGTGCAGCACACCCTCAATTACTGACACTCCAATAGTGCAGCACACGCTCAATTATTGACACTCCAATAGTGCAGTGCACACTCAAATACTGACACTCCAATAGTGCAGCTCACCCTCAATTACTGACACTCCAATGGTGCAGCGCACCCTCAATTACTGATACTCCAATAGTGCAGCTCACCCTCAATTACTGACACTACAATACTGCAGCACAACCTCAATTACTGACACTCCAATAGTGCAGCGCTCCCTCAATTACTGACACTCTAATAGTGCAGCACACTCTCAATTATGGACACTCCAATAGTGCACCTCACCCTCAATTACTGACACTCCAATAGTGCAGCACACCCTCAATTACTGACACTCCAATAGTGCAGCACACCCTCAATTACTGACACTCCAATAGTGCAGCACACGCTCAATTATTGACACTCCAATAGTGCAGTGCACACTCAAATACTGACACTCCAATAGTGCAGCTCACCCTCAATTACTGACACTCCAATGGTGCAGCGCACACTCAATTACTGATACTCCAATAGTGAAGCTCACCCTCAATTACTGATACGCCAATAGTGCAGCACAACCTCAATTACTGACGCTCCAATAGTGCAGCACACACTCAATTACTGACACTACAATCGTGCACTTCACCCTCAATTGCTGACACACCAATATTGCAGCACACCCTCAGTTACTGATACCACAATAGTGCAGCACAACCTCAATTACTGACACTCCAATAGTGCAGCACACCCTCAATTACTGACACTACAATAGTGCAGCACACCCACAATTACTGACACTCCAATAGTGTAGCACACCCTCAATTACTGACACTCCAATAGTGCAGGTCAACCTCAATTAATGACACTCCAATAGTGCAGCTCACCTTCAATTACTGACACTACAATAGTGCATCTCACGTTCAATTACTGACACTCCAATAGTGCCGCACAGCCTCAATTACTGACACTCCAATATTGCAGCACACCCTCAATTACTGACACTCCAAAAGAGCAGTTCACCCTCAATTACTGACACTCCAATATTGCAGCAATCCCTCAATTACTGACACTCCAATAGTGCAGCACACCCTCAATTACTGACACTCCAATAGTGCAGCACACCCTCAATTACTGACACTCCAATATCGCAGCACACCCTCAATTACTGACAAACCAATATTGCAGCACACCCTCAAATACTGACACTCCAGTAGTGCAGCACACCCTCAATTATTGACACTCCAATAGTGCAGCACACCCTCAATTACTGACACACCAATAGTGCAGCACACCCTCAATTACTGACACTCCAATAGTGCAGCACACCCTCAATTACTGATAATCCAATAATGCAGCACAGCCTCAATTACTGACACTCCAATATTGCAGCGCACACTCAATTACTGACACTCCAATAGTGCAGCACACCCTCAATTACTGACACTCAAATAGTGCAGAGCACCCTCAATTACTGACATTCCAATAGAGTAGCAAACCCTCAGTTTCTGACACTCCAAAAGTGCAGTTCACCCTCAATTACTGACACTCCAATATTGGAGCACACCCTCAATTACTGACACTCCAATTCTGCAGCACACCCTCAATTACTGACACTCCAATAGTGCAGCGCAACCTCAATTACTGACAATCCAATAGTGCAGCACTCGCTCAATTACGGACAGTACAATAGTGCAGCACACCCTCAATTACTGACACACCAATATTGCAGCACACCCTCAATTACTGATACTCCAATAGTGCAGCACAACCTCAATTACTGTCACTCCAATAGTGCAGCACACCCTCAATTACTGACACTCCAATAGTGCAGCAGATCCTCAATTACTGACAAACCAAGAGTGCAGCACACCCTCAATTACTGTCACTCCAATAATGTAGCACACCCTCAATTACTGAATCTCCAATAATGCAGCACACCCTCAATTACTGACACTCCAATAGTGCAGCACAACCTCAATTACTGACACTCCAATAGTGCAGCACACCCTCAATTACTGACACTCCAATAGTGCAGCGCACCCTCAATTACTGACAATCCAATAGTGCAGCACACGCTCAATTACGGACACTACAATAGTGCACTTCACCCTCAATTACTGACACTCCAATATTGCAGCACACCCCCAATTACGGATACTCCAATAGTGCAGCACAACCTCAATTACTGACACTCCAATAGTGCAGCAGACCCTCAATTACTGACACTCCAATAGTGCAGCACAACCTCAATTACTGACACTCCAATAGTGCAGCACACCATCAATTAGTGACACTCCAAAGGTGCAGCACACACTCAATTACTGACACTCCAATAGTGCAGCACACCCTCAATTACTGACACTCCAATAGTGCAGCACACGCTCAATTATTGTCACTCCAATAGTGCAGTGCACACTCAAATACTGACACTCCAATAGTGCAGCTCACCCTCAATTACTGACACTCCAATGGTGCAGCGCACCCTCAATTACTGATATCCAATAGTGCAGCTCACCCTCAATTACTGACACTACAATACTGCAGCACAACCTCAATTACTGATACGCCAATAGTGCAGCACAACCTCAATTACTGACACTCCAATAGTGCAGCACACACTCAATTGCTGACACTACAATCGTGCACTTCACCCTCAATTGCTGACACACCAATATTGCAGCACACCCTCAGTTACTGATACCACAATAGTGCAGCACAACCTCAATTACTGACACTCCAATAGTGCAGCACACCCTCAATTACTGACACTACAATAGTGCAGCACACTCACAATTACTGACACTCCAATAGTGTAGCACACCCTCAATTACTGACACTCCAATAGTGCAGCTCACCCTCAATTACTGATACTACAATAGTGCATCTCACGTTCAATTACTGACACTCCAATAGTGCAGCACAACCTCAATTACTGACACTCCAATAAGGCAGCACACCCTCAATTACTGACACTCCAATAGTGCAGCACACCCTCAATTACTGACACTCCAATAGTGCAGCACACCCTCAAATACTGACACTCAAATAGTGCAGTTCACCCTCAATTACTGACACTCCAATATTGCAGCACACCCTCAATTACTGACACTCCAATATTGCAGCACACCCTCAATTACTGACACTCCAATAGTGCAGCACAGCCTCAATTACTGACACTCCAATAGTGCAGCACACCCTCAATTACTGACACTCCAATAGTGCAGCACAGCCTCAATTACTGACACTCCAATAGTGCAGCGCACACTCAATTACTGACACTCCAATAGTGCGGCACACCCTCCATTACTGACACTCCAATGGTGCAGCACATCCTCAATTACTGAAACTACAATACTGCAGCACACCCTCAATTACTGACACTCCAATAGTGCAGCGCACCCTCAATTACTGACACTCCAATAGTGCAGCCCACCCTCAATTACGGACACCACAATAGTGCAGCTAACCCTCAATTACTGACACACCAATATTGCAGCACACCTTCAATTACTGATACTCCAATAGTGCAGCAAACCCTCAATTGGTGAAACTCCAATCGTGCAGCACACCCTCAATTACTGATACTCCTATAGTGCAGCACACCCTCAATTACTGACACTCCAATACTGCAGGACACCCTCAAGTACTGACACTCCAATAGTGCAGCACACCCTCAATTACTGACACTCAAATAGTGCAGCGCACCCTCAATTACTGACATTCCAATAGAGTAGCAAACCCTCAATTTCTGACACTCCAAAAGTGCAGTTCACCCTCAATTACTGACACTCCAATATTGCAGCACACCCTCAATTACTGACACTCCAATTCTGCAACACACCCTCAATTACTGACAGTCCAATATTGCAGCACACCCTCAATTACTGACACTCCAATATTGCAGCACACCCTCAATTACTGACACTCCAATAGTGCAGCACAGCCTCAATTACTGACACTCCAATAGTGCAGTACACCCTCAATTACTGACACTCCAATAGTGCGGCTCACCCTCCATTACTGACACTCCAATGGTGCAGCACATCCTCAATTACTGAAACTACAATACTGCAGCACATCCTCAATTACTGACACTCCAATAGTGCAGCGCACACTCAATTACTGACACTCCAATAGTGCAGCACAGCCTCAATTACGGACACTACAATAGTGCAGATCACCCTCAATTACTGATACTCCAATAGTGCAGCACACCCTCAATTGCTGAAACTCCAATAGTGCAGCACACCCTCAATTACTGATACTCCAATAGTGCAGCACACCCTCAATTACTGACACTACAATAGTGCAGCACACCCTCAATTACTGACACTCCAATACTGCAGGACACCCTCAATTACTGATAGTCCAATATTGCAGCACACCCTCAATTACTGACACTCCAATATTGCAGCACACCTTCAATTACTGACACTCCAATAGTGCAGGACACCCTCAATTACTGACACTCCAATAGTGAAGCACACACTCAATTACTGACACTCCAATAATGCTGCACACCCTCAATTACTGACACTCCAATAGTGCAGCACAGCCTCAATTACTGACACTCCAATAGTGCAGCACACACTCAATTACTGACAGTCCAATAGAGTAGCAAACCCTCAATTACTGACACTCCAATAGTGCAGCACACCCTCAATTACTGACACTTCAATAGTGCAGCACACCCTCAATTACTGACACTCCAATAGTGCAGCAAACCCTCAATTACTGACTCTCCAATAGTGCAGCACACACTCAATTACTGACAGTCCAATAGAGTAGCAAACCCTCAATTACTGACACTCCAATATTGCAGCACACCCTCAATTACTGACACTCCAATAGTGCAGCACACCCTCAATTACTGACACTCCAATAGTGCAGCACACGCTCAATTACTGACACTCCAAAAGTGCAGCTCACCCTCAATTACTGACACTCCAATGGTGCAGCACACCCTCAATTACTGACACTCCAATAGTGCAGCGCACACTCAAATACTGACACTCCAATAGTGCAGCTCACCCTCAATTACTGACACTACAATACTGCAGCACACCCTCAATTACTGACACTCCAATAGTGCAGCACACCCTCAATTACTGACACTCCAATAGTGCAGCACATCCTCACTTACTGACAAACCAAGAGTGCAGCACACCCTCAATTACTGTCACTCCAATAGTGTAGCACTCCCTCAATTACTGAAACTCCAATAATGCAGCACACCCTCAATTACTGACACTCCAATAGTGCAGCACACCTCAATTACTGACACTCCAATAGTGCAGCACACCCTCAATTACTGACACTCCAATAGTGCAGCGCACCCTCAATTACTGACAATCCAATAGTGCAGCACACGCTCAATTACGGACACTACAATAGTGCACTTCACCCTCAATTATTGACACACCAATATTGCAGCACACCCTCAATTACTGACACTCCAATAGTGCAGCACACCCTCAATTACTGACACTCCAATATTGCAGCACACCCTCAATTACTGATACTCCAATAGTGCAGCACAAACTCAATTACTGACACTCCAATAGTGCAGCACACCCTCAATTACTGACACTCCAATAGTGCAGCACATCCTCAATTACTGACAAACCAAGAGTGCAGCACACCCTCAATTACTGACACTCCAATAGTGTAGCACACCCTCAATTACTGAAACTCCAATAATGCAGCACACCCTCAATTACTGACACTCCAATAGTGCAGCACAACCTCAATTACTGACACTCCAATAGTGCAGCACACCCTCAATTAGTGACACTCCAAAGGTGCAGCACACCCTCAATTACTGACACTCCAATAGTGCAGCGCACACGCAAATACTGACACTCCAATACTGCAGCACACCATCAATTACTGACACTCCAATAGTGCAGCACACACTCAATTACTGACACTCCAATAGTGCAGCACACCCTCAATTACTGACACTCCAATAGTGCAGCACACGCTCAATTATTGACACTCCAATAGTGCAGTGCACACTCAAATACTGACACTCCAATAGTGCAGCTCACCCTCAATTACTGACACTCCAATGGTGCAGCGCACCCTCAATTACTGATATCCAATAGTGCAGCTCACCCTCAATTACTGACACTACAATACTGCAGCACAACCTCAATTACTGACACTCCAATAGTGCTGCGCACCCTCAATTACTGACACTCTAATAGTGCAGCACACTCTCAATTATGGACACTACAATAGTGCACCTCACCCTCAATTACTGACACACCAATATTGCAGCACACCCTCAATTACTGATACGCCAATAGTGCAGCACAACCTCAATTACTGACACTCCAATAGTGCAGCACACACTCAATTACTGACACTACAATAGTGCAGCACACCCTCAATTACTGACACACCAATATTGCAGCACACCCTCAATTACTGATACTCCAATAGTGCAGCACAACCTCAATTACTGTCACTCCACTAGTGCAGCACACCCTCAATTACTGACACTCCAATAGTGCAGCAGATCCTCAATTACTGACAAACCAAGAGTGCAGCACACCCTCAATTACTGTCACTCCAATAGTGTAGCACACCCTCAATTACTGAAACTCCAATAATGCAGCACACCCTCAATTACTGACACTCCAATAGTGCAGCACAACCTCAATTACTGACACTCCAATAGTGCAGCACACCCTCAATTACTGACACTCCAATAGTGCAGCGCACCCTCAATTACTGACAATCAAATAGTGCAGCACAAGCTCAATTACGGACACTACAATAGTGCACTTCACCCTCAATTACTGACACACCAATATTGCTGCACACCCTCAATTACTGACACTCCAATAGTGCACCACACCCTCAATTACTGACACTCCAATATTGCAGCACACCCTCAATTACTGATACTCCAATAGTGCAGCACAACCTCAATTACTGACACTCCAATAGTGCAGCAGACCCTCAATTACTGACACTCCAATAGTGCAGCACATCCTCAATTACTGACAAACCAAGAGTGCAGCACACCCTCAATTACTGTCACTCCAATAGTGTAGCACACCCTCAATTACTGAAACTCCAATAATGCAGCACACCCTCAATTACTGACACTCCAATAGTGCAGCACACCCTCAATTAGTGACACTCTAAAGGTGCAGCACACCCTCAATTACTGACACTCCAATAGTGCAGCGCACACGCAAATACTGACACTCCAATACTGCAGCACACCATCAATTACTGACACTCCAATAGTGCAGCACACACTCAATTACTGACACTCCAATAGTGCAGCACACCCTCAATTACTGACACTCCAATAGTGCAGCACACGCTCAATTATTGACACTCCAATAATGCTGCACACCCTCAATTACTGACACTCCAATAGTGCAGCACAGCCTCAATTACTGACACTCCAATAGTGCAGCACACACTCAATTACTGACAGTCCAATAGAGTAGCAAACCCTCAATTACTGACACTCCAATAGTGCAGCACACCCTCAATTACTGACACTCCAATAGTGCAGCACACCCTCAATTACTGTCACTCCAATAGTGCAGCAAACCCTCAATTACTGACTCTCCAATAGTGCAGCACACACTCAATTACTGACAGTCCAATAGAGTAGCAAACCCTCAATTACTGACACTCCAATAGTGCAGCACACCCTCAATTACTGACACTCCAATAGTGCAGCACACCCTCAATTACTGACACTCCAATAGTGCAGCACACGCTCAATTACTGACACTCCAAAAGTGCAGCTCACCCTCAATTACTGACACTCCAATGGTGCAGCACACCCTCAATTACTGACACTCCAATAGTGCAGCGCACACTCAAATACTGACACTCCAATAGTGCAGCTCACCCTGAATTACTGACACTACAATACTGCAGCACACCCTCAATTACTGACACTCCAATAGTGCAGCACACCCTCAATTACTGACACTCCAATAGTACAGCACATCCTCACTTACTGACAAACCAAGAGTGCAGCACACCCTCAATTACTGTCACTCCAATAGTGTAGCACTCCCTCAATTACTGAAACTCCAATAATGCAGCACACCCTCAATTACTGACACTCCAATAGTGCAGCACACCTCAATTACTGACACTCCAATAGTGCAGCACACCCTCAATTAATGACACTCCAATAGTGCAGCGCACCCTCAATTACTGACAATCCAATAGTGCAGCACACGCTCAATTACGGACACTACAATAGTGCACTTCACCCTCAATTACTGACACACCAATATTGCAGCACACCCTCAATTACTGACACTCCAATAGTGCAGCACACCCTCAATTACTGACACTCCAATATTGCAGCACACCCTCAATTACTGATACTCCAATAGTGCAGCACAACCTCAATTACTGACACTCCAATAGTGCAGCACACCCTCAATTACTGACACTCCAATAGTGCAGCACATCCTCAATTACTGACAAACCAAGAGTGCAGCACACCCTCAATTACTGACACTCCAATAGTGTAGCACACCCTCAATTACTGAAACTCCAATAATGCAGCACACCCTCAATTACTGACACTCCAATAGTGCAGCACAACCTCAATTAAAGACACTCCAATAGTGCAGCACACCCTCAATTAGTGACACTCCAAAGGTGCAGCACACCCTCAATTACTGACACTCCAATAGTGCAGCGCACACGCAAATACTGACACTCCAATACTGCAGCACACCATCATTTACTGACACTCCAATAGTGCAGCACACACTCAATTACTGACACTCCAATAGTGCAGCACACCCTCAATTACTGACACTCCAATAGTGCAGCACACGCTCAATTATTGACACTCCAATAGTGCAGTGCACACTCAAATACTGACACTCCAATAGTGCAGCTCACCCTCAATTACTGACACTCCAATGGTGCAGCGCACCCTCAATTACTGATATCCAATAGTGCAGCTCACCCTCAATTACTGACACTACAATACTGCAGCACAACCTCAATTACTGACACTCCAATAGTGCTGCGCACCCTAAATTACTGACACTCTAATAGTGCAGCACACTCTCAATTATGGACACTACAATAGTGCACCTCACCCTCAATTACTGACACACCAATATTGCAGCACACCCTCAATTACTGATACGCCAATAGTGCAGCACAACCTCAATTACTGACACTCCAATAGTGCAGCACACACTCAATTACTGACACTACAATAGTGCAGCACACCCTCAATTACTGACACACCAATATTGCAGCACACCCTCAATTACTGATACTCCAATAGTGCAGCACAACCTCAATTACTGTCACTCCACTAGTGCAGCACACCCTCAATTACTGACACTCCAATAGTGCAGCAGATCCTCAATTACTGACAAACCAAGAGTGCAGCACACCCTCAATTACTGTCACTCCAATAGTGTAGCACACCCTCAATTACTGAAACTCCAATAATGCAGCACACCCTCAATTACTGACACTCCAATAGTGCAGCACAACCTCAATTACTGACACTCCAATAGTGCAGCACACCCTCAATTACTGACACTCCAATAGTGCAGCGCACCCTCAATTACTGACAATCCAATAGTGCAGCACACGCTCAATTACAGACACTACAATAGTGCACTTCACCCTCAATTACTGACACACAAATATTGCAGCACACCCTCAATTACTGACACTCCAATAGTGCAGCACACCCTCAATTACTGACACTCCAATATTGCAGCACACCCTCAATTACTGATACTCCAATAGTGCAGCACAACCTCAATTACTGACACTCCAATAGTGCAGCAGACCCTCAATTACTGACACTCCAATAGTGCAGCACATCCTCAATTACTGACAAACCAAGAGTGCAGCACACCCTCAATTACTGTCACTCCAATAGTGTAGCACACCCTCAATTACTGAATCTCCAATAATGCAGCACACCCTCAATTACTGACACTCCAATAGTGCAGCACAACCTCAATTACTGACACTCCAATAGTGCAGCACACCCTCAATTAGTGACACTCTAAAGATGCAGCACAACCTCAATTACTGACACTCCAATAGTGCAGCGCACACGCAAATACTGACACTCCAATACTGCAGCACACCATCAATTACTGACACTCCAATAGTGCAGCACACACTCAATTACTGACACTCCAATAGTGCAGCACACCCTCAATTACTGACACTCCAATAGTGCAGCACACGCTCAATTATTGACACTCCAATAGTGCAGTGCACACTCAAATACTGACACTCCAATAGTGCAGCTCACCCTCAATTACTGACACTCCAAAGGTGCAGCGCACCCTCAATTACTGATATCCAATAGTGCAGCTCACCCTCAATTACTGACACTACAATACTGCAGCACAACCTCAATTACTGACACTCCAATAGTGCTGCGCACCCTCAATTACTGACACTCTAATAGTGCAGCACACTCTCAATTATGGACACTACAATAGTGCACCTCACCCTCAATTACTGACACACCAATATTGCAGCACACCCTCAATTACTGATACGCCAATAGTGCAGCACAACCTCAATTACTGACACTCCAATAGTGCAGCACACACTCAATTGCTGACACTACAATCGTGCACTTCACCCTCAATTGCTGACACACCAATATTGCAGAACACCCTCAGTTACTGATACCACAATAGTGCAGCACAACCTCAATTACTGACACTCCAATAGTGCAGCACACCCTCAATTACTGACACTACAATAGTGCAGCACACTCACAATTACTGACACTCCAATAGTGTAGCACACCCTCAATTACTGACACTCCAATAGTGCAGCTCACCCTCAATTACTGATACTACAATAGTGCATCTCACGTTCAATTACTGACACACCAATAGTGCCGCACAGCCTCAATTACTGACACTCCAATATTGCAGCACACCCTCAATTACTGACACTCCAAAAGTGCAGATCACCCTCAATTACTGACACTCCAATATTGCAGCAATCCCTCAAATACTGACGCGCCAATAGTGCAGCACACCCTCAATTACTGACACTCGAATATTGCAGCACACCCTCAATTACTGACACTCCAATATTGCAGCAAACCCTCAATTACTGACACTCCAATAGTGCAGCACACCCTCAATTACTGACACTCCAATATCGCAGCACACCCTCAATTACTGACAATCCAATATTGCAGCACAACCTCAAATACTGACACTCCAATAGTGCAGCACACCCTCAATTATTGACACTCCAATAGTGCAGCACACCCTCAATTACTGACACTCCAATAGTGCAGCACACGCTCAATTACAGACACTACAATAGTGCACTTCACCCTCAATTACTGACACACCAATATTGCAGCACACCCTCAATTACTGACACTCCAATAGTGCAGCACACCCTCAATTACTGACACTCCAATATTGCAGCACACCCTCAATTACTGATACTCCAATAGTGCAGCACAACCTCAATTACTGACACTCCAATAGTGCAGCAGACCCTCAATTACTGACACTCCAATAGTGCAGCACATCCTCAATTACTGACAAACCAAGAGTGCAGCACACCCTCAATTACTGTCACTCCAATAGTGTAGCACACCCTCAATTACTGAATCTCCAATAATGCAGCACACCCTCAATTACTGACACTCCAATAGTGCAGCACAACCTCAATTACTGACACTCCAATAGTGCAGCACACCCTCAATTAGTGACACTCTAAAGATGCAGCACACCCTCAATTACTGACACTCCAATAGTGCAGCGCACACGCAAATACTGACACTCCAATACTGCAGCACACCATCAATTACTGACACTCCAATAGTGCAGCACACACTCAATTACTGACACTCCAATAGTGCAGCACACCCTCAATTACTGACACTCCAATAGTGCAGCACACGCTCAATTATTGACACTCCAATAGTGCAGTGCACACTCAAATACTGACACTCCAATAGTGCAGCTCACCCTCAATTACTGACACTCCAAAGGTGCAGCGCACCCTCAATTACTGATATCCAATAGTGCAGCTCACCCTCAATTACTGACACTACAATACTGCAGCACAACCTCAATTACTGACACTCCAATAGTGCTGCGCACCCTCAATTACTGACACTCTAATAGTGCAGCACACTCTCAATTATGGACACTACAATAGTGCACCTCACCCTCAATTACTGACACACCAATATTGCAGCACACCCTCAATTACTGATACGCCAATAGTGCAGCACAACCTCAATTACTGACACTCCAATAGTGCAGCACACACTCAATTGCTGACACTACAATCGTGCACATCACCCTCAATTGCTGACACACCAATATTGCAGAACACCCTCAGTTACTGATACCACAATAGTGCAGCACAACCTCAATTACTGACACTCCAATAGTGCAGCACACCCTCAATTACTGACACTACAATAGTGCAGCACACTCACAATTACTGACACTCCAATAGTGTAGCACACCCTCAATTACTGACACTCCAATAGTGCAGCTCACCCTCAATTACTGATACTACAATAGTGCATCTCACGTTCAATTACTGACACACCAATAGTGCCGCACAGCCTCAATTACTGACACTCCAATATTGCAGCACACCCTCAATTACTGACACTCCAAAAGTGCAGTTCACCCTCAATTACTGACACTCCAATATTGCAGCAATCCCTCAAATACTGACGCGCCAATAGTGCAGCACACCCTCAATTACTGACACTCGAATATTGCAGCACACCCTCAATTACTGACACTCCAATATTGCAGCAAACCCTCAATTACTGACACTCCAATAGTGCAGCACACCCTCAATTACTGACACTCCAATATCGCAGCACACCCTCAATTACTGACAATCCAATATTGCAGCACACCCTCAAATACTGACACTCCAATAGTGCAGCACACCCTCAATTATTGACACTCCAATAGTGCAGCACACCCTCAATTACTGACACACCAATATTGAAGCACACCCTCAATTACTGACACTCCAATAGTGCAGCACAACCTCAATTACTGACACTCCAATAATGCAGCACACCCTCAATTACTGACACTCCAATAGTGCAGCACACCATCAATTACTGACACTCCAATAGTGCAGCACACCCTCAATTACTGACACTCAAATAGTGCAGTTCACCCTCAATTACTGACACTCCAATATTGCAGCACACCCTCAATTACTGACACTCCAATAGTGCAGCACACACTCAATTACTGACACTCCAATATTGCAGCACACCCTCAATTACTGACACTCCAATATTGCAGCACACCCTCAATTACTGACACTCCAATAGTGCAGCACAGCCTCAATTACTGACACTCCAATAGTGCAGCACACCCTCAATTACTGACACTCCAATGGTGCAGCACATCCTCAATTACTGAAACTACAATACTGCAGCACACCCTCAATTACTGACACTCCAATAGTGCAGCACACCCTCAATTACTGACACTCCAATAGTGCAGCACACCCTCAATTACGAACACTACAATAGTGCAGCTCACCATCAATTACTGACACACCAATATTGCAGCACACCTTCAATTACTGATACTCCAATAGTGCAGCGCACCCTCAATTACTGACACTCCAATAGTGCAGCACACCCTCAATTACGAACACTACAATAGTGCAGCTCACCATCAATTACTGACACACCAATATTGCAGCACACCTTCAATTACTGATACTCCAATAGTGCAGCACACCCTCAATTGCTGAAACTCCAATCGTGCAGCACACCCTCAATTACTGATACTCCAATAGTGCAGCACACCCTCAATTACTGACACTCCAATACTGCAGGACACCCTCAAGTACTGACACTCCAATAGTGCAGCACACCCTCAATTACTGACACTCAAATAGTGCAGCGCACCCTCAATTACTGACATTCCAATAGAGTAGCAAACCCTCAATTTCTGACACTCCAAAAGTGCAGTTCACCCTCAATTACTGACACTCCAATATTGCAGCACACCCTCAATTACTGACACTCCAATTCTGCAGCACACCCTCAATTACTGACACTCCAATATTGCAGCACACCCTCAATTACTGACACTCCAATATTGCAGCACACCCTCAATTACTGACACTCCAATAGTGCAGCACAGCCTCAATTACTGACACTCCAATAGTGCAGTACACCCTCAATTACTGACACTCCAATAGTGCGGCTCACCCTCCATTACTGACACTCCAATGGTGCAGCACATCCTCAATTACTGAAACTACAATGCTGCAGCACACCCTCAATTACTGACACTCCAATAGTGCAGCGCACACTCAATTACTGACACTCCAATAGTGCAGCACAGCCTCAATTACGGACACTACAATAGTGCAGATCACCCTCAATTACTGATACTCCAATAGTGCAGCACACCCTCAATTGCTGAAACTCCAATAGTGCAGCACACCCTCAATTACTGATACTCCAATAGTGCAGCACACCCTCAATTACTGACACTAGAATAGTGCAGCACACCCTCAATTACTGACACTCCAATACTGCAGGACACCCTCAATTACTTATAGTCCAATATTGCAGCACACCCTCAATTACTGACACTCCAATATTGCAGCACACCTTCAATTACTGACACTCCAATAGTGCAGGACACCCTCAATTACTGACACTCCAATAGTGAAGCACACACTCAATTACTGACACTCCAAAAATGCTGCACACCCTCAATTACTGACACTCCAATAGTGCAGCACAGCCTCAATTACTGACACTCCAATAGAGTAGCAAACCCTCAATTACTGACTCTCCAATAGTGCAGCACACACTCAATTACTGACAGTCCAATAGAGTAGCAAACCCTCAATTACTGACACTCCAATAGTGCAGCACACCTTCAATTACTGACACTCCAATAGTGCAGCACACCCTCAATTACTGACACTCCAATAGTGCAGCACACGCTCAATTACTGACACTCCAAAAGTGCAGCTCACCCTCAATTACTGACACTCCAATGGTGCAGCACACCCTCAATTACTGACACTCCAATAGTGCAGCGCACACTCAAATACTGACACTCCAATAGTGCAGCTCACCCTCAATTACTTACACTACAATACTGCAGCACACCCTCAATTACTGACACTCCAATAGTGCAGCACACCCTCAATTACTGACACTCCAATAGTGCAGCACATCCTCACTTACTGACAAACCAAGAGTGCAGCACACCCTCAATTACTGTCACTCCAATAGTGTAGCACTCCCTCAATTACTGAAACTCCAATAATGCAGCACACCCTCAATTACTGACACTCCAATAGTGCAGCACAACCTCAATTACTGACACTCCAGTAGTGCAGCACACCCTCAATTACTGACACTCCAATAGTGCAGCGCACCCTCAATTATTGACAATCCAATAGTGCAGCACACGCTCAATTACGGACACTACAATAGTGCACTTCACCCTCAATTACTGACACACCAATATTGCAGCACACCCTCAATTACTGACACTCCAATAGTGCAGCACACCCTCAATTACTGACACTCCAATATTGCAGCACACCCTCAATTACTGATACTCCAATAGTGCAGCACAACCTCAATTACTGACACTCCAATAGTGCAGCACACCCTCAATTACTGACACTCCAATAGTGCAGCACATCCTCAATTACTGACAAACCAAGAGTGCAGCACACCTCAATTACTGTCACTCCAATTGTGTAGCACACCCTCAATTACTGAAACTCCAATAATGCAGCACACCCTCAATTACTGACACTCCAATAGTGCAGCACAACCTCAATTACTGACACTCCAATAGTGCAGCACACCCTCAATTAGTGACACTCCAAAGGTGCAGCACACCCTCAATTACTGACACTCCAATAGTGCAGCACACACGCAAATACTGACACTCCAATACTGCAGCACACCATCAATTACTGACACTCCAATAGTGCAGCACACACTCAATTACTGACACTCCAATAGTGCAGCACACCCTCAATTACTGACACTCCAATAGTGCAGCACACGCTCAATTATTGACACTCCAATAGTGCAGTGCACACTCAAATACTGACACTCCAATAGTGCAGCTCACCCTCAATTACTGACACTCCAATGGTGCAGCGCACCCTCAATTACTGATATCCAATAGTGCAGCTCACCCTCAATTACTGACACTACAATACTGCAGCACCACCTCAATTACTGAGACTCCAATAGTGCTGCGCACCCTCAATTACTGACACTCTAATAGTGCAGCACACTCTCAATTATGGACACTACAATAGTGCACCTCACCCTCAATTACTGACACACCAATATTGCAGCACACCCTCAATTACTGATACGCCAATAGTGCAGCACAACCTCAATTACTGACACTCCAATAGTGCAGCACACACTCAATTACTGACACTACAATCGTGCACTTCACCCTCAATTGCTGACACACCAATATTGCAGCACACCCTCAGTTACTGATACAACAATAGTGCAGCACAACCTCAATTACTGACACTCCAATAGTGCAGCACACCCTCAATTACTGACACTACAATAGTGCAGCACAACCACAATTACTGACACTCCAATAGTGTAGCACACCCTCAATTACTGACACTCCAATAGTGCAGCTCACCCTCAATTACTGACACTACAATAGTGCATCTCACGTTCAATTACTGACACACCAATAGTGCCGCACAGCCTCAATTACTGACACTCCAATATTGCAGCACACCCTCAATTACTGACACTCCAAAAGTGCTGTTCACCCTCAATTACTGACACTCCAATATTGCAGCAATCCCTCAAATACTGACACGCCAATAGTGCAGCACACCCTCAATTACTGACACTCGAATATTGCAGCACACCCTCAATTACTGACACTCCAATATTGCAGCACACCCTCAATTACTGACACTCCAATAGTGCAGCACACCCTCAATTACTGACACTCCAATATCGCAGCACACCCTCAATTACTGACAATCCAATATTGCAGCACACCCTCAAATACTGACACTCCAATAGTGCAGCACACCTTCAATTATTGACATTCCAATAGTGCAGCACACCCTCAATTACTGACACACCAATATTGAAGCACACCCTCAATTTCTGACACTCCAATAGTGCAGCACACCCTCAATTACTGACACTCCAATAATGCAGCACACCCTCAATTACTGAAACTCCAATAGTGCAGCACACCCTCAATTACTGACACTCCAATAGTGCAGCACACCCTCAATTACTGACACTCAAATAGTGCAGTTCACCCTCAATTACTGATACTCCAATATTGCAGCACACCCTCAATTACTGACACTCCAATAGTGCAGCACACACTCAATTACTGACACTCCAATATTGCAGCACACCCTCAATTACTGACACTCCAATATTGCAGCACACCCTCAATTACTGACACTCCAATAGTGCAGCACAGCCTCAATTACTGACACTCCAATAGTGCAGCACACCCTCAGTTACTGACACTCCAATAGTGCGGCACACCCTCAATTACTGACACTCCAATAGTGCAGCACAGCCTCAATTACTGACACTCCAATAGTGCAGCGCACACTCAATTACTGACACACCAATAGTGCGGCACACCCTCCATTACTGACACTCCAATAGTGCAGCACACGCTCAATTACGGACAGTACAATAGTGCACTTCACCCTCAATTACTGACACACCTATATTGCAGCACACCCTCAATTACTGACACTCCAAGAGTGCAGCACACCCTCAATTACTGACACTCCAATAGTGTAGCACACCCTCAATTACTGAAACTCCAATAATGCAGCAAACCCTCAATTACTGACACTCCAATAGTGCAGCACAACCTCAATTACTGACACTCCAATAGTGCAGCACACCCTCAATTACTGACACTATAATGGTGCAGCGCACCCTCAATTACTGACAATCCAATAGTGCAGCACACGCTCAATTACGGACACTACAATAGTGCACTTCACCCTCAATTACTGACACACCAATATTGCAGCACACCCTCAATTACTGACACTCCAATAGTGCAGCACACCCTCAATAACTGAAACTCCAATAATGCAGCACACCCTCTATTACTGACACTCCTTTAGTGCAGCACAACCTCAATTACTGACACTCCAATAGTGCAGCACACCCTCAATTACTGACACTCCAATAGTGCAGCGTACACTCAAATACTGACACTCCAATAGTGCAGCTCACCCTCAATTACTGACACTACAATACTGCAGCACACCCTCAATTACTGACACTCTAATAGTGCAGCACACTCTCAATTACGGACACTACAATATTGCAGCACACCCTCAATTACTGACACTCCAATAGGGCAGCAGACCCTCTATTACTGACACTCCAATAGTGCAGCACGCACTCAATTACTGACACTCCAATAGTGCAGTGCACACTCAAATACTGACACTCCAGTAGTGCAGCTCACCAGCAATTACTGACACTCCAATACTGCCGCACACCCTCAATTACTGACACTCCAATAGTGCAGTGCACCCTCAATTACTGACACTCCAATAGTGCAGCTCACCCTCAATTACTGACACTCCAAATGTGCAGCACACCCTCAATTACTGACACTCCAATAGTACAGCGCACACGCAAATACTGACACTCCTAACTGCAGCACACCATCAATTACTGACACTCCAATAGTGCAGCACACACTCAATTACTGACACTCCAATAGTGCAGCACACTCTCAATTACTAACACTCCAATAGTGCAGCAAACACTCAATAAATGACACTCCAAAAGTGTAGCACACCCTCAATTACTGACACTCCAATAGTGCAGCACACCCTCAATTACTGACACTCCAATAGTGCAGCACACCCTCAATTACTGACACTCCAATGGTGTAGCACACCCTCAATTACTGACACTCCAATAGTGCATCTCACCCTCAATTAATGACACTCCAATAGTGCCGCACAGCCTCAATTACTGACAGTGCAATATGCAGCACACCCTCAATTACTCAAACTCCAATAGTGCAGTTCACCCTCAATTACTGACACTCCAATATTGCAGCACACCCTCAATTACTGACACTCCAATAGTGCAGCACACCCTCAATTACTGACACACCAATATTGCAGCACACCCACAATTACTGACACTCCAATAGTGCAGCACACCCTCAATTAATGACACTCCAATAGTGCAGCACACCCTCAATTACTGACACTCCAAAAGTGCAGTTCACCCTCAATTACTGACACTCCAATATTGCAGCAATCCCTCAATTACTGACACGCCAATAGTGCAGCACAACCTCAATTACTGACACTCCAATAGTGCAGCACACCCTCAATTACTGACACTCGAATATTGCAGCACACCCTCAATTACTGACACTCCAATATCGCAGCACACCCTCAATTACTGACAATCCAATATTGCAGCACACCCTCAAATAATGACACTCCAATATTGAAGCACACCCTCAATTACTGACACTCCAATAATGCAGCACACCCTCAATTACTGACACTCCAATATTGCAGCGCACACTCAATTACTGACACTCCAATAGTGCAGCACACCCTCAATTACTGACACTCAAATAGTGCAGCGCACCCTCAATTACTGACACTCCAAAAGTGTAGCAAACCCTCAATTTCTGACACTCCAAAAGTGCAGTTCACCCTCAATTACTGACACTCCAATATTGCAGCACACCCTCAATTACTGACACTCCAATAGTGCAGCACGCCCTCAATTACTGACACTCCAATATTGCAGCACACCCTCAATTACTGACAATCCAATACTGCAGCACACCCTCAATTACTGACACTCCAAAAGTGCAGCACAGCCTCAATTACTGACACTCCAATAGTGCAGCACACCCTCAATTAATGACACTCCAATAGTGCGGCTCACCCTCCATTACTGACACTCCAATGGTGCAGCACACCCTCAATTACTGACACTCCAATAGTGCAGCGCACACTCTAATACTGACACGCCAATAGTGCAGCTCACCCTCAATTACTGACAATACAATACTGCAGCACACCCTCAATTACTGACACTCCAATAGTGCAGCGCACGCTCAATTACTGACACTCCAATAGTGCAGCACACACTCAATTACTGACACTCCAATAGTGCAGCACACCCTCAATTATGGACACTACAATAGTGCAGCTCACCCTCAATTACTGACACACCAATATTTCAGCACACCCTCAATTACTGATACTACAATAGTGCAGCACACCCTCAATTGCTGAGACTCCAATAGTGCAGCACACCCTCAATTACTGATACTCCAATAGTGCAGCACACCCTCAATTACTGACACTCCAATACTGCAGCACACCCTCAATTACTGACACTCCAATAGTGCAGCACACCCTCAATTACTGACACTCCAATATTGCAGCACACCTTCAATTACTGACACTCCAATAATGCTGCACACCCTCAATTACTGACACTACAATACTGCAGCACACCCTCAATTACTGACACTCCAATAGTGCAGCACACCCTCAAATACTGACACTCCAGTAGTGCAGCATACCCTCAATTACTGTCACTCCAAAAGTGCAGCACACCCTCAATTACTGACACTACAATAGTGCAGCACAACCACAATTACTGACACACCAATAGTGTAGCACACCCTCAATTACTGACACTCCAATAGTGCAGCTCACCCTCAATTACTGACACTACAATAGTGCATCTCACGTTCAATTACTGACACACCAATAGTGCCGCACAGCCTCAATTACTGACACTCCAATATTGCAGCACACCCTCAATTACTGACACTCCAAAAGTGCTGTTCACCCTCAATTACTGACACTCCAATATTGCAGCAATCCCTCAAATACTGACACGCCAATAGTGCAGCACACCCTCAATTACTGACACTCGAATATTGCAGCACACCCTCAATTACTGACACTCCAATATTGCAGCACACCCTCAATTACTGACACTCCAATAGTGCAGCACACCCTCAATTACTGACACTCCAATATCGCAGCACACCCTCAATTACTGACAATCCAATATTGCAGCACACCCTCAAATACTGACACTCCAATAGTGCAGCACACCTTCAATTATTGACATTCCAATAGTGCAGCACACCCTCAATTACTGACACACCAATATTGAAGCACACCCTCAATTTCTGACACTCCAATAGTGCAGCACACCCTCAATTACTGACACTCCAATAATGCAGCACACCCTCAATTACTGAAACTCCAATAGTGCAGCACACCCTCAATTACTGACACTCCAATAGTGCAGCACACCCTCAATTACTGACACTCAAATAGTGCAGTTCACCCTCAATTACTGATACTCCAATATTGCAGCACACCCTCAATTACTGACACTCCAATAGTGCAGCACACACTCAATTACTGACACTCCAATATTGCAGCACACCCTCAATTACTGACACTCCAATATTGCAGCACACCCTCAATTACTGACACTCCAATAGTGCAGCACAGCCTCAATTACTGACACTCCAATAGTGCAGCACACCCTCATTTACTGACACTCCAATAGTGCGGCACACCCTCAATTACTGACACTCCAATAGTGCAGCACAGCCTCAATTACTGACACTCCAATAGTGCAGCGCACACTCAATTACTGACACACCAATAGTGCGGCACACCCTCCATTACTGACACTCCAATAGTGCAGCACACGCTCAATTACGGACAGTACAATAGTGCACTTCACCCTCAATTACTGACACACCTATATTGCAGCACACCCTCAATTACTGACACTCCAAGAGTGCAGCACACCCTCAATTACTGACACTCCAATAGTGTAGCACACCCTCAATTACTGAAACTCCAATAATGCAGCAAACCCTCAATTACTGACACTCCAATAGTGCAGCACAACCTCAATTACTGACACTCCAATAGTGCAGCACACCCTCAATTACTGACACTATAATGGTGCAGCGCACCCTCAATTACTGACAATCCAATAGTGCAGCACACGCTCAATTACGGACACTACAATAGTGCACTTCACCCTCAATTACTGACACACCAATATTGCAGCACACCCTCAATTACTGACACTCCAATAGTGCAGCACACCCTCAATAACTGAAACTCCAATAATGCAGCACACCCTCTATTACTGACACTCCTTTAGTGCAGCACAACCTCAATTACTGACACTCCAATAGTGCAGCACACCCTCAATTACTGACACTCCAATAGTGCAGCGTACACTCAAATACTGACACTCCAATAGTGCAGCTCACCCTCAATTACTGACACTACAATACTGCAGCACACCCTCAATTACTGACACTCTAATAGTGCAGCACACTCTCAATTACGGACACTACAATATTGCAGCACACCCTCAATTACTGACACTCCAATAGGGCAGCAGACCCTCTATTACTGACACTCCAATAGTGCAGCACGCACTCAATTACTGACACTCCAATAGTGCAGTGCACACTCAAATACTGACACTCCAGTAGTGCAGCTCACCAGCAATTACTGACACTCCAATACTGCCGCACACCCTCAATTACTGACACTCCAATAGTGCAGTGCACCCTCAATTACTGACACTCCAATAGTGCAGCTCACCCTCAATTACTGACACTCCAAATGTGCAGCACACCCTCAATTACTGACACTCCAATAGTACAGCGCACACGCAAATACTGACACTCCTAACTGCAGCACACCATCAATTACTGACACTCCAATAGTGCAGCACACACTCAATTACTGACACTCCAATAGTGCAGCACACTCTCAATTACTAACACTCCAATAGTGCAGCAAACACTCAATAAATGACACTCCAAAAGTGTAGCACACCCTCAATTACTGACACTCCAATAGTGCAGCACACCCTCAATTACTGACACTCCAATAGTGCAGCACACCCTCAATTACTGACACTCCAATGGTGTAGCACACCCTCAATTACTGACACTCCAATAGTGCATCTCACCCTCAATTAATGACACTCCAATAGTGCCGCACAGCCTCAATTACTGACAGTGCAATATGCAGCACACCCTCAATTACTCAAACTCCAATAGTGCAGTTCACCCTCAATTACTGACACTCCAATATTGCAGCACACCCTCAATTACTGACACTCCAATAGTGCAGCACACCCTCAATTACTGACACACCAATATTGCAGCACACCCACAATTACTGACACTCCAATAGTGCAGCACACCCTCAATTAATGACACTCCAATAGTGCAGCACACCCTCAATTACTGACACTCCAAAAGTGCAGTTCACCCTCAATTACTGACACTCCAATATTGCAGCAATCCCTCAATTACTGACACGCCAATAGTGCAGCACAACCTCAATTACTGACACTCCAATAGTGCAGCACACCCTCAATTACTGACACTCGAATATTGCAGCACACCCTCAATTACTGACACTCCAATATCGCAGCACACCCTCAATTACTGACAATCCAATATTGCAGCACACCCTCAAATAATGACACTCCAATATTGAAGCACACCCTCAATTACTGACACTCCAATAATGCAGCACACCCTCAATTACTGACACTCCAATATTGCAGCGCACACTCAATTACTGACACTCCAATAGTGCAGCACACCCTCAATTACTGACACTCAAATAGTGCAGCGCACCCTCAATTACTGACACTCCAAAAGTGTAGCAAACCCTCAATTTCTGACACTCCAAAAGTGCAGTTCACCCTCAATTACTGACACTCCAATATTGCAGCACACCCTCAATTACTGACACTCCAATAGTGCAGCACGCCCTCAATTACTGACACTCCAATATTGCAGCACACCCTCAATTACTGACAATCCAATACTGCAGCACACCCTCAATTACTGACACTCCAAAAGTGCAGCACAGCCTCAATTACTGACACTCCAATAGTGCAGCACACCCTCAATTAATGACACTCCAATAGTGCGGCTCACCCTCCATTACTGACACTCCAATGGTGCAGCACACCCTCAATTACTGACACTCCAATAGTGCAGCGCACACTCTAATACTGACACGCCAATAGTGCAGCTCACCCTCAATTACTGACAATACAATACTGCAGCACACCCTCAATTACTGACACTCCAATAGTGCAGCGCACGCTCAATTACTGACACTCCAATAGTGCAGCACACACTCAATTACTGACACTCCAATAGTGCAGCACACCCTCAATTATGGACACTACAATAGTGCAGCTCACCCTCAATTACTGACACACCAATATTTCAGCACACCCTCAATTACTGATACTACAATAGTGCAGCACACCCTCAATTGCTGAGACTCCAATAGTGCAGCACACCCTCAATTACTGATACTCCAATAGTGCAGCACACCCTCAATTACTGACACTCCAATACTGCAGCACACCCTCAATTACTGACACTCCAATAGTGCAGCACACCCTCAATTACTGACACTCCAATATTGCAGCACACCTTCAATTACTGACACTCCAATAATGCTGCACACCCTCAATTACTGACACTCCAATAGTGCAGCACAGCCTCAATTACTGGGACTCCAATAGAGTAGCAAACCCTCAATTACTGACTCTCCAATAGTGCAGCACACACTCAATTACTGACAGTCCAATAGAGTAGCAAACCCTCAATTACTGAGACTCCAATAGTGCAGCACACCCTCAATTACTGACACTCCAATAGTGCAGCACACCCTCAATTACTGACACTCCAATAGTGCAGCACACCCTCAATTACTGACACTCCAATAGTGCAGCTCACCCTCAATTACTGACACTCCAATGGTGCAGCACACCCTCAATTACTGACACTCCAATAGTGCAGCGCACACTCAAATACTGACACTCCAATAGTGCAGCTCACCCTCAATTACTGACACTACAATTCTGCAGCACACCCTCAATTACTGACACTCGAATAGTGCAGCGCACCCTCAATTACTGACAATCCAATAGTGCAGCACACGATCAATTACGGACACTACAATAGTGCACTTCACCCTCAATTACTGACACACCAATATTGCAGCACACCCTCAATTACTGACACTCCAATAGTGCAGCACACCCTCAATTACTGACACTCCAATATTGCAGCACACCCTCAATTACTGACACTCCAATTGTGCAGCACACCCTCAATTACTGACACTCCAATATTGCAGCACACCCTCAATTACTGATACTCCAATAGTGCAGCACAACCTCAATTACTGGCACTCCAATAGTGCAGCACACCCTCAATTACTGACACTCCAATAGTGCAGCACATCCTCAATTACTGACAAACCAAGAGTGCAGCACACCCTCAATTACTGTCACTCCAATAGTGTAGCACACCCTCAATTACTGAAACTCCAATAATGCAGCACACCCTCAATTACTGACACTCCAATAGTGCAGCACAACCTCAATTACTGACACTCCAATAGTGCAGCACACCCTCAATTACTGACACTCCAATAGTGCAGCGTACACTCAAATACTGACACACCAATATTGCAGCACACCCTCAGTTACTGATACCACAATAGTGCAGCACAACCTCAATTACTGACACTCCAATGGTGCAGCACACCCTCAATTACTGACACTACAATAGTGCAGCACACCCACAATTACGGACACTCCAATAGTGTAGCACACCCTCAATTACTGACACTCCAATAGTGCAGGTCACCCTCAATTAATGACACTCCAATAGTGCAGCTCACCCTCAATTACTGACACTACAATAGTGCATCTCACGTTCAATTACTGACACTCCAATAGTGCCGCACAGCCTCAATTACTTACAGTGCAATATGCAGCACACCCTCAATTACTAACACTCCAATAGTGCAGTTCACCCTCAATTACTGACACTCCAATATTGCAGCACACCCTCAATTACAGACACTCCAATAGTGCAGCACACCCTCAATTACTGACACACCAATATTGCAGCACACCGACAATTACTGACACTCCAATAGTGCAGCACACCCTCAATTAATGACACTCCAACAGTGCAGCACACCCTCAATTACTGACAATCCAATATTGCAGCAATCCCTCAATTACTGACACGCGAATAGTGCAGCACATCCTCAATTATTGACACTCCAATAGTGCAGCACACCCTCAATTACTGTCACTCGAATATTGCAGCACACCCTCAATTACTGACACTCCAAAGGTGCAGCACACCCTCAATTACTGACACTCCAACAGTGCAGCACAGGCTCAAATATTGACACTCCAATAGTGCAGTGCACACTCAAATATTGACACTCCAATAGTGCCGCTCACTCTCAATTACTGACACTCCAATGGTGCAGCACACCCTCAATTACTGACACTCCAATATTGCAGCTCACCCTCAATTACTGACACTACAATACTGCAGCACAACCTCAATTACTGACACTCCAATAGTGCAGCGCACCCTCAATTACTGACACTCTAATAGTGCAGCACACTCTCAATTATGGACACTACAATAGTGCACCTCACCCTCAATTACTGACACACCAATATTGCAGCACACCCTCAATTACTGATACGCCAATAGTGCAGCACAACCTCAATTACTGACACTCCAATAGTGCAGCACACACTCAATTACTGACACTACAATCGTGCACTTCACCCTCAATTGCTGACACACCAATATTGCAACACACCCTCAGTTACTTATACCACAATAGTGCAGCACAACCTCAATTACTGACACTACAATAGTGCAGCACACCCACAATTACTGACACTCCAATAGTGTAGCACACCCTCAATTACTGACACTCCAATAGTGCAGGTCACCCTCAATTAATGACACTCCAATAGTGCAGCTCACCCTCAATTACTGACACTACAATAGTGCATCTCACGTTCAATTACTGACACTCCAATAGTGCCGCACAGCCTCAATTACTGACACTTCAATATTGCAGCACACCCTCAATTACTGACACTCCAAAAGTGCAGTTCACCCTCAATTACTGACACTCCAATATTGCAGCAGTCCCTCAATTACTGACACGCCAATAGTGCAGCACAACTTCAATTACTGTCACTCCAATAGTGCAGCACACCCTCAATTACTGACACTCGAATATTGCAGCACACCCTCAATTACTGACACTCCAATATTGCAGCACACCCTCAAATACTGAGACTCCAATAGTGCAGCACTCCCTCAATTACTGACACTCAAATATTGCAGCGCACCCTCAATTACTGACACTCCAAAAGTGTCGCAAACCCTCAATTTCTGACACTCCAAAAGTGCAGTTCACCCTCAATTACTGACACTCCAATATTGCAGCACACCCTCAATTACTGACACTCCAATAGTGCAGCACACCCTCAATTACTGACACTCCAATATTGCAGCACACCCTCAATTACTGACAATCCAATATTGCAGCACACCCTCAATTACTGACACTCCAATAGTGCAGCACAGCCTCAATTACTGACACTCCAATAGTGCAGCACAGCCTCAATTACTGACACTCCAATAGTGCGGCTCACCCTCCATTACTGACACTCCAATGGTGCAGCACATCCTCAATTACTGACACTCCAATAGTGCAGCGCACACTCTAATACTGACACTCCAATAGTGCAGCTCACTCTCAATTACTGACACTCCAATATTGCAGCACACCTTCAATTACTGACACTCCAATAGTGCAGGACACCCTCAATTACTGACACTCCAATAGTGAAGCACACACTCAATTACTGACACTCCAATAATGCTGCACACCCTCAATTACTGACACTCCAATAGTGCAGCACAGCCTCAATTACTGGCACTCCAATAGAGTAGCAAACCCTCAATTACTGACTCTCCAATAGTGCAGCACACACTCAATTACTGACAGTCCAATAGAGTAGCAAACCCTCAATTACTGACACTCCAATAGTGCAGCACACCCTCAATTACTGACACTCCAATAGTGCAGCACACCCTCAGTTACTTTCACTCCAATAGTGCAGCACACCCTCAATTACTGACACTCCAATAGTGCAGCTCACACTCAATTACTGACACTCCAATGGTGCAGCTCACCCTCAATTACTGACACTACAAAACTGCAGCACACCCTCAATATACTGACACTCCAATAGTGCAGCGCACCCTCAATTACTGACAATCCAATTGTGCAGCACACGATCAATTACGGACACTACAATAGTGCACTTCACCCTCAATTACTGACACTCCAATAGTGCAGCACAGCCTCAATTACTGACACTCCAATAGTGCAGCACACCCTCAATTACTGACACTCCAATAGTGCGGCTCACCCTCCATTACTGACACTCCAATGGTGCAGCACATCCTCAATTACTGACACTCCAATAGTGCAGCGCACACTCTAATACTGACACTCCAATAGTGCAGCTCACCCTCAATTACTGACACTACAATACTGCAGCACACCCTCAATTACTGACACTCCAATAGTGCAGCGCACGCTCAATTACTGACACTCCAATAGTGCAGCACACCCTCAATTACGGACACTACAATAGTGCAGCTCACCCTCAATTACTGACACACCAATATTTCAGCACACCCTCAATTACTGATACTACAATAGTGCAGCACACGCTCAATTGCTGAGACTCCAATAGTGCAGCACACCCTCAATTACTGATACTCCAATAGTGCAGCACACCCTCTATTACTGACACTCCAATACTGCAGCACACCCTCAATTACTGACACTCCAATAGTGCAGCACACCCTCAATTACTGACACTCCAATATTGCAGCACACCTTCAATTACTGACACTCCAATAGTGCAGGACACCCTCAATTACTGACACTCCAATAGTGAAGCACACACTCAATTACTGACACTCCAATAATGCTGCACACCCTCAATTACTGACACTCCAATAGTGCAGCACAGCCTCAATTACTGGCACTCCAATAGAGTAGCAAACCCTCAATTACTGACTCTCCAATAGTGCAGCACACACTCAATTACTGACAGTCCAATAGAGTAGCAAACCCTCAATTACTGACACTCCAATAGTGCAGCACACCCTCAATTACTGACACTCCAATAGTGCAGCACACCCTCAATTACTGACACTCCAATAGTGCAGCACACCCTCAATTACTGACACTCCAATAGTGCAGCTCACCCTCAATTACTGACACTCCAATGGTGCAGCACACCCTCAATTACTGACACTCCAATAGTGCAGCGCACACTCAAATACTGACACTCCAATAGTGCAGCTCACCCTCAATTACTGACACTACAATACTGCAGCACACCCTCAATTACTGACACTCCAATAGTGCAGCGCACCCTCAATTACTGACAATCCAATAGTGCAGCACACGATCAATTACGGACACTACAATAGTGCACTTCACCCTCAATTACTGACACACCAATATTGCAGCACACCCTCAATTACTGAAACTCCAATAGTGCAGCACACCCTCAATTACTGACACTCCAATATTGCAGCACACCGTCAATTACTGACACTCCAATTGTGCAGCACACCCTCAATTACTGACACTCCAATATTGCAGCACCCCCTCAATTAATGATACTCCAATAGTGCAGCACAACCTCAATTACTGACACTCCAATAGTGCAGCACACCCTCAATTACTGACACTCGAATATTGCAGCACACCCTCAATTACTGACACTCCAATATTGTAGCACACCCTCAAATACTGAGACTCCAATAGTGCAGCACTCCCTCAATTACTGACACTCAAATAGTGCAGTGCACCCTCAATTACTGACACTCCAAAAGTGTCGCAAACCCTCAATTTCTGACACTCCAAAAGTGCAGTTCACCCTCAATTACTGACACTCCAATATTGCAGCACACCCTCAATTACTGACACTCCAATAGTGCAGCACACCCTCAATTACTGACACTCCAATATTGCAGCACACCCTCAATTACTGACAATCCAATATTGCAGCACTCCCTCAATTACTGACACTCCAATAGTGCAGCACAGCCTCAATTACTGACACTCCAATAGTGAAGCACACCCTCAATTACTGACAGTCCAATAGAGTAGCAAACCCTCAATTACTGACACTCCAATAGTGCAGCACACCCTCAATTACTGACACTCCAATAGTGCAGCACACCCTCAGTTACTTTCACTCCAATAGTGCAGCACACCCTCAATTACTGACACTCCAATAGTGCAGCTCACACTCAATTACTGACACTCCAATGGTGCAGCACACCCTCAATTACTGACACTCCAATAGTGCAGCGCACACTCAAATACTGACACTCCAATAGTGCAGCTCACCCTCAATTACTGACACTACAATACTGCAGCACACCCTCAATATACTGACACTCCAATAGTGCAGCGCACCCTCAATTACTGACAATCCAATAGTGCAGCACACGATCAATTACGGACACTACAATAGTGCACTTCACCCTCAATTACTGACACTCCAATAGTGCAGCACAGCCTCAATTACTGACACTCCAATAGTGCAGCACACCCTCAATTACTGACACTCCAATAGTGCGGCTCACCCTCCATTACTGACACTCCAATGGTGCAGCACATCCTCAATTACTGACACTCCAATAGTGCAGCGCACACTCTAATACTGACACTCCAATAGTGCAGCTCACCCTCAATTACTGACACTACAATACTGCAGCACACCCTCAATTACTGACACTCCAATAGTGCAGCGCACGCTCAATTACTGACACTCCAATAGTGCAGCACACCCTCAATTACGGACACTACAATAGTGCAGCTCACCCTCAATTACTGACACACCAATATTTCAGCACACCCTCAATTACTGATACTACAATAGTGCAGCACACGCTCAATTGCTGAGACTCCAATAGTGCAGCACACCCTCAATTACTGATACTCCAATAGTGCAGCACACCCTCTATTACTGACACTCCAATACTGCAGCACACCCTCAATTACTGACACTCCAATAGTGCAGCACACCCTCAATTACTGACACTCCAATATTGCAGCACACCTTCAATTACTGACACTCCAATAGTGCAGGACACCCTCAATTACTGACACTCCAATAGTGAAGCACACACTCAATTACTGACACTCCAATAATGCTGCACACCCTCAATTACTGACACTCCAATAGTGCAGCACAGCCTCAATTACTGGCACTCCAATAGAGTAGCAAACCCTCAATTACTGACTCTCCAATAGTGCAGCACACACTCAATTACTGACAGTCCAATAGAGTAGCAAACCCTCAATTACTGACACTCCAATAGTGCAGCACACCCTCAATTACTGACACTCCAATAGTGCAGCACACCCTCAATTACTGACACTCCAATAGTGCAGCACACCCTCAATTACTGACACTCCAATAGTGCAGCTCACCCTCAATTACTGACACTCCAATGGTGCAGCACACCCTCAATTACTGACACTCCAATAGTGCAGCGCACACTCAAATACTGACACTCCAATAGTGCAGCTCACCCTCAATTACTGACACTACAATACTGCAGCACACCCTCAATTACTGACACTCCAATAGTGCAGCGCACCCTCAATTACTGACAATCCAATAGTGCAGCACACGATCAATTACGGACACTACAATAGTGCACTTCACCCTCAATTACTGACACACCAATATTGCAGCACACCCTCAATTACTGAAACTCCAATAGTGCAGCACACCCTCAATTACTGACACTCCAATATTGCAGCACTCCGTCAATTACTGACACTCCAATTGTGCAGCACACCCTCAATTACTGACACTCCAATATTGCAGCACACCCTCAATTAATGATACTCCAATAGTGCAGCACAACCTCAATTACTGACACTCCAATAGTGCAGCACACCCTCAATTACTGACACTCGAATATTGCAGCACACCCTCAATTACTGACACTCCAATATTGTAGCACACCCTCAAATACTGAGACTCCAATAGTGCAGCACTCCCTCAATTACTGACACTCAAATAGTGCAGTGCACCCTCAATTACTGACACTCCAAAAGTGTCGCAAACCCTCAATTTCTGACACTCCAAAAGTGCAGTTCACCCTCAATTACTGACACTCCAATATTGCAGCACACCCTCAATTACTGACACTCCAATAGTGCAGCACACCCTCAATTACTGACACTCCAATATTGCAGCACACCCTCAATTACTGACAATCCAATATTGCAGCACTCCCTCAATTACTGACACTCCAATAGTGCAACACAGCCTCAATTACTGACACTCCAATAGTGAAGCACACCCTCAATTACTGACACTCCAATAGTGCGGCTCACCCTCCATTACTGACACTCCAATGGTGCAGCACATCCTCAATAACTGACACTCCAATAGTGCAGCGCACACTCTAATACTGACACTCCAATAGTGCAGCTCACCCTCAATTACTGACACTACAATACTGCAGCACACCCTCAATTACTGACACTCCAATAGTGCAGCGCACGCTCAATTACTGACACTCTAATAGTGCAGCACACCGTCAATTACGGACACTACAATAGTGCAGCTCACCCTCAATTACTGACACACCAATATTTCAGCACACCCTCAATTACTGATACTACAATAGTGCAGCACACCCTCAATTACTGACACTCCAATAGTGCAGCACACCCTCAATTACTGACACTCCAATAGTGCAGCACACCCTCAATTACTGACACTCCAATAGTGCAGCTCACCCTCAATTACTGACACTCCAATGGTGCAGCACACCCTCAATTACTGACACTCCAATAGTGCAGCGCACACTCAAATACTGACACTCCAATAGTGCAGCTCACCCTCAATTACTGACACTACAATACTGCAGCACACCCTCAATTACTGACACTCCAATAGTGCAGCGCACCCTCAATTACTGACAATCCAATAGTGCAGCACACGATCAATTACGGACACTACAATAGTGCACTTCACCCTCAATTACTGACACACCAATATTGCAGCACACCCTCAATTACTGACACTCCAATAGTGCAGCACACCCTCAATTACTGACACTCCAATATTGCAGCACACCCTCAATTACTGACACTCCAATTGTGCAGCACACCCTCAATTACTGACACTCCAATATTGCAGCACACCCTCAATTAATGATACTCCAATAGTGCAGCGCAACCTCAATTACTGACACTCCAATAGTGCAGCACACCCTCAATTACTGACACACGAATATTGCAGCACACCCTCAATTACTGACACTCCAATATTGTAGCACACCCTCAAATACTGAGACTCCAATAGTGCAGCACTCCCTCAATTACTGACACTCAAATAGTGCAGCGCACCCTCAATTACTGACACTCCAAAAGTGTCGCAAACCCTCAATTTCTGACACTCTAAAAGTGCAGTTCACCCTCAATTACTGACACTCCAATATTGCAGCACACCCTCAATTACTGACACTCCAATAGTGCAGCACACCCTCAATTACTGACAATCCAATATTGCAGCACTCCCTCAATTACTGACAGTCCAATAGTGCAGCACAGCCTCAATTACTGACACTCCAATAGTGCAGCACACCCTCAATTACTGACACTCCAATAGTGCGGCTCACCCTCCATTACTGACACTCCAATGGTGCAGCCCATCCTCAATTACTGACACTCCAATAGTGCAGCGCACACTCTAATACTGACACTCCAATAGTGCAGCTCACCCTCAATTACTGACACTACAATACTGCAGCACACCCTCAATTACTGACACTCCAATAGTGCAGCGCACGCTCAATTACTGACACTCTAATAGTGCAGCACACCCTCAATTACGGACACTACAATAGTGCAGCTCACCCTCAATTACTGACACACCAATATTTCAGCACACCCTCAATTACTGATACTACAATAGTGCAGCACACCCTCAATTGCTGAGACTCCAATAGTGCAGCACACCCTCAATAACTGATACTCCAATAGTGCAGCACACCCTCAATTACTGACACTCCAATACTGCAGCACACCCTCAATTACTGACACTCCAATAGTGCAGCACACCCTCCATTACTGACACTCCAATATTGCAGCACACCTTCAATTACTGACACTCCAATAGTGCAGGACACCCTCAATTACTGACACTCCAATAGTGAAGCACACACTCAATTACTGACACTCCAATAATGCTGCACACCCTCAATTACTGACACTCCAATAGTGCAGCACAGCCTCAATTACTGGCACTCCAATAGAGTAGCAAACCCTCAATTACTGACTCTCCAATAGTGCAGCACACACTCAATTACTGACAGTCCAATGGAGTAGCAAACCCTCAATTACTGACACTCCAATAGTGCAGCACACCCTCAATTACTGACACTCCAATAGTGCAGCACACCCTCAATTACTTTCACTCCAATAGTGCAGCACACCCTCAATTACTGACACTACAATAGTGCAGCTCACCCTCAATTACTGACACTCCAATAGTGCAGCGCACACTCAAATACTGACACTCCAATAGTGCAGCTCACCCTCAATTACTGACACTACAATACTGCAGCACACCCTCAATTACTGACACTCCAATAGTGCAGCGCACCCTCAATTACTGACAATCCAATAGTGCAGCACACGATCAATTACGGACACTACAATAGTGCACTTCACCCTCAATTACTGACACTCCAATAGTGCAGCACAGCCTCAATTACTGACACTCCAATAGTGCAGCACACCCTCAATTACTGACACTCCAATAGTGCGGCTCACCCTCCATTACTGACACTCCAATGGTGCAGCACATCCTCAATTACTGACACTCCAATAGTGCACCGCACACTCTAATACTGACACTCCAATAGTGCAGCTCACCCTCAATTACTGACACTACAATACTGCAGCACACCCTCAATTACTGACACTCCAATAGTGCAGCGCACGCTCAATTACTGACACTCCAATAGTGCAGCACACCCTCAATTACGGACACTACAATAGTGCCGCTCACCCTCAATTACTGACACACCAATATTTCAGCACACCCTCAATTACTGATACTACAATAGTGCAGCACACCCTCAATTGCTGAGACTCCAATAGTGCAGCACACCCTCAATTACTGATACTCCAATAGTGCAGCACACCCTCAATTACTGACACTCCAATACTGCAGCACACCCTCAATTACTGACACTCCAATAGTGCAGCACACCCTCAATTACTGACACTCCAATATTGCAGCACACCTTCAATTACTGACACTCCAATAATGCTGCACACCCTCAATTATTGACACTCCAATAGTGCAGCACAGCCTCAATTACTGGCACTCCAATAGAGTAGCAAACCCTCAATTACTGACTCTCCAATAGTGCAGCACACACTCAATTACTGACAGTCCAATAGAGTAGCAAACCCTCAATTACTGACACTCCAATAGTGCAGCACACCCTCAATTACTGACACTCAAATAGTGCAGCACACCCTCAATTACTGACACTCCAATAGTGCAGCACACCCTCAATTACTGACACTCCAATAGTGCAGCTCACCCTCAATTACTGACACTCCAATGGTGCAGCACACCCTCAATTACTGACACTCCAATAGTGCAGCGCACACTCAAATACTGACACTCCAATAGTGCAGCTCACCCTCAATTACTGACACTACAATACTGCAGCACACCCTCAATTACTGACAATCCAATAGTGCAGCGCACCCTCAATTACTGACAATCCAATAGTGCAGCACACGATCAATTACGGACACTACAATAGTGCACTTCACCCTCAATTACTGACACTCCAATAGTGCAGCACAGCCTCAATTACTGACACTCCAATAGTGCAGCACACCCTCAATTACTGACACTCCAATAGTGCGGCTCACCCTCCATTACTGACACTACAATGGTGCAGCTCATCCTCAATTACTGACACTCCAATAGTGCAGCGCACACTCTAATACTGACACTCCAATAGTGCAGCTCACCCTCAATTACTGACACTACAATACTGCAGCACACCCTCAATTACTTACACTCCAATAGTGCAGCGCACGCTCAATTACTGACACTCTAATAGTGCAGCACACCCTCAATTACGGACACTACAATAGTGCAGCTCACCCTCAATTACTGACACACCAATATTTCAGCACACCCTCAATTACTGATACTACAATAGTGCAGCACACCCTCAATTGCTGAGACTCCAATAGTGCAGCACACCCTCAATAACTGATACTCCAATAGTGCAGCACACCCTCAATTACTGACACTCCAATACTGCAGCACACCCTCAATTACTGACACTCCAATAGTGCAGCACACCCTCCATTACTGACACTCCAATATTGCAGCACACCTTCAATTACTGACACTCCAATAGTGCAGGACACCCTCAATTACTGACACTCCAATAGTGAAGCACACACTCAATTACTGACACTCCAATAATGCTGCACACCCTCAATTACTGACACTCCAATAGTGCAGCACAGCCTCAATTACTGGCACTCCAATAGAGTAGCAAACCCTCAATTACTGACTCTCCAATAGTGCAGCACACACTCAATTACTGACAGTCCAATGGAGTAGCAAACCCTCAATTACTGACACTCCAATAGTGCAGCACACCCTCAATTACTGACACTCCAATAGTGCAGCACACCCTCAATTACTTTCACTCCAATAGTGCAGCACACCCTCAATTACTGACACTACAATAGTGCAGCTCACCCTCAATTACTGACACTCCAATAGTGCAGCGCACACTCAAATACTGACACTCCAATAGTGCAGCTCACCCTCAATTACTGACACTACAATACTGCAGCACACCCTCAATTACTGACACTCCAATAGTGCAGCGCACCCTCAATTACTGACAATCCAATAGTGCAGCACACGATCAATTACGGACACTACAATAGTGCACTTCACCCTCAATTACTGACACTCCAATAGTGCAGCACAGCCTCAATTACTGACACTCCAATAGTGCAGCACACCCTCAATTACTGACACTCCAATAGTGCGGCTCACCCTCCATTACTGACACTCCAATGGTGCAGCACATCCTCAATTACTGACACTCCAATAGTGCACCGCACACTCTAATACTGACACTCCAATAGTGCAGCTCACCCTCAATTACTGACACTACAATACTGCAGCACACCCTCAATTACTGACACTCCAATAGTGCAGCGCACGCTCAATTACTGACACTCCAATAGTGCAGCACACCCTCAATTACGGACACTACAATAGTGCCGCTCACCCTCAATTACTGACACACCAATATTTCAGCACACCCTCAATTACTGATACTACAATAGTGCAGCACACCCTCAATTGCTGAGACTCCAATAGTGCAGCACACCCTCAATTACTGATACTCCAATAGTGCAGCACACCCTCAATTACTGACACTCCAATACTGCAGCACACCCTCAATTACTGACACTCCAATAGTGCAGCACACCCTCAATTACTGACACTCCAATATTGCAGCACACCTTCAATTACTGACACTCCAATAGTGCAGGACACCCTCAATTACTGACACTCCAATAGTGAAGCACACACTCAATTACTGACACTCCAATAATGCTGCACACCCTCAATTACTGACACTCCAATAGTGCAGCACAGCCTCAATTACTGGCACTCCAATAGAGTAGCAAACCCTCAATTACTGACTCTCCAATAGTGCAGCACACACTCAATTACTGACAGTCCAATAGAGTAGCAAACCCTCAATTACTGACACTCCAATAGTGCAGCACACCCTCAATTACTGACACTCAAATAGTGCAGCACACCCTCAATTACTGACACTCCATTAGTGCAGCACACCCTCAATTACTGACACTCCAATAGTGCAGCTCACCCTCAATTACTGACACTCCAATGGTGCAGCACACCCTCAATTACTGACACTCCAATAGTGCAGCGCACACTCAAATACTGACACTCCAATAGTGCAGCTCACCCTCAATTACTGACACTACAATACTGCAGCACACCCTCAATTACTGACACTCCAATAGTGCAGCGCACCCTCAATTACTGACAATCCAATAGTGCAGCACACGATCAATTACGGACACTACAATAGTGCACTTCACCCTCAATTACTGACACTCCAATAGTGCAGCACAGCCTCAATTACTGACACTCCAATAGTGCAGCACACCCTCAATTACTGACACTCCAATAGTGCGGCTCACCCTCCATTACTGACACTCCAATGGTGCAGCACATCCTCAATTACTGACACTCCAATAGTGCAGCGCACACTCTAATACTGACACTCCAATAGTGCAGCTCACCCTCAATTACTGACACTACAATACTGCAGCACACCCTCAATTACTGACACTCCAATAGTGCAGCGCACGCTCAATTACTGACACTCCAATAGTGCAGCACACCCTCAATTACGGACACTACAATAGTGCCGCTCACCCTCAATTACTGACACACCAATATTTCAGCACACCCTCAATTACTGATTCTACAATAGTGCAGCACACCCTCAATTGCTGAGACTCCAATAGTGCAGCACACCCTCAATTACTGATACTCCAATAGTGCAGCACACCCTCAATTACTGACATTCCAATACTGCAGCACACCCTCAATTACTGACACTCCAATAGTGCAGCACACCCTCAATTACTGACACTCCAATATTGCAGCACACGTTCAATTACTGACACTCCAATAGTGCAGGACACCCTCAATTACTGACACTCCAATAGTGAAGCACACACTCAATTACTGACACTCCAATAATGCTGCACACCCTCAATTACTGACACTCCAATAGTGCAGCACAGCCTCAATTACTGGCACTCCAATAGAGTAGCAAACCCTCAATTACTGACTCTCCAATAGTGCAGCACACACTCAATTACTGACAGTCCAATAGAGTAGCAAACCCTCAATTACTGACACTCCAATAGTGCAGCACACCCTCAATTACTGACACTCAAATAGTGCAGCACACCCTCAATTACTGACACTCCAATAGTGCAGCACACCCTCAATTACTGACACTCCAATAGTGCAGCTCACCCTCAATTACTGACACTCCAATGGTGCAGCACACCCTCAATTACTGACACTCCAATAGTGCAGCGCACACTCAAATACTGACACTCCAATAGTGCAGCTCACCCTCAATTACTGACACTACAATACTGCAGCACACCCTCAATTACTGACACTCCAATATTGCAGCACTCCCTCAATTACTGACACTCCAATAGTGCAGCACAGCCTCAATTACTGACACTCCAATAGTGCAGCACACCCTCAATTACTGACACTCCAATAGTGCGGCTCACCCTCCATTACTGACACTCCAATGGTGCAGCCCATCCTCAATTACTGACACTCCAATAGTGCAGCGCACACTCTAATACTGACACTCCAATAGTGCAGCTCACCCTCAATTACTGACACTACAATACTGCAGCACACCCTCAATTACTGACACTCCAATAATGCTGCACACCCTCAATTACTGACACTCCAATAGTGCAGCACAGCCTCAATTACTGGCACTCCAATAGAGTAGCAAACCCTCAATTACTGACTCTCCAATAGTGCAGCACACACTCAATTACTGACAGTCCAATGGAGTAGCAAACCCTCAATTACTGACACTCCAATAGTGCAGCACACCCTCAATTACTGACACTCCAATAGTGCAGCACACCCTCAATTACTTTCACTCCAATAGTGCAGCACACCCTCAATTACTGACACTACAATAGTGCAGCTCACCCTCAATTACTGACACTCCAATAGTGCAGCGCACACTCAAATACTGACACTCCAATAGTGCAGCTCACCCTCAATTACTGACACTACAATACTGCAGCACACCCTCAATTACTGACACTCCAATAGTGCAGCGCACCCTCAATTACTGACAATCCAATAGTGCAGCACACGATCAATTACGGACACTACAATAGTGCACTTCACCCTCAATTACTGACACTCCAATAGTGCAGCACAGCCTCAATTACTGACACTCCAATAGTGCAGCACACCCTCAATTACTGACACTCCAATAGTGCGGCTCACCCTCCATTACTGACACTCCAATGGTGCAGCACATCCTCAATTACTGACACTCCAATAGTGCACCGCACACTCTAATACTGACACTCCAATAGTGCAGCTCACCCTCAATTACTGACACTACAATACTGCAGCACACCCTCAATTACTGACACTCCAATAGTGCAGCGCACGCTCAATTACTGACACTCCAATAGTGCAGCACACCCTCAATTACGGACACTACAATAGTGCCGCTCACCCTCAATTACTGACACACCAATATTTCAGCACACCCTCAATTACTGATACTACAATAGTGCAGCACACCCTCAATTGCTGAGACTCCAATAGTGCAGCACACCCTCAATTACTGATACTCCAATAGTGCAGCACACCCTCAATTACTGACACTCCAATACTGCAGCACACCCTCAATTACTGACACTCCAATAGTGCAGCACACCCTCAATTACTGACACTCCAATATTGCAGCACACCTTCAATTACTGACACTCCAATAGTGCAGGACACCCTCAATTACTGACACTCCAATAGTGAAGCACACACTCAATTACTGACACTCCAATAATGCTGCACACCCTCAATTACTGACACTCCAATAGTGCAGCACAGCCTCAATTACTGGCACTCCAATAGAGTAGCAAACCCTCAATTACTGACTCTCCAATAGTGCAGCACACACTCAATTACTGACAGTCCAATAGAGTAGCAAACCCTCAATTACTGACACTCCAATAGTGCAGCACACCCTCAATTACTGACACTCAAATAGTGCAGCACACCCTCAATTACTGACACTCCATTAGTGCAGCACACCCTCAATTACTGACACTCCAATAGTGCAGCTCACCCTCAATTACTGACACTCCAATGGTGCAGCACACCCTCAATTACTGACACTCCAATAGTGCAGCGCACACTCAAATACTGACACTCCAATAGTGCAGCTCACCCTCAATTACTGACACTACAATACTGCAGCACACCCTCAATTACTGACACTCCAATAGTGCAGCGCACCCTCAATTACTGACAATCCAATAGTGCAGCACACGATCAATTACGGACACTACAATAGTGCACTTCACCCTCAATTACTGACACTCCAATAGTGCAGCACAGCCTCAATTACTGACACTCCAATAGTGCAGCACACCCTCAATTACTGACACTCCAATAGTGCGGCTCACCCTCCATTACTGACACTCCAATGGTGCAGCACATCCTCAATTACTGACACTCCAATAGTGCAGCGCACACTCTAATACTGACACTCCAATAGTGCAGCTCACCCTCAATTACTGACACTACAATACTGCAGCACACCCTCAATTACTGACACTCCAATAGTGCAGCGCACGCTCAATTACTGACACTCCAATAGTGCAGCACACCCTCAATTACGGACACTACAATAGTGCCGCTCACCCTCAATTACTGACACACCAATATTTCAGCACACCCTCAATTACTGATTCTACAATAGTGCAGCACACCCTCAATTGCTGAGACTCCAATAGTGCAGCACACCCTCAATTACTGATACTCCAATAGTGCAGCACACCCTCAATTACTGACATTCCAATACTGCAGCACACCCTCAATTACTGACACTCCAATAGTGCAGCACACCCTCAATTACTGACACTCCAATATTGCAGCACACGTTCAATTACTGACACTCCAATAGTGCAGGACACCCTCAATTACTGACACTCCAATAGTGAAGCACACACTCAATTACTGACACTCCAATAATGCTGCACACCCTCAATTACTGACACTCCAATAGTGCAGCACAGCCTCAATTACTGGCACTCCAATAGAGTAGCAAACCCTCAATTACTGACTCTCCAATAGTGCAGCACACACTCAATTACTGACAGTCCAATAGAGTAGCAAACCCTCAATTACTGACACTCCAATAGTGCAGCACACCCTCAATTACTGACACTCAAATAGTGCAGCACACCCTCAATTACTGACACTCCAATAGTGCAGCACACCCTCAATTACTGACACTCCAATAGTGCAGCTCACCCTCAATTACTGACACTCCAATGGTGCAGCACACCCTCAATTACTGACACTCCAATAGTGCAGCGCACACTCAAATACTGACACTCCAATAGTGCAGCTCACCCTCAATTACTGACACTACAATACTGCAGCACACCCTCAATTACTGACACTCCAATATTGCAGCACTCCCTCAATTACTGACACTCCAATAGTGCAGCACAGCCTCAATTACTGACACTCCAATAGTGCAGCACACCCTCAATTACTGACACTCCAATAGTGCGGCTCACCCTCCATTACTGACACTCCAATGGTGCAGCCCATCCTCAATTACTGACACTCCAATAGTGCAGCGCACACTCTAATACTGACACTCCAATAGTGCAGCTCACCCTCAATTACTGACACTACAATACTGCAGCACACCCTCAATTACTGACACTCCAATAGTGCAGCGCACGCTCAATTACTGACACTCTAATAGTGCAGCACACCCTCAATTACGGACACTACAATAGTGCAGCTCACCCTCAATTACTGACACACCAATATTTCAGCACACCCTCAATTACTGATACTACAATAGTGCAGCACACCCTCAATTGCTGAGACTCCAAAAGTGCAGCACACCCTCAATAACTGATACTCCAATAGTGCAGCACACCCTCAATTACTGACACTCCAATACTGCAGCACACCCTCAATTACTGACACTCCAATAGTGCAGCACACCCTCCATTACTGACACTCCAATATTGCAGCACACCTTCAATTACTGACACTCCAATAGTGCAGGACACCCTCAATTACTGACACTCCAATAGTGAAGCACACACTCAATTACTGACACTCCAATAATGCTGCACACCCTCAATTACTGACACTCCAATAGTGCAGCACAGCCTCAATTACTGGCACTCCAATAGAGTAGCAAACCCTCAATTACTGACTCTCCAATAGTGCAGCACACACTCAATTACTGACAGTCCAATGGAGTAGCAAACCCTCAATTACTGACACTCCAATAGTGCAGCACACCCTCAATTACTGACACTCCAATAGTGCAGCACACCCTCAATTACTTTCACTCCAATAGTGCAGCACACCCTCAATTACTGACACTACAATAGTGCAGCTCACCCTCAATTACTGACACTCCAATAGTGCAGCGCACACTCAAATACTGACACTCCAATAGTGCAGCTCACCCTCAATTACTGACACTACAATACTGCAGCACACCCTCAATTACTGACACTCCAATAGTGCAGCGCACCCTCAATTACTGACAATCCAATAGTGCAGCACACGATCAATTACGGACACTACAATAGTGAACTTCACCCTCAATTACTGACACTCCAATAGTGCAGCACAGCCTCAATTACTGACACTCCAATAGTGCAGCACACCCTCAATTACTGACACTCCAATAGTGCAGCTCACCCTCCATTACTGACACTCCAATGGTGCAGCACATCCTCAATTACTGACACTCCAATAGTGCAGCGCACACTCTAATACTGACACTCCAATAGTGCAGCTCACCCTCAATTACTGACACTACAATACTGCAGCACACCCTCAATTACTGACAATCCAATAGTGCAGCGCACGCTCAATTACTGACACTCCAATAGTGCAGCACACCCTCAATTACGGACACTACAATAGTGCCGCTCACCCTCAATTACTGACACACCAATATTTCAGCACACCCTCAATTACTGATACTACAATAGTGCAGCACACCCTCAATTGCTGAGACTCCAATAGTGCAGCACACCCTCAATTACTGATACTCCAATAGTGCAGCACACCCTCAATTACTGACTCTCCAATACTGCAGCACACCCTCAATTACTGACACTCCAATAGTGCAGCACACCCTCAATTACTGACACTCCAATATTGCAGCACACCTTCAATTTCTGACACTCCAATAGTGCAGGACACCCTCAATTACTGACAGTCCAATAGTGAAGCACACACTCAATTACTGACACTCCAATAATGCTGCACACCCTCAATTACTGACACTCCAATAGTGCAGCACAGCCTCAATTACTGGCACTCCAATAGAGTAGCAAACCCTCAATTACTGACTCTCCAACAGTGCAGCACACACTCAATTACTGACAGTCCAATAGAGTAGCAAACCCTCAATTACTGACACTCCAATAGTGCAGCACACCCTCAATTACTGACACTCAAATAGTGCAGCACACCCTCAATTACTGACACTCCAATAGTGCAGCACACCCTCAATTACTGACACTCCAATAGTGCAGCTCACCCTCAATTACTGACACTCCAATGGTGCAGCACACCCTCAATTACTGACACTCCAATAGTGCAGCGCACACTCAAATACTGACACTCCAATAGTGCAGCTCACCCTCAATTACTGACACTACAATACTGCAGCACACCCTCAATTACTGACACTCCAATAGTGCAGCGCACCCTCAATTACTGACAATCCAATAGTGCAGCACACGATCAATTACGGACACTACAATAGTGCACTTCACCCTCAATTACTGACACACCAATATTGCAGCACTCCCTCAATTACTGACACTCCAATAGTGCAGCACACCCTCAATTACTGACACTCCAATATTGCAGCACACCCTCAATTACTGACACTCCAATTGTGCAGCACACCCTCAATTACTGACACTCCAATATTGCAGCACACCCTCAATTAATGATACTCCAATAGTGCAGCTCAACCTCAATTACTGACACTCCAATAGTGCAGCACACCCTCAATTACTGACAGTCCAATAGTGCAGCACATCCTCAATTACTGACAACCCAAGAGTGCAGCACACCCTCAATTACTGTCACTCCAATAGTGTAGCACACCCTCAATTACTGAAACTCCAATAATGCAGCACACCCTCAATTACTGACACTCCAATAGTGCAGCACAACCTCAATTACTGACACTCCAATAGTGCAGCACACCCTCAATTACTGACACTCCAATAGTGCAGCGTACACTCAAATACTGACACACCAATATTGCAGCACACCCTCAGTTACTGATACCACTATAGTGCAGCAGAACCTCAATTACTGACACTCCAATGGTGCAGCACACCCTCAATTACTGACACTACAATAGTGCAGCACACCCACAATTACGGACACTCCAATAGTGTAGCACACCCTCAATTACTGACACTCCAATAGTGCAGGTCACCCTCAATTAATGACACTCCAATAGTGCAGCGCACCCTCAATTACTGACACTACAATAGTGCATCTCACGTTCAATTACTGACACTCCAATAGTTCCGCACAGCCTCAATTACTTACAGTGCAATATGCAGCACACCCTCAATTACTAACACTCCAATAGTGCAGTTCACCCTCAATTACTGACACTCCAATATTGCAGCACACCCTCAATTACTGACACTCCAATAGTGCAGCAAACCCTCAATTACTGACACACCAATATTGCAGCACACCCACAATTACTGACACTCCAATAGTGCAGCACACCCTCAATTAATGACGCTCCAACAGTGCAGCACACCCTCAATTACTGACACTCCAAAAGTGCAGTTCACCCTCAATTACTGACAATACAATGTTGCAGCAATCCCTCAATTACTGACACGCGAATAGTGCTGCACAACCTCAATTATTGACACTCCAATAGTGCAGCACACCCTCAATTACTGACACTCCAAAGGTGCAGCACACCCTCAATTACTGACACTCCAATAGTGCAGCGCACACGCAAATACTGACACTCCAATACTGCAGCACACCATCAATTACTGACACTCCAATACTGCAGCACACACTCAATTACTGACACTCCAATAGTGAAGCACACACTCAATTACTGACACTCCAATAATGCTGCACACACTCAATTACTGACACTCCAATAGTGCAGCACAGCCTCAATTACTGGCACTCCAATAGAGTAGCAAACCCTCAATTACTGACTCTCCAATAGTGCAGCACACACTCAATTACTGACAGTCCAATAGAGTAGCAAACCCTCAATTACTGACACTCCAATAGTGCAGCACACCCTCAATTACTGACACTCAAATAGTGCAGCACACCCTCAATTACTGACACTCCAATAGTGCAGCACACCCTCAATTACTGAAACTCCAATAGTGCAGCTCACCCTCAATTACTGACACTCCAATGGTGCAGCACACCCTCAATTACTGACACTCCAATAGTGCAGCGCACACTCAAATACTGACACTCCAATAGTGCAGCTCACCCTCAATTACTGACACTACAATACTGCAGCACACCCTCAATTACTGACACTCCAATAGTGCAGCGCACCCTCAATTACTGACAAACCAATAGTGCAGCACACGATCAATTACGGACACTACAATAGTGCACTTCACCCTCAATTACTGACACACCAATATTGCAGCACACCCTCAATTACTGACACTCCAATAGTGCAGCACACCCTCAATTACTGACACTCCAATATTGCAGCACACCCTCAATTACTGACACTCCAATTGTGCAGCACACCCTCAATTACTGACACTCCAATATTGCAGCACACCCTCAATTAATGATACTCCAATAGTGCAGCACAACCTCAATTACTGACACTCCAATAGTGCAGCACACCCTCAATTACTGACACTCCAATAGTGCAGCACATCCTCAATTACTGACAACCCAAGAGTGCAGCACACCCTCAATTACTGTCACTCCAATAGTGTAGCACACCCTCAATTACTGAAACTCCAATAATGCAGCACACCCTCAATTACTGACACTCCAATAGTGCAGCACAACCTCAATTACTGACACTCCAATAGTGCAGCACACCCTCAATTACTGACACTCCAATAGTGCAGCGTACACTCAAATACTGACACACCAATATTGCAGCACACCCTCAGTTACTGATACCACAATAGTGCAGCAGAACCTCAATTACTGACACTCCAATGGTGCAGCACAACCTCAATTACTGACACTACAATAGTGCAGCACACCCACAATTACGGACACTCCAATAGTGTAGCACACCCTCAATTACTGACACTCCAATAGTGCAGCACACCCTCAATTACTGACACTCAAATAGTGCAGCACACCCTCAATTACTGACACTCCAATAGTGCAGCACACCCTCAATTACTGAAACTCCAATAGTGCAGCTCACCCTCAATTACTGACACTCCAATGGTGCAGCACACCCTCAATTACTGACACTCCAATAGTGCAGCGCACACTCAAATACTGACACTCCAATAGTGCAGCTCACCCTCAATTACTGACACTACAATACTGCAGCACACCCTCAATTACTGACACTCCAATAGTGCAGCGCACCCTCAATTACTGACAAACCAATAGTGCAGCACACGATCAATTACGGACACTACAATAGTGCACTTCACCCTCAATTACTGACACACCAATATTGCAGCACACCCTCAATTACTGACACTCCAATAGTGCAGCACACCCTCAATTACTGACACTCCAATATTGCAGCACACCCTCAATTACTGACACTCCAATTGTGCAGCACACCCTCAATTACTGACACTCCAATATTGCAGCACACCCTCAATTAATGATACTCCAATAGTGCAGCACAACCTCAATTACTGACACTCCAATAGTGCAGCACACCCTCAATTACTGACACTCCAATAGTGCAGCACATCCTCAATTACTGACAACCCAAGAGTGCAGCACACCCTCAATTACTGTCACTCCAATAGTGTAGCACACCCTCAATTACTGAAACTCCAATAATGCAGCACACCCTCAATTACTGACACTCCAATAGTGCAGCACAACCTCAATTACTGACACTCCAATAGTGCAGCACACCCTCAATTACTGACACTCCAATAGTGCAGCGTACACTCAAATACTGACACACCAATATTGCAGCACACCCTCAGTTACTGATACCACAATAGTGCAGCAGAACCTCAATTACTGACACTCCAATGGTGCAGCACAACCTCAATTACTGACACTACAATAGTGCAGCACACCCACAATTACGGACACTCCAATAGTGTAGCACACCCTCAATTACTGACACTCCAATAATGCAGCACACCCTCATTTACTGACACTACAATAGTGCATCTCACGTTCAATTACTGACACTCCAATAGTTCCGCACAGCCTCAATTACTTACAGTGCAATATGCAGCACACCCTCAATTACTAACACTCCAACAGTGCAGTTCACCCTCAATTACTGACACTCCAATATTGCAGCACACCCTCAATTACTGACACTCCAATAGTGCAGCAAACCCTCAATTACTGACACACCAATATTGCAGCACACCCACAATTACTGACACTCCAATAGTGCAGCACACCCTCAATTAATGACGCTCCAACAGTGCAGCACACCCTCAATTACTGACACTCCAAAAGTGCAGTTCACCCTCAATTACTGACAATCCAATATTGCAGCAATCCCTCTATTACTGACACGCGAATAGTGCTGCACAACCTCAATTATTGACACTCCAATAGTGCAGCACACCCTCAATTACTGACACTCCAAAGGTGCAGCACACCCTCAATTACTGACACTCCAATAGTGCAGCGCACACGCAAATACTGACACTCCAATACTGCAGCACACCATCAATTACTGACACTCCAATACTGCAGCACACACTCAATTACTGACACTCCAATAGTGCAGCACACCCTCAATTACTGACACTCCAATAGTGCAGCACACACTCAATTATTGACACTCCAATAGTGCAGTGCACACTCAAATACTGACACTCCAATAGTGCCGCTCACTCTCAATTACTGACACTCCGATGGTGCAGCACACCCTCAATTACTGACACTCCAATAGTGCAGCTCACCCTCAATTACTGACACTACAATACTGCAGCACAACCTCAATTACTGACACTCCAATAGTGCAGCGCACCCTCAATTACTGACACTCTAATAGTGCAGCACACTCTCAATTATGGACACTACAATAGTGCACCTCACCCTCAATTACTGACACACCAATATTGCAGCACACCCTCAATTACTGATACGCCAATAGTGCAGCACAACCTCAATTACTGACACTCCAATAGTGCAGCACACACTCAATTACTGACACTACAATCATGCACTTCACCCTCAATTGCTGACACACCAATATTGCAACACACCCTCAGTTACTGATACCACAATAGTGCAGCACAACCTCAATTACTGACACTCCAATAGTGCAGCACACCCTCAATTACTGACACTACAATAGTGCAGCACACCCACAATTACTGACACTCCAATAGTGTAGCACACCCTCAATTACTGACACTCCAATAGTGTAGCACACCCTCAATTAATGACACTCCAATAGTGCAGCTCACCCTCAATTACTGACACTACAATAGTGCATCTTACGTTCAATTACTGACACTCCAATAGTGCCGCACAGCCTCAATTACTGACACTTCAATATTGCAGCACACCCTCAATTACTGACACTCCAAAAGTGCAGTTCACCCTCAATTACTGACACTCCAATATTGCAGCAATCCCTCAATTACTGACACGCCAATAGTGCAGCACAACTTCAATTACTGTCACTCCAAAAGTGCAGCACACCCTCAATTACTGACACTCGAATATTGCAGCACACCCTCAATTACTGATACTCCAATATTGCAGCACACCCTCAAATACTGACACTCCAATATTGCAGCACACCCTCAATTGCTGACACTCCAATATTGCAGCACACCCTCAATTACTGACACTCAAATAGTGCAGCGCACCCTCAATTACTGACACTCCAATAGAGTAGCAAACCCTCAATTTCTGACACTCCAAAAGTGCAGTTCACCCTCAATTACTGACACTCCAATATTTCAGCACACCCGCAATTACTGACACTCCAATAGTGCAGCACACCCTCAATTACTGACACTCCAATATTGCAGCACACCCTCAATTACTGACACTCCAATATTGCAGCACACCCTCAATTACTGACACTCCAATAGTGCAGCACAGCCTCAATTACTGACACTCCAATAGTGCAGCACACCCTCAATTACTGACACTCCAATAGTGCGGCTCACCCTCCATTACTGACACTCCAATGGTGCAGCACATCCTCAATTACTGAAACTACAATACTGCAGCACACCCTCAATTACTGACACACCAATAGTGCAGCGCACCCTCAATTACTGACACTCCAATGGTGCAGCACACCCTCAATTACGGACACTACAATAGTGCAGCTCACCCTCAATTACTGACACACCAATATTGCAGCACACCATCAATTACTGATACTCCAATAGTGCAGCACACCCTCAATTGCTGAAACTCCAATAGTGCAGCACACCCTCAATTACTGATACTCCAATAGTGCAGCACACCCTCAATTACTGACACTCCAATACTGCAGCACACCCTCAATTACTGACACTCCAATATTGCAGCACACCTTCAATTACTGACACTCCAATAGTGCAGCACTCCCTCAATTACTGACACTCCAATAGTGAAGCACACACTCAATTACTGACACTCCAATAATGCTGCACACCCTCAATTACTGACACTCCAATAGTGCAGCACAGCCTCAATTACTGACACTCCAATAGAGTAGCAAACCCTCAATTACTGACTCTCCAATAGTGCAGCACACACTCAATTACTGACAGTCCAATAGAGTAGCAAACCCTCAATTACTGACTCACCAATAGTGCAGCACACCCTCAATTACTGACACTCCAATAGTGCAGCACACGCTCAATTACTGACACTCCAATAGTGCAGCTCACCCTCAATTACAGACACTCCAAAGGTGCAGCACACCCTCAATTACTGACACTCCAATAGTGCAGCGCACACTCAAATACTGACACTACAATAGTGCAGCTCACCCTCAATTACTGACACTACAATACTGCAGCACACCCTCAATTACTGACACTCCAATAGTGCAGCACACCCTCAATTACTGACAATCCAATAGTGCAGCACACGCTCAATTACGGACAGTAGAATAGTGCACTTCACCCTCAATTACTGACGCACCAATATTGCAGCACACCCTCAATTACTGATACTCGAATAGTGCAGCACAACCTCAATTACTGTCACTCCAATAGTGCAGCACACCCTCAATTACTGACACTCCAATAGTGCAGCACATCCTCAATTACTGAGAAACCAAGAGTGCAGCACACCCTCAATTACTGTCACTCCAATAGTGTAGCACGCCCTCAATTACTGAAACTCCAATAATGCAGCACACCCTCAATTACTGACACTCCAATAGTGCAGCACAACCTCAATTACTGACACTCCAATAGTGCAGCACACCCTCAATTACTGACACTCCAATAGTGCAGCGTACACTCAAATAATGACACTCCAATAGTGCAGCTCACCCTCAATTACTGACACTACAATACTGCAGCACACCCTCAATTACTGACACTCTAATAGTGCAGCACACTCTCAATTACGGACACTACAATAGTGCACTTCACCCTCAATTACTGACACTCCAATAGTGCAGCACACCCTCTATTACTGACACTCCAATAGTGCAGCACACACTCAATTACTGACACTCCAATAGTGCAGTGCACACTCAAATACTGACACTCCAGTAGTGCAGCTCACCGTCAATTACTGACACTGCAATACTGCAGCACACCCTCAATTACTCACACTCCAATAGTGCAGTGCACCCTCAATTACTGACACTCCAATAGAGCAGCTCACCCTCAATTACTGACACTCCAAAGCTGCAGCACACCCTCAATTACTGACACTCCAATAGTGCAGCGCACCCTCAATTACTGACACACCAATAGTGCAGCGCACCCTCAATTACTGACACTCCAATGGTGCAGCACACCCTCAATTACGGACACTACAATAGTGCAGCTCACCCTCAATTACTGACACACCAATATTGCAGCACACCATCAATTACTGATACTCCAATAGTGCAGCACACCCTCAATTGCTGAAACTCCAATAGTGCAGCACACCCTCAATTACTGATACTCCAATAGTGCAGCACACCCTCAATTACTGACACTCCAATACTGCAGCACACCCTCAATTACTGACACTCCAATATTGCAGCACACCTTCAATTACTGACACTCCAATAGTGCAGCACTCCCTCAATTACTGACACTCCAATAGTGAAGCACACACTCAATTACTGACACTCCAATAATGCTGCACACCCTCAATTACTGACACTCCAATAGTGCAGCACAGCCTCAATTACTGACACTCCAATAGAGTAGCAAACCCTCAATTACTGACTCTCCAATAGTGCAGCACACACTCAATTACTGACAGTCCAATAGAGTAGCAAACCCTCAATTACTGACTCACCAATAGTGCAGCACACCCTCAATTACTGACACTCCAATAGTGCAGCACACGCTCAATTACTGACACTCCAATAGTGCAGCTCACCCTCAATTACAGACACTCCAAAAGTGCAGCACACCCTCAATTACTGACACTCCAATAGTGCAGCGCACACTCAAATACTGACACTACAATAGTGCAGCTCACCCTCAATTACTGACACTACAATACTGCAGCACACCCTCAATTACTGACACTCCAATAGTGCAGCACACCCTCAATTACTGACAATCCAATAGTGCAGCACACGCTCAATTACGGACAGTAGAATAGTGCACTTCACCCTCAATTACTGACGCACCAATATTGCAGCACACCCTCAATTACTGATACTCGAATAGTGCAGCACAACCTCAATTACTGTCACTCCAATAGTGCAGCACACCCTCAATTACTGACACTCCAATAGTGCAGCACATCCTCAATTACTGAGAAACCAAGAGTGCAGCACACCCTCAATTACTGTCACTCCAATAATGTAGCACGCCCTCAATTACTGAAACTCCAATAATGCAGCACACCCTCAATTACTGACACTCCAATAGTGCAGCACAACCTCAATTACTGACACTCCAATAGTGCAGCACACCCTCAATTACTGACACTCCAATAGTGCAGCGTACACTCAAATAATGACACTCCAATAGTGCAGCTCACCCTCAATTACTGACACTACAATACTGCAGCACACCCTCAATTACTGACACTCTAATAGTGCAGCACACTCTCAATTACGGACACTACAATAGTGCACTTCACCCTCAATTACTGACACTCCAATAGTGCAGCACACCCTCTATTACTGACACTCCAATAGTGCAGCACACACTCAATTACTGACACTCCAATAGTGCAGTGCACACTCAAATACTGACACTCCAGTAGTGCAGCTCACCGTCAATTACTGACACTGCAATACTGCAGCACACCCTCAATTACTCACACTCCAATAGTGCAGTGCACCCTCAATTACTGACACTCCAATAGAGCAGCTCACCCTCAATTACTGACACTCCAAAGCTGCAGCACACCCTCAATTACTGACACTCCAATAGTGCAGCGCACCCTCAATTACTGACACTCCAATAGTGCAGCACACACTCAATTACTGACACTCCAATAGTGCAGCACGACCTCAATTACTGACACTCCAATAGTGCAGCACACGCTCAATTACTGACACTCCAATAGTGCAGTGCACACTCAAATACTGACACTCCAATAGTGCAGCTCACCCTCAATTACTGACACTCCAATGGTGCAGCACACCCTCAATTATTGACACTCCAATAGTGCAGCTCACCCTCAATTACTGACACTACAATACTGCAGCACAACCTCAATTACTGACACTCCAATAGTGCAGCACACCCTCAATTACTGACACTCTAATAGTGCAGCACACTCTCAATTATGGACACTAAAATAGTGCACCTCACCCTCAATTACTGACACACCAATATTGCAGCACACCCTCAATTACTGATACGCCAATAGTGCAGCACAACCTCAATTACTGACACTCCAATAGTGCAGCACACACTCAATTACTGACATTACAATCGTGCACTTCACCCTCAATTTCTGACACTCCAATAGTGCAGCACAACCTCAATTACTGACACTCCAATAGTGCAGCGCACCCTCAATTACTGACACTCCAACAGTGCAGGTCACCCTCAATTAATGACACTCCAATAGTGCAGCTCACCCTCAATTACTGACACTACAATAGTGCATCTCACGTTCAATTACTGACACTCCAATGGTGCAGCACACCCTCAATTACTGACACTCCAATTGTGCAGCGCACACTCAAATACTGACACTCCAATAGTGCAGCACACCCTCAATTACTGACACCACAATAATGCAGCACACCCTCAATTACGGAAACTCCAATAGTGCAGCGCACCATCAAATACTGACACTCCAATAGTGCAGCACACCCTCAATTACGGACACTACAATATTGCAGCTCACCCTCAATTACTGACAGTCCAATTTTGCATCTCAGCCACAATTTCTGACACTCCAATAGTGCAGCACATCCTCAATTACTCACACTCCAATAGTGCAGCACACCCTCAATTACTGACATTCCAATATTGAAGCACACCCTCAATTACTGACACTCCAATAGTGCAGCTCACCCTCAATTACAGACACTCCTATAGTGCAGCACACCCTCATTTACTGACACTCCAATATTGCATCTCAGCCACAATTACTGACACTCCAATATTGCAGCACACCCTCAATTACTGAGACTCCAATAGTGCAGCACACACTCAACTACTGACACACCAATAGTGCAGCACAACCTCAATTACTGACACTCCAATAGTGCAGCACACCCTCTATTACTGACACTCCAATAGTGCAGCACACCCTCAATTACTGACACTCCAATATTGCAGCACACCCTCTATTACTGACACTCCAATAGTGCAGCACACCATCTATTACTGACACACCAATAGTGCAGCACACCCTCTATTACTGACACTCCAATAGTGCAGCACACCCTCTATTACTGACACTCCAATAGTGCAGCACACCCTCTATTACTGACACTCCAATAGTGCAGCACACCCTCAATTACTGACACTCCAATAGTGCAGCACACCCTCTATTACTGACACTCCAATAGTGCAGCACACCCTCTATTACTGACACTCCAATAGTGCAGCACACCCTCTATTACTGATACTCCAATAGTGCAGCACACCCTCAATTACTGACACTCCAATAGTGCGGCTCACCCTCGATTACTGACACTCCAATGGTGCAGCACATCCTCAATTACTGACACACCAATAGTTTAGCGCACACTCAAATACTGACACTCCAAATGTGCAGCTCACCCTCAATTACTGACACTACAATAGTGCAGCACACCCTCAATTACTGACACTCCAATAGTGCAGCACACCCTCAATTACGGACACTACAATAGTGCATCTCACCCTCAATTACTGACACACCAATTTTGCAGTACACCCTCAGTTACTGATACTCCAATAGTGCAGCACACCCTCAAATGCTGAGACTCCAATAGTGCAGCACACCCTCAATAACCGACACTCCAATAGTGCAGCAAACGCTCAATTACTGACACTCCAATAGTGCAGCACAGCCTCAATTACTGACACTCCAATAGAGTAGTAAACCCTCAATTACTGTATCTCCAATATTGCAGCACACACTCAATTACTGACAGTCCAATAGAGTAGCAAACCCTCAATTACTGACACTCCAATAGTGCAGCACACCCTCAAATACTGACACTCCAATAGTGCAGCACACCTTCAATTACTGTCACTCGAATATTGCAGCACTCCCTCTATTACTGACACTCCAATAGTGCAGCGCACACGCAAATGCTGACACTCCAATGCTGCAGCACACCATCAATTACTGACACTCCAATAGTGCAGCACACACTCAATTACTGACACTCCAATAGTGCAGCACACCCTCAATTACTGACACTCCAATAGTGCAGCACACACTCAAATACTGACACTCCAATAGTGCAGCTCACCCTCAATTACTCACACTCCAATGGTGCAGCACACCCTCAATTACTGACACTCCAATAGTGCAGCTCACCCTCAATTACTGACACTACAATACTGCAGCACAACCTCAATTACTGACACTCCAATAGTGCAGCGCACCCTCAATTACTGACACTCTAATAGTGCAGCACAGTCTCAATTATGGACACTACAATAGTGCACCTCACCCTCAATTACTGACACACCAATATTGCAGCACACCCTCAATTACTGATACGCCAATAGAGCAGCACAACCTCAATTACTGACACTCCAATAGTGCAGCACACACTCAATTACTGACACTACAATCGTGCACTTCACCCTCAATTGCTGACACACCAATATTGCAGCACACCCTCAGTTACTGATACCACAATAGTGCAGCACAACCTCAATTACTGACACTCCAATAGTGCAGCACACCCTCAATTACTGACACTACAATAGTGCAGCACACCCACAATTACTCACACTCCAATAGTGTAGCACACCCTCAATTACTGACACTCCCATAGTGCAAGTCACCCTCAAGTAATGACACTCCAATAGTGCAGCTCACCCTCAATTACTGACACTACAATAGTGCATCTCACGTTCAATTACTGACACTCCAATAGTGCCGCACAGCCTCAATTACTGACACTCCAATATTGCAGCACACCCTCAATTACTGACACTCCAAAAGTGCAGTTCACCCTCAATTACTGACACTCCAATATTGCAGCAATCCCTCAATTACTGACACGCCAATAGTCAGCACAACCTCAATTACTGTCACTCCAATAGTGCAGCACATCCTCAATTACTGACACTCGAATATTGCAGCACACCCTCAATTACTGACACTCCAATATTGCAGCACACCATCAATTACTGACACTCCAATAGTGCAGCACAACCTCAATTACTAAAACTCCAATATCGCAGCACACCCTCAATTACTGACAATCCAATATTGCAGCACACCCTCAAATACTGACACTCCAATAGTGCAGCACACCCTCAATTATTGACACTCCAATAGTGCAGCACACCCTCAATTACTGACACTCCAATATTGAAGCACACCCTCAATTACTGACACTCCAATATTGCAGCACACCCTCAATTACTGATACTCCAATAGTGCAGCACACCCTCAATTACTAACACTCAAATAGTGCAGCGCACCCTCAATTACTGACACTCCAATAGATTAGCAAACCCTCAATTTCTGACACTCCAAAAGTGCAGTTCACCCTCAATTACTGACACTCCAATATTGCAGCACACCCTCAATTACTGACACTCCAATAGTGCAGCACACCCTCAATTACTGACACTACAATATTGCAGCACACCCTCAATTACTGACACTCCAAAATTGCAGCACACCCTCAATTACTGACACTCCAATAGTGCAGCACAGCCTCAATTACTGACACTCCAATAGTGCAGCACACCATCAATTACTGACACTCCAATAGTGCAGCACACCCTCAATTACTGACACTACAATAGTGCAGCACACCCACAATTACTCACACTCCAATAGTGTAGCACACCCTCAATTACTGACACTCCAATAGTGCAGGTCACCCTCAAGTAATGACACTCCAATAGTGCAGCTCACCCTCAATTACTGACACTACAATAGTGCATCTCACGTTCAATTACTGACACTCCAATAGTGCCGCACAGCCTCAATTACTGACACTCCAATATTGCAGCACACCCTCAAATACTGACACTCCTAAAGTGCAGTTCACCCTCAATTACTGACACTCCAATATTGCAGCAATCCCTCAATTACTGACACGCCAATAGTGCAGCACAACCTCAATTACTGTGACTCCAATAGTGCAGCACACCCTCAATTACTGACACTCGAATATTGCAGCACACCCTCAATTACTGACACTCCAATATTGCAGCACACCATCAATTACTGACACTCCAATAGTGCAGCACACCCTCAATTACTGACACTCCAATATCGCAGCACACCCTCAATTACTGACAATCCAATATTGCAGCACACCCACAAATACTGACACTCCAATAGTGCAGCACACCCTCAATTATTGATACTCCAATAGTGCAGCACACCCTCAATTACTGATACTCCAATAGTGCAGCACACCCTCAATTACTGACACTCCAATACTGCAGCACACCCTCAATTACTGATACTCCAATATTGCAGCACACCCTCAATTACTGACACTCCAATATTGCAGCACACCTTCAATTACTGACACTCCAATAGTGCAGGACGGCCTCAATTACTGACACTCCAATAGTGAAGCACACACTCAATTACTGACACTCCAATAATGCTGCACACCCTCAATTAATGACACACCAATAGTGCAGCACACCCTCAATTACTGACACTCCAATGGTGCAGCACACCCTCAATTACTGACACTCCAATAGAGCAGCGCACACTCAAATACTGACACTCCAATAGTGCAGCTCACCCTCAATTACTGACACTACAATACTGCAGCACACCCTCAATTACTGACACTCCAATAGTGCAGCACAACCTCAATTACTGACACTCCAATTGTGCAGCACAACCTCAATTACTGACACTCCAATAGTGCAGCACACCCTCAATTACTCATACTCCAAGAGTGCAGCACAACCTCAATTACTGTCACTCCAGTAGTGCAGCACATCCTCAATTACTGATAAACCAAGAGTGCAGCACACCCTCAATTACTGTCACTCCAATACTGAAGCACACCCTCAATTACTGAAACTCCAATAATGCAGCACACCCTCAATTACTGACACTCCAATAGTGCAGCACAACCTCAATTACTGACACTCCAATAGTGCAGCACACCCTCAATTACTGACACTCCAATAGTGCAGCGTACACTCAAATAATGACACTCCAATAGTGCAGCTCACCCTCAATTACTGACACTACAATACTGCAGCACACCCTCAATTACTGACACTCTAATAGTGCAGCACACTCTCAATTATGGACACTACAATAGTGCACTTCACCCTCAATTACTGACACTCCAATATTGCAGCACACCCTCTATTACTGACACTCCAATAGTGCAGCACACACTCAATTACTGACACTCCAATAGTGCAGTGCACACTCAAATACTGACACTCCAGTAGTGCAGCTCACCATCTATTACTGACACTGCAATACTGCAGCACACCCTCAATTACGGACACTCCAATATGCAGCGCACCCTCAATTACTGACACTCCAATAGTGCAGCTCACCCTCAATTACTGATACTCCAAATGTGCAGCACACCCTCAATTACTGACACTCTAATAGTGCAGCGCACACGCAAATACTGACACTCCAATACTGCAGCACACCATCAATTACTGAAACTCCAATAGTGCAGCACACACTCAATTACTGACACTCCAATAGTGCAGCACACCCTCAATTACTGACACTCCAATAGTGCAGCACACGCTCAATTATTGACACTCCAATAGTGCAGTGCACACTCAAATACTGACACTCCAATAGTGCAGCTCACCCTCAATTACTGACACTCCAATGGTGCAGCACACCCTCAATTACTGACACTCCAATAGTGCAGCTCACCCTCAATTACTGACACTACAATACTGCAGCACAACCTCAATTACTGACACTCCAATAGTGCAGCGCACCCTCAATTACTGACACTCTAATAGTGCAGCACACTCTCAATTATGGACACTAAAATAGTGCACCTCACCCTCAATTACTGACACACCAATATTGCAGCACACCCTTAATTACTGATACGCCAATAGTGCAGCACAACCTCAATTAATGACACTCCAATAGTGCAGCACACACTCAATTGCTGACATTACAATCGTGCACTTCACCCTCAATTACTGACACTCCAATATTGCAGCACACCCTCTATTACTGACACTCCAATAGTGCAGCACACACTCAATTACTGACACTCCAATAGTGCAGTGCACACTCAAATACTGACACTCCAGTAGTGCAGCTCACCATCAATTACTGACACTGCAATACTGCAGCACACCCTCAATTACTGACACTCCAATAGTGCAGCGCACCCTCAATTACTGACACTCCAATAGTGCAGCACACGCTCAATTATTGACACTCCAATAGTGCAGCACACCCTCAATTACTGACACTCCAATGGTGCAGCACACCCTCAATTACTGACACTACAATACTGCAGCACAACCTCAATTACAGACACTCCAATAGTGCAGCGCACCCTCAATTACTGACACTCTAATAGTGCAGCACACTCTCAATTATGGACACTAAAATAGTGCACCTCACCCTCAATTACTGACACACCAATATTGCAGCAAACCCTCAATTACTGATACGCCAATAGTGCAGCACAACCTCAATTACTGACACTCCAATAGTGCAGCACACCCTCAGTTACTGATACCACATTAGTGATGCACAACCTCAATTACTGACACTCCAATAGTGCAGCACACCCTCAATTACTGACACTCCAATAGTGCATGTCACCCTCAATTAATGACACTCCAATAGTGCAGCTCACCCTCAATTACGGACACTCCAATAGTGCAGCGCACCATCAATTACTGACACTCCAATAGTGCAGCACACCCTCAATTAGGGACACTACAATATTGCAGCTCACCCTCAGTTACTGACACACCAATATTGCAGCTCACCCTCAATTACTGACACACCAATATTGCAGCACACCCTCAATTACTGACACTCCAATAGTGCAGGTCACCCTCAATTAATGACACTCCAATAGTGCAGCTCACCCTCAATTACTGACACTACAATAGTGCATCTCACGTTCAATTACTGACACACCAATGGTGCAGCACACCCTCAATTACTGACACTCCAATTGTGCAGCGCACCCTCAAATACTGACACTCCAATAGTGCAGCTCACCCTCAATTACTGACACTCCAATAGCGCAGCACGCCCTCAAATACTGACACTACAATAATGCAGCCCACCCTCAATTACAGACACTCCAATAGTGCAGCACACCCTAAATTACTGACACTCCAATATTGCAGCAAACCCTCATTTACTGAAACTCCAATAGTGCAGCACACCCTCATTTATTGACACTCCAGTAGTTCAGCACACAATCAATTACTGACACTCCAATAGTGCAGCTCACCCTCAATTACTGACACTCCAATATTGCATCTCAGCCACAATTTCTGACACTCCAATAGTGCAGCACACCCTCAATTACTGAGACTCCAATAGTGCAGCACACACTCAATTACTGACACACCAATAGTGCAGCACAACCTCAATTACTGGCACTCCAATAGTGCAGCACACCCTCAATTACTGACACTCCAATAGTGCAGCACACCCTCAATTACTGACACTCCAATAGTGCGGCTCACCCTCCATTACTGACACTCCAATGGTGCAGCACATCCTCAATTACTGACACTCCAATAGTTTAGCGCACACTCAAATACTGACACTCCAAAAGTGCAGCTCACCCTCAATTACTGACACTACAATAGTGCAGCACACCCTCAATTACTGACACTCCAATAGTGCATCACACCCTCAATTACGGACACTACAATAGTGCATCTCACCCTCAATTACTGACACACCAATTTTGCAGCACACCCTCAATTACTGATACTCCAATAGTGCAGCACACCCTCAATTGCTGAGACTCCAATAGTGCAGCACACCCTCAAAAACTGACACTCAAATACTGCAGCACACACTCAATTACTGACACTCCAATAGTGCAGCACAGCCTCAATAACTGACACTCCAATAGAGTAGCAAACCCTCAATTACTGTATCTCCAATATTGCAGCACACACTCAATTACTGACAGTCCAATAGTGCAGCACACCCTCAATTACTGACACTCCAATAGTGCAGCACACCCTCAATTACTGACACACCAATAGTGCAGCTCACCCTCAATTTCTGACACTCCAATGGTGCAGCACACCCTCAATTACTGACACTCCAATAGTGCAGCGCACACTCAAATAATGACACACCAATAGTGCAGCTCACCCTCAATTACTGACACTACAATACTGCAGCACACCCTCAATTTCTGACACTCCTATATTGCAGCACACCCTCAATTACTGACACTCCAATAGTGCAGCACACCCTCAATTACTGACACTCAAATAGTGCAGCGCACCCTCAATTACTGACACTCCAATAGAGTAGCAAACCCTCAATTTCTGACACTCCAAAAGTGCAGTTCACCCTCAATTACTGACACTCCAATATTGCAGCACACCCTCAATTACTGACACTCCAATAGTGCAGCACATCCTCAATTACTGACACTACAATATTGCAGCACACCCTCAATTACTGACACTCCAATATTGCAGCACACCCTCAATTACTGACACTCCAATAGTGCAGCACAGCCTCAATTACTGACACTCCAATAGTGCGGCTCAACCTCCATTACTGACACTCCAATGGTGCAGCAAATCCTCAATTACTGAAACTACAATACTGCAGCACACCCTCAATTACTGACACTCCAATAGTGCAACGCACCCTCAATTACTGACACTCCAATAGTGCAGCACACCCTCAATTACGGATACTACAATAGTGCAGCTCACCCTCAATTACTGACACACCAATATTGCAGCACACCCTCAATTACTGATACTCCAATAGTGCAGCACACCCTCAATTGCTGAAACTCCAATAGTGCAGCACACCCTCAATTACTGATACTCCAATAGTGCAGCACACCCTCAATTACTGACACTCCAATACTGCAGCACACCCTCAATTACTGATACTCCAATATTGCAGCACACCCTCAATTACTGACACTCCAATATTGCAGCACACCTTCAATTACTGACACTCCAATAGTGCAGGACTTCCTCAATTACTGACACTCCAATAGTGAAGCACACACTCAATTACTGACACTCCAATAATGCTGCACAGCCTCAATTACTGACACACCAATAGTGCAGCACAGCCTCAATTACTGACACTCCAATAGAGTAGCAAACCCTCAATTACTGACACTCCAATAGTGCAGCACACCCTCAATTACTGACACTCCAATAGTGTAGCACACCCTCAATTACTGGCACTCCAATAGTGCAGCACACGCTCAATTACTGAAACTCCAATAGTACAGCACACCCTCAATTACTGACACTCCAAAGGTGCAGCACACCCTCAATTACTGACACTCCAATAGAGCAGCGCACACTCAAATACTGACACTCCAATAGTGCAGCTCACCCTCAATTACTGACACTACAATACTGCAGCACACCCTCAATTACTGACACTCCAATAGTGCAGCGCACCCTCAATTACTGACAATGCAACAGTGCAGCACACGCTCAATTACGGACAGTACAATAGTGCACTTCACCCTCAATTACTGACACACCAATATTGCAGCACACCCTCAATTACTGATACTCCAAGAGTGCAGCACAACCTCAATTACTGTCACTCCAATAGTGCAGCACATCCTCAATTACTGATAAACCAAGAGTGCAGCACACCCTCAATTACTGTCACTCCAATAGTGTAGCACACCCTCAATTACTGAAACTCCAATAATGCAGCACACCCTCAATTACTGACACTCCAATAGTGCAGCACAACCTCGATTACTGACACTCCAATAGTGCAGCACACCCTCAATTACTGACACTCCAATAGTGCAGCTCACCCTCAATTACTGACACTACAATACTGCAGCACACCCTCAATTACTGACACTCTAATAGTGCAGCACACTCTCAATTACGGACACTACAATAGTGCACTTCACCCTCAATTACTGACACTCCAATATTGCAACACACCCTCTAGTACTGACACTCCAATAGTGCAGCACACACTCAATTTCTGACACTCCAATAGTGCAGTGCGCACTCAAATACTGACACTCCAGTAGTGCAGCTCACCATCAATTACTGACACTGCAATACTGCAGCACACCCTCAATTACTGACACTCCAATAGTGCAGCGCACCCTCAATTACTGACACTCCAATAGTGCAGCTCACCCTCAATTACTGACACTCCAAAGCTGCAGCACACCCTCAATTACTGACACTCCAATAGTGCAGCGCACACGCAAATTCTGACACTCCAATACTGCAGCACACACTCAATTACTGACACTCCAATAGTGCAGCACACCCTCAATTACTGACACTCCAATAGTGCAGCACACGCTCAATTATTGACACTCCAGTAGTGCAGCACACCCTCAATTACTGACACTCCAATGGTGCAGCACACCCTCAATTACTGACACTACAATACTGCAGCACAACCTCAATTACTGACACTCCAATAGTGCAGCGCACCCTCAATTACTGACACTCTAATAGTGCAGCACACTCTCAATTATGGACACTAAAATAGTGCACCTCACCCTCAATTACTGACACACCAATATTGCAGCACACCCTCAATTACTGATACGCCAATAGTGCAGCACAACCTCAATTAATGACACTCCAATAGTGCAGCACACACTCAATTACTGACATTACAATCGTGCACTTCACCATCAATTACTGACACTCCAATAGTGCAGCACACCCTCAGTTACTGATACCACAATAGTGCAGCACAACCTCAATTACTGACACTCCAACAGTGCAGCACACCCTCAGTTACTGATAGCATAATAGTGCAGCACAACCTCAATTACTGACACTCCAATAGTGCTGGTCACCCTCAATTAATGACACTCCAATAGTGCAGCTCACCCTCAATTACGGACACTCCAATAGTGCAGCGCACCATCAATTACTGACACTCCAATAGTGCAGCACACCCTCAATTACTGACACTCCAATAGTGCAGCACACCCTCAATTACTGACACTCCAATAGTGCAGCACACCCTCAATTAGTGACACTCCAATATTGCAGCACACCCTCAATTACTGACACTCCAATAGTGCAGGTCACCCTCAATTAATGACACTCCAATAGTGCAGCTCACCCTCAATTACGGACACTCCAATAGTGCAGCGCACCATCAATTACTGACACTCCAATAGTGCAGCACTCCCTCAATTACGGACACTACAATATTGCAGCTCACCCTCAGTTACTGACACACCAATATTGCAGCTCACCCTCAATTACAGACACACCAATATCGCAGCACACCCTCAATTACTGACACTCCAATAGTGCAGGTCACCCTCAATTAATGACACTCCAATAGTGCAGCTCACCCTCAATTACTGACACTACAATAGTGCATCTCACGTTCAATTACTGACACACCAATGGTGAAGCGCACCCTCAATTACTGACACTCCAATTGTGCAGCGCACACTCAAATACTGACACTCCAATAGTGCAGCTCACCCTCAATTACTGACACTCCAATAGCGCAGCACGCCCTCAAATACTGACACTACAATAATGCAGCACACCCTCAATAACGGACACTCCAATAGTGCAGCACACCCTAAATTACTGACACTCCAATAGTGCAGCACACCCTCAATTATTGACATCCAATAGTGCAGCACAGCCTCAATTACTGGCACTCCAATATTGCAGCACACCCTCATTTACTGAAACTCCAATAGTGCAGCACACCCTCAATTATTGACACTCCAGTAGTTCAGCACACCATCAAGTACTGACACTCCAATAGTGCAGCTCACCCTCAATTACTGACACTCCAATATTGCATCTCAGCCACAATTTCTGACACTCCAATAGTGCAGCACACCCTCAATTACTGAGACTCCAATAGTGCAGCACACACTCAATTACTGACACACCAATAGTGCAGCACAACCTCAATTACTGACACTCCAATAGTGCAGCACACCCTCAATTACTGACACTCCAATAGTGCAGCACACCCTCAATTACTGACACTCCAATAGTGCGGCTCACCCTCCATTACTGACACTCCAATGGTGCAGCACATCCTCAATTACTGACACTCCAATAGTTTAGCGCACACTCAAATACTGACACTCCAAAAGTGCAGCTCACCCTCAATTACTGACACTACAATAGTGCAGCACACCCTCAATTACTGACACTCCAATAGTGCAGCGCACCCTCAATTACTGACACTCCAATAGTGCATCACACCCTCAATTACGGACACTACAATAGTGCATCTCACCCTCAATTACTGACACACCAATTTTGCAGCACACCCTCAATTACTGATACTCCAATAGTGCAGCACACCCTCAATTGCTGAGACTCCAATAGTGCAGCACACCCTCAATTACTGACACTCCAATACTGCAGCACACACTCAATTACTGACACTCCAATAGTGCAGCACAGCCTCAATAACTGACACTCCAATAGAGTAGAAAACCCTCAATTACTGTATCTCCAATATTGCAGCACACACTCAATTACTGACAGTCCAATAGTGCAGCACACCCTCAATTACTGACACTCCAATAGTGCAGCACACCCTCAATTACTGACACACCAATAGTGCAGCTCACCCTCAATTTCTGACACTCCAATGGTGCAGCACACCCTCAATTACTGACACTCCAATAGTGCAGCGCACACTCAAATAATGACACACCAATAGTGCAGCTCACCCTCAATTACTGACACTACAATACTGCAGCACACCCTCAATTTCTGACACTCCAATATTGCAGCACACCCTCAATTACGGACACTCCAATAGTGCAGCACACCCTCAATTACTGACACTCAAATAGTGCAGCGCACCCTCAATTACTGACACTCCAATAGAGTAGCAAACCCTCAATTTCTGACACTCCAAAATTGCAGTTCACCCTCAATTACTGACACTCCAATATTGCAGCACACCCTCAATTACTGACACTCCAATAGTGCAGCACACCCTCAATTACTGACACTACAATATTGCAGCACACCCTCAATTACTGACACTCCAATATTGCAGCACACCCTCAATTACTGACACTCCAATAGTGCGGCTCACCCTCAATTACTGACACTCCAATGGTGCAGCAAATCCTCAATTACTGAAACTACAATACTGCAGCACACCCTCAATTACTGACACTCCAATAGTGCAGCGCACCCTCAATTACTGACACTCCAATAGTGCAGCACACCATCAATTACGGATACTACAATAGTGCAGCTCACCCTCAATTACTGACACACCAATATTGCAGCACACCCTCAATTACTGATACTCCAATAGTGCAGCACACCCTCAATTGCTGAAACTCCAATAGTGCAGCACACCCTCAATTACTGATACTCCAATAGTGCAGCACACCCTCAATTAGTGACACTCCAATACTGCAGCACACCCTCAATTACTGATACTCCAATATTGCAGCACACCCTCAATTACTGACACTCCAATATTGCAGCACACCTTCAATTACTGACACTCCAATAGTGCAGGACACCCTCAATTACTGACACTCCAATAGTGAAGCACACACTCAATTACTGACACTCCAATAATGCTGCACACCCTCAATTACTGACACACCAATAGTGCAGCACAGCCTCAATTACTGGCACTCCAATAGAGTAGCAAACCCTCAATTACTGACACTCCAATAGTGCAGCACACCCTCAATTACTGACACTCCAATAGTGCAGCACACCCTCAATTACTGACACTCCAATAGTGCAGCACACGCTCAATTACTGACACTCCAATAGTACAGCACACCCTCAATTACTGACACTCCAATGGTGCAGCACACCCTCAATTACTGACACTCCAATAGAGCAGCGCACACTCAAAAACTGAAACTCCAATAGTGCAGCTCACCCTCAATTACTGACACTAAAATACTGCAGCACACCCTCAATTACTGACTCTCCAATAGTGCAGCGCACCCTCAATTGCTGACAATCCAACAGTGCAGCAAACGCTCAATTACGGACAGTACAATAGTGCACTTCACCGTCAATTACTGACACACCAATATTGCAGCACACCCTCAATTACTGATACTCCAATAATGCAGCACACCCACAATTACTGACACTCCAATAGTGCAGCACAACCTCAATTACTGACACTCCATTAGTGCAGCACACCCTCAATTACTGACACTCCAATAGTGCAGCGTACACTCAAATAATGACACTCCAATAGTGCAGCTCACCCTCAATTACTGACACTACAATACTGCAGCACACCCTCAATTACTGACACTCTAATAGTGCAGCACACTCTCAATTACGGACACTACAATAGTGCACTTCACCCTCAATTACTGACACTCCAATATTGCAGCACACCCTCTATTACTGACAATCCAATAGTGCAGCACACACTCAATTACTGACACTCCAATAGTGCAGTGCACACTCAAATACTGACACTCCAGTAGTGCAGCTCACCATCAATTACTGACACTGCAATAGTGCAGCACACCCTCAATTACTGACACTCCAATAGTGCAGCTCACCCTCAATTACTGACACTCCAAAGCTGCAGCACACCCTCAATTACTGACACTCCAATAGTGCAGCGCACACGCAAATACTGACACTCCAATACTGCAGCACACCATCAATTACAGAAACTCCAATAGTGCAGCACACACTCAATTACTGACACTCCAATAGTGCAGCACACCCTCAATTACTGACACTCCGATAGTGCAGCACACGCTCAATTATTGACACTCCAATAGTGCAGTGCAAACTCAAATACTGACACTCCAATAGTGCAGCTCACCCTCAATTACTGACACTCCAATGGTGCAGCACACCCTCAATTACTGACACTCCAATAGTGCAGCTCACCCTCAATTACTGACACTACAATACTGCAGCACAACCTCAATTACTGACACTCCAATAGTGCAGCGCACCCTCAATTACTGACACTCTAATAGTGCAGCACACTCTCAATTATGGACACTAAAATAGTGCACCTCACCCTCAATTACTGACACACCAATATTGCAGCACACCCTCAATTACTGATACGCCAATAGTGCAGCACAACCTCAATTAATGACACTCCAATAGTGCAGCACACACTCAATTACTGACATTACAATCGTGCACTTCACTATCAATTACTGACACTCCAATAGTGCAGCACACCCTCAGTTACTGATACCACAATAGGGCAGCACACCCTCAATTACTGACACTCCAATAGTGCAGCTCACCCTCAATTACTGACACTCTAATAGTGCAGCACACTCTCAATTACGGACACTACAATAGTGCACTTCACCCTCAATTACTGACACTCCAATATTGCAGCACACCCTCTATTACTGACACTCCAATAGTGCAGCACACACTCAATTACTGACACTCCAATAGTGCAGTGCACACTCAAATACTGACACTCCAGTAGTGCAGCTCAACATCAATTACTGACACTCCAATATTGCAGCACACCCTCTATTACTGACACTCCAATAGTGCAGCACACACTCAATTACTGACACTCCAATAGTGCAGTGCACACTCAAATACTGATACTCCAATAGTGCAGCACACCCTGAATTACTGACACTCCTATAGTGCAGGACACCCTCAATTACTGACACTCCAATAGTGCAGCGCACCCTCAATTACTGACACTCCAATAGTGCAGCTCACCCTCAATTACTGACAATCCAAAGCTGCAGCACACCCTCAATTACTGACACTCCAATAGTGCAGCGCACACGCAAATACTGACACTCCAATACTGCAGCACACCATCAATTACTGAAACTCCAATAGTGCAGCACACACTCAATTACTGACACTCCAATAGTGCAGCACACGTTCAATTATTGACACTCCAATAGTGCAGCACACCCTCAATTACTGACACTCCAATGGTGCAGCACACCCTCAATTACTGATTCTACAATACTGCAGCACAACCTCAATTACTGACACTCCAATAGTGCAGCGCACCCTCAATTACTGACACTCTAATAGTGCAGCACACTCGCAATTATGGACACTAAAATAGTGCACCTCACCCTCAATTACTGACACACCAATATTGCAGCACACCCTCAATTACTGATACGCCAATAGTGCAGCACAACCTCAATTAATGACACTCCAATAGTGCAGCACACACTCAATTACTGACATTACAATCGTGCACTTCACCCTCAATTACTGACACTACAATACTGCAGCACAACCTCAATTACTGAGACTCCAATAGTGCAGCACACCATCAATTACTGACACTCCAATAATGCAGCACAACCTCAATTACTGACACTCCAATAGTGCAGCACACCCTCAATTACTGACACTCCAATAGTGCAGGTCATCCTCAATTAATGACACTCCAATAGTGCAGCTCACCCTCAATTACGGACACACCAATAGTGCAGCGCACCATCAATTACTGACACTCCAATAGTGCAGCACACCCTCAATTACGGACACTACAATATTGCAGCTCACCCTCAGTTACTGACACACCAATATTGCAGCTCACCCTCAATTACTGACACACCAATATTGCAGCACACCCTCAATTACTGACACTCCAATAGTGCAGGTCACCCTCAATTAATGACACTCCAATAGTGCAGCTCACCCTCAATTACTGACACTACAATAGTGCATCTCACGTTCAATTACTGACACACCAATGGTGCAGCACACCCTCAATTACTGACACTCCAATTGTGCAGCGCACACTCAAATACTGACACTCCAATAGTGCAGCTCACCCTCAATTACTGACACTCCAATAGCGCAGCACGCCCTCAAATACTGACACTACAATAATGCAGCACACCCTCAATTACGGACACTCCAATAGTGCAGCACACCCTAAATTACTGACACTCCAATAGTGCAGCACACCCTCAATTACTGACAGTCCAATAGTGCAGCACAGCCTCAATTACTGGCACTCCAATATTGCAGCACACCCTCATTTACTGAAACTCCAATAGTGCAGCACACCCTCAATTATTGACACTCCAGTTGTTCAGCACACCCTCAATTACTGACACTCCAATAGTGCAGCTCACCCTCAATTACTGACACTCCAATATAGCATCTCAGCCACAATTTCTGACACTCCCATAGTGCAGCACACCCTCAATTACTGACACTCCAATAGTGCAGCACACACTCAATTACTGACACACCAATAGTGCAGCACAACCTCAATTACTGACACTCCAATAGTGCGGCTCACCCTCCATTACTGACACTCCAATTGTGCAGCACATCCTCAATTACTGACACTCCAATAGTTTAGCGCACACTCAAATACTGACACTCCAAAAGTGCAGCTCACCCTCAATTACTGACACTACAATAGTGCAGCACACCCTCAATTACTGACACTCCAATAGTGCAGCTCACCCTCAATTACTGACACTCCAATAGTGCATCACACCCTCAATTACGGACACTACAATAGTGCATCTCACCCTCAATTTCTGACACACCAATTTTGCAGCACACCCTCAATTACTGATACCCCAATAGTGCAGCACACCCTCAATTGCTGAGACTCCAATAGTGCAGCACACCCTCAATTACTGACACTCCAATACTGCAGCACACACTCAATTACTGACACTCCAATAGTGCAGCACAGCCTCAATAACTGGCACTCCAATAGAGTAGCAAACCCTCAATTACTGTATCTCCAATATTGCAGCACACACTCAATTACTGACAGTCCAATAGTGCAGCACACCCTCAATTACTGACACTCCAATAGTGCAGCACACCCTCAATTACTGACACACCAATAGTGCAGCTCACCCTCAATTTCTGAAACTCCAATGGTGCAGCACACCCTCAATTACTGACACTCCAATAGTGCAGCGCACATTCAAATAATGACACACCAATAGTGCAGCTCACCCTCAATTACTGACACTACAATACTGCAGCACACCCTCAATTACTGACACTCCAATAGTGCAGCGCACCCTCAATTACTGACACTCCAATAGTGCAGCTCACCCTCAATTACTGACACTACAATACTGCAGCACACCCTCAATTACTGACACTCCAATAGTGCAGCGCACCCTCAATTACTGACACTCCAATAGTGCAGCACACGCTCAATTACGGACACTACAATAGTGCACTTCACCCGCAATTACTGACACACCAATATTGCAGCACACCCTCAATTACTGACACTCCAATAGTGCAGCACACCCTCAATTACTGACACTCCAATAGTGCAGCACACCCTCAATTACAGACTCACCAAGAGTGCAGCACACCCTCAATTACTGACACTCCAATAGTGTAGCACACACTCAATTACTGACTCACCAAGAGTGCAGCACACCCTCAATTACTGACACTCCAATAGTGCAGCACAACCTCAATTACTGACACTCCAATAGTGCAGCAAACCCTCAATTACTGACACTCCAATAGTGCAGCACACCCTCAATTACTCACACTCCAATAGTGCAGCACGCACTCAATTACTGACACTCCAATACTGCAGCACACCCTCAATTACTGACACTCTTATAGTGCAGCACACTCTCAATTACGGACACTACAATAGTGCACTTCACCCTCAATTACTGACACTCCAATAGTGCAGCACACCCTCTATTCCTGACACTCCAATAATGCAGCACACCCTCAATTACTGATACTACAATAGTGCAGTGCATACTCAAATACTGACACTCCAGTAGTGCAGCTCACCATCAATTACTGACACTGCAATACTGCAGCACACCCTCAATTACTGACAGTCCAATAGTGCAGCTCACCCTCAATTACTGACACTCCAAAGGTGCAGCACACCCTCAATTACTGACACTCCAATAGTGCAGCGCACACGCAAATATTGACACTCCAATACTGCAGCACACCATCAATTACTGACACTCCAATAGTGCAGCACATACTCAATTACTGACACTCCAGTAGTGCAGCACACACTCAATTACTGACACTCCAATAGTGCAGCTCACCCTCAATTACTGACACTACAATACTGCAGCACACCCTCAATTACAGACACTCCAATAGTGCAGCGCACCCTCAATTTCAGACACTCTAATAGTGCAGCACACTCTCAATTATGGACACTACAATAGTGCACCTCCCCCACAATTACTGACACACCAATATTGCAGCTTTCCCTCAATTACTGATACGCCAATAGTGCAGCACAACCTCAATTACTGACACTCCAATAGTGCAGCACACACTCAATTACTGACACTGCAATCGTGCACTTCACCTTCAATTACTGACACACCAATATTGCAGCACACCCTCAATTACTGACACTCCAATAGAGCAGCACACCCTCAATTACTGACACTCCAATAGTGTAGCACACCCTCAATTACTGACACTACAATAGTGCAGCTCACCCTCAATTACTGACACTCAAATAGTGCAGCACACCCTCAATTACTGTCACTCCAATATTGCAGCACACCCTCAATTACTGACAGTCCAATATTGCATCTCAGCCACAATTTCTGACACTCCAATAGTGCAGCAGACCCTCAATTACTGACACTACAATAGTGCAGCACACCCTCAATTACTGACACTCCAATAGTGCAGCACACCCTCAATTACTGACACTGCAATATGCAGTACACCCAAAATGACTGACACTCCAATAGTGCAGCTCACCCTCAATTACTGACAGTCCAATATTGCAGCACACCGTCAATTCCTGACACTCCAATAGTGCAGCACACCCTCAATTACTGACACTGCAATATTGCAGCACACCCTCAATTACTCACACTCCGATAGTGCAGCACACACTCAATTACTGACACACCAATAGTGCAGCACACACTCAATTACTGACTCTCCAATATTGCAGCACACCCTCAATTACTGACACTCCAATAATGCAGCACACCCTCAATTACTGACACTCCAATATTGCAGCACACACTCAATTACTGACACTCCAATAGTGCAGCACAAACTCAATTACTGACACTCCAATAGAGTAGCAAACCCTCAATTACTGACACGCCAATAGTGCAGCACAACCTCAATTAATGACACTCCAATAGTGCAGCACATCCTCAATTACTGACACTCCAATAGTGCAGCACACCCTCAATTACTGACACTCCAATAGTGCAGCGCAACCTCAATTACTGACATACCAATAGTGCAGCAAACCCTCAATTACTGACACTCCAATAGTGCAGCGCACACTCAAATACTGACACTACAATAGTGCAGCTCACCCTCAATTACTGACACTACAATACTGCAGCACACCCTCAATTACTGACACTCTAGTAGTGCAGCACACTCTCAATTATGGACACTACAATAGTGCACCTCCCCCTCAATTACTGACACACAAATATTGCAGCTTTCCCTCAATTACTGATACGCCAATAGTGCCGCACAACCTCAATTACTGACACTCCAATAGTGCAGCACACACTCAATTACTGACACTACAATCGTGCACTTCACCCTCAATTACTGACACACCAATATTGCAGCACACCCTCAATTACTGATACCACAATAGTGCTGCACAACCTCAATTACTGACACTCCAATAGTGCAGCACACCCTCAATTACTGACACTACAATAGTGCAGCACACCCTCAATTACTGACACTCCAATAGAGTAGCACACCCTCAATTACTGACACACCAATAGTGCAGCTCACCCTCAATTACTGACACTCCAATAGTGCAGCTCACCCTCAATTACGGACACTACAATAGTGCATCTCACCTTCAATTACTGACACTCCAATGGTGCAGCACACCCTCAATTACTGACACTCCAATTGTGCAGCGCACACTCAAACACTGACACTCCAATTGTGCAGCTCACCCACAATTACTGAGACTCCAATAGTGCAGCACACACTCAATTACTGACACACCAATAGTGCAGCACAACCTCAATTACTGACACTCCAATAGTGCAGCACACCCTCAATTACTGACACTCCAATAGTGCAGCACACCCTCAATTACTGACACTCCAATAGTTCGGCTCACCTTCCATTACTGACACTCCAATGGTGCAGCACATCCTCAATTACTGACACTCCAATAGTGCAGCGCACACTCAAATACTGACACTCCAAAAGTGCAGCTCACCCTCAATTACTGACACTACAATACTGCAGCACACCCTCAATTACTGACACTCCAATAGTGCAGCGCACCCTCAATTACTGACACTCCAATAGTGCAGCACACCCTCAATTACGGACACTACAATAGTGCATCTCACCCTCAATTACTGACACTCCAATTTTGCAGCACACCCTCAATTACTGATACTCCAATAGTGCAGCACACCCTCAATTGCTGACACTCCAATAGTGCAGCACACCCTCAATTACTGACACTCCAATACTGCAGCACAGCCTCAATTACTGACACTCCAATAGAGTAGCAAACCCTCAATTACTGAATCACCAATATTGCAGCACACACTCAATTAATGACAGTCCAATAGAGTAGCAAACAATCAATTACTGACACTCCAATAGTGCAGCACACCCTCAATTACTGACACACCAATAGTGCAGCTCACCCTCAATTACTGACACTCCAATGGTGCAGCACACCCTCAATTACTGACACTCCAATAGTGCAGCGCACACTCAAATAATGACACTCCAATAGTCCAGCTCACCCTCAATTACTGACACTACAATACTGCAGCACACCCTCAATTACTGACAATCCAATAGTGCAGCACTCCCACAATTACTGACACTCTAATAGTGCAGCACACCCTCAATTACTGACACTCCAAAAGTGCAGCACACCCTCAATTTCTGAATCTCCAATATTAAAGCACACACTCAATTACTGACACTCCAATAGTGCAGCACACCCTCAATTACTGACACACCAATAGTGCAGCCCACCCTCAATTACTGACACTCCAATGGTGCAGCACACCCTCAATTACTGACACTCCAATAGTGCAGCGCACACTCAAATAATGACACTCCAATAGTGCAGCTCACCCTCAATTACTGACACTACAATATTGCAGCACACCCTCAATTACTGACACTCCAATAGTGCAGCACACCCTCAATTACTGACACTCCAATAGTGCAGCACATCCTCAATTACTGACTCACCAAGAGGGCAGCACACCCTCAATTACTGACACTCCAATAGTGTAGCACACACTCAATTACTGACTCACCAAGAGTGCAGCACACCCTCAATTACTGACACTCCAATAGTGCAGCACAACCTCAATTACTGACACTCCAATAGTGCAGCAAAGCCTCAATTACTGACACTCCAATAGTGCAGCACAACCTCAATTACTGACACTCCAATAGTGCAGAAAACCCTCAATTACTGACACTCCAATAGTGCAGCGCACCCTCAATTACGGACACTACAATAGTGCAGCACACCCTCAATTACTGACACTCCAATAGTGCAGCACACCCTCAATTACTGATACTCCAATAGTGCAGCACACCCTCAATTGCTGAGACTCCAATAGTGCAGCACACCCTCAATTACTGACACTCCAATACTGCAGCACACCCTCAATTACTGACACTCCAATAGTGAAGCACACACTCAATTACTGAGACTCCAATAGTGCAGCACAGCCTCAATTACTGACACTCCAATAGAGTAGCAAACTTTCAATTACTGAAACTCCAATATTGCAGCACACCCTCAATTACTGATACCCCAATAGTGCAGCACACCCTCAATTGCTGAGACTCCAATAGTGCAGCACACCCTCAATTACTGACACTCCAATACTGCAGCACACACTCAATTACTGACACTCCAATAGTGCAGCACAGCCTCAATAACTGGCACTCCAATAGAGTAGCAAACCCTCAATTACTGTATCTCCAATATTGCAGCACACACTCAATTACTGACAGTCCAATAGTGCAGCACACCCTCAATTACTGACACTCCAATAGTGCAGCACACCCTCAATTACTGACACACCAATAGTGCAGCTCACCCTCAATTTCTGAAACTCCAATGGTGCAGCACACCCTCAATTACTGACACTCCAATAGTGCAGCGCACATTCAAATAATGACACACCAATAGTGCAGCTCACCCTCAATTACTGACACTACAATACTGCAGCACACCCTCAATTACTGACACTCCAATAGTGCAGCGCACCCTCAATTACTGACACTCCAATAGTGCAGCTCACCCTCAATTACTGACACTACAATACTGCAGCACACCCTCAATTACTGACACTCCAATAGGGCAGCGCACCCTCAATTACTGACACTCCAATAGTGCAGCACACGCTCAATTACGGACACTACAATAGTGCACTTCACCCGCAATTACTGACACACCAATATTGCAGCACACCCTCAATTACTGACACTCCAATAGTGCAGCACACCCTCAATTACTGACACTCCAATAGTGCAGCACACCCTCAATTACAGACTCACCAAGAGTGCAGCACACCCTCAATTACTGACACTCCAATAGTGTAGCACACACTCAATTACTGACTCACCAAGAGTGCAGCACACCCTCAATTACTGACACTCCAATAGTGCAGCACAACCTCAATTACTGACACTCCAATAGTGCAGCAAACCCTCAATTACTGACACTCCAATAGTGCAGCACACCCTCAATTACTCACACTCCAATAGTGCAGCACACACTCAATTACTGACACTCCAATACTGCAGCACACCCTCAATTACTGACACTCTTATAGTGCAGCACACTCTCAATTACGGACACTACAATAGTGCACTTCACCCTCAATTACTGACACTCCAATAGTGCAGCACACCCTCTATTCCTGACACTCCAATAATGCAGCACACCCTCAATTACTGATACTACAATAGTGCAGTGCATACTCAAATACTGACACTCCAGTAGTGCAGCTCACCATCAATTACTGACACTGCAATACTGCAGCACACCCTCAATTACTGACAGTCCAATAGTGCAGCTCACCCTCAATTACTGACACTCCAAAGGTGCAGCACACCCTCAATTACTGACACTCCAATAGTGCAGCGCACACGCAAATATTGACACTCCAATACTGCAGCACACCATCAATTACTGACACTCCAATAGTGCAGCACATACTCAATTACTGACACTCCAGTAGTGCAGCACACACTCAATTACTGACACTCCAATAGTGCAGCTCACCCTCAATTACTGACACTACAATACTGCAGCACACCCTCAATTACAGACACTCCAATAGTGCAGCGCACCCTCAATTTCAGACACTCTAATAGTGCAGCACACTCTCAATTATGGACACTACAATAGTGCACCTCCCCCACAATTACTGACACACCAATATTGCAGCTTTCCCTCAATTACTGATACGCCAATAGTGCAGCACAACCTCAATTACTGACACTCCAATAGTGCAGCACACACTCAATTACTGACACTGCAATCGTGCACTTCACCTTCAATTACTGACACACCAATATTGCAGCACACCCTCAATTACTGACACTCCAATAGAGCAGCAGACCCTCAATTACTGACACTCCAATAGTGTAGCACACCCTCAATTACTGACACTACAATAGTGCAGCTCACCCTCAATTACTGACACTCAAATAGTGCAGCACACCCTCAATTACTGTCACTCCAATATTGCAGCACACCCTCAATTACTGACAGTCCAATATTGCATCTCAGCCACAATTTCTGACACTCCAATAGTGCAGCAGACCCTCAATTACTGACACTACAATAGTGCAGCACACCCTCAATTACTGACACTCCAATAGTGCAGCACACCCTCAATTACTGACACTGCAATATGCAGTACACCCAAAATGACTGACACTCCAATAGTGCAGCTCACCCTCAATTACTGACAGTCCAATATTGCAGCACACCGTCAATTCCTGACACTCCAATAGTGCAGCACACCCTCAATTACTGACACTGCAATATTGCAGCACACCCTCAATTACTCACACTCCGATAGTGCAGCACACACTCAATTACTGACACACCAATAGTGCAGCACACACTCAATTACTGACTCTCCAATATTGCAGCACACCCTCAATTACTGACACTCCAATAATGCAGCACACCCTCAATTACTGACACTCCAATATTGCAGCACACACTCAATTACTGACACTCCAATAGTGCAGCACAAACTCAATTACTGACACTCCAATAGAGTAGCAAACCCTCAATTACTGACACGCCAATAGTGCAGCACAACCTCAATTAATGACACTCCAATAGTGCAGCACATCCTCAATTACTGACACTCCAATAGTGCAGCACACCCTCAATTATTGACACTCCAATACTGCAGCGCAACCTCAATTACTGACATACCAATAGTGCAGCAAACCCTCAATTACTGACACTCCAATAGTGCAGCGCACACTCAAATACTGACACTACAATAGTGCAGCTCACCCTCAATTACTGACACTACAATACTGCAGCACACCCTCAATTACTGACACTCTAGTAGTGCAGCACACTCTCAATTATGGACACTACAATAGTGCACCTCCCCCTCAATTACTGACACACAAATATTGCAGCTTTCCCTCAATTACTGATACGCCAATAGTGCCGCACAACCTCAATTACTGACACTCCAATAGTGCAGCACACACTCAATTACTGACACTACAATCGTGCACTTCACCCTCAATTACTGACACACCAATATTGCAGCACACCCTCAATTACTGATACCACAATAGTGCTGCACAACCTCAATTACTGACACTCCAATAGTGCAGCACACCCTCAATTACTGACACTACAATAGTGCAGCACACCCTCAATTACTGACACTCCAATAGAGTAGCACACCCTCAATTACTGACACACCAATAGTGCAGCTCACCCTCAATTACTGACACTCCAATAGTGCAGCTCACCCTCAATTACGGACACTACAATAGTGCATCTCACCTTCAATTACTGACACTCCAATGGTGCAGCACACCCTCAATTACTGACACTCCAATTGTGCAGCGCACACTCAAACACTGACACTCCAATTGTGCAGCTCACCCACAATTACTGAGACTCCAATAGTGCAGCACACACTCAATTACTGACACACCAATAGTGCAGCACAACCTCAATTACTGACACTCCAATAGTGCAGCACACCCTCAATTACTGACACTCCAATAGTGCAGCACACCCTCAATTACTGACACTCCAATAGTTCGGCTCACCTTCCATTACTGACACTCCAATGGTGCAGCACATCCTCAATTACTGACACTCCAATAGTGCAGCGCACACTCAAATACTGACACTCCAAAAGTGCAGCTCACCCTCAATTACTGACACTACAATACTGCAGCACACCCTCAATTACTGACACTCCAATAGTGCAGCGCACCCTCAATTACTGACACTCCAATAGTGCAGCACACCCTCAATTACGGACACTACAATAGTGCATCTCACCCTCAATTACTGACACTCCAATTTTGCAGCACACCCTCAATTACTGATACTCCAATAGTGCAGCACACCCTCAATTGCTGACACTCCAATAGTGCAGCACACCCTCAATTACTGACACTCCAATACTGCAGCACAGCCTCAATTACTGACACTCCAATAGAGTAGCAAACCCTCAATTACTGAATCACCAATATTGCAGCACACACTCAATTAATGACAGTCCAATAGAGTAGCAAACAATCAATTACTGACACTCCAATAGTGCAGCACACCCTCAATTACTGACACACCAATAGTGCAGCTCACCCTCAATTACTGACACTCCAATGGTGCAGCACACCCTCAATTACTGACACTCCAATAGTGCAGCGCACACTCAAATAATGACACTCCAATAGTCCAGCTCACCCTCAATTACTGACACTACAATACTGCAGCACACCCTCAATTACTGACAATCCAATAGTGCAGCACTCCCACAATTACTGACACTCTAATAGTGCAGCACACCCTCAATTACTGACACTCCAAAAGTGCAGCACACCCTCAATTTCTGAATCTCCAATATTAAAGCACACACTCAATTACTGACACTCCAATAGTGCAGCACACCCTCAATTACTGACACACCAATAGTGCAGCCCACCCTCAATTACTGACACTCCAATGGTGCAGCACACCCTCAATTACTGACACTCCAATAGTGCAGCGCACACTCAAATAATGACACTCCAATAGTGCAGCTCACCCTCAATTACTGACACTACAATATTGCAGCACACCCTCAATTACTGACACTCCAATAGTGCAGCACACCCTCAATTACTGACACTCCAATAGTGCAGCACATCCTCAATTACTGACTCACCAAGAGGGCAGCACACCCTCAATTACTGACACTCCAATAGTGTAGCACACACTCAATTACTGACTCACCAAGAGTGCAGCACACCCTCAATTACTGACACTCCAATAGTGCAGCACAACCTCAATTACTGACACTCCAATAGTGCAGCAAAGCCTCAATTACTGACACTCCAATAGTGCAGCACAACCTCAATTACTGACACTCCAATAGTGCAGAAAACCCTCAATTACTGACACTCCAATAGTGCAGCGCACCCTCAATTACGGACACTACAATAGTGCAGCACACCCTCAATTACTGACACTCCAATAGTGCAGCACACCCTCAATTACTGATACTCCAATAGTGCAGCACACCCTCAATTGCTGAGACTCCAATAGTGCAGCACACCCTCAATTACTGACACTCCAATACTGCAGCACACCCTCAATTACTGACACTCCAATAGTGAAGCACACACTCAATTACTGAGACTCCAATAGTGCAGCACAGCCTCAATTACTGACACTCCAATAGAGTAGCAAACTTTCAATTACTGAAACTCCAATATTGCAGCTCACCCTCAATTACTGACACTCCAATGGTGCAGCACACCCTCAATTACTGACACTCCAATAGTGCAGCTCACCCTCAATTACTGACACTACAATACTGCAGCACAACCTCCATTACTGACACTCCAATAGTGCAGCAAACACTCAATTACTGACACTCCAATAGTGCAGCACAGCCTCAATTACTGACACTCCAATAGAATAGCAAACCCTCAATTTCTGAATCTCCAATATTGCAGCACACACTCAATTACTGACAGTCCAATAGAGTAGAAAACCTTCAATTACTGACACTCCAGTAGTGCAGCACACCCTCAATTATTGACACACCAATAGTGCAGCTCACCCTCAATTACTGACACTCCAATGGTGCAGCAAACCCTCAATTACTGACACTCCAATAGTGCAGCGCACACTCAAATAATGACACTCGAATACTGCAGCTCACCCTCAATTACTGACACTACAATACTGCAGCACACCCTCAATTACTGACACTCCAATAGTGCAGCACAACCTCAATTACTGACACTCCAATAGTGCAGCACACCCTCAATTACTGACACTCCAATAGTGCAGCACACCCTCAATTACTGACACTCCAATAGTGCAGCACGACCTCAATTACTGACACTCCAATAGTGCAGCACACCCTCAATTACTGACACTCCAATAGTGCAGCACACCCTCAATTACTGACACTGCAATATGCAGTACACCCAAAATGACTGACACTCCAATAGTGCAGCTCACCCTCAATTACTGACAGTCCAATATTGCAGCACACCGTCAATTCCTGACACTCCAATAGTGCAGCACACCCTCAATTACTGACACTGCAATATTGCAGCACACCCTCAATTACTGACACTCCGATAGTGCAGCACACACTCAATTACTGACACACCAATAGTGCAGCACACACTCAATTACTGACTCTCCAATATTGCAGCACACCCTCAATTACTGACACTCCAATAATGCAGCACACCCTCAATTACTGACACTCCAATATTGCAGCACACACTCAATTACTGACACTCCAATAGTGCAGCACACACTCAATTACTGACACTCCAATAGAGTAGCAAACCCTCAATTACTGACACGCCAATAGTGCAGCACAACCTCAATTAATGACACTCCAATAGTGCAGCACATCCTCAATTACTGACACTCCAATAGTGCAGCACACCCTCAATTACTGACACTCCAATAGTGCAGCACACCCTCAATTACTGACACTCCAATAGTGCGGCTCACCCTCCATTACTGACACTCCAATGGTGCAGCAAATCCTCAATTACTGACACTCCAATAGTGCAGCGCACACTCAAATACTGACACTCCAATAGTGCAGCTCACCCTCAATTACTGACACTACAATACTGCAGCACACCCTCAATTACTGACACTCCAATAGTGTAGCGCACCCTCAATTACTGACACTCCAATGGTGCAGCACACCCTCAATTACGGACACTACAATAGTGCAACCCACGCTCAATTACTGACACATCAATATTGCAGCACACCCTCAATTACTGATACTCCAATAGTGCAGCACACCCTCAATTGCTGGCACTCTAATAGTGCAGCACACCCTCAATTACTGATACTCCAATAGTGCAGCATATCCTCAATTACTAACACTCCAAGAGTGCAGCACGCCCTCAATTACTGATACTCCAATATTGCAGCACAACCTCAATTACTGACACTCCAATAGTGCAGCACACCCTCAATTACTGACATTCCAATAGTGAAGCACACACTCAATTACTGACACTCCAATAGTGCAGCACACCCTGAATTACTGACACTCCAATAGTGCAGCACACCCTCAATTATTGACACTCCAATGGTGCAGCAACCCTCAATTACTGACACTCCAATAGTGCAGCGAACACTCAAATACTGAGACTCCAATAGTGCAGCTCACCCTCAATTACTGACACTACAATACTGCAGCACACCCTCATTTACTGACACTCCAATAGTGCAGCGCACCCTCAATTACTGATACTCCACTAGTGCAGCACAACCTCAATTACTGACACTCCAATAGTGCAGAACACCCTCAATTACTGACACTCCAATAGTGCTGCTCACCCTCAATTACTGACACTCCAATAGTGCAGCACAGCCTCAATTACTGACACTCCAATAGTGCAGCTCACCCTCAATTACTGACACACCAATATTGCAGCTCACCCTCAATTACTGACACTCCAATGGTGCAGCACACCCTCAATTACTGACACTCCAATAGTGCAGCGCACACTCAAATAATGAAACTCCAATACTGCAGCTCACCCTCAATTACTGACACTACAATACTGCAGCACACCCTCAATTACTGACACTCCATTAGTGCAGCACACGCTCAATTACGGACACTACAATAGTGCACTTCACCCGCAATTACTGACACACCATTATTGCAGCACACCCTCAATTACTGATACTCCAATAGTGCAGCACAACCTCAATTACTGACACTCCAATAGTGCAGCACTCCCTCAATTACTGACACTCCAATAGTGCAGCACACCCTCAATTACTGACACTCCAATTGTGTAGCACACCCTCAATTACTGACTCACCAAGAGTGCAGTACACCCTCAATTACTGACACTCCAATAGTGCAGCACAACCTCAATTACTGACACTCCAATAGTGCAGCAAACCCTCAATTACTGACACTCCAATAGTGCAGCGCAACCTCAATTACTGACATACCAATAGTGCAGCAAACCCTCAATTACTGACACTCCAATAGTGCAGCGCACACTCAAATACTGACACTACAATAGTGCAGCTCACCCTCAATTACTGACACTACAATACTGCAGCACACCCTCAATTACTGACACTCTAATAGTGCAGCACACTCTCAATTATGGACACTACAATAGTGCACCTCCCCCTCAATTACTGACACACAAATATTGCAGCCTTCCCTCAATTACTGATACGCCAATAGTGCCGCACAACCTCAATTACTGACACTCCAATAGTGCAGCACACACTCAATTACTGACACTACAATCGTGCACTTCACCCTCAATTACTGACACACCAATATTGCAGCACACCCTCAATTACTGATACCACAATAGTGCTGCACAACCTCAATTACTGACACTCCAATAGTGCAGCACACCCTCAATTACTGACACTACAATAGTGCAGCACACCCTCAATTACTGACACTCCAATAGAGTAGCACACCCTCAATTACTGACACACCAATAGTGCAGCTCACCCTCAATTACTGACTCTCCAATAGTGCAGCTCACCCTCAATTACGGACACTACAATAGTGCATCTCACCTTCAATTACTGACACTCCAATAGTGTAGCGCACCCTCAATTACTGACACTCCAATGGTGCAGCACACCCTCAATTACGGACACTACAATAGTGCAACCCACGCTCAATTACTGACACATCAATATTGCAGCACACCCTCAATTACTGATACTCCAATAGTGCAGCACACCCTCAATTGCTGGCACTCTAATAGTGCAGCACACCCTCAATTACTGATACTCCAATAGTGCAGCACATCCTCAATTACTAACACTCCAAGAGTGCAGCACGCCCTCAATTACTGATACTCCAATATTGCAGCACAACCTCAATTACTGACACTCCAATAGTGCAGCACACCCTCAATTACTGACACTCCAATAGTGAAGCACACACTCATTTACTGACACTCCAATAGTGCTGCACAGCCTCAATTACTGACACACCAATAGAATAGCAAACCCTCAATTACTGACTCTCCAATAGTGCAGCACACACTCAATTACTGACACTCCAATAGTGCAGCACACCCTGAATTACTGACACTCCAATAGTGCAGCACACCCTCAATTATTGACACTCCAATGGTGCAGCAACCCTCAATTACTGACACTCCAATAGTGCAGCGAACACTCAAATACTGAGACTCCAATAGTGCAGCTCACCCTCAATTACTGACACTACAATACTGCAGCACACCCTCATTTACTGACACTCCAATAGTGCAGCGCACCCTCAATTACTGATACTCCACTGGTGCAGCACAACCTCAATTACTGACACTCCAATAGTGCAGAACACCCTCAATTACTGACACTCCAATAGTGCTGCTCACCCTCAATTACTGACACTCCAATGGTGCAGCACAACCTCAATTACTGACACTCCAATAGTGCAGCTCACCCTCAAATACTGACACACCAATAGTGCAGCTCACCCTCAATTACTGACACTCCAATGGTGCAGCACACCCTCAATTACTGACACTCCAATAGTGCAGCGCACACTCAAATAATGAAACTCCAATACTGCAGCTCACCCTCAATTACTGACACTACAATACTGCAGCACACGCTCAATTACTGACACTCCATTAGTGCAGCACACGCTCAATTACGGACACTACAATAGTGCACTTCACCCGCAATTACTGACACACCATTATTGCAGCACACCCTCAATTACTGATACTCCAATAGTGCAGCACAACCTCAATTACTGACACTCCAATAGTGCAGCACTCCCTCAATTACTGACACTCCAATAGTGCAGCACATCCTCACTTACTGACTCACCAAGAGTGCAGCACACCCTCAATTACTGACACTCCAATTGTGTAGCACACCCTCAATTACTGACTCACCAAGAGTGCAGCACACCCTCAATTACTGACACTCCAATAGTGCAGCACAACCTCAATTACTGACACTCCAATAGTGCAGCAAACCCTCAATTACTGACACTCCAATAGTGCAGCGGAACCTCAATTACTGACATACCAATAGTGCAGCAAACCCTCAATTACTGACACTCCAATAGTGCAGCGCACACTCAAATACTGACACTACAATAGTGCAGCTCACCCTCAATTACTGACACTACAATACTGCAGCACACCCTCAATTACTGACACTCTAATAGTGCAGCACACTCTCAATTATGGACACTACAATAGTGCACCTCCCCCTCAATTACTGACACACAAATATTGCAGCTTTCCCTCAATTACTGATACGCCAATAGTGCCGCACAACCTCAATTACTGACACTCCAATAGTGCAGCACACACTCAATTACTGACACTACAATCGTGCACTTCACCCTCAATTACTGACACACCAATATTGCAGCACACCCTCAATTACTGATACCACAATAGTGCTGCACAACCTCAATTACTGACACTCCAATAGTGCAGCACACCCTCAATTACTGACACTACAATAGTGCAGCACACCCTCAATTACTGACACTCCAATAGAGTAGCACACCCTCAATTACTGACACACCAATAGTGCAGCTCAGCCTCAATTACTGACACTCCAATAGTGCAGCTCACCCTCAATTACGGACACTACAATGGTGCATCTCACCTTCAATTACTGACACTCCAATGGTGCAGCACACCCTCAATTACTGACACTCCAATTGCGCAGCGCACACTCAAACACTGACACTCCAATTGTGCAGCTCACCCACAATTACTGAGACTCCAATAGTGCAGCACACACTCAATTACTGACACACCAATAGTGCAGAACAACCTCAATTACTGACACTCCAATAGTGCAGCACACCCTCAATTACTGACACTCCAATAGTGCAGCACACCCTCAATTACTGACACTCCAATAGTTCGGCTCACCTTCCATTACTGACACTCCAATGGTGCAGCACATCCTCAATTACTGACATTCCAATAGTGCAGCGCACACTCAAATACTGACACTCCAAAAGTGCAGCTCACCCTCAATTACTGACACTACAATACTGCAGCACACCCTCAATTACTGACACTCCAATAGTGCAGCGCACCCTCAATTACTGACACTCCAATAGTGCAGCACACCCTCAATTACGGACACTACAATAGTGCATCTCACCCTCAATTACTGACTCACCAATTTTGCAGCACACCCTCAATTACTGATACTCCAATAGTGCAGCACACCCTCAATTGCTGACACTCCAATAGTGCAGCACACCCTCAATTACTGACACTCCAATACTGCAGCACAGCCTCAATTACTGACACTCCAATAGAGTAGCAAACCCTCAATTACTGAATCACCAATATTGCAGCACACATTCAATTACTGACAGTCCAATAGAGTAGCAAACAATCAATTACTGACACTCCAATAGTGCAGCACACCCTCAATTACTGACACACCAATAGTGCAGCTCACCCTCAATTACTGACACTCCAATGGTGCAGCACACCCTCAATTACTGGCACTCCAATAGTGCAGCGCACACTCAAATAATGACACTCCAATAGTCCAGCTCACCCTCAATTACTGACACTACAATACTGCAGCACACCCTCAATTACTGACAATCCAATAGTGCAGCACACCCACAATTACTGACACTCCAATAGTGCAGCACACCCTCAATTACTGACACTCCAAAAGTGCAGCACACCCTCAATTTCTGAATCTCCAATATTGAAGCGCACACTCAATTACTGACACTCCAATAGTGCAGCACACCCTCAATTACTGACACACCAATAGTGCAGCCCACCCTCAATTACTGACACTCCAATGGTGCAGCACACCCTCAATTACTGACACTCCAATAGTGCAGCGCACACTCAAATAATGACACTCCAATAGTGCAGCTCACCCTCAATTACTGACACTACAATACTGCAGCACACCCTCAATTACTGACACTCCAATAGTGCAGCACACCCTCAATTACTGACACTCCAATAGTGCAGCACATCCTCAATTACTGACTCACCAAGAGGGCAGCACACCCTCAATTACTGACACTCCAATAGTGTAGCACACCCTCAATTACTGACTCACCAAGAGTGCAGCACACCCTCAATTACTGACACTCCAATAGTGCAGCACAACCTCAATTACTGACACTCCAATAGTGCAGCAAAGCCTCAATTACTGACACTCCAATAGTGCAGCACAACCTCAATTACTGACACTCCAATAGTGCAGAAAACCCTCAATTACTGACACTCCAATAGTGCAGCGCACCCTCAATTACGGACACTACAATAGTGCAGCACACCCTCAATTACTGACACTCCAATAGTGCAGCACACCCTCAATTACTGATACTCCAATAGTGCAGCACACCCTCAATTGCTGAGACTCCAATATTGCAGCACACCCTCAATTACTGACACTCCAATACTGCAGCACACCCTCAATTACTGACACTCCAATAGTGAAGCACACACTCAATTACTGACACTCCAATAGTGCAGCACAGCCTCAATTACTGACACTCCAATAGAGTAGCAAACTTTCAATTACTGAAACTCCAATATTGCAGCTCACCCTCAATTACTGACACTCCAATGGTGCAGCACACCCTCAATTACTGACACTCCAATAGTGCAGCTCACCCTCAATTACTGACACTACAATACTGCAGCACACCCTCCATTACTGACACTCCAATAGTGCAGCGCACCCTCAATTACTGACAATCCAATAGTGCAGCACACACTCAATTACTGACACTCCAGTAGTGCAGCACAGCCTCAATTACTGACACTCCAATAGAATAGCAAACCCTCAATTTCTGAATCTCCAATATTGCAGCACACACTCAATTACTGACAGTCCAATAGAGTAGAAAACCTTCAATTACTGACACTCCAGTAGTGCAGCACTCCCTCAATTACTGACACACCAATAGTGCAGCTCACCCTCAATTACTGACACTCCAATGGTGCAGCAAACCCTCAATTACTGACACTCCAATAGTGCAGCGCACACTCAAATAATGACACTCGAATACTGCAGCTCACCCTCAATTACTGACACTACAATACTGCAGCACACCCTCAATTACTGACACTCCAATAGTGCAGCTCACCCTCAATTACTGACACTCCAAAGGGGCAGCACACACTCAATTACTGACACTCCAATAGTGCAGCGCACACGCAAATACTGACACTCCAATACTGCAGCACACCATCAATTACTGACAGGCCAATAGTGCAGCACACCCTCAATTACTGACACTCCAATAGTGCAGCACACCCTCAATTACTGACATCCAATAGTGCAGCACACGCTCAATTACTGACACTGCAATAGTGCAGCACACCCTCAATTACTGACGCTCCAATAGTGCAGCGCACACTCAAATAATGACACTCCAATAGTGCAGCTCACCCTCAATTACTGACACTCCAATAGTGCAGCACAACCTCAATTACTGACACTCTCAATAGTGCAGCACACCCTCAATTACTGACACTCCAATAGTGCAGCACACCCTCAATTACTGACACTCCAATAGTGCAGCACGACCTCAATTATTGACACTCCAATAGTGCAGCACACCCTCAATTACTGACACTCCAATAGTGCAGCACACACTCAATTACTGACACTCCAATTTTGCAGCTCACCCTCAATTACTGACACTACAATACTGCAGCACACCCTCAATTACTGACACTCCAATAGTGCAGCGCACCCTCAATTACTGACACTCCAATGGTGCAGCACACCCTCAATTACGGACACTACAATAGTGCATCTCACCCTCAATTACTGACTCACCAATTTTGCAGCACACCCTCAATTACTGATACTCCAATAGTGCAGCACACCCTCAATTGCTGACACTCCAATAGTGCATCACACCCTCAATTACTGACACTCCAATACTGCAGCACAGCCTCAATTACTGACACTCCAATAGAGTAGCAAACCCTCAATTACTGAATCACCAATATTGCAGCACACATTCAATTACTGACAGTCCAATAGAGTAGCAAACAATTAATTACTGACACTCCAATAGTGCAGCACACACTCAATTACTGACACTCCAATAGTGCAGCACACGCTCAATTACTGACACACCAATAGTGCAGCTCACCCTCAATTACTGACACTCCAATGGTGCAGCACACCCTCAATTACTGACACTCCAATAGTGCAGCGCACACTCAAATAATGACACTCCAATAGTCCAGCTCACCCTCAATTACTGACACTACAATACTGCAGCACACCCTCAATTACTGACAATCCAATAGTGCAGCACACCCACAATTACTGACACTCCAATAGTGCAGCACACCCTCAATTACTGACACTCCAAAAGTGCAGCACACCCTCAATTTCTGAATCTCCAATATTGAAGCGCACACTCAATTACTGACACTCCAATAGTGCAGCACACCCTCAATTACTGACACACCAATAGTGCAGCCCACCCTCAATTACTGACACTCCAATGGTGCAGCACACCCTCAATTACTGACACTCCAATAGTGCAGCTCACCCTCAATTACTGACACTACAATACTGCAGCACACCCTCAATTACTGACACTCCAATAGTGCAGCACACCCTCAATTACTGACACTCCAATAGTGCAGCACATCCTCAATTACTGACTCACCAAGAGGGCAGCACACCCTCAATTACTGACACTCCAATAGTGTAGCACACCCTCAATTACTGACTCACCAAGAGTGCAGCACACCCTCAATTACTGACACTCCAATAGTGCAGCACAACCTCAATTACTGACACTCCAATAGTGCAGCAAAGCCTCAATTACTGACACTCCAATAGTGCAGCACAACCTCAATTACTGACACTCCAATAGTGCAGAAAACCCTCAATTACTGACACTCCAATAGTGCAGCGCACCCTCAATTACGGACACTACAATAGTGCAGCACACCCTCAATTACTGACACTCCAATAGTGCAGCACACCCTCAATTGCTGATACTCCAATAGTGCAGCACACCCTCAATTGCTGAGACTCCAATAGTGCAGCACACCCTCAATTACTGACACTCCAATACTGCAGCACACCCTCAATTACTGACACTCCAATAGTGAAGCACACACTCAATTACTGACACTCCAATAGTGCAGCACACCCTCAATTACTGACACCCCAATAGTGCAGCACACCCTCAATTACTGACACTCCAATAGAGTAGCAAACTTTCAATTACTGAAACTCCAATATTGCAGCTCACCCTCAATTACTGACACTCCAATGGTGCAGCTCACCCTCAATTACTGACACTACAATACTGCAGCACACCCTCCATTACTGACACTCCAATAGTGCAGCGCACCCTCAATTACTGACAATCCAATAGTGCAGCACACACTCAATTACTGACACTCCAGTAGTGCAGCACAGCCTCAATTACTGACACTCCAATAGAATAGCAAACCCTCAATTTCTGAATCTCCAATATTGCAGCACACACTCAATTACTGACAGTCCAATAGAGTAAAAAACCTTCAATTACTGACACTCCAGTAGTGCAGCACTCCCTCAATTACTGACACACCAATAGTGCAGCTCACCCTCAATTACTGACACTCCAATGGTGCAGCAAACCCTCAATTACTGACACTCCAATAGTGCAGCGCACACTCAAATAATGACACTCGAATACTGCAGCTCACCCTCAATTACTGACACTACAATACTGCAGCACACCCTCAATTACTGACACTCCAATAGTGCAGCTCACCCTCAATTACTGACACTCCAAAGGGGCAGCACGCACTCAATTACTGACACTCCAATAGTGCAGCGCACACGCAAATACTGACACTCCAATACTGCAGCACACCATCAATTACTGACAGGCCAATAGTGCAGCACACCCTCAATTACTGACACTCCAATAGTGCAGCACACCCTCAATTACTGACATCCAATAGTGCAGCACACGCTCAATTACTGACACTCCAATAGTGCAGCACACCCTCAATTACTGACGCTCCAATAGTGCAGCGCACACTCAAATAATGACACTCCAATAGTGCAGCTCACCCTCAATTACTGACACTACAATACTGCAGCACACCCTCGATTACTGACACTCCAATAGTGCAGCACACGCTCAATGACGGACACTACAATATTGCACTTCACCCGCAATTACTGACACACCAATATTGCAGCACACCCTCAATTACTGATGCTCCAATAGTGCAGCACAACTTCAATTACTGACACTCCAATAGTGCAGCACACCCTCAATTACTGACTCTCCAATAGTGCAGCACATCCTCAATTACTGACTCACCAAGAGTGCAGCACACCCTCAATTACTGACACTCCAATAGTGTAGCACACCCTCAATTACTGACTCCCCAAGAGTGCAGCACACCCTCAATTACTGACACTCCAATAGTGCAGCACAACCTCAATTACTGACACTCCAATAGTGCAGAAAACCCTCAATTACTGACACTCCAATAGTGCAGCGCACACTCAAATACTGACACTCCAATAGTGCACTTCACCCTCAATTACTGACACTCCAATAGTGCAGCACACCCTCTATTCCTGACATTCCAATAGTGCAGCACACCCTCAATTACTGACACTCCAATAGTGCAGTTCTTACTCAAATACTGACACTCCAGTAGTGCAGCTCACCATCAATTACTGACACTGCAATACTGCAGCACTCCCTCAATTACTGACACTCCAATAGTGCAGTGTACCCTCAATTACTGACACTCCAATAGTGCAGCTCACCCTCAATTACTGACACTCCAAAGGGGCAGCACACACTCAATTACTGACACTCCAATAGTGCAGCGCACACGCAAATACTGACACTCCAATACTGCAGCACACCATCAATTACTGACAGGCCAATAGTGCAGCACACACTCAATTACTGACACTCCAATAGTGCAGCACACCCTCAATTACTGACATCCAATAGTGCAACACACGCTCAATTACTGACACTCCAATAGTGCAGTGCACACTCAAATACTGACACTCCAATAGTGCAGCTCACCCTCAATTACTGACACTCCAATAGTGCAGCTCACCCTCAATTACTGACACTACAATACTGCAGCACACCCACAATTACTGACACTCCAATAGTGCAGCGCACCCTCAATTACTGACACTCTAATAGTGCAGCACACTCTCAATTATGGACACTACAATAGTGCACCTCCCCCTCAATTACTGACACACCAATAATGCAGCTTTCCCTCAATTACTGATACGCCAGTAGTGCAGCACAACCTCAATTACTGACACTCCAATATTGCAGCACACACTCAATTACTGACACTACAATCGTGCACTTCACCCTCAATTACTGACACTCCAATAGTGTAGCACACCCTCAATTACTGACACTCCAATAGTGCAGCACACCCTCAATTACTGACACTCCAATAGTGTAGCACGCCCTCAATTACTGATACCACAATAGTGCAGCACAACCTCAATTACTGACACTCCAGTAGTGCAGCACACCCTCAATTACTGACACTACAATAGTGCAGCACACCCTCAATTACTGACACTCCAATAGTGTAGCACACCCTCAATTACTGACACTCCAATAGTGCAGCTCACCCTCAATTATTGACACTCCAATAGTGCAGCTCACCCTCAATTACGGACACTACAATAGTGTATCTCACCTTCAATTACTGACACTCCAATGGTGCAGCACACCCTCAATTACTGACACTCCAATTGTGCAGCGCACACTCAAATCCTGACACTCCAATAGTGCAGCTCACCCTCAATTTCTGACACTACTATACTGCTGCACACCCTCAATTACTGACACTCCAATAGTGCAGCGCACCATCAATTACTGACACTCCATAGTGCAGCACCCCCTCAATTACGGACACTACAATAGTGCAGCACACCCTCAATTACTGACACACCAATATTGCAGCACACCCTCAATTACTGATAGTCCAATAGTGCAGCACAGCCTCAATTACTGACATTCCAATGGTGCAGCACACACTCAATTACTGACACTCCAATAGTGTAGCACACCCTCATTTACTGAAACTCCAATAGTGCAGCACACCCTCAATTAATGACACTCCAGTAGTGCAGCACCCCCTCAATTACAGGCACTCCATTAGTGTAGCACACCCGCAATTGCTGACACTCCAATAGTGCAGCACACCCTCAATTACTGACACTCCAATAGTGCAGCACACCCTCAATTACTGACACTGCAATATGCAGTACACCCAAAATTACTGACACTCCAATAGTGCAGCTCACCCTCAATTACTGACACTCCAATATTGCAGCACACCGTCAATTCCTGACACTCCAATAGTGCAGCACACCCTCAATTACTCACACTCCAATATTGCAGCACAACCTCAATTACTGACACTGCAATATTGCAGCACACGCTCAATTACTGACACTCCAGTAGTGCAGCACACACTCAAATACTGAAACACCAATAGTGCAGCACACCCTCAATTACTGACTCTCCAATATTGCAGCACACCCTCAATTACTGACACTCCAATAATGCAGCACACCCTCAATTACTGACACTGCAATATTGCAGCACACGCTCAATTACTGACACTCCAATAGTGCAGCACACACTCAATTACTGACACACCAATAGTGCAGCACACCCTCAATTACTGACTCTCCAATATTGCAGCACACCCTCAATTACTGACACTCCAATAATGCAGCACACCCTCAATTACTGACACTCCAATAGTGCAGCACACACTCAATTACTGACACTCCAATACAGTAGCAAACCCTCAATTACTGACACTCCAATAGTGCAGCACAAACTCAATTAATGACACTCCAATAGTGCAGCACACCCTCAATTACTGACACTCCAATAGTGCAGCACACCCTCAATTACTGACAATCCAATAGTGCGGCTCACCCGACATTACTGACACTCCAATGGTGCAACACATCCTCAATTACTGACACTCCAATAGTGCAGCGCACACTGAAATACTGACACTCCAATAGTGCAGCTCACCCTCAATTACTGACACTACAATACTGCAGCACACCCTCAATTACTGACACTCCAATAGTGTAGCGCACCCTCAATTACTGACACTCCAATAGTGCAGCACGCCCTCAATTACGGACACTACAATAGTGCAGCTCACCCTCAATTACTGAAACACCAATATTGCAGCACACCCTCAATTACTGATACTACAATAGTGCAGCACACCCTCAATTGCTGGCACTCCAATAGTGCAGCACACCCTCAATTACTGATACTCCAACAGTGCAGCAAATCCTCAATTACTGACACACCAATAGTGCAGCACACCCTCAATTACTGATACTCCAATAGTGCAGCACATCCTCAATTACTGACACTCCAATATTGCAGCACACACTCAATTACTGACACTCCAATAGTGCAGCACACCCTCAATTACTGACACTCCAATAGTGAAGCACACACTCAATTACTGACACTCCAATAATGCAGCAAACCCTCAATTACTGGCACTCCAATAGTGCAGCACAGCCTCAATTACTGACATACCAATAGAGTAGCAAACCCTCAATTAGTGACTCTCCAATAGTGCAGCACACACTCAATTACTGACACTCCAATAGAGTAGGAAGCCCTCAATTACTGACACTACAATAGTGCAGCACACCCTCAATTACTGACACTCCAATAGTGCAGCACACCCTGAATTACTGACATTCCAATAGTGCAGCACACACTCAATTACTGACACTCCAATGGTGCAGCACACCCTCAATTACTGACACTCCAATAGTGCAGCACACACTCAATTACTGACACTCCAATAGTGCAGCACACCCTCAATTACTGACACTCCAATAGTGCAGCGCACACTCAAATACTGAGACTCCAATAGTGCAGCTCACCCTCAATTACTGACACTACAATACTGCAGCACACCCTCATTTACTGACACTCCAATAGTGCAGCGCACCCTCAATTACTGACAATCCAATAGTGCAGCACACTCTCAATTACGGACACTACAATAGTGCACTTCATCCTCAATTACTGACACACCAATATTGCAGCACACCCTCAATTACTGATACTCCAATAGTGCAGCACAACCTCAGTTACTGACACTCCAATAGTGCAGCACACCCTCAATTACTGACACTCCAATAGTGCAGCACATCCTCAATTATTGACTCACCAAGAGTGCAGCACACCCTCAATTACTGACACTCCAATAGTGTAGCACACCCTCAATTACTGAAACTCCAATAATGCAGCACACCCTCAATTACTGACACTCCAATAGTGCAGCACAACCTCAATTACTGACACTCCAATAGTGCAGCACAGCCTCAAATACTGACACTCGAATAGTGCAGCGCAAACTCAAATACTGACACTCCAATAGTGCAGCTCACCCTCAATTACTGACACTACAATACTGCAGCGCACCCTCAATTACTGACAATCCAATAGTGCAGCACACTCTCAATTACGGACACTACAATAGTGCACTTCACCCTCAATTACTGACACACCAATATTGCAGCACACCCTCAATTACTGATACTCCAATAGTGCGGCACAACCTCAGTTACTGACACTCCAATAGTGCAGCACACCCTCTATTAATGACACTCCAATAGTGCAGCACACACTCAATTACTGACGCTCCAATAGTGCAGCGCACACTCAAATAATGACACTCCAATAGTGCAGCTCACCCTCAATTACTGACACTACAATACTGCAGCACACCCTCGATTACTGACACTCCAATAGTGCAGCACACGCTCAATGACGGACACTACAATATTGCACTTCACCCGCAATTACTGACACACCAATATTGCAGCACACCCTCAATTACTGATGCTCCAATAGTGCAGCACAACTTCAATTACTGACACTCCAATAGTGCAGCACACCCTCAATTACTGACTCTCCAATAGTGCAGCACATCCTCAATTACTGACTCACCAAGAGTGCAGCACACCCTCAATTACTGACACTCCAATAGTGTAGCACACCCTCAATTACTGACTCCCCAAGAGTGCAGCACACCCTCAATTACTGACACTCCAATAGTGCAGCACAACCTCAATTACTGACACTCCAATAGTGCAGAAAACCCTCAATTACTGACACTCCAATAGTGCAGCGCACACTCAAATACTGACACTCCAATAGTGCACTTCACCCTCAATTACTGACACTCCAATAGTGCAGCACACCCTCTATTCCTGACATTCCAATAGTGCAGCACACCCTCAATTACTGACACTCCAATAGTGCAGTTCTTACTCAAATACTGACACTCCAGTAGTGCAGCTCACCATCAATTACTGACACTGCAATACTGCAGCACTCCCTCAATTACTGACACTCCAATAGTGCAGTGTACCCTCAATTACTGACACTCCAATAGTGCAGCTCACCCTCAATTACTGACACTCCAAAGGGGCAGCACACACTCAATTACTGACACTCCAATAGTGCAGCGCACACGCAAATACTGACACTCCAATACTGCAGCACACCATCAATTACTGACAGGCCAATAGTGCAGCACACACTCAATTACTGACACTCCAATAGTGCAGCACACCCTCAATTACTGACATCCAATAGTGCAACACACGCTCAATTACTGACACTCCAATAGTGCAGTGCACACTCAAATACTGACACTCCAATAGTGCAGCTCACCCTCAATTACTGACACTCCAATAGTGCAGCTCACCCTCAATTACTGACACTACAATACTGCAGCACACCCACAATTACTGACACTCCAATAGTGCAGCGCACCCTCAATTACTGACACTCTAATAGTGCAGCACACTCTCAATTATGGACACTACAATAGTGCACCTCCCCCTCAATTACTGACACACCAATAATGCAGCTTTCCCTCAATTACTGATACGCCAGTAGTGCAGCACAACCTCAATTACTGACACTCCAATATTGCAGCACACACTCAATTACTGACACTACAATCGTGCACTTCACCCTCAATTACTGACACTCCAATAGTGTAGCACACCCTCAATTACTGACACTCCAATAGTGCAGCACACCCTCAATTACTGACACTCCAATAGTGTAGCACGCCCTCAATTACTGATACCACAATAGTGCAGCACAACCTCAATTACTGACACTCCAGTAGTGCAGCACACCCTCAATTACTGACACTACAATAGTGCAGCACACCCTCAATTACTGACACTCCAATAGTGTAGCACACCCTCAATTACTGACACTCCAATAGTGCAGCTCACCCTCAATTATTGACACTCCAATAGTGCAGCTCACCCTCAATTACGGACACTACAATAGTGTATCTCACCTTCAATTACTGACACTCCAATGGTGCAGCACACCCTCAATTACTGACACTCCAATTGTGCAGCGCACACTCAAATCCTGACACTCCAATAGTGCAGCTCACCCTCAATTTCTGACACTACTATACTGCTGCACACCCTCAATTACTGACACTCCAATAGTGCAGCGCACCATCAATTACTGACACTCCATAGTGCAGCACCCCCTCAATTACGGACACTACAATAGTGCAGCACACCCTCAATTACTGACACACCAATATTGCAGCACACCCTCAATTACTGATAGTCCAATAGTGCAGCACAGCCTCAATTACTGACATTCCAATGGTGCAGCACACACTCAATTACTGACACTCCAATAGTGTAGCACACCCTCATTTACTGAAACTCCAATAGTGCAGCACACCCTCAATTAATGACACTCCAGTAGTGCAGCACCCCCTCAATTACAGGCACTCCATTAGTGTAGCACACCCGCAATTGCTGACACTCCAATAGTGCAGCACACCCTCAATTACTGACACTCCAATAGTGCAGCACACCCTCAATTACTGACACTGCAATATGCAGTACACCCAAAATTACTGACACTCCAATAGTGCAGCTCACCCTCAATTACTGACACTCCAATATTGCAGCACACCGTCAATTCCTGACACTCCAATAGTGCAGCACACCCTCAATTACTCACACTCCAATATTGCAGCACAACCTCAATTACTGACACTGCAATATTGCAGCACACGCTCAATTACTGACACTCCAGTAGTGCAGCACACACTCAAATACTGAAACACCAATAGTGCAGCACACCCTCAATTACTGACTCTCCAATATTGCAGCACACCCTCAATTACTGACACTCCAATAATGCAGCACACCCTCAATTACTGACACTGCAATATTGCAGCACACGCTCAATTACTGACACTCCAATAGTGCAGCACACACTCAATTACTGACACACCAATAGTGCAGCACACCCTCAATTACTGACTCTCCAATATTGCAGCACACCCTCAATTACTGACACTCCAATAATGCAGCACACCCTCAATTACTGACACTCCAATAGTGCAGCACACACTCAATTACTGACACTCCAATACAGTAGCAAACCCTCAATTACTGACACTCCAATAGTGCAGCACAAACTCAATTAATGACACTCCAATAGTGCAGCACACCCTCAATTACTGACACTCCAATAGTGCAGCACACCCTCAATTACTGACAATCCAATAGTGCGGCTCACCCGACATTACTGACACTCCAATGGTGCAACACATCCTCAATTACTGACACTCCAATAGTGCAGCGCACACTGAAATACTGACACTCCAATAGTGCAGCTCACCCTCAATTACTGACACTACAATACTGCAGCACACCCTCAATTACTGACACTCCAATAGTGTAGCGCACCCTCAATTACTGACACTCCAATAGTGCAGCACGCCCTCAATTACGGACACTACAATAGTGCAGCTCACCCTCAATTACTGAAACACCAATATTGCAGCACACCCTCAATTACTGATACTACAATAGTGCAGCACACCCTCAATTGCTGGCACTCCAATAGTGCAGCACACCCTCAATTACTGATACTCCAACAGTGCAGCAAATCCTCAATTACTGACACACCAATAGTGCAGCACACCCTCAATTACTGATACTCCAATAGTGCAGCACATCCTCAATTACTGACACTCCAATATTGCAGCACACACTCAATTACTGACACTCCAATAGTGCAGCACACCCTCAATTACTGACACTCCAATAGTGAAGCACACACTCAATTACTGACACTCCAATAATGCAGCAAACCCTCAATTACTGGCACTCCAATAGTGCAGCACAGCCTCAATTACTGACATACCAATAGAGTAGCAAACCCTCAATTAGTGACTCTCCAATAGTGCAGCACACACTCAATTACTGACACTCCAATAGAGTAGGAAGCCCTCAATTACTGACACTACAATAGTGCAGCACACCCTCAATTACTGACACTCCAATAGTGCAGCACACCCTGAATTACTGACATTCCAATAGTGCAGCACACACTCAATTACTGACACTCCAATGGTGCAGCACACCCTCAATTACTGACACTCCAATAGTGCAGCACACACTCAATTACTGACACTCCAATAGTGCAGCACACCCTCAATTACTGACACTCCAATAGTGCAGCGCACACTCAAATACTGAGACTCCAATAGTGCAGCTCACCCTCAATTACTGACACTACAATACTGCAGCACACCCTCATTTACTGACACTCCAATAGTGCAGCGCACCCTCAATTACTGACAATCCAATAGTGCAGCACACTCTCAATTACGGACACTACAATAGTGCACTTCATCCTCAATTACTGACACACCAATATTGCAGCACACCCTCAATTACTGATACTCCAATAGTGCAGCACAACCTCAGTTACTGACACTCCAATAGTGCAGCACACCCTCAATTACTGACACTCCAATAGTGCAGCACATCCTCAATTATTGACTCACCAAGAGTGCAGCACACCCTCAATTACTGACACTCCAATAGTGTAGCACACCCTCAATTACTGAAACTCCAATAATGCAGCACACCCTCAATTACTGACACTCCAATAGTGCAGCACAACCTCAATTACTGACACTCCAATAGTGCAGCACAGCCTCAAATACTGACACTCGAATAGTGCAGCGCAAACTCAAATACTGACACTCCAATAGTGCAGCTCACCCTCAATTACTGACACTACAATACTGCAGCGCACCCTCAATTACTGACAATCCAATAGTGCAGCACACTCTCAATTACGGACACTACAATAGTGCACTTCACCCTCAATTACTGACACACCAATATTGCAGCACACCCTCAATTACTGATACTCCAATAGTGCGGCACAACCTCAGTTACTGACACTCCAATAGTGCAGCACACCCTCTATTAATGACACTCCAATAGTGCAGCACACACTCAATTACTGACACTCCAATAGTGCAGTGCACACTCAAATACTGACACTCCAGTAGTGCAGCTCACCATCGATTACTGACACTACAATACTGCAGCACACCCTCAATTACTGACACTCCAATAGTGCAGTGCACCCTCAATTACTGACACTCCAATAGTGCATTTCACCCTCAATTACTGACACTCCAATAGTGCATTTCACCCTCAATTACTGACACTCCAAAGGTGCAGCACACCCTCAATTATTGACACTCCAACACTGTAGCGCGCACGCAAATACTGACACTCCAATACTGCAGCACACCATCAATTACTGACACTCCAATAGTGCAGCACACACTCAATTACTGATACACCAATAGTGCAGCACACCCTCAATTACTGACACTCCAATAGTGCAGCACACGCTCAATTACTGACACTCCAATAGTGCAGTACACCCTCAATTACTGACACACCAATAGTGCAGCACACCCTCAATTACTGACAATCCAATGGTGCAGCACACCCTCAATTACTGACACTCCAATAGTGCAGCTCATCTCAATTACTGACACTACAATACTGCAGCACACCCTCAATAACTGACACTCCAATAGTGCAGTACACCCTCAATTACTGACACACCAATAGTGCAGCACACCCTCAATTACTGACAATCCAATGGTGCATCACACCCTCAATTACTGACACTCCAATAGTGCAGCTCATCTCAATTACTGACACTACAATATTGCAGCACACCCTCAATTACTGACACTCTAATAGTGCAGCACACTCTCAATTATGGACACTACAATAGTGCACTTCACCCTCACTTACTGACACTCCAATATTGCAGCACACCCTCAATTACTTATACCACAATAGTGCAGCACAATCTCAATTACTGACACAACAATAGTGCAGCACACCCTCTATTACTGACACTACAATAGTACAGCACACCCTCTATTACTGACACTCCAATAGTGCAGCTCACCATCAATTACTGACACTCCAAAAGTGCAGCTCACCCTCAATTACGGACACTACAATAGTGCATCTCACCTTCAATTACTGACACTCCAATGTTGCAGCACACCCTCAATTACTGACACTACAATACTGCAGCACACCCTCAATTACTGACACTCCAATAGTGCAGCGCACCATTAATTACTGACACTCCAATAGTGCAGCACACCCTCAATTACGGACTCTACAATAGTGCAGCTCACCCTCAATTACTGACACACCATTACTGCAGCACACCCTCAATTACTGATACTCCAATAGTGCAGCACAGCCTCAATTACTGACACTCCAATGGTGCAGCACACACTCAATTACTGACACTCCAATAGTGAAGCACACACTCATTTACTGAAACTCCAATAGTGCAGCACACCCTCAATTACAGGCACTCCATTAGTGTAGCACACCCTCAATTACTGACACTCCAATAGTGCAGCAAACCCTCAATTACTGACACTCCAATATTGCAGCTCAGCCACATTTTCTGATACTCCAATAGGGCAGCACTCCCTCAATTACTGACACTCCAATGGTGCAGCACTCCCTCAATTACTGACACTCCAATAGTGCAGCACACCCTCAATTACTGACACTGGAATATGCAGTACACCCAAAATTACTGACACTCCAATAGTGCAGCTCACCCTCAATTACTGACACTCCAATATTGCAGCACACCGTCAATTCCTGACACTCCAATAGTGCCGCACACCCTCAATTACTCACACTCCAATATTGCAGCACACCCTCAATTACTGACACTCCAATATTGCAGCACACCCTCAATTACTGACACTCCAATAGTGCAGCACACCCTCAATTACTGACACTGCAATAGTGCAGCACACCCTCAATTACTGACTCTCCAATATTGCAGCACACCCTCAATTACTGACACTCCAATAATGCAGCACACACTCAATTACTCACACTCCAATAGTGCAGCACACCCTCAATTACTGACACTCCAATATTTCAGCACACCCTCAATTACTGACACTCCAATAGTGCAGCACACACTCAATTACAGACACTCCAATAGTGCAGCACACCCTCAATTACTGACACTCCAATAGTGCAGCACACCCTCAATTAATGACACTCCAATAGTGCAGCACACCCTCAATTACTGACACTCCAATATTGCAGCTCACCCTCAATTAATGACACGCCAAAGGTGCAGCACACCCTCAATTACTGACACTCCAATAGTGCAGCGCAACACTCAAATACTGACACTCCATTATTTCAACTCACCCTCAATTACTGACACTACAATACAGCAGCACATCCTCAATTACTGACACTCCAATAGTGCAGCGCACCCGCAATTACTGACACTCTAATAGAGCAGCACACTCTCAATTATGGACACTACAATAGTGCACTTCACCCTCAATTACTGACACTCCAATATTGCAGCACACCCTTAATTACTGATACCACAATAGTGCAGCACAATCTCAATTACTGACCCTACAATAGTGCAGCACACCCTCAATTACTGACACTCCAATAGTGCAGCTCACCCTCAATTACTGACACTCCAAAAAGTGCAGCTCACACTCAATTACGGAACTACAATAGTGCATCTCACCTTCAATTACTGACATTCCAATGGTGCAGCACACCCTCAATTACTGACACTCCAATATTTCAGCACACCATCAATTACTGACACTCCAATAGTGCAGCGCACCCTCAATTACTGACACTCCAATAGTGCAGCACACCCTCAATTACGGACACTACAATACTGCAGCACACCCTCAATTACTAACACTACAATACTGCAGCACACCCTCAATTACCGACACTCCAATAGTGCAGCACACCCTCAATTACTGACACTCCAATAGTGCAGCGCAACCTCAATTACTGACACTCCAATAGTGCAGCACACCCTCAATTACGGACACTACAATAGTGCAGCTCACCCTCAATTACTGACACACCAATATTGCAGCACACCCTCAATTACTGATACTCCAATAGTGCAGCACAGCCTCAATTACTGACGCTCCAATGGTGCAGCACACACTCAATTACTGACACTCCAATAGTGTAGCACACCCTCATTTACTGAAACTCCAATAGTGCAGCACACCCTCAATTAATGACACTCCAGTAGTGCAGCACACCCTCAATTACAGGCACTCCATTAGTGTAGCACACCCTCAATTACTGACACTCCAATAGTGCAGCACACCCTCAATTACTGACACTCCAATAGTGCAGCACACCCTCAATTACTGACACTCCAATAGTGCAGCACACACTCAATTACTGACACTGCAATATGCAGTACACCCAAAATTACTGACACTCCAATAGTGCAGCTCACCCTCAATTACTGACACTCCAATATTGCAGCACACCGTCAATTCCTGACACTCCAATAGTGCAGCACACGCTCAATTACTCACACCCCAATATTGCAGCACACCCTCAATTACTGGCACTCCAATATAGCAGCACACCCTCAATTACTGACAATCCAATAGTGCAGCACACCCTCAATTACTGACACTCCAATAGTGCTGCTCACACTCAATTACTGGCACTCCAGTAGTGCAGCACACACTCAATTACTGACACTCCAATAGTGCAGCACACCCTCAATTACTGACACTCCAATAGTGCAGCACACCCTCAATTACTGACACTCCAATAGTGTAGCACACCCTCAATTACTCTCACTCCAATAGTGCTGCTCACACTCAATTACTGACACTCCAATAGTGCAGCGCACCCTCAATTACTGACACTCCAATAGTGCAGCGAACACTCAAATACTGACACACCAATAGTGCAGCTCACCCTCATTTACTGACACTACAATACGGCAGCACACCCTCAATTACTGACACTCCAATTGTGCAGCGCACCATCAATTACTGACACTCCAATAGTGCAGCACACCCTCAATTACGGACACTACAATAGTGCAGCTCACCCTCAATTACTGACACACCAATAGTGCAACACACACTCAATAACTGACACTCCAATAGTGCTGCACACCCTCAATTACTCACACTCCAATATTGCAGCACACCCTCAATTACTGACACTCCAATATTGCAGCACACCCTCAATTACTGACACTCCAATAGTGCAGCACACCCTCAATTACTGACACTCCAATAGTGCAGCACACACTCAATTACTGACACTGCAATAGAGTAGCATACCCTCAATTACTGACACTCCAATAGTGCAGCACACCCTCAATTAATGACACTCCAATAGTGCAGCACACCCTCAATTACTGACACTCCAATATTGCAGCTCACCCTCAATTAATGACACGCCAATGGTGCAGCACACCGTCGATTACTGACACTCCAATAGTGCAGCGCAACACTCAAATACTGACACTCCATTATTTCAACTCACCCTCAATTACTGACACTACAATACAGCAGCACATCCTCAATTACTGACACTCCAATAGTGCAGCGCACCCGCAATTACTGACACTCTAATAGAGCAGCACACTCTCAATTACGGACACTACAATAGTGCATCTCACCTTCAATTACTGGCATTCAAATGGTGCAGCACACCCTCAATTACTGACACTCCAATAGTTCAGCGCAGACACAAATACTGACACTCCAGTAGTGCAGCTCACCCTCAATTACTGACACTACAATACTGCAGCACACCCTCAATTACTGACACTCCAATAGTGTAGCGCACCCTCAATTACTGACACTCCAATAGTGCAGCACACCCTCAATTACGGACACTACAATAGTGCAGCTCACCCTCAATTACTGACACACCAATATTGCAGCACACCCTCAATTACTGATACTCCAATAGTGCAGCACAGCCACAATTACTGACGCTCCAATGGTGCAGCACACACTCAATTACTGACACTCCAATAGTGTAGCACACCCTCATTTACTGAAACTCCAATAGTGCAGCACACCCTCAATTAATGACACTCCAGTAGTGCAGCACACCCTCAATTACAGGCACTCCATTAGTGTAGCACACCCTCAATTACTGACACTCCAATAGTGCAGCACACCCTCAATTCATGACCCTCCAATATTGCAGCTCAGCCACAATTTCTGACAAACCAATATGCAGCACACCCTCAATTACTGACACTCCAATAGTGCAGCACACCCTCAATTACTGACACTCCAATAGTGCAGCACACACTCAATTACTGACACTGCAATATGCAGTACACCCAAAATTACTGACACTCCAATAGTGCAGCTCACCCTCAATTACTGACACTCCAATATTGCAGCACACCGTCAAATGCTGACACTCCAATAGTGCAGCACACCCTCAATTACTCACACCCCAATATTGCAGCACAACCTCAATTACTGACACTCCAATATTGCAGCACACCCTCAATTACTGACACTCCAATAGTGCAGCACACCATCAATTACTGACACTCCAATAGTGCAGCACACCCTCAATTACTGACTCTCCAATAGTGTAGCACACCCTCAATTACTCTCACTCCAATAGTGCTGCTCACACTCAATTACTGACACTCCAATAGTGCAGCGCACCCTCAATTACTGACACTCCAATAGTGTAGCGAACACTCAAATACTGACACACCAATAGTGCAGCTCACCCTCAATTACTGACACTACAATACGGCAGCACACCCTCAATTACTGACACTCCAATAGTGCAGCGCACCATCAATTACTGACACTCCAATAGTGCAGCACACCCTCAATTACGGACACTGCAATAGTGCAGCTCACCCTCAATTACTGACACACCAATAGTGCAACACACACTCAATAACTGACACTCCAATAGTGCTGCACACCCTCAATTACTCACACTCCAATATTGCAGCACACCCTCAATTACTGACACTCCAATAATGCATCTCAACCTCAATTAGTGACACTCCAATTTGCAGCACACCCTCAATTACTGATATTCCAATAGTGCAGCACAACCTCAATTACTGACACTCCAAAAGTGCAGCACACACTCAATTACTGACACTCCAATAGTGTAGCACACACACAATTACTGGCACTCCAATAATGCAGCACACCCTCAATTACTGACACTGCAATGGTGCAGCACACCCTCAATTACTGACACTCCAATAGTGCAGCTCATCTCAATTACTGACACTACAATACTGCAGCACACCCTCAATTACTGACACTCCAAAAGTGCAGCGCACCCTGAATTACTGACACTCGAATAGTGCAGCACAATCTCAATTATGGACACTACAATAGTGCAGCACACCCTCAATTACTGACACTCCAATAGTGCAGCTCACCCTCAATTACTGACACTCCAAAAGTGCAGCTCACCCTCAATTACGGACACTACAATAGTGCATCTCACCTTCAATTACTGACATTCCAATGGTGCAGCACACCCTCAATTACTGACACTCCAATAGTGCAGCACACCGTCAATTACTGACACTCCAATAGTGCAGCGCACACACAAATACTGACACTCCAATAGTGCAGCTCACTCTCAATTACTGACTCTACAATACTGCAGCACACCCTCAATTACTGACAATCCAATAGGGCAGCAGACCTTCAAAAACTGACACTCCAATAGTGCAGCACACCCTCAATTACTGACACTCCAATAGTGCAGCACACCCTCAATTACTGACACTGCAATATGCAGTACACCCAAAATAACTGACACTCCAATAGTGCAGCTCACCCTCAATTACTGACACCCCAATATTGCAGCACACCGTCTATTCCTGACACTCCAATAGTGCAGCACACCCTCAATTACTCACACTCCAATATTGCAGCACACCCTCAATTACTGACACTCCAATATTGCAGCACACCCTCAATTACTGACACTCCAATAGTGCAGCACACCCTCAATTACTGACACTCCAAAATTGCAGCACACACTCAATTACTGACACACTAATAGTGCAGCACACCCTCAATTACTGACTCTCCAATATTGCAGCACAACCTCAATTACTGACACTCCAATAATGCAGCACACCCTCAATTAGTGACACTCCAATAGTGCAGCACACCCTCAATTACTGACACTCCAATATTGCAGCACACCCTCAATTACTGAGACTCCAATTTTGCAGCTCACCCTCAATTACTGACACTCCAATAGTGCAGCACACACTCAATTACTGACCCTGCAATAGAGTAGCATACCCTCAATTACTGACACTCCAATAGTGCAGCACACGCTCAATTAATGACACTCCAATAGTGCAGCACACCCTCAATTACTGACACTCCAATAATGCAGCACACACTCAATTACTCACACTCCAATAGTGCAGCACACCCTCAATTACTGACACTCCAATATTTCAGCACACACTCAATTACTGACACTCCAATAGTGCAGCACACACTCAATTACTGACACTGCAATAGAGTAGCATACCCTCAATTACTGACACTCCAATAGTGCAGCACACCCTCAATTAATGACACTCCAATAGTGCAGCACACCCTCAATTACTGACACTCCAATATTGCAGCTCACCCTCAATTAATGACACGCCAATGGTGCAGCACACCGTCGATTACTGACACTCCAATAGTGCAGCGCAACACTCAAATACTGACACTCCATTATTTCAACTCACCCTCAATTACTGACACTACAATACAGCAGCACATCCTCAATTACTGACACTCCAATAGTGCAGCGCACCCGCAATTACTGACACTCTAATAGAGCAGCACACTCTCAATTATGGACACTACAATAGTGCACTTCACCCTCAATTACTGACACTCCAATATTGCAGCACACCCTTAATTACTGTTACCACAATAGTGCAGCTCAATCTCAATTACTGACACTACAATAGTGCAGCACACCCTCAATTACTGACACTCCAATAGTGCAGCTCACCCTCAATTACTGACACTCCAAAAAGTGCAGCTCACACTCAATTACGGACACTACAATAGTGCATCTCACCTTCAATTACTGACATTCCAATGGTGCAGCACACCCTCAATTACTGACACTCCAATAGTTCAGCGCACACACAAATACTGACACTCCAATAGTGCAGCTCACCCTCAATTACTGACACTACAATACTGCAGCACCCCTCAATTACTGACACTCCAATAGTGCAGCGCACACTCAATTACTGACACTCCAATAGTGCAGCACACCCTCAATTACGGACACTACAATAGTGCAGCTCACCCTCAATTACTTACACACCAATATTGCAGCACACCCTCAATTACTGATACTCCAATAGTGCAGCACAGCCTCAATTACTGACGCTACAATGGTGCAGCACACACTCAATTACTGACACTCCAATAGTGTAGCACACCCTCATTTACTGAAACTCCAATAGTGCAGCACACCCTCAATTAATGACACTCCAGTAGTGCAGCACACCCTCAATTACAGGCACTCCATTAGTGTAGCACACCATCAATTACTGACACTCCAATAGTGCAGCACACCCTCAATTACTGACCCTCCAATATTGCAGCACACCCTCAATTACTGACACTCCAATAGTGCAGCACACCCTCAATTACTGACACTCCAATAGTGCAGCACACACTCAATTACTGACACTGCAATATGCAGTACACCCAAAATTACTGACACTCCAATAGTGCAGCTCACCCTCAATTACTGACACTCCAATATTGCAGCACACCGTCAATTCCTGACACTCCAATAGTGCAGCACACCCTCAATTACTCACACCCCAATATTGCAGCACACCCTCAATTACTGACACTCCAATATTGCAGCACACCCTCAATTACTGACACTCCAATAGTGCAGCACACCCTCAATTACTGACACTCCAATAGTGCAGCACACCCTCAATTACTGACACTCCAATAGTGTAGCACTCCCTCAATTACTCTCACTCCAATAGTGCTGCTCACACTCAATTACTGACACTCCAATAGTGCAGCGCACCCTCAATTACTGACACTCCAATAGTGCAGCGAACACTCAAATACTGACACACCAATAGTGCAGCTCACCCTCAATTACTGACACTACAATACGGCAGCACACCCTCAATTACTGACACTCCAATAGTGCAGCGCACCATCAATTACTGACACTCCAATAGTGCAGCACACCCTCAATTACGGACACTACAATAGTGCAGCTCACCCTCAATTACTGACACACCAATAGTGCAACACACACTCAATAACTGACACTCCAATAGTGCTGCACACCCTCAATTACTCACACTCCATTATTGCAGCACACCCTCAATTACTGACACTCCAATAATGCAGCTCACCCTCAATTACTGACACTCCAATTTTGCAGCACACCCTCAATTACTGATATTCCAATAGTGCAACACAACTTCAATTACTGACACTCCAAAAGTGCAGCACACACTCAATTACTGACACTCCAATAGTGTAGCACACACACAATTACTGGCACTCCAATAGTGCAGCTCACCCTCAATTACTGACACTGCAATGGTGCAGCACACCCTCAATTACTGACACTCCAATAGTGCAGCTCATCTCAATTACTGACACTCGAATAGTGCAGCACAATCTCACTTATGGACACTACAATAGTGCACTTCACCCTCAATTACTGACACTCCAATAGTGCAGCTCACCCTCAATTACTGACACTCCAAAAGTGCAGCTCACCCTCAATTACGGACACTACAATAGTGCATCTCACCTTCAATTACTGACATTCCAATGGTGCAGCACACCCTCAATTACTGACACTCCAATAGTGCAGCACACCCTCAATTACTGACACTCCAATAGTTCAGCGCACACACAAATACTGACACTCCAATAGTGCAGCTCACCCTCAATTACTGACACTACAATACTGCAGCACACCCTCAATTACTGACACTCCAATAGTGCAGCGCACCCTCAATTACTGACACTCCAATAGTGCAGCATACCCTCAATTACGGACACTACAATAGTGCAGCTCACCCTCAATTACTGACACACCAATATTGCAGCACACCCTCAATTACTGATACTCCAATAGTGCAGCACAGCCTCAATTACTGACGCTCCAATGGTGCAGCACACACTCAATTACTGACACTCCAATAGTGTAGCACACCCTCATTTACTGAAACTCCAATAGTGCAGCACACCCTCAATTAATGACACTCCAGTAGTGCAGCACACCCTCAATTACAGGCACTCCATTAGTGTAGCACACCCTCAATTACTGACACTCCAATAGTGCAGCACACCCTCAATTACTGACCCTCCAATATTGCAGCTCAGCCACAATTTCTGACACACCAATAGGGCAGCACACCCTCAATTACTGACACTCCAATAGTGCAGCACACCCTCAATTACTGACACTCCAATAGTGCAGCACACACTCAATTACTGACACTGCAATATGCAGTACACCCAAAATTACTGACACTCCAATAGTGCAGCTCAACCTCAATTACTGACACTCCAATATTGCAGCACACCGTCAATTCCTGACACTCCAATAGTGCAGCACACCCTCAATTACTCACACCCCAATATTGCAGCACACCCTCAATTACTGACACTCCAATATTACAGCACACGCTCAATTACTGACACTCCAATAGTGCAGCACACCCTCAATTACTGACACTCCAATAGTGCAGCACACCCTCAATTACTGACACTCCAATAGTGTAGCACACCCTCAATTACTCTCACTCCAATAGTGCTGCTCACCCTCAATTACTGACACTCCAATAGTGCAGAGAACACTCAAATACTGACACACCAATAGTGCAGCTCACCCTCAATTACTGACACTACAATACGGCAGCACACCCTCAATTACTGACACTCCAATAGTGCAGCGCACCATCAATTACTGACACTCCAATAGTGCAGCACACCCTCAATTACGGACACTACAATAGTGCAGCTCACCCTCAATTACTGACACACCAATAGTGCAACACACACTCAATAACTGACACTCCAATAGTGCTGCACACCCTCAATTACTCACACTCCAATATTGCAGCACACCCTCAATTACTGACACTCCAATAATGCAGCTCACCCTCAATTACTGACACTCCAATTTTGCAGCACACCCTCAATTACTGATATTCCAATAGTGCAGCACAACCTCAATTACTGACACTCCAAAAGTGCAGCACACACTCAATTACTGACACTCCAATAGTGTAGCACACACACAATTACTGGCACTCCAATAGTGCAGCTCACCCTCAATTACTGACACTGCAATGGTGCAGCACACCCTCAATTACTGACACTCCAATAGTGCAGCTCATCTCAATTACTGACACTACAATACTGCAGCACACCCTCAATTACTGACACTTCAAAAGTGCAGCGCACCCTCAATTACTGACACTCGAATAGTGCAGCACAATCTCAATTATGGACACTACAATAGTGCACTTCACCCTCAATTACTGACACTCCAATAGTGCAGCTCACCCTCAATTACTGACACTCCAAAAGTGCAGCTCACCCTCAATTACGGACACTACAATAGTGCATCTCAACTTCAATTACTGACATTCCAATGGTGCAGCACACCCTTAATTACTGAAACTCCAATAGTGCAGCACACCCTCAATTACTGACACTCCAATAGTGCAGCGCACACACAAATACTGACACTCCAATAGTGCAGCTCACTCTCAATTACTGACACTACAATACTGCAGCGCACCCTCAATTACTGACACTGCAATAGGGCAGCAGACCCTCAATTACTGACACTCCAATAGTGCAGCACACCCTCAATTACTGACACTCCAATAGTGCAGCACACCCTCAATTACTGACACTGCAATATGCAGTACACCCAAAATTACTGACACTCCAATAGTGCAGCTCACCCTCAATTACTGACACTCCAATATTGCAGCACACCGTCAATTCCTGACACTCCAATAGTGCAGCACACCCTCAATTACTCACACTCCAATATTGCAGCACACCCTCAATTACTGACACTCCAATATTGCAGCACACCCTCAATTACTGACACTCCAATAGTGCAGCACACCCTCAATTACTGACACTCCAAAAGTGCTGCACACACTCAATTACTGACACACTAATAGTGCAGCACACCCTCAATTACTGACTCTCCAATATTGCAGCACACCCTCAATTACTGACACTCCAATAATGCAGCACACCCTCAATTAGTGACACTCCAATAGTGCAGCACACCCTCAATTACTGACACTCCAATATTGCAGCACACCCTCAATTACTGACACTCCAATTTTGCAGCACACCCTCAATTACTGACACTCCAATAGTGCAGCACACACTCAATTACTGACCCTGCAATAGAGTAGCATACCCTCAATTACTGACACTCCAATAGTGCAGCACACCCTCAATTAATGACACTCCAATAGTGCAGCACACCCTCAATTACTGACACTCCAATATTGCAGCTCACCCTCAATTACTGACACGACAATAGTGCAGCGCAACACTCAAATACTGACACTCCATTATTTCAACTCACCCTCAATTACTTACACTACAATAGTGCACATCACCCTCAATTACTGACACACCAATTTTGCAGCACACACTCTATTACTGATATTCCAATAGTGCAGCACAACCTCAATTACTGACACTCCAAAAATGCAGCACACACTCAATTACTGACACACCAATAGTGTAGCACACCCTCAATTACTGACACTCTATTAGTGGAGCACACCCTCAATTACTGACACTCCAATAGTGCAGCACACCCTCAATTACTGACACTCCAATAGTGTAGCACACCCTCAATTACTCTCACTCCAATAGTGCAGCTCACCCTCAATTACTGACACTCCAATAGTGCAGCACACCCTCAATTACTGACACTCCAATAGTGCAGCGAACACACAAATACTGACACACCAATAGTGCAGCTCACCCTCAATTACTGACACTACAATACGGCAGCACACCCTCAATTACTGACACTCCAATAGTGCAGCGCACCATCAATTACTGACACTCAAATAGTGCAGCACACCCTCAATTACGGACACTACAATAGTTCAGCTCACCCTCAATTACTGACACACCAATAGTGCAGCACACACTCAATAACTGACACTCCAATACTGCTGCACACCATCAATTACTCACACTCCAATATTGCAGCACACCCTCAATTACTGACACTCCAATAGTGCAGCTCACCCTCAATTACTGACACTCCAATATTGCAGCACACCGTCAATTCCTGACACTCCAATAGTGCAGCACACCCTCAATTACTGACACTCCAATAGTGCTGCTCACCCTAAATTACTGACACTCCAATAGTGCAGCACACCCTCAATTACTGACACTCCAATAGTGCAGCACACCCTCAATTACTCGCACTCCAATATTGCAGCACACCCTCAATTACTGACACTCCAATTTTGCAGCACACCCTCAATTACTGACACTCCAATAGTGCAGCCCTCACTCAATTACTGACACTGCAATAGAGTAGCATACCGACAATTACTGAAACCCAATAGTGCAGCACACCTTCAATTAATGACACTCCAATATTGCAGCTCACACTCAATTACTGACACTCTAATGGTGCAGCACACCCTCGATTACTGACACTCCAATACAGCTGCACACCCTCAATTACTGACACTCCAATAGTGCAGCGCACCCGCAATTACTGACACTCCAATAGTGCCGCACACTCTCAATTACGGACACTACAATAGTTCACATCACCCTCAATTACTGACACAACAATTTTGCAGCACACCCTCAATTACTGAATTTCCAATAGTGCAGAACAACCTCAATTACTGACACTCCAAAAGTGCAGCACACACTCAATTACTCACACTCCAATAGTGTAGCACACCCTCAAATACTGACACTCCAATAGTGCAGCACACCCTCAATTACTGACACTCCAATAGTGCAGCAAACCCTCAATTACTGACACTGCAATATGCAGTACATCCAAAATTACTGACACTCCAATAGTGCAGCTCACCCTCAATTACTGACACTCCAATATTGCAGCACACCGTCATTTCCTGACACTCCAATAGTGCAGCACACCCTCAATTACTCACACCCCAATATTGCAGCACACCCTCAATTACTGACACTCCAATATTGCAGCACACCCTCAATTACTGACACTCCAATAGTGCAGCACACCCTCAATTACTCACACTCCAATAGTGCAGCACACTCTCAATTACGGACACTACAATAGTGCACATCAACCTCAATTACTGACACAACAATTTTGCAGCACAACTTCAATTACTGAATTTCCAATAGTGCAGAACAACCTCAATTACTGACACTCCAAAAGTGCAGCACACACTCAATTACTCACACTCCAATAGTGTAGCACACCCTCAAATACTGACACTCCAATAGTGCAGCACACCCTCAATTACTGACACTCCAATAGTGCAGCACACCCTCAATTACTGACACTGCAATATGCAGTACATCCAAAATTACTGACACTCCAATAGTGCAGCTCACCCTCAATTACTGACACTCCAATATTGCAGCACACCGTCATTTCCTGACACTCCAATAGTGCAGCACACCCTCAATTACTCACACCCCAATATTGCAGCACACCCTCAATTACTGACACTCCAATATTGCAGCACACCCTCAATTACTGACACTCCAATAGTGCAGCACACCCTCAATTACTCACACTCCAATAGTGCAGCACACCCTCAATTACTGACACTCCAACAGTGTAGCACAACCTCAATTACTCTCACTCCAATAGTGCAGCTCACCCTCAATTACTGACACTCCAATAGTGCAGCACACCCTCAATTACTGACACTCCAATAGTGCAGCGAACACTCAAATACTGACACACCAATAGTGCAGCTCACCCTCAATTACTGACACTACAATACGGCAGCACACCCTCAATTACTGACACTCCAATAGTGCAGCGCACCATCAATTACTGACACTCCAATAGTGCAGCACACCCTCAATTACGGACACTACAATAGTGCAGCTCACCCTCAATTACTGACACACCAATAGTGCAGCACACACTCAATCACTGACACTCCAATAGTGCTGCACACCCTCAATTACTCACACTCCAATATTGCAGCACACCCTCAATTACTGACACTCCAATAGTGCAGCTCACCCTCAATTACTGACACTCCAATTTTGCAGCACACCCTCAATTACTGATCTTCCAATAGTGCAGCACAACCTCAATTACTGACACTCCAAAAGTGCAGCACACACTCATTTACTGACACTCCAATATTGTAGCACACCCTCAATTACTGGCACTCCAATAGTGCAGCTCGCCCTCAATTACTGACACTCCAATGGTGCAGCACACCCTCAATTACTGACACTCCAATAGTGCAGCTCATCTCAATTACTGACACTACAATACGGCAGCACACCCTCAATTACTGACCCTCCAATAGTGCAGCACACCCTCAATTACGGACACTACAATAGTGCAGCTCACCCTCAATTACTGACACACCAATAGTGCAGCACACACTCAATCACTGACACTCCAATAGTGCTGCACACCCTCAATTACTCACACTCCAATATTGCAGCACACCCTCAATTACTGACACTCCAATAGTGCAGCTCACCCTCAATTACTGACACTCCAATTTTGCAGCACACCATCAATTACTGATCTTCCAATAGTGCAGCACAACCTCAATTACTGACACTCCAAAAGTGCAGCACACACTCATTTACTGACACTCCAATAGTGTAGCACACCCTCAATTAATGGCACTCCAATAGTGCAGCTCACCCTCAATTACTGACTCTCCAATAGTGCAGCACACCCTCAATTACTGACACTCCAAAAGTGCAGCACACCCTCAATTACTGACACTCGAATAGTGCAGCACAATCTCAATTATGGACACTAAAATAGTGCACTTCACCCTCAATTACTGACACTCCAATATTGCAGCACACCGTCATTTCCTGACACTCCAATAGTGCAGCACACCCTCAATTACTCACACCCCAATATTGCAGCACACCCTCAATTACTGACACTCCAATATTGCAGCACACCCTCAATTACTGACACTCCAATAGTGCAGCACACCCTCAATTACTCACACACCAATAGTGCAGCACACCCTCAATTACTGACTCTCCAATATTGCAGCACACCCTCAATTACTGACACTCCAATAGTGCAGCACACCCTCAATTACTGACACTCCAATAGTGCAGCACACCCTCATTAATGACACTCCAATATTGCAGCACACCCTCAATTACTGACACTAAAATAGTGCAGCACACCCTCAATTAATGACATTCCAATTGTGTAGCACACCCTCAATTACTGACACTCCAATATTGCAGCTCAGCCACAATTTCTGACAATCCAATAGTGCAGCACAACCTCAATTACTGACACTCCAATAGTGCAGCACACACTCAATAACTGACACTCCAATAGTGCAGCACAACCTCAATTATTGACAATTCCAATAGTGCAGCACACCCTCACTTACTGACACTCCAATAGTGCAGCGCAACCAAAAATACTCAGACACCAATAGTGCAGCACACCCTCAATTACTGACACTCCAATAGTGCAGCACACCCTCAATTACTGACACTCCAATAGTGCAGAACACCCTCAATTACTGACACACCAATACTGCAACACACACTCAATTACTGACACTCCAATAGTGCAGCACAGCCTCAATTACTGACACTCCAATAGTGCAGCGCATCCTCAATTAATGACACCCCAATAGTGCAGCACACCCACAATTACGGACACTCCATTATTGCAGTTCACCCTCAATTACTGACACTCCAGTATTGCAGCACACCCTCAATTATTGACACTCCAATAGTGCAGCACACCCTCAATTACTGACACTCCAATATTGCAGCACACCCTCAATTACTGACACTACAATATTGCAGCACACCCTCAATTACTGACACTCCAATAGAGCAGCAAACCCTCAATTACTGACACTCCAATAGTGCAGCGCACACTCAATTACTGTAACTCCAAAAGTGCAGCACAGCCTTAATTACTGACACTCCAATATTGCAGCTCACCCTCAATTACTGAAACTCCAATAATGCAGCACACCTTCAATTACTGACACTACAATAGTGCAGCACACCCTCAATTACTGACACTCCAATATTGCAGCACACACTCAATTACTGACACTCCAATTTTGAAGCACATCCTCAATTACTGACTCTCCAATAGTGCAGCACACCCTCAATTGCTGACGCTCCAATCGTGCACTTCACCCTCAATTTCTGACACACCAATATTGCAGCACACCCTCAATTACTAATACTCCAATAGTGCAGCACACACTCAATTACTGACACTCCAATAGTGCAGCTCACCCTCAATTACTGACACTCCAATAGTGCAGCTCACCCTCAATTACTGACACTCCAATAGTGCAGCACACCCTCAATTACTGACAATACAATACTGCAGCACACCCTCAATTACTGACGGTCCAATAGTGCAGCGCACCATTAATTACTGTCACTCCAATAGTGCAGCACACCCTCAAGTACGGACACTACAATAGTGCAGCATATCCTCAATTACTGACACACCAATATTGCAGCACACCCTCAATTACTGACACTCCAATAGTGCAGCACACCCTCAATTACTGACGCTCCAATAGTGCAGCGCACCATTAATTACTGACACTCCAATAGTGCAGCATACCCTCAATTACGGACACTACAAAAGTGCAGCACATCCTCAATTACTGACACACCAATATTGCAGCACACCCTCAATTACTGGCACTCCAATAGTGCAGCACACCCTCAATTACTGACATTCCAATAGTGCAGCACACCCTCAATTACTGACACTGCAATATGCAGCAAACCCAAAATTACTGACACTCTAATAATGCAGCTCACATTCAATTACTGACAATCCAATATTGCAGCACACTCTCAATTACTGACACTCCAATAGTGCAGCACACCCTCAATTACTGACACACCAATATTGCAGCACACCCTCAATTACTCACTCTCCAATAATGCAGCACACCCTCAATTACTGACACTCCAGTAGTGCAGCTCACCCTCAATTACTGACACTCCAATAGTGCAGCACGCATTCAAATACTGACACACCAATAGTGCTGCTCACCCTCAATTACTGACACTACAATACTGCAGCACACCCTGAATTACTGACGCTCCAATAGTGCAGCGCACCCTCAATTACTGACACTCCAATAGTGCAGCACACTCTCAATTACTGACACTACAATAGTGCAACACACCCTCAATTACTGACACTCCAATAGTGCAACACACCCTCAATTACTGACACTCCAATAGTGCAGCACACCCTCAATTACGGACACTCCAATAGTGCAGCACACCCTCAATTACTGACACTCCAATAGTGCAGCACACACTCAATTACTGACACTCCAATAATGTAGCAGACCCTCAAGTACTGACACTCCTCTAGTGCAGCACAGCCTCAATTACTGACACTCCAATAGTGCACCACAGACTCAATTACTGACACTCCAATAGTGTAGCACACACTCAATTACTGACACTCCAATAGTGCAGCACACCCTCAATTACTGACACTCCAATAGTGCAGCACAACCTCAATTACTGACACTCCAGTAGTGCAACACACCCTCAAATACTGACACTCCAATAGTGCAGCACACCATCAATAACGGACACACCAATAGTGCAACACACCCTCAATTACTAACACTCCAATAATGCAGCACACCCTCAATTACTGACACTCCAATAGTGTAGCACACCCTCAATTACGGACACTCCAATAGTGCAGCACACCCTCAATTACTGACACTCCAATAGTGCAGCACACCCTCAATTACTGGCACTCCAATAGTGTAGCGCACCCTCAATTACTGACACTCCAATAGTGCAGCTCACCGTCAATTACTAACACTCCAATATTGCAGCTCACCCTCAATTTCTGACACTCCAATAGTACAGCACACCCCCAATTACTGACACTCCAATAGTGCAGCGCACCCTCAATTACTGGCGCTCCAATAGTGCAGCACACACTCAATTACTGACACTCCAATAGTGTAGCACACCCTCAATGACGGACACTCCAATAGTGCAGCACACCCTCAATTACTGAAACTCCAATAGTGCAGCACACCCTCAATTACTGACACTCCAATAGTGTAGCGCACCCTCAATTACTGACACTCCAATAGTGCAGCTCACCGTCAATTACTAACACTCCAATATTGCAGCTCACCCTCAATTTCTGACACTCCAATAGTGCAGCACACCCCCAATTACTGACACTCCAATAGTGCAGCGCACCCTCAAATAGAGACCATCCAATAGTGCAGCACACCCTCAATTACTGACACTCCAATAGTGCAGCTCACCGTCAATTACTGACACTCCAATAGTGCAGCACACCCTCAAATACTGACACTACAACAGTGGAGCACATCCTCAATTACTGACACTACAATAGTGCAGCACACCCTCAATTACTGACACTCCAATAGTGCAGCACACCCTCAATCACATATTCACCAAGAGTGCAGCACACCCTCAATTACAGACACTCCAATTGTGTAGCACTCCCTCAAAAAGTTACACACCAATAGTGCAGCACACACTCAATTACTGACACCCCAATAGTGAAGCACAAAATCAATTACTGACACTCCAATAGTGCAGCACACCCTCAATTACTGACACTCCAATAGTGCAGCACACCCTCAATTACTGACACTCCAATAGTGCAGCACACACTCAATTACTGACACTGCAATAGTGAAGCAAACCCTCAATTACTGAATCTCCAATAGTGCAGCACACACTCAATTACTCACACTGCAATAGAGTAGCAAACCCTCAATTACTGACACTCCAATAGTGCAGCACACCCTCAATTACTGACACTCCAATAATGCAGCACACCCTCAATTACTGACACTCCAAAAGTGCAGCACACCCTCAATTACTGACACACCAATAGTGCAGCACACCCTCAATTACTGACACTCCAATAGTGCAGCACACCCTCAATTACTGACACTCCAATAGTGCAGCACACCCTCAATTACTGACAATCCAATAGTGCAGCACACACTCAATTACTGACACTCCAATAGTGTAGCACACACTCAAGTACTGACACTCCACTAGTGCAGCACACCCTCAATTACTGACACTCCAATATTGCAGCACACCCTCAATTACTGACGCTCCAATAGTGCAGCACACCCTCAATTACTGACACTCCAATAGCGCAGCACACCCTCAATTACTGACACTCCAATAGTGCAGCGCACACTCCATTACTGACACTCCAATAGTGTAGCACACCCTCAATTACGGGCACTCCAATAGTGCAGCATACCCTCAATTACGGACACTACAATAGTGCAGCACATCCTCAATTACTGACACTCCAATAGTGCAGCACACCCTCAATTACTGACACTCCAATAGTGCAGCACACCCAAAATTACTGACACTCTAATAGTGCAGCTCACCCTCAATTACTGACACTCGAATATTGCAGCACACCCTCAATTACTGACACTCCAATAGTGCAGCACACCCTCAATTACTGACTCTCCAATATTGCAGCATACCATCAATTACTCACACTCCAATATGCACCACACCCTCAATTACTGACACTCCAATAGTGCAGCTCACCCTCAATTACTGACAGTCGAATAGTGCAGCACTCCCTCAATTACTGACACTCCAATATTGCAGCACACCCTCAATTACTCACACTCCAATAGTGCAGCACACTCTCAATTACTGACACTCCAATAGTGCAAAACACCCTCAATTACTGACACTCCAATAGTGCAACACACCCTCAGTTACTGACACTCCAATAGTGCAGCAAAGCCTCAATTACGGACACTCCAATAGTGCAGCACACCCTCAATTACTGACACTCCAATATTGCAGCACACACTCAATTACTGACACTCCAATAGTGTAGCACACCCTCAAGTACTGACACTCCACTAGTGCAGCACACCCTCAATTACTGACACTCCAATAGTGCAGCACACACTCAATTACTGACACTCCAATAGTGTAGCACACCCTCAATTACTGACACTCCAATAGTGCAGCACACCCTCAATTACTGACACTCCAATATTGCAGCACACCCTCAATTACTGACGCTCCAATAGTGCAGCACTCACTCAATTACTGACACTCCAATAGTGTAGCACACCCTCAATTACGGACAATCCAATAGTGCAGCACACCCTCAATTACAGACACTCCAATAGTGCAGCACACCCTCAATTACTGACACTCCAATAGTGCAGCACACCCTCAATTACTGGCACTCCAATAGTGTAGCGCACCCTCAATTACTGACACTCCAATAGTGCAGCTGACCGTCAATTACTAACACTCCAATATTGCAGCTCACCCTCAATTTCTGACACTCCAATATTGCAGCACACCCCCAATTACTGACACTCCAATCGTGCAGCGCACCTTCAATTACTGACGCTCCAATAGTGCAGCACACACTCAATTACTGACACTCCAATAGTGTAGCACACCCTCAATGACGGACACTCCAATAGTGCAGCACACCCTCAATTACTGAAACTCCAATAGTGCAGCACACCCTCAATTACTGACACTCCGGTAGTGTAGCGCACCCTCAATTACTGACACTCCAATAGTGCAGCTCACCGTCAATTACTCACACTCCAATATTGCAGCTCACCCTCAATTTCTGACACTCCAATAGTGCAGCACAACCCAATTACTGACACTCCAATAGTCCAGCGCACCCGCAAATACAGACCATCCAATAGTGCAGCACACCCTCAATTACTGACACTCAAATAGTGCAGCTCACCGTCAATTACTGACACTCCAAATGTGCAGCTCACCCTCAATTACTGACACTACAACAGTGCAGCACATCCTCAATTACTGACACTACAATAGTGCAGCACACCCTCAATTACTGACACTCCAATAGTGCAGCACACCTTCAATCACATATTCACCAAGGGTGCAGCACACCCTCAATTACAGACACTCCAATTGTGTAGCACTCCCTCAAAAAGTTACACACCAATAGTGCAGCACACACTCAATTACTGACACTCCAATAGTGCAGCACACCCTCAATTACTCACACTGCAATAGAGTAGCAAACCCTCAATTACTGACACTCCAATAGTGCAGCACACCCTCAATTAATGACACTCCAATAATGCAGCACACCCTCAATTACTGACACTCCAAAAGTGCAGCACACCCTCAATTACTGACACACCAATAGTGCAGAACACCCTCAATTACTGACACTCCAATAGTGCAGCACACCCTCAATTACTGACACTCCAATAGTGCACCTCAACCTCAATTAGTGACACTCCAATAGTGCAGCACGCAGTCAAATACTGACACTCCAATAGTGCTGCTCACCCTCAATTACTGACACTACAATACTGCAGCACACCCTGAATTACTGACACTCCAATAGTGCAGCGCACCCTCAATTTATCAAACTCCAATAGTGCAGCACACCCTCAATTACCGACACTCCAATAGTGCAACACACCCTCAATTAATGACACTCCAATGTGCAACACACCCTCAATTACTGACACTCCAATAGTGCAGCACACCCTCAATTACGGACATTCCAATAGTGCCGCACACCCTCAATTACTGACAATCCAATAGTGCAGCACACACTCAATTACTGACACTCCAATAGTGTAGCACACACTCAAGTACTGACACTCCACTAGTGCAGCACACCCTCAATTTCTGACACTCCAATATTGCAGCACACCCTCAATTACTGACGCTCCAATAGTGCAGCACACACTCATTTACAGACACTCCAATACTGTAGCACACCCTCAATTACGGGCACTCCAATAGCGCAGCATACCCTCAATTACGGACACTACATTACTGCAGCACATCCTCAATTACTGACACACCAATATTGCAGCACACCCTCAATTAGACACTCCAATAATTCAGCACAGCCTCAATTACTGACACTCCAATAGTGCAGCACACCCTCAATCACTGACTCTCCAATATTGCAGCACTCCATCAATTACTCACACTCCAATATTGCAGCACACCCTCAATTACTGACACTCCAATATTGCAGCTCACCCTCAATTACTGACACTCCAATAGTGCAGCACACCCTCAATTACTGACACTCCAATATTGCAGCACACCATCAATTACTCACACTCCAATATTGCAGCACACCCTCAATTACTGACACTCCAATAGTGCAGCTCACCCTCAATTACTGACACTCCAATAGTGCAGCACGCATTCAAATACTGACACACCAATAGTGCTGCTCACCCTCAATTACTGACACTACAATAATGCAGCACACCCTGAATTACTGACACTCCAATAGTGCAGCGCACCCTCAATTACTGACACTCCAATAGTGCAGCACACTCTCAATTACTGACACTCCAATAGTGCAAAACACCCTCAATTACTGACACTCCAATAGTGCAACACACCCTCAGTTACTGACACTTCAATAGTGCAGCAAAGCCTCAATTATGGACACTCCAATAGTGCAGCACACCCTCAATTACTGACACTCCAATATTGCAGCACACACTCAATTACTGACACTCCAATAGTGTAGCACACCCTCAAGTACTGACACTCCACTAGTGCAGCACTTTCTCAATTATTGACACTCCAATAGTGCAGCACACCCTCAATTAGTGACACTCCAATATTGCAGCACACCCTCAATTACTGACACTCCAATAGTGCAGCACACCCTCAATTACTGACACTCCAATATTGCAGCACACCCTCAATTACTCACACTCCAATATTGCAGCACACCCTCAATTACTGACACTCCAATAGTGCAGCACACCGTCAATTACTGACACTCCAATAGTGCAGCTCACCCTCAATTACAGACACTCCAATAGTGCAGCACGCATTTAAATACTGACACACCAATAGTGCTGCTCACCCTCAATTACTGACACTACAATACTGCAGCACACCCTGAATTACTGACACTCCAATAGTGCAGCGCACCCTCAATTACTGACACTCCAATAGTGCAGCACATTCTCAATTGCTGACACTCCAATAGTGCAACACACCCTCAATTACTGACACTGCAATAGTGCAACACACCCTCAATTACTGACACTCCAATAGTGCAGCACACCCTCAATGACGGACACTCCAATAGTGCAGCACACCCTCAATTATTGACACTCCAATAGTGCAGCACACACTCAATTACTGACACTCCAATAATGTAGCACACCCTCAAGTACTGACGCTCCACTAGTGCAGCACACCATCAATTACTGTCACTCCAATAGTGCACCACACACTCAATTACTGACACTCCAATACTGTAGCACACCCTCAATTACTGACAATCCAATATTGCAGCACACACTCAATTACTGACACTCCAATAGTGCAGCACACCCTCAATTACTGACACTCCAATTGTGCAGCACAACCTCAATTACTGACACTCCAGTAATGCAACACACCCTCAATTACTGACACTCCAATAGTGCAGCACACCCTCAATTACGGACGCTCCAATAGTGCAGCACACACTCAATTACTAACCCTCCAATAGTGCAGCACACCCTCAATTACGGACACTCCAATAGTGCAGCACACCCTCAATTACTGACACTCCAATATTGCAGCTCACCCTCAATTACTGAAACTCCAGTAGTGCAGCACACCCCCAATTACTGACACTCCAATAGTGCAGCGCACCTTCAATTACTGACGCTCCAATAGTGCAGCACACACTCAATTACTGACACTCCAATAGTGTAGCACACCCTCAATGACGGACACTCCAATAGTGCAGCACACCCTCAATTACTGAAACTCCAATAGTGCAGCACACCCTCAATTACTGACACTCCGGTAGTGTAGCGCACCCTCAATTACTGACACTCCAATAGTGCAGCTCACCGTCAATTACTCACGCTCCAATATTGCAGCTCACCCTCAATTTCTGACACTCCAATAGTGCAGCACAACCCAATTACTGACACTCCAATAGTCCAGCGCACCCGCAAATACAGACCATCCAATAGTGCAGCACACCCTCAATTACTGACACTCCAATAGTGCTGCTCACCGTCAATTACTGACACTCCAAATGTGCAGCTCACCCTCAATTACTGACACTACAACAGTGCAGCACATCCTCAATTACTGACACTACAATAGTGCAGCACACCCTCAATTACTGACACTCCAATAGTGCAGCACACCCTCAATCACATATTCACCAAGGGTGCAGCACACCCTCAATTACAGACACTCCAATTGTGTAGCACTCCCTCAAAAAGTTACACACCAATAGTGCAGCACACACTCAATTACTGACACTCCAATAGTGCAGCACACCCTCAATTACTCACACTGCAATAGAGTAGCAAACCCTCAATTACTGACACTCCAATAGTGCAGCACACCCTCAATTAATGACACTCCAATAATGCAGCACACCCTCAATTACTGACACTCCAAAAGTGCAGCACACCCTCAATTACTGACACACCAATAGTGCAGCACACCCTCAATTACTGACACTCCAATAGTGCAGCACACCCTCAATTACTGACACTCCAATAGTGCACCTCAACCTCAATTAGTGACACTCCAATAGTGCAGCACGCACTCAAATACTGACACTCCAATAGTGCTGTCCACCCTCAATTACTGACACTACAATACTGCTGCACACCCTGAATTACTGACACTCCAATAGTGCAGCGCACCCTCAATTTCACAAACTCCTATAGTGCAGCACACCCTCAATTACCGACACTCCAATAGTGCAACACACCCTCAATTAATGACACTCCAATGTGCAACACACCCTCAATTACTGACACTCCAATAGTGCAGCACACCCTCAATTACGGACATTCCAATAGTGCCGCACACCCTCAATTACTGACAATCCAATAGTGCAGCACACACTCAATTACTGACACTCCAATAGTGTAGCACACACTCAAGTACTGACACTCCACTAGTGCAGCACACCCTCAATTTCTGACACTCCAATATTGCAGCACACCCTCAATTACTGACGCTCCAATAGTGCAGCACACACTCATTTACAGACACTCCAATACTGTAGCACACCCTCAATTACGGGCACTCCAATAGCGCAGCATACCCTCAATTACGGACACTACATTACTGCAGCACATCCTCAATTACTGACACACCAATATTGCAGCACACCCTCAATTAGACACTCCAATAGTGCAGCACACCCTCAATTACTGACTCTCCAATATTGCAGCACTCCATCAATTACTCACACTCCAATATTGCAGCACACCCTCAATTACTGACACTCCAATAGTGCAGCACACCCTCAATTACTGACACTCCAATATTGCAGCACACCATCAATTACTCACACTCCAATATTGCAGCACACCCTCAATTACTGACACTCCAATAGTGCAGCTCACCCTCAATTACTGACACTCCAATAGTGCAGCACGCATTCAAATACTGACACACCAATAGTGCTGCTGACCCTCAATTACTGACACTACAATAATGCAGCACACCCTGAATTACTGACACTCCAATAGTGCAGCGCACCCTCAATTACTGACACTCCAATAGTGCAGCACACTCTCAATTACTGACACTCCAATAGTGCAAAACACCCTCAATTACTGACACTCCAATAGTGCAACACACCCTCAGTTACTGACACTTCAATAGTGCAGCAAAGCCTCAATTATGGACACTCCAATAGTGCAGCACACCCTCAATTACTGACACTCCAATATTGCAGCACACACTCAATTACTGACACTCCAATAGTGTAGCACACCCTCAAGTACTGACACTCCACTATTGCAGCACTTTCTCAATTATTGACACTCCAATAGTGCAGCACACCCTCAATTAGTGACACTCCAATATTGCAGCACACCCTCAATTACTGACACTCCAATAGTGCAGCACACCCTCAATTACTGACACTCCAATATTGCAGCACACCCTCAATTACTCACACTCCAATATTGCAGCACACCCTCAATTACTGACACTCCAATAGTGCAGCACACCCTCAATTACTGACACACCAATAGTGCAGCTCACCCTCAATTACAGACACTCCAATAGTGCAGCACGCATTCAAATACTGACACACCAATAGTGCTGCTCACCCTCAATTACTGACACTACAATACTGCAGCACACCCTGAATTACTGACACTCCAATAGTGCAGCGCACCCTCAATTACTCACACTCCAATAGTGCAGCACATTCTCAATTGCTGACACTCCAATAGTGCAACACACCCTCAATTACTGACACTGCAATAGTGCAACACACCCTCAATTACTGACACTCCAATAGTGCAGCACACCCTCAATGACGGACACTCCAATAGTGCAGCACACCCTCAATTATTGACACTCCAATAGTGCAGCACACACTCAATTACTGACACTCCAATAATGTAGCACACCCTCAAGTACTGACGCTCCACTAGTGCAGCACACCATCAATTACTGTCACTCCAATAGTGCACCACACACTCAATTACTGACACTCCAATACTGTAGCACACCCTCAATTACTGACAATCCAATATTGCAGCACACACTCAATTACTGACACTCCAATAGTGCAGCACACCCTCAATTACTGACACTCCAATTGTGCAGCACAACCTCAATTACTGACACTCCAGTAATGCAACACACCCTCAATTACTGACACCCCAATAGTGCAGCGCACCCTCAATTACGGACGCTCCAATAGTGCAGCACACACTCAATTACTAACACTCCAATAGTGCAGCACACCCTCAATTACGGACACTCCAATAGTGCAGCACACCCTCAATTACTGACACTCCAATATTGCAGCACACACTCAATTACTGAAACTCCAGTAGTGCAGCACACCCTCAATTACTGACACTCCAATAGTGCAGCACAACCTCAATTACTGAAACTCCAGTAGTGCAACACACCCTCAATTACTGACACTCCAATAGTGCAGCACACACTCAATTACGGACACTCCAGTAGTGCAGCACACCCTCAATTACGGACGCTCCAATAGTGCAACACACCCTCAATTACGGACGCTCCAATAGTGCAACACACCCTCAATTACTAACACTCCAATAGTGCAGCACGCACTCAATTACGGACACTCCAGTAGTGCAGCACACCCTCAATTACTGACACTCCAATAGTGCAGCACACCCTCAATTACAGACACTACAATAGTGCAACACATCCTCAATTACTGACACACCAATATTACAGCACACCCTCAATTACTGACACTCCAATAGTGCAGCACAGCCTCAATTACTGACATTGCAATAGTGCAGCGCATTCTCAATTACTGACACTGCAATATGCAGCACACTCAAAATTACTGACACTCTAATATTGCAGCTCACCCTCAATTACTGACACTCCAATATTGCAGCACACCCTCAATTACTGACACTCCAATAGTGCAGCACACCCTCAATTACTGACACTCCAATATTGCAGCACACCCTCAAATACTCACACTCCAATATTGCAGCACACCCTCAATTACTGACACTCCAATAGTGCAGCTCACCCTCAATTACTGACACTCCAATAGTGCAGCACGCATTCAAATACTGACACACCAAAAGTGCTGCTCACCTTCAATTACTGACACTAAAATACTGCAGCACACCCTCAAATACTGACACTCCAATATTGCAGCACACCCTCAATTACTGACACTCCAATAGTGCAGCACACCCTCAATTACTCACACTCCAATATTGCAGCACACCCTCAATTGCTGACACTCCAATAGTGCAGCTCACCCTCAATTACTGACACTCCAATAATGCAGCACGCATTCAAATACTGACACACCAATAGTGCTGCTCACCCTCAATTACTGACACTACAATACTGCAGCACACCCTGAATTACTGACACTCCAATAGTGCAGCGCACCCTCAATTACTGACACTCCAATAGTGCAGCACACCCTCAATTACTGACACTCCAATAGTGCAGCGCACCCTCAATTACTGACACTCCAATAGTGCAACAGACACTCAATTACTGACACTCCAATAGTGCAGCACACCCTCAATTACGGACACTCCAATAGTGCAGCACACCCTCAATTACTGACACTCCAATAGAGCAGCACACACTTAATTACTGACACTCCAATAGTGTAGCACACCCTCGAGTACTGACACTCCACTAGTGCAGCACACCCTCAATTACTGACGCTCCAATAGTGCAGCACACACTCACTTACTGACACTCCAATAGTGTAGCACAACCTCAATTACGGACACTCCAATAGTGAAGCACACCCTCAATTACTGACACTCCAATAGTGTAGCTCACCGTCAATTACTAACACTCCAATATTGCAGCTCACCCTCAATTTCTGACACTCCAATATTGCAGCACACGCCCAATTACTGCCACTCCAATAGTGCAGCGCACCCTCAAATACAGACCCTCCAATAGGGCATCTCACCCTCAATTACTGACGCAGCACACCCTCAAATACTGACACTCCAATAGTGCAGCACACACACAATTACTGACACTCCAATAGTGAAGCAAACCCTCTATTACTGACTCTCCAATAGTGCAGCACACACTCAATTACTCACACTCCAATAGAGTAGCAAACCCTCAAATACTGACACTTCAAAAGTGCAGCGCACCCTCAATTACTGACACACCAATAGTGCAGCTCACACTCAATTACTGACACTCCAATATTGCAGCACACCCTCAATTACTGACGCTCCAATAGTGCAGCACACACTCACTTACTGACACTCCAATAGTGTAGCACAACCTCAATTACGGACACTCCAATAGTGCAGCACACCCTCAATTACTTACACTCCAATAGTGCAGCACACACTCAATTACTGACACTCCAAAAGTCTAGCACACCCTCAATTACTGACACTCCAATAGTGCAGCTCACCGTCAATTTCTAACACTCCAATATTGCAGCTCACCCTCAATTTCTGACACTCCAGTATTTCAGCACACCCCCAATTACTGACACTCCAATAGTGCAGCGCACCCTCAAATACAGACCCTCCAATAGGGCAGCTCACCCTCAATTACTGACGCAGCACACCCTCAAATACTGACACTCCAATAGTGCAGCACACAAACAATTACTGACACTCCAATAGTGAAGCAAACCCTCAATTACCGACTCTCCAATAGTGCAGCACACACTCAATTACTCGCACTCAAATAGAGTAGCAAACCCTCAATTACTGACACTTCAAAAGTGCAGCGCACCCTCAATTACTGACACACAAATAGTGCAGCACACACTCAATTACTGACACTCCAATAGTGCAGCACACTCTCAATTAATGACACTCCAATACTGCAGCTCACCCTCAATTAGTGACACTCCAATAGTGCAGCACGCATTCAAATACTGACACTCCAATAGTGCTGCTCACCATCAATTACTGACACTACAATACTGCAGCACACCCTGAATTACTGACACTCCAATAGTGCAGCGCACCCTCAATTACTGACACTCCAATAGTGCAGCACACTCTCAATTACTGACACTCCAATAGTGCAACACACCCTCAATTACTGACACTCCAATAGTGCAACACACCCTCAGTTACTGACACTCCAATAGTGCAGCACACCCTCAATTACGGACACGCCAATAGTGCAGCACACCCTCCATTACTGACACTCCAATAGTGCAGCACACACTCAATTACTGACACTCCAATAGTGTAGCACACCCTCAAGTACTGACACTCCACTAGTGCAGCACACCCTCAATTACTGTCACTCCAATAGTGCAGCACACACTCAATTACTGACACTCCAATAGTGTAGCACACCCTCAATTACTGACAGTCCAATATTGCAGCACACCCTCAATTCCTGACGCTCCAATAGTGCAGCACACACTCAATTTCTGACACTCCAATAGTGTAGCACAACCTCAATTACGGACACTCCAATAGTGTAGCACAACCTCAATTCCTGCCACTCCAATAGTGCAACACACCCTCAATTACTGAAACTCCAATAGTGCAGCACACCTTCAATTATGCACACTCCAATAGTGCAGCACACCCTCAATTACTGACACTCCAATAGTGCAGCACACATTCAATTACTGACACTCCAATAGTGTAGCAGACACTCAAGTACTGACACTCCACTAGTGCAGCACACCCTCAATTACCGACACTCCAATAGTGCAGCACACACTCAATTACTGACACTCCAATATTGCAGCAAACCCTCAATTACTGACGCTCCAATAGTGCGGCACGCCCTCAATTACTGACACTGCAATAGTGCAGCGCACCCTCAATTACTGAAACTCCAACAGTGCAGCACATCCTCAATTACTGACACTACAATAGTGCAGCACACTCTCAATTACTGACACTCCAATAGTGCAGCACACCCTCAATCACATAGTCACCAAGAGTGCAGCACACCCTCAATTACAGACACTCCAATATTGCAGCACACCCTCAATTAGTTACACACCAATAGTGCAGCACACCCTCAATTACTGACACTCCAATAGTGCAGCACACCCTCAATTACTGACACTCCAATAGTGCAGCACACCATCAATTACTGACACCCCAATAGTGAAGCACAAACTCAATTACTGACACTCCAATAGTGCAGCACACCCTCAATTACTGACACTCCAATAGTGCAGCACACCCTCAATTACTGACACTCCAATAGTGCAGCACACACTCAATTACTGACACTCCAATAGTGAAGCAAACCCTCAATTACTGACTCTCCAATAGTGCAGCGCACACTCAATTACTAACACTCCAATAGAGAGCAAACCCTCAATTACTGACACTCCAAAAGTGCAGCACACCCTCAATTATTGACACACCAATAGTGCAGCACACCCTCAATTACTGACACTCCAATAGTGCAGCACACCCTCAATTAATGACACTCCATTAGTGCAGCTCACCCTCAATTACTGATACTCCAATAGTGCAGCACAGCCTCAATTACTGACACTCCAATAGTGCAGCACACCCTCAATTACTGACACTCCAATAGTGCAGCACACCCTCAATTAGTGACACTCCAATAGTGCAGCACGCATTCAAATACTGACACTCCAATAGTGCTGCTCACCATCAATTACTGACACTACAATACTGCAGCACAACCTGAATTACTGACACTCCAATAGTGCAGCGCACCCTCAATTACTGACACTCCAATAGTGCAGCACACTCTCAATTACTAACACTCCAATAGTGCAACACACCCTCAATTAATGACACTCCAATAGTGCAACACACCCTCAGTTACTGACACTCCAATAGTGCAGCAAACGCTCAATTACGGACACTCCAATAGTGCAGCACACCCTCAATTACTGACACTCCAATAGTGCAGCACACACTCAATTACTGACACTCCAATAGTGTAGCACACCCTCAAGTACTGACACTCCACTAGTGCAGCACACCCTCAATTACTGTCACTCCAATAGTGCAGCACACACTCAATTACTGACACTCCAATAGTGTAGCACACCCTCAATTACTGACAGCCCAATATAGCAGCACACCCTCAATTCCTGACGCTCCAATAGTGCAGCACACACTCAATTTCTGACACTCCAATAGTGTAGCACAACCTCAATTACGGACACTCCAATAGTGTAGCACAACCTCAATTACGGACACTCCAATAGTGCAGCACACCCTCAATTACTTACACTCCAATTGTGCAGCACACCCTCAATTACTGACACTCCAAAAGTGTAGCTCACCCTAAATTTCTGACACTCCAATAGTGCAGCACACCCCCAATTACTGACACTCCAATAGTGCAGCGCACCCTCAAATACAGACCCTCCAATAGGGCAGCTCACCCTCAATTACTGATGCAGCACACCCTCAAATACTGAAACTCCAATAGTGCAGCACACACTCAATTACTGACACTCCAATAGTGAAGCAAACCCTCAATTACTGACTCTCCAATTTTGCAGCACACACTCAATTACTCACACTCCAATAGAGTAGCAAACCCTCAATTACTGACACTTCACAAGTGCAGCGCACGCTCGATTACTGACACACCAATAGTGCAGCACACCCTCAATTACTGACACTCCAATAGTGCAGCACACTCTCAATTAATGGCACTCCAATAGTGCAGCTCACCCTCAATTAGTGACACTCCAATAGTGCAGCACGCATTCAAATACTGACACTCCAATAGTGCTGCCCACCCTCAATTACTGACACTACAATACTGCAGCACACCCTGAATTACTGACACTCCAATAGTGCAGCGCACCCTCAATTACTGACACTCCAATAGTGCCGCACACCCTCAATTACCGACACTCCAATAGTGCAACACACCCTCAATTCCTGACACTCCAATAGTGCAACACACCCTCAATTACTGAAACTCCAATAGTGCAGCAAACCTTCAATTACGCACACTCCAATAGTGCAGCACACCCTCAATTACTGACACTCCAATAGTGCAGCACACATTCAATTACTGACACTCCAATAGTGTAGCAGACACTCAAGTACTGACACTCCACTAGTGCAGCACACCCTCAATTACCGACAATCCAATAGTGCAGCACACACTCAATTACTGACACTCCAATATTGCAGCAAACCCTCAATTACTGACGCTCCAATAGTGCAGCACACCCTCAATTACTGACACTGCAATAGTGCAGCGCACCCTCAATTACTGAAACTCCAACAGTGCAGCACATCCTCAATTACTGGCACTACAATAGTGCAGCACACTCTCAATTACTGACACTCCAATAGTGCAGCACACCCTCAATCACATAGTCACCAAGAGTGCAGCACACCCTCAATTACAGACACTCCAATATTGCAGCACACCCTCAATTAGTTACACACCAATAGTGCAGCACACCTTCAATTATTTACACTCCAATAGTGCAGCACACCATCAATTACTGACACTCCAATAGTGCAGCACACCCTCAATTACTGACACTCCAATAGTGCAGCACACACTCAATTACTGACACTCCAATAGTGAAGCAAACCCTCAATTACTGACTCTCCAATAGTGCAGCGCACACTCAATTACTAACACTCCAATAGAGAGCAAACCCTCAATTACTGACACTCCAAAAGTGCAGCACACCCTCAATTACTGACACACCAATAGTGCAGCACACCCTCAATTACTGACACTCCAATAGTGCAGCACACCCTCAATTAATGACACTCCATTAGTGCAGCTCACCCTCAATTACTGATACTCCAATAGTGCAGCACAGCCTCAATTACTGACACTCCAATAGTGCAGCTCACCCTCAATTACTGACACTCCAATAGTGCAACACACCCTCAATTACTGACACTCCAATAGTGCAGCACACCCTCAATTACTGACACTCCAATAGTGCAACACACTCTCAATTAGTGAAACTCCAATAGTGCAGCACGCATTCAAATACTGACACTCCAATAGTGCTGCTCACCATCAATTACTGACACTACAATACTGCATCACACCCTGAATTACTGACACTCCAATAGTGCAGCGCACCCTCAATTACTGACACTCCAAAAGTGCAGCACACTCTCAATTACTGACACTCCAATAGTGCAACACACCCTCAATTACTGACACTCCAATAGTGCAACACACCCTCAGTTACTGACACTCCAATAGTGCAGCAAACCCTCAATTACGGACACGCCAATAGTGCAGCACACCCTCAATTACTGACACTCCAATAGTGCAGCACACACTCAATTACTGACACTCCAATAGTGTAGCACACCCTCAAGTACTGACACTCCACTAGTGCAGCACACCCTCAATTACTGTCACTCCAATAGTGCAGCACACACTCAATTACTGACACTCCAATAGTGTAGCACACCCTCAATTACTGACAGTCCGATATTGCAGCACACCCTCAATTCCTGACGCTCCAATAGTGCAGCACACCCTCAATTGCTTACACTCCAATTGTGCAGCACACCCTCAATTACTGAAATTCAAAAGTGTAGCTCACCCTCAATTTCTGACACTCCCATAGTGCAGCACACCCCCAATTACTGACACTCCAATAGTGCAGCGCACCCTCAAATACAGACCCTCCAATAGGGCAGCTCACCCTCAATTACTGACGCAGCACACCCTCAAATACTGAAACTCCAATAGTGCAGCACACACTCAATTACTGACACTCCAATAGTGAAGCAAACCCTCAATTACTGACTCTCCAATTTTGCAGCACACACTCAATTACTCACACTCCAATAGAGTAGCAAACCCTCAATTACTGACACTTCACAAGTGCAGCGCACGCTCAATAACTGACACACCAATAGTGCAGCACACCCTCAATTACTGACACTCCAATAGTGCAGCACACTCTCAATTAATGGCACTCCAATAGTGCGGCTCACCCTCAATTAGTGACACTCCAATAGTGCAGCACGCATTCAAATACTGACACTCCAATAGTGCTGCTCACCCTCAATTACTGACACTACAATACTGCAGCACACCCTGAATTACTGACACTCCAATAGTGCAGCGCACCCTCAATTACTGACACTCCAATAGTGCCGCACACCCTCAATTACCGACACTCCAATAGTGCAACACACCCTCAATTCCTGACACTCCAATAGTGCAACACACCCTCAATTACTGAAACTCCAATAATGCAGCACACCTTAAATTACGCACACTCCAATAGTGCAGCACACCCTCAATTACTGACACTCCAATAGTGCAGCACACATTCAATTACTGACACTCCAATAGTGTAGCAGACACTCAAGTACTGACACTCCACTAGTGCAGCACACCCTCAATTACTGACACTCCAATAGTGCAGCACACACTCAATTACTGACACTCCAATATTGCAGCAAACCCTAAATTACTGACGCTCCAATAGTGCAGCACACCCTCAATTACTGACACTGCAATAGTGCAGCGCACCCTCAATTACTGACACTCCAACAGTGCAGCACATCCTCAATTACTGACACTACAATAGTGCAGCACACTCTCAATTACTGACACTCCAATAGTGCAGCACACCCTCAATCACATAGTCACCAAGAGTGCAGCACACCCTCAATTACAGACACTCCAATATTGCAGCACACCCTCAATTAGTTACACACCAATAGTGCAGCACACCCTCAATTACTGACACTCCAATAGTGCAGCACACCATCAATTACTGACACCCCAATAGTGAAGCACAAACTCAATTACTGACACTCCAATAGTGCAGCACACCCTCAATTACTGACACTCCAATAGTGCAGCACACACTCAATTACTGACACTCCAATAGTGAAGCAAACCCTCAATTACTGACTCTCCAATAGTGCAGCGCACACTCAATTACTAACACTCCAATAGAGAGCAAACCCTCAATTACTGACACTCCAAAAGTGCAGCACACCCTCAATTACTGACACACCAATAGTGCAGCACACCCTCAATTACTGACACTCCAATAGTGCAGCACACCCTCAATTAATGACACTCCATTAGTGCAGCTCACCGTCAATTACTGATACTCCAATAGTGCAGCACAGCCTCAATTACTGACACTCCAATAGTGCAGCACACCCTCAATTACTGACACTCCAGTATTGCAGCACACCTTCAATTACTGACACTCCAATAGTGCAGCACAGCCTCAATTACTGACACACCAATAGTGCAGCACACCCTCATTACTGACACTCCAATATTGCAGCACACCCTCAATTACTGACACTCCTATAGTGCAGCACACCCTCAATTACTGACACTCCAAAAGTGCAGCACACCCTCAATTACTGACACACCAATAGTGCAGCACACCCTCAATTACTGACACTCCAATAGTGCAGCACACCCTCAATTAATGACACTCCATTAGTGCAGCTCACCGTCAATTACTGATACTCCAATAGTGCAGCACAGCCTCAATTACTGACACTCCAATAGTGCAGCACACCCTCAATTACTGACACTCCAGTATTGCAGCACACCTTCAATTACTGACACTCCAATAGTGCAGCACAGCCTCAATTACTGACACACCAATAGTGCAGCACACCCTCATTAATGACACTCCAATATTGCAGCACACCCTCAATTACTGACACTCCTATAGTGCAGCACACCCTCAATTACTGACACTCCAATAGCGCAGCTCACCCACAATTACTGGCACTCCAATATTGCAGCTCAGCCACAATTTCTGACAATCCAATAGTGCAGCACACCCTCAATTACTGACACTCCAATAGTGCAGCACACACTCAATAACTGACACTCCAATAGTGCAGCACACCCTCAGTTAATGACAAGTCCAATAGTGCAGCACACCTTCAATTACTGACACTGCAATAGTGCAGCGCAACCAAAAATACTGAGACTCCAATAGTGCAGCTCACCCTCAATTACTGACACACCAAAATTGCAGCAAGCCCTCAATTACTGACACTCCAATAGTGCAGCACACCCTCAATTACTGACACTCCAATAGTGCAGCACACCCTCAATTACTGACACACCAATACTGCAGCAAACCCTCAATTACTGACACTCCAATAGTGCAGCACAGCCTCAATTACTGACACTCCAATAGTGCAGCGCATCCTCAATTAATGACACTCCATTAGTGCAGTTCACCCTCAATTACTGACACTCCAATATTGCAGCACACCCTCAATTATTGACACTTCAATAGTGCAGCACACTCTGAATTACTGACACTCCAATATTGCAGCACACCCTCAATTACTGACACTACAATATTGCAGCACACACTCAATTACTGACACTACAATAGTGCAGCACACCCTCAATTGCTGACACTCCAATAGTGCAGCACACACTCAATTACTGTCACTCCAATAGTGCAGCACACCCTCAATTACTGACACTCCAATATTGCAGCACACCCTCAATTACTGAAACTCCAATAATGCAGCACACCCTCAATTACTGACACTCCAATAGTGCAGCACACCCTCAATTACTGACACTCCAATATTGCAGCACACACTCAATTACTGACACTCCAATTTTGCAGCACATCCTCAATTACTGACACTCCAATAGTGCAGCACACACTCAATTACTGACACTCCAATTTTGCAGCACATCCTCAATTACTGACTCTCCAATAGTGCAGCACACACTCAATTACTGACACTCCAATCGTGCACTTCACCCTCAATTTATGACACACCAATATTGCAGCACACCCTCAATTACTAATACTCCAATAGTGCAGCACACACTCAATTACTGACACTCCTATAGTGCAGCTCACCCTCAATTAATGCCACTCCAATAGTGCAGCTCACCCTCAATGACTGACACTCCAATGGTGCAGCACACCCTCAATTACTGACACTCCAATAGTGCAGCGCACACTCAATTACTGGCACTCCAATAGTGCAGATCACCCTCAATTACTGACACTACAATACTGCAGCACACCCTCAATTACTGACGGTCCAATAGTGCAGCGCACCATTAATTACTGACACTCCAATATTGCAACACACCCTCAAGTACGGACACTACAATAGTGCAGCACATCCTCAATTACTGACACACCAATATCGCAGCACACCCTCAATTACTGACACTCCAATAGTGTAGCACACCCTCAATTACTGACGCTCCAATAGAGCAGCGGACCATTAATTACTGACACTCCAATAGTGCAGCACATCCTCAATTACGGACACTACAATAGTGCAGCACATCCTCAATTACTGACACACCAATATTGCAGCACACCCTCAATTACTGACACTCCAATAGTGCAGCACAGCATCAATTACTGACATTGCAATATTGCAGCGCATCCTCAATTACTGACACTGCAATATGCAGCACTCTCAAAAATAACTGAAACTCTAATAGTGCAGCTCACCCTCAATTACTGACACTCCAATGGTGCAGCACACCCTCAATTACTGACACTCCAATAGTGCAGCGCACACTCAAATACTGACACTCCAATAGTGCAGCACACCCTCAATTACTTACACTCCAATATTGCAGCACACCCTCAATTACTCACACTCCAATATTGCAGCACAACCTCAATTACGGACACTCCAATAGTGTAGCACAACCTCAATTACGGACACTCCAATAGTGCAGCACACCCTCAATTACTTACACTCCAATTGTGCAGCACAACCTCAATTACTGACACTCCAAAAGTGTAGCTCACCCTCAATTTCTGAAACTCCAATAGTGCAGCACACCCCCAATTACTGACACTCCAATAGTGCAGCGCACCCTCAAATACAGACCCTCCAATAGGGCAGCTCACCCTCAATTACTGACGCAGCACACCCTCAAATACTGAAACTCCAATAGTGCAGCACACACTCAATTACTGACACTCCAATAGTGAAGCAAAGCCTCAATTACTGACTCTCCAATTTTGCAGCACACACTCAATTACTCACACTCCAATAGAGTAGCAAACCCTCAATTACTGACACTTCACAAGTGCAGCACACCCTCAATTACTGACACTCCAATAGTGCAGCGCACCCTCAATTACTGACACTCCAATAGTGCCGCACACCCTCAATTACCGACACTCCAATAGTGCAACACACCCTCAATTCCTGACACTCCAATAGTGCAACACACCCTCAATTACTTAAACTCCAATAGTGCAGCACACCTTCAATTACGCACACTCCAATAGTGCAGCACACCCTCAATTACTGACACTCCAATAGTGCAGCACACATTCAATTACTGACACTCCAATAGTGTAGCAGACACTCAAGTACTGACACTCCACTAGTGCAGCACACCCTCAATTACTGACACTCCAATAGTGCAGCACACACTCAATTACTGACACTCCAATATTGCAGCAAACCCTCAATTACTGACGCTCCAATAGTGCAGCACACCCTCAATTACTGACACTGCAATAGTGCAGCGCACCCTCAATTACTGACACTCCAACAGTGCAGCACATCCTCAATTACTGACACTAAATTAGTGCAGCACACTCTCAATTACTGACACTCCAATAGTGCAGCACACCCTCAATCACATAGTCACCAAGAGTGCAGCACACCCTCAATTACAGACACTCCAATATTGCAGCACACCCTCAATTAGTTACACACCAATAGTGCATCACACCCTCAATTACTGACACTCCAATAGTGCAGCACACCATCAATTACTGACACCCCAATAGTGAAGCACAAACTCAATTACTGACACTCCAATAGTGCAGCACACCCTCAATTACTGACACTCCAATAGTGCAGCACACCCTCAATTACTGACACTCCAATAGTGCAGCACACACTCAATTACTGACACTCCAATAGTGAAGCAAACCCTCAATTACTGACTCTCCAATAGTGCAGCGCACACTCAATTACTAACACTCCAATAGAGAGCAAACCCTCAATTACTGACACTCCAAAAGTGCAGCACACCCTCAATTACTGACACACCAATAGTGCAGCACACCCTCAATTACTGACACTCCAATAGTGCAGCACACCCTCAATTAATGACACTCCATTAGTGCAGCTCACCCTCAATTACTGATACTCCAATAGTGCAGCACAGCCTCAATTACTGACACTCCAATAGTGCAGCACACCCTCAATTACTGACACTCCAGTATTGCAGCACACCCTCAATTACTGACACTCCAATAGTGCAGCACACCCTCATTAATGACACTCCAATATTGCAGCACACCCTCAATTACTGACACTCCTATAGTGCAGCACACCCTCAATTACTGATACTCCAATAGTGCAGCACACCATAATTAATGACACTCCAGTATTGCAGCACACCCTCAATTACTGACATTCCAATAGTGCAGCACACCCTCAATTAATGACACTCCAATATTGCAGCACAAACTCAATTACTGACATTCCAATAGTGCAGCACACCCTCAATTACTGATACTCCAATAGCGCAGCACACCCTCAATTACTGACACTCCAATAGCGCAGCTCACCCACAATTACTGGCACTCCAATATTGCAGCTCAGCCACAATTTTTGACAATCCAATAGTGCAGCACACCCTCAATTACTGACTCTCCAATAGTGCAGCACACACTCAATAACTGACACTCCAATAGTGCAGCACACCCTCAGTTAATGACAAGTCCAATAGTGCAGCACACCCTCAATTACTGACACTCCAATAGTGCAGCGCAACCAAAAATACTGAGACTCCAATAGTGCAGCTCACCCTCAATTACTGACACACCAAAACTGCAGCACGCCCTCAATTACTGACACTCCAATAGTGCAGCACACCCTCAATTACTGACACTCCAATAGTGCAGCACACCCTCAATTACTGACACACCAATACTGCAGCAAACCCTCAATTACTGACACTCCAATAGTGCAGCACAGCCTCAATTACTGACACTCCAATAGTGCAGCGCATCCTCAATTAATGACACTCCATTAGTGCAGTTCACCCTCAATTACTGACACTCCAATATTGCAGCACACCCTCAATTATTGACACTTCAATAGTGCAGCACACTCTTAATTACTGACACTCCAATATTGCAGCACACCCTCAATTACTGACACTACAATATTGCAGCACACACTCAATTACTGACAGTCCAATAGTGCAGCACACACTCAAGAGCTGACACTCCAATAGTGCAGCACACACTCAATTACTGTCACTCCAATAGTGCAGCACACCCTCAATTACTGACACTCCAATATTGCAGCACACCCTCAATTACTGAAACTCCAATAATGCAGCACACCCTCAATTACTGACACTCCAATAGTGCAGCACACCCTCAATTACTGACACTCCAATATTGCAGCACACACTCAATTACTGACACTCCAATTTTGCAGCACATCCTCAATTACTGACACTCCAATAGTGCAGCACACCCTCAATTACTGATACTCCAATAGTGCAGCACATCCTCAATTACTGACTCTCCAATAGTGCAGCACACCCTCAATTACTGACACTCCAGTATTGCAGCACACCCTCAATTACTGACACTCCAATAGTGCAGCACACCCTCATTAATGACACTCCAATATTGCAGCACACCCTCAATTACTGACACTCCTATAGTGCAGCACACCCTCAATTACTGATACTCCAATAGTGCAGCACACCATAATTAATGACACTCCAGTATTGCAGCACACCCTCAATTACTGATACTCCAATAGTGCAGCACACCATAATTAATGACACTCCAGTATTGCAGCACACCCTCAATTACTGACACTCCAATATTGCAGCACACCCTCAATTACTGACATTCCAATAGTGCAGCACACCCTCAATTACTGATTCTCCAAAAGCGCAGCACACCCTCAATTACTGACACTCCAATAGCGCAGCTCACCCACAATTACTGGCAGTCCAATATTGCAGCTCAGCCACAATTTCTGACAATCCAATAGTGCAGCACACCCTCAATTACTGACACTCCAATAGTGCAGCACACACTCAGTAACTGACACTCCAATAGTGCAGCACACCCTCAGTTAATGACAAGTCCAATAGTGCAGCACACCCTCAATTACTGACACTCCAATAGTGCAGCACACACTCAGTAACTGACACTCCAATAGTGCAGCACACCCTCAGTTAATGACAAGTCCAATAGTGCAGCACACCCTCAATTACTGACACTCCAATAGTGCAGCTCACCCTCAATTACTGACACACCAAAACTGCAGCACGCCCTCAATTACTGACACTCCAATAGTGCAGCACACCCTCAATTACTGAGACTCCAATAGTGCAGCACACCCTCAATTACTGACACACCAATACTGCAGCAAACCCTCAATTACTGACACTCCAATAGTGCAGCACAGCCTCAATTACTGACACTCCAATAGTGCAGCGCATCCTCAATTAATGACACTCCATTAGTGCAGTTCACCCTCAATTACTGACACTCCAATATTGCAGCACACCCTCAATTATTGACACTTCAATAGTGCAGCACACTCTGAATTACTGACACTCCAATATTGCAGCACACCCTCAATTACTGACACTACAATATTGCAGCACACACTCAATTACTGACACTACAATAGTGCAGCACACCCTCAATTGCTGACACTCCAATAGTGCAGCACACACTCAATTACTGTCACTCCAATAGTGCAGCACACCCTCAATTACTGACACTCCAATATTGCAGCACACCCTCAATTACTGAAACTCCAATAATGCAGCACACCCTCAATTACTGACACTCCAATAGTGCAGCACACCCTCAATTACTGACACTCCAATATTGCAGCACACACTCAATTACTGACACTCCAATTTTGCAGCACATCCTCAATTACTGACACTCCAATAGTGCAGCACACACTCAATTACTGACACTCCAATTTTGCAGCACATCCTCAATTACTGACTCTCCAATAGTGCAGCACACACTCAATTACTGACACTCCAATCGTGCACTTCACCCTCAATTTCTGACACACCAATATTGCAGCACACCCTCAATTACTAATACTCCAATAGTGCAGCACACACTCAATTACTGACACTCCTATAGTGCAGCTCACCCTCAATTAATGCCACTCCAATAGTGCAGCTCACCCTCAATGACTGACACTCCAATGGTGCAGCACACCCTCAATTACTGACACTCCAATAGTGCAGCGCACACTCAATTACTGGCACTCCAATAGTGCAGATCACCCTCAATTACTGACACTACAATACTGCAGCACACCCTCAATTACTGACGGTCCAATAGTGCAGCGCACCATTAATTACTGACACTCCAATATTGCAACACACCCTCAAGTACGGACACTACAATAGTGCAGCACATCCTCAATTACTGACACACCAATATCGCAGCACACCCTCAATTACTGACACTCCAATAGTGCAGCACACCCTCAATTACTGACGCTCCAATAGAGCAGCGGACCATTAATTACTGACACTCCAATAGTGCAGCACATCCTCAATTACGGACACTACAATAGTGCAGCACATCCTCAATTACTGACACACCAATATTGCAGCACACCCTCAATTACTGACACTCCAATAGTGCAGCACAGCATCAATTACTGACATTGCAATAGTGCAGCGCATCCTCAATTACTGACACTGCAATATGCAGCACTCTCAAAAATAACTGAAACTCTAATAGTGCAGCTCACCCTCAATTACTGACACTCCAATGGTGCAGCACACCCTCAATTACTGACACTCCAATAGTGCAGCGCACACTCAAATACTGACACTCCAATAGTGCAGCACACCCTCAATTACTTACACTCCAATATTGCAGCACACCCTCAATTACTGACACTCCAATAGTGCAGATCACCCTCAATTACTGACACTCCAATAGTGCAGCACGCATTCAAATACTGACACACCAATAGTGCTGCTCACCTTCAATTACTGACACTACAATACTGCAGCACACCCTCAATTACTGACACTCCAATATTGCAGCACACCCTCAATTACTCACACTCCAATATTGCAGCACACCCTCAATTACTGACACTCCAATAGTGCAGCTCACCCTCAATTACTGACACTCCAATAGTGCAGCACGCATTCAAATACTGACACACCAATAGTGCTGCTCACCCTCAATTACTGACACTACAATACTGCAGCACACTATGAAATACTGACACTCCAATAGTGCAGCGCACCCTCAATTACTGACACTACAATAGTGCAGCACACTCTCAATTACTGACACTCCAATAGTGCAACTCACCCTCAATTACTGACACTCCAATAGTGCAACACACCCTCAGTTACTGACACTCCAATAGTGCAGCACACCCTCAATTACGGACACTCCAATAGTGCAGCACACCCTCAATTACTGACACTCCAATAGTGCAGCACACACTCAATTACTGACACTCCAATAGTGTAGCACACCCTCAAGTACTGACACTCCACTAGTGCAGCACACCCTCAATTACTGACACTCCAATAGTGCAGCACACACTCAATTACTGACACTCCAATAGTGCAGCACACCCTCAATTACTGACACTCCAATAGTGCAGCTCACCGTCAATTACTAACACTCCAATATTGCAGCTCACCCTCAATTTCTGACACTCCAATAGTGCAGCACACACTCAATTACTGACACTCCAATAGTGTAGCACACCCTCAATTACTGACAGCCCAATATAGCAGCACACCCTCAATTCCTGACGCTCCAATAGTGCAGCACACACTCAATTTCTGACACTCCAATAGTGTAGCACAACCTCAATTACGGACACTCCAATAGTGTAGCACAACCTCAATTACGGACACTCCAATAGTGCAGCACACCCTCAATTACTTACACTCCAATTGTGCAGCACACCCTCAATTACTGACACTCCAAAAGTGTAGCTCACCCTAAATTTCTGACACTCCAATAGTGCAGCACACCCCCAATTACTGACACTCCAATAGTGCAGCGCACCTTCAAATACAGACCCTCCATTAGGGCAGCTCACCCTCAATTACTGATGCAGCACACCCTCAAATACTGAAACTCCAATAGTGCAGCACACACTCAATTACTGACACTCCAATAGTGAAGCAAACCCTCAATTACTGACTCTCCAATTTTGCAGCACACACTCAATTACTCACACTCCAATAGAGTAGCAAACCCTCAATTACTGACACTTCACAAGTGCAGCGCACGCTCGATTACTGACACACCAATAGTGCAGCACACCCTCAATTACTGACACTCCAATAGTGCAGCACACTCTCAATTAATGGCACTCCAATAGTGCAGCTCACCCTCAATTAGTGACACTCCAATAGTGCAGCACGCATTCAAATACTGACACTCCAATAGTGCTGCCCACCCTCAATTACTGACACTACAATACTGCAGCACACCCTGAATTACTGACACTCCAATAGTGCAGCGCACCCTCAATTACTGACACTCCAATAGTGCCGCACACCCTCAATTACCGACACTCCAATAGTGCAACACACCCTCAATTCCTGACACTCCAATAGTGCAACACACCCTCCATTACTGAAACTCCAATAGTGCAGCAAACCTTCAATTACGCACACTCCAATAGTGCAGCACACCCTCAATTACTGACACTCCAATAGTGCAGCACACATTCAATTACTGACACTCCAATAGTGTAGCAGACACTCAAGTACTGACACTCCACTAGTGCAGCACACCCTCAATTACCGACAATCCAATAGTGCAGCACACACTCAATTACTGACACTCCAATATTGCAGCAAACCCTCAATTACTGACGCTCCAATAGTGCAGCACACCCTCAATTACTGACACTGCAATAGTGCAGCGCACCCTCAATTACTGAAACTCCAACAGTGCAGCACATCCTCAATTACTGGCACTACAATAGTGCAGCACACTCTCAATTACTGACACTCCAATAGTGCAGCACACCCTCAATCACATAGTCACCAAGAGTGCAGCACACCCTCAATTACAGACACTCCAATATTGCAGCACACCCTCAATTAGTTACACACCAATAGTGCAGCACACCCTCAATTATTTACACTCCAATAGTGCAGCACACCATCAATTACTGACACTCCAATAGTGCAGCACACCCTCAATTACTGACACTCCAATAGTGCAGCACACACTCAATTACTGACACTCCAATAGTGAAGCAAACCCTCAATTACTGACTCTCCAATAGTGCAGCGCACACTCAATTACTAACACTCCAATAGAGAGCAAACCCTCAATTACTGACACTCCAAAAGTGCAGCACACCCTCAATTACTGACACACCAATAGTGCAGCACACCCTCAATTACTGACACTCCAATAGTGCAGCACACCCTCAATTAATGACACTCCATTAGTGCAGCTCACCCTCAATTACTGATACTCCAATAGTGCAGCACAGCCTCAATTACTGACACTCCAATAGTGCAGCTCACCCTCAATTACTGACACTCCAATAGTGCAACACACCCTCAATTACTGACACTCCAATAGTGCAGCACACCCTCAATTACTGACACTCCAATAGTGCAACACACCCTCAATTAGTGAAACTCCAATAGTGCAGCACGCATTCAAATACTGACACTCCAATAGTGCTGCTCACCATCAATTACTGACACTACAATACTGCAGCACACCCTGAATTACTGACACTCCAATAGTGCAGCGCACCCTCAATTACTGACACTCCAAAAGTGCAGCACACTCTCAATTACTGACACTCCAATAGTGCAACACACCCTCAATTACTGACACTCCAATAGTGCAACACACCCTCAGTTACTGACACTCCAATAGTGCAGCAAACCCTCAATTATGGACACGCCAATAGTGCAGCACACCCTCAATTACTGACACTCCAATAGTGCAGCACACACTCAATTACTGACACTCCAATAGTGTAGCACACCCTCAAGTACTGACACTCCACTAGTGCAGCACACCCTCAATTACTGTCACTCCAATAGTGCAGCACACACTCAATTACTGACACTCCAATAGTGTAGCACACCCTCAATTACTGACAGTCCGATATTGCAGCACACCCTCAATTCCTGACGCTCCAATAGTGCAGCACACCCTCAATTGCTTACACTCCAATTGTGCAGCACACCCTCAATTACTGACACTCCAAAAGTGTAGCTCACCCTCAATTTCTGACACTCCCATAGTGCAGCACACCCCCAATTACTGACACTCCAATAGTGCAGCGCACCCTCAAATACAGACCCTCCAATAGGGCAGCTCACCCTCAATTACTGACGCAGCACACCCTCAAATACTGAAACTCCAATAGTGCAGCACACACTCAATTACTGACACTCCAATAGTGAAGCAAACCCTCAATTACTGACTCTCCAATTTGGCAGCACACACTCAATTACTCACACTCCAATAGAGTAGCAAACCCTCAATTACTGACACTTCACAAGTGCAGCGCACGCTCAATTACTGACACACCAATAGTGCAGCACACCCTCAATTACTGACACTCCAATAGTGCAGCACACTCTCAATTAATGGCACTCCAATAGTGCAGCTCACCCTCAATTAGTGACACTCCAATAGTGCAGCACGCATTCAAATACTGACACTCCAATAGTGCTGCTCACCCTCAATTACTGACACTACAATACTGCAGCACACCCTGAATTACTGACACTCCAATAGTGCAGCGCACCCTCAATTACTGACACTCCAATAGTGCCGCACACCCTCAATTACCGACACTCCAATAGTGCAACACACCCTCAATTCCTGACACTCCAATAGTGCAACACACCCTCAATTACTGAAACTCCAATAATGCAGCACACCTTAAATTACGCACACTCCAATAGTGCAGCACACCCTCAATTACTGACACTCCAATAGTGCAGCACACATTCAATTACTGACACTCCAATAGTGTAGCAGACACTCAAGTACTGACACTCCACTAGTGCAGCACACCCTCAATTACTGACACTCCAATAGTGCAGCACACACTCAATTACTGACACTCCAATATTGCAGCAAAACCTCAATTACTGACGCTCCAATAGTGCAGCACACCCTCAATTACTGACACTGCAATAGTGCAGCGCACCCTCAATTACTGACACTCCAACAGTGCAGCACATCCTCAATTACTGACACTACAATAGTGCAGCACACTCTCAATTACTGACACTCCAATAGTGCAGCACACCCTCAATCACATAGTCACCAAGAGTGCAGCACACCCTCAATTACAGACACTCCAATATTGCAGCACACCCTCAATTAGTTACACACCAATAGTGCAGCACACCCTCAATTACTGACACTCCAATAGTGCAGCACACCATCAATTACTGACACCCCAATAGTGAAGCACAAACTCAATTACTGACACTCCAATAGTGCAGCACACCCTCAATTACTGACACTCCAATAGTGCAGCACACCCTCAATTACTGACACTCCAATAGTGCAGCACACACTCAATTACTGACACTCCAATAGTGAAGCAAACCCTCAATTACTGACTCTCCAATAGTGCAGCGCACACTCAATTACTAACACTCCAATAGAGAGCAAACCCTCAATTACTGACACTCCAAAAGTGCAGCACACCCTCAATTACTGACACACCAATAGTGCAGCACACCCTCAATTACTGACACTCCAATAGTGCAGCACACCCTCAATTAATGACACTCCATTAGTGCAGCTCACCGTCAATTACTGATACTCCAATAGTGCAGCACAGCCTCAATTACTGACACTCCAATAGTGCAGCACACCCTCAATTACTGACACTCCAGTATTGCAGCACACCTTCAATTACTGACACTCCAATAGTGCAGCACAGCCTCAATTACTGACACACCAATAGTGCAGCACACCCTCATTAATGACAGTCCAATATTGCAGCACACCCTCAATTACTGACACTCCTATAGTGCAGCACACCCTCAATTACTGACACTCCAAAAGTGCAGCACACCCTCAATTACTGACACACCAATAGTGCAGCACACCCTCAATTACTGACACTCCAATAGTGCAGCACACCCTCAATTAATGACACTCCATTAGTGCAGCTCACCGTCAATTACTGATACTCCAATAGTGCAGCACAGCCTCAATTACTGACACTCCAATAGTGCAGCACACCCTCAATTACTGACACTCCAGTATTGCAGCACACCTTCAATTACTGACACTCCAATAGTGCAGCACAGCCTCAATTACTGACACACCAATAGTGCAGCACACCCTCATTAATGACACTCCAATATTGCAGCACACCATCAATTACTGACACTCCTATAGTGCAGCACACCCTCAATTACTGACACTCCAATAGCGCAGCTCACCCACAATTACTGGCACTCCAATATTGCAGCTCAGCCACAATTTCTGACAATCCAATAGTGCAGCACACCCTCAATTACTGACACTCCAATAGTGCAGCACACACTCAATAACTGACACTCCAATAGTGCAGCACACCCTCAGTTAATGACAAGTCCAATAGTGCAGCACACCCTCAATTACTGACACTCCAATAGTGCAGCGCAACCAAAAATACTGAGACTCCAATAGTGCAGCTCACCCTCAATTACTGACACACCAAAATTGCAGCAAGCCCTCAATTACTGACACTCCAATAGTGCAGCACACCCTCAATTACTGACACTCCAATAGTGCAGCACACCCTCAATTACTGACACACCAATACTGCAGCAAACCCTCAATTACTGACACTCCAATAGTGCAGCACAGCCTCAATTACTGACACTCCAATAGTGCAGCGCATCCTCAATTAATGACACTCCATTAGTGCAGTTCACCCTCAATTACTGACACTCCAATATTGCAGCACACCCTCAATTATTGACACTTCAATAGTGCAGCACACTCTGAATTACTGACACTCCAATATTGCAGCACACCCTCAATTACTGACACTACAATATTGCAGCACACACTCAATTACTGACACTCCAATAGTGCAGCACACCCTCAATTGCTGACACTCCAATAGTGCAGCACACACTCAATTACTGTCACTCCAATAGTGCAGCACACCCTCAATTACTGACACTCCAATATTGCAGCACACCCTCAATTACTGAAACTCCAATAATGCAGCACACCCTCAATTACTGACACTCCAATAGTGCAGCACACCCTCAATTACTGACACTGCAATAGTGCAGCGCACCCTCAATTACTGACACTCCAACAGTGCAGCACATCCTCAATTACTGACACTACAATAGTGCAGCACACTCTCAATTACTGACACTCCAATAGTGCAGCACACCCTCAATCACATAGTCACCAAGAGTGCAGCACACCCTCAATTACAGACACTCCAATATTGCAGCACACCCTCAATTAGTTACACACCAATAGTGCAGCACACCCTCAATTACTGACACTCCAATAGTGCAGCACACCATCAATTACTGACACCCCAATAGTGAAGCACAAACTCAATTACTGACACTCCAATAGTGCAGCACACCCTCAATTACTGACACTCCAATAGTGCAGCACACCCTCAATTACTGACACTCCAATAGTGCAGCACACACTCAATTACTGACACTCCAATAGTGAAGCAAACCCTCAATTACTGACTCTCCAATAGTGCAGCGCACACTCAATTACTAACACTCCAATAGAGAGCAAACCCTCAATTACTGACACTCCAAAAGTGCAGCACACCCTCAATTACTGACACACCAATAGTGCAGCACACCCTCAATTACTGACACTCCAATAGTGCAGCACACCCTCAATTAATGACACTCCATTAGTGCAGCTCACCGTCAATTACTGATACTCCAATAGTGCAGCACAGCCTCAATTACTGACACTCCAATAGTGCAGCACACCCTCAATTACTGACACTCCAGTATTGCAGCACACCTTCAATTACTGACACTCCAATAGTGCAGCACAGCCTCAATTACTGACACACCAATAGTGCAGCACACCCTCATTAATGACACTCCAATATTGCAGCACACCCTCAATTACTGACACTCCTATAGTGCAGCACACCCTCAATTACTGACACTCCAAAAGTGCAGCACACCCTCAATTACTGACACACCAATAGTGCAGCACACCCTCAATTACTGACACTCCAATAGTGCAGCACACCCTCAATTAATGACACTCCATTAGTGCAGCTCACCGTCAATTACTGATACTCCAATAGTGCAGCACAGCCTCAATTACTGACACTCCAATAGTGCAGCACACCCTCAATTACTGACACTCCAGTATTGCAGCACACCTTCAATTACTGACACTCCAATAGTGCAGCACAGCCTCAATTACTGACACACCAATAGTGCAGCACACCCTCATTAATGACACTCCAATATTGCAGCACACCCTCAATTACTGACACTCCTATAGTGCAGCACACCCTCAATTACTGACACTCCAATAGCGCAGCTCACCCACAATTACTGGCACTCCAATATTGCAGCTCAGCCACAATTTCTGACAATCCAATTGTGCAGCACACCCTCCATTACTGACACTCCAATAGTGCAGCACACACTCAATAACTGACACTCCAATAGTGCAGCACACCCTCAGTTAATGACAAGTCCAATAGTGCAGCACACCCTCAATTACTGACACTCCAATAGTGCAGCGCAACCAAAAATACTGAGACTCCAATAGTGCAGCTCACCCTCAATTACTGACACACCAAAATTGCAGCAAGCCCTCAATTACTGACACTCCAATAGTGCAGCACACCCTCAATTACTGACACTCCAATAGTGCAGCACACCCTCAATTACTGACACACCAATACTGCAGCAAACCCTCAATTACTGACACTCCAATAGTGCAGCACAGCCTCAATTACTGACACTCCAATAGTGCAGCGCATCCTCAATTAATGACACTCCATTAGTGCAGTTCACCCTCAATTACTGACACTCCAATATTGCAGCACACCCTCAATTATTGACACTTCAATAGTGCAGCACACTCTGAATTACTGACACTCCAATATTGCAGCACACCCTCAATTACTGACACTACAATATTGCAGCACACACTCAATTACTGACACTCCAATAGTGCAGCACACCCTCAATTGCTGACACTCCAATAGTGCAGCACACACTCAATTACTGTCACTCCAATAGTGCAGCACACCCTCAATTACTGACACTCCAATATTGCAGCACACCCTCAATTACTGAAACTCCAATAATGCAGCACACCCTCAATTACTGACACTCCAATAGTGCAGCACACCCTCAATTACTGACACTCCAATATTGCAGCACACACTCAATTACTGACACTCCAATTTTGCAGCACATCCTCAATTACTGACACTCCAATAGTGCAGCACACACTCAATTACTGACACTCCAATTTTGCAGCACATCCTCAATTACTGACTCTCCAATAGTGCAGCACACACTCAATTACTGACACTCCAATCGTGCACTTCACCCTCAATTTATGACACACCAATATTGCAGCACACCCTCAATTACTAATACTCCAATAGTGCAGCACACACTCAATTACTGACACTCCTATAGTGCAGCTCACCCTCAATTAATGCCACTCCAATAGTGCAGCTCACCCTCAATGACTGACACTCCAATGGTGCAGCACACCCTCAATTACTGACACTCCAATAGTGCAGCGCACACTCAATTACTGGCACTCCAATAGTGCAGATCACCCTCAATTACTGACACTACAATACTGCAGCACACCCTCAATTACTGACTGTCCAATAGTGCAGCGCACCATTAATTACTGACACTCCAATATTGCAACACACCCTCAAGTACGGACACTACAATAGTGCAGCACATCCTCAATTACTGACACACCAATATCGCAGCACACCCTCAATTACTGACACTCCAATAGTGTAGCACACCCTCAATTACTGACGCTCCAATAGAGCAGCGGACCATTAATTACTGACACTCCAATAGTGCAGCACATCCTCAATTACGGACACTACAATAGTGCAGCACATCCTCAATTACTGACACACCAATATTGCAGCACACCCTCAATTACTGACACTCCAATAGTGCAGCACAGCATCAATTACTGACATTGCAATAGTGCAGCGCATCCTCAATTACTGACACTGCAATATGCAGCACTCTCAAAAATAACTGAAACTCTAATAGTGCAGCTCACCCTCAATTACTGACACTCCAATGGTGCAGCACACCCTCAATTACTGACACTCCAATAGTGCAGCGCACACTCAAATACTGACACTCCAATAGTGCAGCACACCCTCAATTACTTACACTCCAATATTGCAGCACACCCTCAATTACTCACACTCCAATATTGCAGCACAACCTCAATTACGGACACTCCAATAGTGTAGCACAACCTCAATTACGGACACTCCAATAGTGCAGCACACCCTCAATTACTTACACTCCAATTGTGCAGCACAACCTCAATTACTGACACTCCAAAAGTGTAGCTCACCCTCAATTTCTGACACTCCAATAGTGCAGCACACCCCCAATTACTGACACTCCAATAGTGCAGCGCACCCTCAAATACAGACCCTCCAATAGGGCAGCTCACCCTCAATTACTGACGCAGCACACCCTCAAATACTGAAACTCCAATAGTGCAGCACACACTCAATTACTGACACTCCAATAGTGAAGCAAACCCTCAATTACTGACTCTCCAATTTTGCAGCACACATTCAATTACTCACACTCCAATAGAGTAGCAAACCCTCAATTACTGACACTTCACAAGTGCAGCGCACGCTCAATTACTGACACTCCAATAGTGCAGCACACCCTCAATTACTGACACTCCAATAGTGCAGCACACTCTCAATTAATGGCACTCCAATAGTGCAGCTCACCCTCAATTAGTGACACTCCAATAGTGCAGCACGCATTCAAATACTGACACTCCAATAGTGCTGCTCACCCTCAATTACTGACACTACATTACTGCAGCACACCCTGAATTACTGACACTCCAATAGTGCAGCGCACCCTCAATTACTGACACTCCAATAGTGCCGCACACCCTCAATTACCGACACTCCAATAGTGCAACACACCCTCAATTCCTGACACTCCAATAGTGCAACACACCCTCAATTACTGAAACTCCAATAGTGCAGCACACCTTCAATTACGCACACTCCAATAGTGCAGCACACCCTCAATTACTGACACTCCAATAGTGCAGCACACATTCAATTACTGACACTCCAATAGTGTAGCAGACACTCAAGTACTGACACTCCACTAGTGCAGCACACCCTCAATTACTGACACTCCAATAGTGCAGCACACACTCAATTACTGATACTCCAATATTGCAGCAAACCCTCAATTACTGACGCTCCAATAGTGCAGCACACCCTCAATTACTGACACTGCAATAGTGCAGCGCACCCTCAATTACTGACACTCCAACAGTGCAGCACATCCTCAATTACTGACACTACAATAGTGCAGCACACTCTCAATTACTGACACTCCAATAGTGCAGCACACCCTCAATCACATAGTCACCAAGAGTGCAGCACACCCTCAATTACTGACACTCCAATAGTGCAGCACACCCTCAATTACTGACACTCCAATAGTGCAGCACACCATCAATTACTGACACCCCAATAGTGAAGCACAAACTCAATTACTGACACTCCAATAGTGCAGCACACCCTCAATTACTGACACTCCAATAGTGCAGCACACCCTCAATTACTGACACTCCAATAGTGCAGCACACACTCAATTACTGACACTCCAATAGTGAAGCAAACCCTCAATTACTGACTCTCCAATAGTGCAGCGCACACTCAATTACTAACACTCCAATAGAGAGCAAACCCTCAATTACTGACACTCCAAAAGTGCAGCACACCCTCAATTACTGACACACCAATAGTGCAGCACACCCTCAATTACTGACACTCCAATAGTGCAGCACACCCTCAATTAATGACACTCCATTAGTGCAGCTCACCCTCAATTACTGATACTCCAATAGTGCAGCACAGCCTCAATTACTGACACTCCAATAGTGCAGCACACCCTCAATTACTGACACTCCAGTATTGCAGCACACCCTCAATTACTGACACTCCAATAGTGCAGCACACCCTCATTAATGACACTCCAATATTGCAGCACACCCTCAATTACTGACACTCCTATAGTGCAGCACACCCTCAATTACTGATACTCCAATAGTGCAGCACACCATAATTAATGACACTCCAGTATTGCAGCACACCCTCAATTACTGACATTCCAATAGTGCAGCACACCCTCAATTAATGACACTCCAATATTGCAGCACAAACTCAATTACTGACATTCCAATAGTGCAGCACACCCTCAATTACTGATACTCCAATAGCGCAGCACACCCTCAATTACTGACACTCCAATAGCGCAGCTCACCCACAATTACTGGCACTCCAATATTGCAGCTCAGCCACAATTTTTGACAATCCAATAGTGCAGCACACCCTCAATTACTGACACTCCAATAGTGCAGCACACACTCAATAACTGACACTCCAATAGTGCAGCACACCCTCAGTTAATGACAAGTCCAATAGTGCAGCACACCCTCAATTACTGACACTCCAATAGTGCAGCGCAACCAAAAATACTGAGACTCCAATAGTGCAGCTCACCCTCAATTACTGACACACCAAAACTGCAGCACGCCCTCAATTACTGACACTCCAATAGTGCAGCACACCCTCAATTACTGACACTCCAATAGTGCAGCACACCCTCAATTACTGACACACCAATACTGCAGCAAACCCTCAATTACTGACACTCCAATAGTGCAGCACAGCCTCAATTACTGACACTCCAATAGTGCAGCGCATCCTCAATTAATGACACTCCATTAGTGCAGTTCACCCTCAATTACTGACACTCCAATATTGCAGCACACCCTCAATTATTGACACTTCAATAGTGCAGCACACTCTTAATTACTGACACTCCAATATTGCAGCACACCCTCAATTACTGACACTACAATATTGCAGCACACACTCAATTACTGACAGTCCAATAGTGCAGCACACCCTCAATTGCTGACACTCCAATAGTGCAGCACACACTCAATTACTGTCACTCCAATAGTGCAGCACACCCTCAATTACTGACACTCCAATATTGCAGCACACCCTCAATTACTGAAACTCCAATAATGCAGCACACCCTCAATTACTGACACTCCAATAGTGCAGCACACCCTCAATTACTGACACTCCAATATTGCAGCACACACTCAATTACTGACACTCCAATTTTGCAGCACATCCTCAATTACTGACACTCCAATAGTGCAGCACACCCTCAATTACTGATACTCCAATAGTGCAGCACATCCTCAATTACTGACTCTCCAATAGTGCAGCACACCCTCAATTACTGACACTCCAGTATTGCAGCACACCCTCAATTACTGACACTCCAATAGTGCAGCACACCCTCATTAATGACACTCCAATATTGCAGCACACCCTCAATTACTGACACTCCTATAGTGCAGCACACCCTCAATTACTGATACTCCAATAGTGCAGCACACCATAATTAATGACACTCCAGTATTGCAGCACACCCTCAATTACTGATACTCCAATAGTGCAGCACACCATAATTAATGACACTCCAGTATTGCAGCACACCCTCAATTACTGACACTCCAATCTTGCAGCACACCCTCAATTACTGACATTCCAATAGTGCAGCACACCCTCAATTACTGATTCTCCAAAAGCGCAGCACACCCTCAATTACTGACACTCCAATAGCGCAGCTCACCCACAATTACTGGCACTCCAATATTGCAGCTCAGCCACAATTTCTGACAATCCAATAGTGCAGCACACCCTCAATTACTGACACTCCAATAGTGCAGCACACACTCAGTAACTGACACTCCAATAGTGCAGCACACTCTCAATTACTGACACTACAATAGTGCAGCACACTCTCAATTACTGACACTCCAATAGTGCAGCACACCCTCAATCACATAGTCACCAAGAGTGCAGCACACCCTCAATTACAGACACTCCAATATTGCAGCACACCCTCAATTAGTTACACACCAATAGTGCAGCACACCCTCAATTACTGACACTCCAATAGTGCAGCACACCATCAATTACTGACACCCCAATAGTGAAGCACAAACTCAATTACTGACACTCCAATAGTGCAGCACACCCTCAATTACTGACACTCCAATAGTGCAGCACACACTCAATTACTGACACTCCAATAGTGAAGCAAACCCTCAATTACTGACTCTCCAATAGTGCAGCGCACACTCAATTACTAACACTCCAATAGAGAGCAAACCCTCAATTACTGACACTCCAAAAGTGCAGCACACCCTCAATTACTGACACACCAATAGTGCAGCACACCCTCAGTTACTGACACTCCAATAGTGCAGCACACCCTCAATTAATGACACTCCATTAGTGCAGCTCACCGTCAATTACTGATACTCCAATAGTGCAGCACAGCCTCAATTACTGACACTCCAATAGTGCAGCACACCCTCAATTACTGACACTCCAGTATTGCAGCACACCTTCAATTACTGACACTCCAATAGTGCAGCACAGCCTCAATTACTGACACACCAATAGTGCAGCACACCCTCATTAATGACACTCCAATATTGCAGCACACCCTCAATTACTGACACTCCTATAGTGCAGCACACCCTCAATTACTGACACTCCAAAAGTGCAGCACACCCTCAATTACTGATACTCCAATAGTGCAGCACACCCTCAATTACTGACACTCCAATAGTGCAGCACACCCTCAATTAATGACACTCCATTAGTGCAGCTCACCGTCAATTACTGATACTCCAATAGTGCAGCACAGCCTCAATTACTGACACTCCAATAGTGCAGCACACCCTCAATTACTGACACTCCAGTATTGCAGCACACCTTCAATTACTGACACTCCAATAGTGCAGCACAGCCTCAATTACTGACACACCAATAGTGCAGCACACCCTCATTAATGACACTCCAATATTGCAGCACACCCTCAATTACTGACACTCCTATAGTGCAGCACACCCTCAATTACTGACACTCCAATAGCGCAGCTCACCCACAATTACTGGCACTCCAATATTGCAGCTCAGCCACAATTTCTGACAATCCAATAGTGCAGCACACCCTCAATTACTGACACTCCAATAGTGCAGCACACACTCAATAACTGACACTCCAATAGTGCAGCACACCCTCAGTTAATGACAAGTCCAATAGTGCAGCACACCTTCAATTACTGACACTCCAATAGTGCAGCGCAACCAAAAATACTGAGACTCCAATAGTGCAGCTCACCCTCAATTACTGACACACCAAAATTGCAGCAAGCCCTCAATTACTGACACTCCAATAGTGCAGCACACCCTCAATTACTGACACTCCAATAGTGCAGCACACCCTCAATTACTGACACACCAATACTGCAGCAAACCCTCAATTACTGACACTCCAATAGTGCAGCACAGCCTCAATTACTGACACTCCAATAGTGCAGCGCATCCTCAATTAATGACACTCCATTAGTGCAGTTCACCCTCAATTACTGACACTCCAATATTGCAGCACACCCTCAATTATTGACACTTCAATAGTGCAGCACACTCTGAATTACTGACACTCCAATATTGCAGCACACCCTCAATTACTGACACTACAATATTGCAGCACACACTCAATTACTGACACTCCAATAGTGCAGCACACCCTCAATTGCTGACACTCCAATAGTGCAGCACACACTCAATTACTGTCACTCCAATAGTGCAGCACACCCTCAATTACTGACACTCCAATATTGCAGCACACCCTCAATTACTGAAACTCCAATAATGCAGCACACCCTCAATTACTGACACTCCAATAGTGCAGCACACCCTCAATTACTGACACTCCAATATTGCAGCACACACTCAATTACTGACACTCCAATTTTGCAGCACATCCTCAATTACTGACACTCCAATAGTGCAGCACACACTCAATTACTGACACTCCAATTTTGCAGCACATCCTCAATTACTGACTCTCCAATAGTGCAGCACACACTCAATTACTGACACTCCAATCGTGCACTTCACCCTCAATTTATGACACACCAATATTGCAGCACACCCTCAATTACTAATACTCCAATAGTGCAGCACACACTCAATTACTGACACTCCTATAGTGCAGCTCACCCTCAATTAATGCCACTCCAATAGTGCAGCTCACCCTCAATGACTGACACTCCAATGGTGCAGCACACCCTCAATTACTGACACTCCAATAGTGCAGCGCACACTCAATTACTGGCACTCCAATAGTGCAGATCACCCTCAATTACTGACACTACAATACTGCAGCACACCCTCAATTACTGACGGTCCAATAGTGCAGCGCACCATTAATTACTGACACTCCAATATTGCAACACACCCTCAAGTACGGACACTACAATAGTGCAGCACATCCTCAATTACTGACACACCAATATCGCAGCACACCCTCAATTACTGACACTCCAATAGTGTAGCACACCCTCAATTACTGACGCTCCAATAGAGCAGCGGACCATTAATTACTGACACTCCAATAGTGCAGCACATCCTCAATTACGGACACTACAATAGTGCAGCACATCCTCAATTACTGACACACCAATATTGCAGCACACCCTCAATTACTGACACTCCAATAGTGCAGCACAGCATCAATTACTGACATTGCAATAGTGCAGCGCATCCTCAATTACTGACACTGCAATATGCAGCACTCTCAAAAATAACTGAAACTCTAATAGTGCAGCTCACCCTCAATTACTGACACTCCAATGGTGCAGCACACCCTCAATTACTGACACTCCAATAGTGCAGCGCACACTCAAATACTGACACTCCAATAGTGCAGCACACCCTCAATTACTTACACTCCAATATTGCAGCACACCCTCAATTACTCACACTCCAATATTGCAGCACAACCTCAATTACGGACACTCCAATAGTGTAGCACAACCTCAATTACGGACACTCCAACAGTGCAGCACACCCTCAATTACTTACACTCCAATTGTGCAGCACAACCTCAATTACTGACACTCCAAAAGTGTAGCTCACCCTCAATTTCTGACACTCCAATAGTGCAGCACACCCCCAATTACTGACACTCCAATAGTGCAGCGCACCCTCAAATACAGACCCTCCAATAGGGCAGCTCACCCTCAATTACTGACGCAGCACACCCTCAAATACTGAAACTCCAATAGTGCAGCACACACTCAATTACTGACACTCCAATAGTGAAGCAAAGCCTCAATTACTGACTCTCCAATTTTGCAGCACACACTCAATTACTCACACTCCAATAGAGTAGCAAACCCTCAATTACTGACACTTCACAAGTGCAGCGCACGCTCAATTACTGACACTCCAATAGTGCAGCACACCCTCAATTACTGACACTCCAATAGTGCAGCACACTCTCAATTAATGGCACTCCAATAGTGCAGCTCACCCTCAATTAGTGACACTCCAATAGTGCAGCACGCATTCAAATACTGACACTCCAATAGTGCTGCTCACCCTCAATTACTGACACTACATTACTGCAGCACACCCTGAATTACTGACACTCCAATAGTGCAGCGCACCCTCAATTACTGACACTCCAATAGTGCCGCACACCCTCAATTACCGACACTCCAATAGTGCAACACACCCTCAATTCCTGACACTCCAATAGTGCAACACACCCTCAATTACTTAAACTCCAATAGTGCAGCACACCTTCAATTACGCACACTCCAATAGTGCAGCACACCCTCAATTACTGACACTCCAATAGTGCAGCACACATTCAATTACTGACACTCCAATAGTGTAGCAGACACTCAAGTACTGACACTCCACTAGTGCAGCACACCCTCAATTACTGACAATCCAATAGTGCAGCACACACTCAATTACTGACACTCCAATATTGCAGCAAACCCTCAATTACTGACGCTCCAATAGTGCAGCACACCCTCAATTACTGACACTGCAATAGTGCAGCGCACCCTCAATTACTGACACTCCAACAGTGCAGCACATCCTCAATTACTGACAATAAATTAGTGCAGCACACTCTCAATTACTGACACTCCAATAGTGCAGCACACCCTCAATCACATAGTCACCAATAGTGCAGCACACCCTCAATTACAGACACTCCAATATTGCAGCACACCCTCAATTAGTTACACACCAATAGTGCATCACACCCTCAATTACTGACACTCCAATAGTGCAGCACACCATCAATTACTGACACCCCAATAGTGAAGCACAAACTCAATTACTGACACTCCAATAGTGCAGCACACCCTCAATTACTGACACTCCAATATTGCAGCACACCCTCAATTACTGACACTCCAATAGTGCAGCACACACTCAATTACTGACACTCCAATAGTGAAGCAAACCCTCAATTACTGACTCTCCAATAGTGCAGCGCACACTCAATTACTAACACTCCAATAGAGAGCAAACCCTCAATTACTGACACTCCAAAAGTGCAGCACACCCTCAATTACTGACACACCAATAGTGCAGCACACCCTCAATTACTGACACTCCAATAGTGCAGCACACCCTCAATTAATGACACTCCATTAGTGCAGCTCACCCTCAATTACTGATACTCCAATAGTGCAGCACAGCCTCAATTACTGACACTCCAATAGTGCAGCACACCCTCAATTACTGACACTCCAGTATTGCAGCACACCCTCAATTACTGACACTCCAATAGTGCAGCACACCCTCATTAATGACACTCCAATATTGCAGCACACCCTCAATTACTGACACTCCTATAGTGCAGCACACCCTCAATTACTGATACTCCAATAGTGCAGCACACCATAATTAATGACACTCCAGTATTGCAGCACACCCTCAATTACTGACATTCCAATAGTGCAGCACACCCTCAATTAATGACACTCCAATATTGCAGCACAAACTCAATTACTGACATTCCAATAGTGCAGCACACCCTCAATTACTGATACTCCAATAGCGCAGCACACCCTCAATTACTGACACTCCAATAGCGCAGCTCACCCACAATTACTGGCACTCCAATATTGCAGCTCAGCCACAATTTTTGACAATCCAATAGTGCAGCACACCCTCAATTACTGACACTCCAATAGTGCAGCACACACTCAATAACTGACACTCCAATAGTGCAGCACACCCTCAGTTAATGACAAGTCCAATAGTGCAGCACACCCTCAATTACTGACACTCCAATAGTGCAGCGCAACCAAAAATACTGAGACTCCAATAGTGCAGCTCACCCTCAATTACTGACACACCAAAACTGCAGCACGCCCTCAATTACTGACACTCCAATAGTGCAGCACACCCTCAATTACTGACACTCCAATAGTGCAGCACACCCTCAATTACTGACACACCAATACTGCAGCAAACCCTCAATTACTGACACTCCAATAGTGCAGCACAGCCTCAATTACTGACACTCCAATAGTGCAGCGCATCCTCAATTAATGACACTCCATTAGTGCAGTTCACCCTCAATTACTGACACTCCAATATTGCAGCACACCCTCAATTATTGACACTTCAATAGTGCAGCACACTCTTAATTACTGACACTCCAATATTGCAGCACACCCTCAATTACTGACACTACAATATTGCAGCACACACTCAATTACTGACAGTCCAATAGTGCAGCACACCCTCAAGAGCTGACACTCCAATAGTGCAGCACACACTCAATTACTGTCACTCCAATAGTGCAGCACACCCTCAATTACTGACACTCCAATATTGCAGCACACCCTCAATTACTGAAACTCTAATAATGCAGCACACCCTCAATTACTGACACTCCAATAGTGCAGCACACCCTCAATTACTGACACTCCAATATTGCAGCACACACTCAATTACTGACACTCCAATTTTGCAGCACATCCTCAATTACTGACACTCCAATAGTGCAGCACACCCTCAATTACTGATACTCCAATAGTGCAGCACATCCTCAATTACTGACTCTCCAATAGTGCAGCACACCCTCAATTACTGACACTCCAGTATTGCAGCACACCCTCAATTACTGACACTCCAATAGTGCAGCACACCCTCATTAATGACACTCCAATATTGCAGCACACCCTCAATTACTGACACTCCTATAGTGCAGCACACCCTCAATTACTGATACTCCAATAGTGCAGCACACCATAATTAATGACACTCCAGTATTGCAGCACACCCTCAATTACTGATACTCCAATAGTGCAGCACACCATAATTAATGACACTCCAGTATTGCAGCACACCCTCAATTACTGACACTCCAATATTGCAGCACACCCTCAATTACTGACATTCCAATAGTGCAGCACACCCTCAATTACTGATTCTCCAAAAGCGCAGCACACCCTCAATTACTGACACTCCAATAGCGCAGCTCACCCACAATTACTGGCACTCCAATATTGCAGCTCAGCCACAATTTCTGACAATCCAATAGTGCAGCACACCCTCAATTACTGACACTCCAATAGTGCAGCACACACTCAGTAACTGACACTCCAATAGTGCAGCACACCCTCAGTTAATGACAAGTCCAATAGTGCAGCACACCCTCAATTACTGACACTCCAATAGTGCAGCGCAACCAAAAATACTGAGACTCCAATAGTGCAGCTCACCCTCAATTACTGACACACCAAAACTGCAGCACGCCCTCAATTACTGACACTCCAATAGTGCAGCACACCCTCAATTACTGACACTCCAATAGTGCAGCACACCCTCAATTACTGACACACCAATACTGCAGCAAACCCTCAATTACTGACACTCCAATAGTGCAGCACAGCCTCAATTACTGACACTCCAATAGTGCAGCGCATCCTCAATTAATGACACTCCATTAGTGCAGTTCACCCTCAATTACTGACACTCCAATATTGCAGCACACCCTCAATTATTGACACTTCAATAGTGCAGCACACTCTGAATTACTGACACTCCAATATTGCAGCACACCCTCAATTACTGACACTACAATATTGCAGCACACACTCAATTACTGACACTCCAATAGTGCAGCACACCCTCAATTGCTGACACTCCAATAGTGCAGCACACACTCAATTACTGTCACTCCAATAGTGCAGCACACCCTCAATTACTGACACTCCAATATTGCAGCACACCCTCAATTACTGAAACTCCAATAATGCAGCACACCCTCAATTACTGACACTCCAATAGTGCAGCACACCCTCAATTACTGACACTCCAATATTGCAGCACACACTCAATTACTGACACTCCAATTTTGCAGCACATCCTCAATTACTGACACTCCAATAGTGCAGCACACACTCAAATACTGACACTCCAATTTTGCAGCACATCCTCAATTACTGACTCTCCAATAGTGCAGCACACACTCAATTACTGACACTCCAATCGTGCACTTCACCCTCAATTTCTGACACACCAATATTGCAGCACACCCTCAATTACTAATACTCCAATAGTGCAGCACACACTCAATTACTGACACTCCTATAGTGCAGCTCACCCTCAATTAATGCCACTCCAATAGTGCAGCTCACCCTCAATGACTGACACTCCAATGGTGCAGCACACCCTCAATTACTGACACTCCAATAGTGCAGCGCACACTCAATTACTGGCACTCCAATAGTGCAGATCACCCTCAATTACTGACACTACAATACTGCAGCACACCCTCAATTACTGACGGTCCAATAGTGCAGCGCACCATTAATTACTGACACTCCAATATTGCAACACACCCTCAAGTACGGACACTACAATAGTGCAGCACATCCTCAATTACTGACACACCAATATCGCAGCACACCCTCAATTACTGACACTCCAATAGTGCAGCACACCCTCAATTACTGACGCTCCAATAGAGCAGCGGACCATTAATTACTGACACTCCAATAGTGCAGCACATCCTCAATTACGGACACTACAATAGTGCAGCACATCCTCAATTACTGACACACCAATATTGCAGCACACCCTCAATTACTGACACTCCAATAGTGCAGCACAGCATCAATTACTGACATTGCAATAGTGCAGCGCATCCTCAATTACTGACACTGCAATATGCAGCACTCTCAAAAATAACTGAAACTCTAATAGTGCAGCTCACCCTCAATTACTGACACTCCAATGGTGCAGCACACCCTCAATTACTGACACTCCAATAGTGCAGCGCACACTCAAATACTGACACTCCAATAGTGCAGCACACCCTCAATTACTTACACTCCAATATTGCAGCACACCCTCAATTACTGACACTCCAATAGTGCAGATCACCCTCAATTACTGACACTCCAATAGTGCAGCACGCATTCAAATACTGACACACCAATAGTGCTGCTCACCTTCAATTACTGACACTACAATACTGCAGCACACCCTCAATTACTGACACTCCAATATTGCAGCACACCCTCAATTACTCACACTCCAATATTGCAGCACACCCTCAATTACTGACACTCCAATAGTGCAGCTCACCCTCAATTACTGACACTCCAATAGTGCAGCACGCATTCAAATACTGACACACCAATAGTGCTGCTCACCCTCAATTACTGACACTACAATACTGCAGCACACTATGAAATACTGACACTCCAATAGTGCAGCGCACCCTCAATTACTGACACTACAATAGTGCAGCACACTCTCAATTACTGACACTCCAATAGTGCAACTCACCCTCAATTACTGACACTCCAATAGTGCAACACACCCTCAGTTACTGACACTCCAATAGTGCAGCACACCCTCAATTACGGACACTCCAATAGTGCAGCACACCCTCAATTACTGACACTCCAATAGTGCAGCACACACTCAATTACTGACACTCCAATAGTGTAGCACACCCTCAAGTACTGACACTCCACTAGTGCAGCACACCCTCAATTACTGACACTCCAATAGTGCAGCACACACTCAATTACTGACACTCCAATAGTGCAGCACACCCTCAATTACTGACACTCCAATAGTGCAGCTCACCGTCAATTACTAACACTCCAATATTGCAGCTCACCCTCAATTTCTGACACTCCAATAGTGCAGCACACACTCAATTACTGACACTCCAATAGTGTAGCACACCCTCAATTACTGACAGCCCAATATAGCAGCACACCCTCAATTCCTGACGCTCCAATAGTGCAGCACACACTCAATTACTGACACTCCAATAGTGCAGCACACCCTCAATTACTGATACTCCAATAGTGCAGCACATCCTCAATTACTGACTCTCCAATAGTGCAGCACACCCTCAATTACTGACACTCCAGTATTGCAGCACACCCTCAATTACTGACACTCCAATAGTGCAGCACACCCTCATTAATGACACTCCAATATTGCAGCACACCCTCAATTACTGACACTCCTATAGTGCAGCACACCCTCAATTACTGATACTCCAATAGTGCAGCACACCATAATTAATGACACTCCAGTATTGCAGCACACCCTCAATTACTGATACTCCAATAGTGCAGCACACCATAATTAATGACACTCCAGTATTGCAGCACACCCTCAATTACTGACACTCCAATATTGCAGCACACCCTCAATTACTGACATTCCAATAGTGCAGCACACCCTCAATTACTGATTCTCCAAAAGCGCAGCACACCCTCAATTACTGACACTCCAATAGCGCAGCTCACCCACAATTACTGGCACTCCAATATTGCAGCTCAGCCACAATTTCTGACAATCCAATAGTGCAGCACACCCTCAATTACTGACACTCCAATAGTGCAGCACACACTAAGTAACTGACACTCCAATAGTGCAGCACACCCTCAGTTAATGACAAGTCCAATAGTGCGGCACACCCTCAATTACTGACACTCCAATAGTGCAGCGCAACCAAAAATACTGAGACTCCAATAGTGCAGCTCACCCTCAATTACTGACACACCAAAACTGCAGCACGCCCTCAATTACTGACACTCCAATAGTGCAGCACACCCTCAATTACTGACACTCCAATAGTGCAGCACACCCTCAATTACTGACACACCAATACTGCAGCAAACCCTCAATTACTGACACTCCAATAGTGCAGCACAGCCTCAATTACTGACACTCCAATAGTGCAGCGCATCCTCAATTAATGACACTCCATTAGTGCAGTTCACCCTCAATTACTGACACTCCAATATTGCAGCACACCCTCAATTATTGACACTTCAATAGTGCAGCACACTCTGAATTACTGACACTCCAATATTGCAGCACACCCTCAATTACTGACACTACAATATTGCAGCACACACTCAATTACTGACACTACAATAGTGCAGCACACCCTCAATTGCTGACACTCCAATAGTGCAGCACACACTCAATTACTGTCACTCCAATAGTGCAGCACACCCTCAATTACTGACACTCCAATATTGCAGCACACCCTCAATTACTGAAACTCCAATAATGCAGCACACCCTCAATTACTGACACTCCAATAGTGCAGCACACCCTCAATTACTGACACTCCAATATTGCAGCACACACTCAATTACTGACACTCCAATTTTGCAGCACATCCTCAATTACTGACACTCCAATAGTGCAGCACACACTCAATTACTGACACTCCAATTTTGCAGCACATCCTCAATTACTGACTCTCCAATAGTGCAGCACACACTCAATTACTGACCCTCCAATCGTGCACTTCACCCTCAATTTCTGACACACCAATATTGCAGCACACCCTCAATTACTAATACTCCAATAGTGCAGCACACACTCAATTACTGACACTCCTATAGTGCAGCTCACCCTCAATTAATGCCACTCCAATAGTGCAGCTCACCCTCAATGACTGACACTCCAATGGTGCAGCACACCCTCAATTACTGACACTCCAATAGTGCAGCGCACACTCAATTACTGGCACTCCAATAGTGCAGATCACCCTCAATTACTGACACTACAATACTGCAGCACACCCTCAATTACTGACGGTCCAATAGTGCAGCGCACCATTAATTACTGACACTCCAATATTGCAACACACCCTCAAGTACGGACACTACAATAGTGCAGCACATCCTCAATTACTGACACACCAATATCGCAGCACACCCTCAATTACTGACACTCCAATAGTGCAGCACACCCTCAATTACTGACGCTCCAATAGAGCAGCGGACCATTAATTACTGACACTCCAATAGTGCAGCACATCCTCAATTACGGACACTACAATAGTGCAGCACATCCTCAATTACTGACACACCAATATTGCAGCACACCCTCAATTACTGACACTCCAATAGTGCAGCACAGCATCAATTACTGACATTGCAATAGTGCAGCGCATCCTCAATTACTGACACTGCAATATGCAGCACTCTCAAAAATAACTGAAACTCTAATAGTGCAGCTCACCCTCAATTACTGACACTCCAATGGTGCAGCACACCCTCAATTACTGACACTCCAATAGTGCAGCGCACACTCAAATACTGACACTCCAATAGTGCAGCACACCCTCAATTACTTACACTCCAATATTGCAGCACACCCTCAATTACTGACACTCCAATAGTGCAGATCACCCTCAATTACTGACACTCCAATAGTGCAGCACGCATTCAAATACTGACACACCAATAGTGCTGCTCACCTTCAATTACTGACACTACAATACTGCAGCACACCCTCAATTACTGACACTCCAATATTGCAGCACACCCTCAATTACTCACACTCCAATATTGCAGCACACCCTCAATTACTGACACTCCAATAGTGCAGCTCACCCTCAATTACTGACACTCCAATAGTGCAGCACGCATTCAAATACTGACACACCAATAGTGCTGCTCACCCTCAATTACTGACACTACAATACTGCAGCACACTATGAAATACTGACACTCCAATAGTGCAGCGCACCCTCAATTACTGACACTACAATAGTGCAGCACACTCTCAATTACTGACACTCCAATAGTGCAACTCACCCTCAATTACTGACACTCCAATAGTGCAACACACCCTCAGTTACTGACACTCCAATAGTGCAGCACACCCTCAATTACGGACACTCCAATAGTGCAGCACACCCTCAATTACTGACACTCCAATAGTGCAGCACACACTCAATTACTGACACTCCAATAGTGTAGCACACCCTCAAGTACTGACACTCCACTAGTGCAGCACACCCTCAATTACTGACACTCCAATAGTGCAGCACACACTCAATTACTGACACTCCAATAGTGCAGCACACCCTCAATTACTGACACTCCAATAGTGCAGCTCACCGTCAATTACTAACACTCCAATATTGCAGCTCACCCTCAATTTCTGACACTCCAATAGTGCAGCACACACTCAATTACTGACACTCCAATAGTGTAGCACACCCTCAATTACTGACAGCCCAATATAGCAGCACACCCTCAATTCCTGACGCTCCAATAGTGCAGCACACACTCAATTTCTGACACTCCAATAGTGTAGCACAACCTCAATTACGGACACTCCAATAGTGTAGCACAACCTCAATTACGGACACTCCAATAGTGCAGCACACCCTCAATTACTTACACTCCAATTGTGCAGCACACCCTCAATTACTGACACTCCAAAAGTGTAGCTCACCCTAAATTTCTGACACTCCAATAGTGCAGCACACCCCCAATTACTGACACTCCAATAGTGCAGCGCACCCTCAAATACAGACCCTCCATTAGGGCAGCTCACCCTCAATTACTGATGCAGCACACCCTCAAATACTGAAACTCCAATAGTGCAGCACACACTCAATTACTGACACTCCAATAGTGAAGCAAACCCTCAATTACTGACTCTCCAATTTTGCAGCACACACTCAATTACTCACACTCCAATAGAGTAGCAAACCCTCAATTACTGACACTTCACAAGTGCAGCGCACGCTCGATTACTGACACACCAATAGTGCAGCACACCCTCAATTACTGACACTCCAATAGTGCAGCACACTCTCAATTAATGGCACTCCAATAGTGCAGCTCACCCTCAATTAGTGACACTCCAATAGTGCAGCACGCATTCAAATACTGACACTCCAATAGTGCTGCCCACCCTCAATTACTGACACTACAATACTGCAGCACACCCTGAATTACTGACACTCCAATAGTGCAGCGCACCCTCAATTACTGACACTCCAATAGTGCCGCACACCCTCAATTACCGACACTCCAATAGTGCAACACACCCTCAATTCCTGACACTCCAATAGTGCAACACACCCTCCATTACTGAAACTCCAATAGTGCAGCAAACCTTCAATTACGCACACTCCAATAGTGCAGCACACCCTCAATTACTGACACTCCAATAGTGCAGCACACATTCAATTACTGACACTCCAATAGTGTAGCAGACACTCAAGTACTGACACTCCACTAGTGCAGCACACCCTCAATTACCGACAATCCAATAGTGCAGCACACACTCAATTACTGACACTCCAATATTGCAGCAAACCCTCAATTACTGACGCTCCAATAGTGCAGCACACCCTCAATTACTGACACTGCAATAGTGCAGCGCACCCTCAATTACTGAAACTCCAACAGTGCAGCACATCCTCAATTACTGGCACTACAATAGTGCAGCACACTCTCAATTACTGACACTCCAATAGTGCAGCACACCCTCAATCACATAGTCACCAAGAGTGCAGCACACCCTCAATTACAGACACTCCAATATTGCAGCACACCCTCAATTAGTTACACACCAATAGTGCAGCACACCCTCAATTATTGTCACTCCAATAGTGCAGCACAACATCAATTACTGACACTCCAATAGTGCAGCACACCCTCAATTACTGACACTCCAATAGTGCAGCACACACTCAATTACTGACACTCCAATAGTGAAGCAAACCCTCAATTACTGACTCTCCAATAGTGCAGCGCACACTCAATTACTAACACTCCAATAGAGAGCAAACCCTCAATTACTGACACTCCAAAAGTGCAGCACACCCTCAATTACTGACACACCAATAGTGCAGCACACCCTCAATTACTGACACTCCAATAGTGCAGCACACCCTCAATTAATGACACTCCATTAGTGCAGCTCACCCTCAATTACTGATACTCCAATAGTGCAGCACAGCCTCAATTACTGACACTCCAATAGTGCAGCTCACCCTCAATTACTGACACTCCAATAGTGCAACACACCCTCAATTACTGACACTCCAATAGTGCAGCACACCCTCAATTACTGACACTCCAATAGTGCAACACACCCTCAATTAGTGAAACTCCAATAGTGCAGCACGCATTCAAATACTGACACTCCAATAGTGCTGCTCACCATCAATTACTGACACTACAATACTGCAGCACACCCTGAATTACTGACACTCCAATAGTGCAGCGCACCCTCAATTACTGACACTCCAAAAGTGCAGCACACTCTCAATTACTGACACTCCAATAGTGCAACACACCCTCAATTACTGACACTCCAATAGTGCAACACACCCTCAGTTACTGACACTCCAATAGTGCAGCAAACCCTCAATTACGGACACGCCAATAGTGCAGCACACCCTCAATTACTGACACTCCAATAGTGCAGCACACACTCAATTACTGACACTCCAATAGTGTAGCACACCCTCAAGTACTGACACTCCACTAGTGCAGCACACCCTCAATTACTGTCACTCCAATAGTGCAGCACACACTCAATTACTGACACTCCAATAGTGTAGCACACCCTCAATTACTGACAGTCCGATATTGCAGCACACCCTCAATTCCTGACGCTCCAATAGTGCAGCACACCCTCAATTGCTTACACTCCAATTGTGCAGCACACCCTCAATTACTGACACTCCAAAAGTGTAGCTCACCCTCAATTTCTGACACTCCCATAGTGCAGCACACCCCCAATTACTGACACTCCAATAGTGCAGCGCACCCTCAAATACAGACCCTCCAATAGGGCAGCTCACCCTCAATTACTGACGCAGCACACCCTCAAATACTGAAACTCCAATAGTGCAGCACACACTCAATTACTGACACTCCAATAGTGAAGCAAACCCTCAATTACTGACTCTCCAATTTTGCAGCACACACTCAATTACTCACACTCCAATAGAGTAGCAAACCCTCAATTACTGACACTTCACAAGTGCAGCGCACGCTCAATTACTGACACACCAATAGTGCAGCACACCCTCAATTACTGACACTCCAATAGTGCAGCACACTCTCAATTAATGGCACTCCAATAGTGCAGCTCACCCTCAATTAGTGACACTCCAATAGTGCAGCACGCATTCAAATACTGACACTCCAATAGTGCTGCTCACCCTCAATTACTGACACTACAATACTGCAGCACACCCTGAATTACTGACACTCCAATAGTGCAGCGCACCCTCAATTACTGACACTCCAATAGTGCCGCACACCCTCAATTACCGACACTCCAATAGTGCAACACACCCTCAATTCCTGACACTCCAATAGTGCAACACACCCTCAATTACTGAAACTCCAATAATGCAGCACACCTTAAATTACGCACACTCCAATAGTGCAGCACACCCTCAATTACTGACACTCCAATAGTGCAGCACACATTCAATTACTGACACTCCAATAGTGTAGCAGACACTCAAGTACTGACACTCCACTAGTGCAGCACACCCTCAATTACTGACACTCCAATAGTGCAGCACACACTCAATTACTGACACTCCAATATTGCAGCAAACCCTCAATTACTGACGCTCCAATAGTGCAGCACACCCTCAATTACTGACACTGCAATAGTGCAGCGCACCCTCAATTACTGACACTCCAACAGTGCAGCACATCCTCAATTACTGACACTACAATAGTGCAGCACACTCTCAATTACTGACACTCCAATAGTGCAGCACACCCTCAATCACATAGTCACCAAGAGTGCAGCACACCCTCAATTACAGACACTCCAATATTGCAGCACACCCTCAATTAGTTACACACCAATAGTGCAGCACACCCTCAATTACTGACACTCCAATAGTGCAGCACACCATCAATTACTGACACCCCAATAGTGAAGCACAAACTCAATTACTGACACTCCAATAGTGCAGCACACCCTCAATTACTGACACTCCAATAGTGCAGCACACCCTCAATTACTGACACTCCAATAGTGCAGCACACACTCAATTACTGACACTCCAATAGTGAAGCAAACCCTCAATTACTGACTCTCCAATAGTGCAGCGCACACTCAATTACTAACACTCCAATAGAGAGCAAACCCTCAATTACTGACACTCCAAAAGTGCAGCACACCCTCAATTACTGACACACCAATAGTGCAGCACACCCTCAATTACTGACACTCCAATAGTGCAGCACACCCTCAATTAATGACACTCCATTAGTGCAGCTCACCGTCAATTACTGATACTCCAATAGTGCAGCACAGCCTCAATTACTGACACTCCAATAGTGCAGCACACCCTCAATTACTGACACTCCAGTATTGCAGCACACCTTCAATTACTGACACTCCAATAGTGCAGCACAGCCTCAATTACTGACACACCAATAGTGCAGCACACCCTCATTAATGACACTCCAATATTGCAGCACACCCTCAATTACTGACACTCCTATAGTGCAGCACACCCTCAATTACTGACACTCCAAAAGTGCAGCACACCCTCAATTACTGACACACCAATAGTGCAGCACACCCTCAATTACTGACACTCCAATAGTGCAGCACACCCTCAATTAATGACACTCCATTAGTGCAGCTCACCGTCAATTACTGATACTCCAATAGTGCAGCACAGCCTCAATTACTGACACTCCAATAGTGCAGCACACCCTCAATTACTGACACTCCAGTATTGCAGCACACCTTCAATTACTGACACTCCAATAGTGCAGCACAGCCTCAATTACTGACACACCAATAGTGCAGCACACCCTCATTAATGACACTCCAATATTGCAGCACACCCTCAATTACTGACACTCCTATAGTGCAGCACACCCTCAATTACTGACACTCCAATAGCGCAGCTCACCCACAATTACTGGCACTCCAATATTGCAGCTCAGCCACAATTTCTGACAATCCAATAGTGCAGCACACCCTCAATTACTGACACTCCAATAGTGCAGCACACACTCAATAACTGACACTCCAATAGTGCAGCACACCCTCAGTTAATGACAAGTCCAATAGTGCAGCACACCCTCAATTACTGACACTCCAATAGTGCAGCGCAACCAAAAATACTGAGACTCCAATAGTGCAGCTCACCCTCAATTACTGACACACCAAAATTGCAGCAAGCCCTCAATTACTGACACTCCAATAGTGCAGCACACCCTCAATTACTGACACTCCAATAGTGCAGCACACCCTCAATTACTGACACACCAATACTGCAGCAAACCCTCAATTACTGACACTCCAATAGTGCAGCACAGCCTCAATTACTGACACTCCAATAGTGCAGCGCATCCTCAATTAATGACACTCCATTAGTGCAGTTCACCCTCAATTACTGACACTCCAATATTGCAGCACACCCTCAATTATTGACACTTCAATAGTGCAGCACACTCTGAATTACTGACACTCCAATATTGCAGCACACCCTCAATTACTGACACTACAATATTGCAGCACACACTCAATTACTGACACTCCAATAGTGCAGCACACCCTCAATTGCTGACACTCCAATAGTGCAGCACACACTCAATTACTGTCACTCCAATAGTGCAGCACACCCTCAATTACTGACACTCCAATATTGCAGCACACCCTCAATTACTGAAACTCCAATAATGCAGCACACCCTCAATTACTGACACTCCAATAGTGCAGCACACCCTCAATTACTGACACTCCAATATTGCAGCACACACTCAATTACTGACACTCCAATTTTGCAGCACATCCTCAATTACTGACACTCCAATAGTGCAGCACACACTCAATTACTGACACTCCAATTTTGCAGCACATCCTCAATTACTGACTCTCCAATAGTGCAGCACACACTCAATTACTGACACTCCAATCGTGCACTTCACCCTCAATTTATGACACACCAATATTGCAGCACACCCTCAATTACTAATACTCCAATAGTGCAGCACACACTCAATTACTGACACTCCTATAGTGCAGCTCACCCTCAATTAATGCCACTCCAATAGTGCAGCTCACCCTCAATGACTGACACTCCAATGGTGCAGCACACCCTCAATTACTGACACTCCAATAGTGCAGCGCACACTCAATTACTGGCACTCCAATAGTGCAGATCACCCTCAATTACTGACACTACAATACTGCAGCACACCCTCAATTACTGACTGTCCAATAGTGCAGCGCACCATTAATTACTGACACTCCAATATTGCAACACACCCTCAAGTACGGACACTACAATAGTGCAGCACATCCTCAATTACTGACACACCAATATCGCAGCACACCCTCAATTACTGACACTCCAATAGTGTAGCACACCCTCAATTACTGACGCTCCAATAGAGCAGCGGACCATTAATTACTGACACTCCAATAGTGCAGCACATCCTCAATTACGGACACTACAATAGTGCAGCACATCCTCAATTACTGACACACCAATATTGCAGCACACCCTCAATTACTGACACTCCAATAGTGCAGCACAGCATCAATTACTGACATTGCAATAGTGCAGCGCATCCTCAATTACTGACACTGCAATATGCAGCACTCTCAAAAATAACTGAAACTCTAATAGTGCAGCTCACCCTCAATTACTGACACTCCAATGGTGCAGCACACCCTCAATTACTGACACTCCAATAGTGCAGCGCACACTCAAATACTGACACTCCAATAGTGCAGCACACCCTCAATTACTTACACTCCAATATTGCAGCACACCCTCAATTACTCACACTCCAATATTGCAGCACAACCTCAATTACGGACACTCCAATAGTGTAGCACAACCTCAATTACGGACACTCCAATAGTGCAGCACACCCTCAATTACTTACACTCCAATTGTGCAGCACAACCTCAATTACTGACACTCCAAAAGTGTAGCTCACCCTCAATTTCTGACACTCCAATAGTGCAGCACACCCCCAATTACTGACACTCCAATAGTGCAGCGCACCCTCAAATACAGACCCTCCAATAGGGCAGCTCACCCTCAATTACTGACGCAGCACACCCTCAAATACTGAAACTCCAATAGTGCAGCACACACTCAATTACTGACACTCCAATAGTGAAGCAAAGCCTCAATTACTGACTCTCCAATTTTGCAGCACACACTCAATTACTCACACTCCAATAGAGTAGCAAACCCTCAATTACTGACACTTCACAAGTGCAGCGCACGCTCAATTACTGACACTCCAATAGTGCAGCACACCCTCAATTACTGACACTCCAATAGTGCAGCACACTCTCAATTAATGGCACTCCAATAGTGCAGCTCACCCTCAATTAGTGACACTCCAATAGTGCAGCACGCATTCAAATACTGACACTCCAATAGTGCTGCTCACCCTCAATTACTGACACTACATTACTGCAGCACACCCTGAATTACTGACACTCCAATAGTGCAGCGCACCCTCAATTACTGACACTCCAATAGTGCCGCACACCCTCAATTACCGACACTCCAATAGTGCAACACACCCTCAATTCCTGACACTCCAATAGTGCAACACACCCTCAATTACTGAAACTCCAATAATGCAGCACACCTTCAATTACGCACACTCCAATAGTGCAGCACACCCTCAATTACTGACACTCCAATAGTGCAGCACACATTCAATTACTGACACTCCAATAGTGTAGCAGACACTCAAGTACTGACACTCCACTAGTGCAGCACACCCTCAATTACTGACACTCCAATAGTGCAGCACACACTCAATTACTGACACTCCAATATTGCAGCAAACCCTCAATTACTGACGCTCCAATAGTGCAGCACACCCTCAATTACTGACACTGCAATAGTGCAGCGCACCCTCAATTACTGACACTCCAACAGTGCAGCACATCCTCAATTACTGACACTACAATAGTGCAGCACACTCTCAATTACTGACACTCCAATAGTGCAGCACACCCTCAATCACATAGTCACCAAGAGTGCAGCACACCCTCAATTACTGACACTCCAATAGTGCAGCACACCCTCAATTACTGACACTCCAATAGTGCAGCACACCATCAATTACTGACACCCCAATAGTGAAGCACAAACTCAATTACTGACACTCCAATAGTGCAGCACACCCTCAATTACTGACACTCCAATAGTGCAGCACACCCTCAATTACTGACACTCCAATAGTGCAGCACACACTCAATTACTGACACTCCAATAGTGAAGCAAACCCTCAATTACTGACTCTCCAATAGTGCAGCGCACACTCAATTACTAACACTCCAATAGAGAGCAAACCCTCAATTACTGACACTCCAAAAGTGCAGCACACCCTCAATTACTGACACACCAATAGTGCAGCACACCCTCAATTACTGACACTCCAATAGTGCAGCACACCCTCAATTAATGACACTCCATTAGTGCAGCTCACCCTCAATTACTGATACTCCAATAGTGCAGCACAGCCTCAATTACTGACACTCCAATAGTGCAGCACAACCTCAATTACTGACACTCCAGTATTGCAGCACACCCTCAATTACTGACACTCCAATAGTGCAGCACACCCTCATTAATGACACTCCAATATTGCAGCACACCCTCAATTACTGACACTCCTATAGTGCAGCACACCCTCAATTACTGATACTCCAATAGTGCAGCACACCATAATTAATGACACTCCAGTATTGCAGCACACCCTCAATTACTGACATTCCAATAGTGCAGCACACCCTCAATTAATGACACTCCAATATTGCAGCACAAACTCAATTACTGACATTCCAATAGTGCAGCACACCCTCAATTACTGATACTCCAATAGCGCAGCACACCCTCAATTACTGACACTCCAATAGCGCAGCTCACCCACAATTACTGGCACTCCAATATTGCAGCTCAGCCACAATTTTTGACAATCCAATAGTGCAGCACACCCTCAATTACTGACACTCCAATAGTGCAGCACACACTCAATAACTGACACTCCAATAGTGCAGCACACCCTCAGTTAATGACAAGTCCAATAGTGCAGCACACCCTCAATTACTGACACTCCAATAGTGCAGCGCAACCAAAAATACTGAGACTCCAATAGTGCAGCTCACCCTCAATTACTGACACACCAAAACTGCAGCACGCCCTCAATTACTGACACTCCAATAGTGCAGCACACCCTCAATTACTGACACTCCAATAGTGCAGCACACCCTCAATTACTGACACACCAATACTGCAGCAAACCCTCAATTACTGACACTCCAATAGTGCAGCACAGCCTCAATTACTGACACTCCAATAGTGCAGCGCATCCTCAATTAATGACACTCCATTAGTGCAGTTCACCCTCAATTACTGACACTCCAATATTGCAGCACACCCTCAATTATTGACACTTCAATAGTGCAGCACACTCTTAATTACTGACACTCCAATATTGCAGCACACCCTCAATTACTGACACTACAATATTGCAGCACACACTCAATTACTGACAGTCCAATAGTGCAGCACACCCTCAATTGCTGACACTCCAATAGTGCAGCACACACTCAATTACTGTCACTCCAATAGTGCAGCACACCCTCAATTACTGACACTCCAATATTGCAGCACACCCTCAATTACTGAAACTCCAATAATGCAGCACACCCTCAATTACTGACACTCCAATAGTGCAGCACACCCTCAATTACTGACACTCCAATATTGCAGCACACACTCAATTACTGACACTCCAATTTTGCAGCACATCCTCAATTACTGACACTCCAATAGTGCAGCACACCCTCAATTACTGATACTCCAATAGTGCAGCACATCCTCAATTACTGACTCTCCAATAGTGCAGCACACCCTCAATTACTGACACTCCAGTATTGCAGCACACCCTCAATTACTGACACTCCAATAGTGCAGCACACCCTCATTAATGACACTCCAATATTGCAGCACACCCTCAATTACTGACACTCCTATAGTGCAGCACACCCTCAATTACTGATACTCCAATAGTGCAGCACACCATAATTAAAAACACTCCAGTATTGCAGCACACCCTCAATTACTGATACTCCAATAGTGCAGCACACCATAATTAATGACACTCCAGTATTGCAGCACACCCTCAATTACTGACACTCCAATCTTGCAGCACACCCTCAATTACTGACATTCCAATAGTGCAGCACACCCTCAATTACTGATTCTCCAAAAGCGCAGCACACCCTCAATTACTGACACTCCAATAGCGCAGCTCACCCACAATTACTGGCACTCCAATATTGCAGCTCAGCCACAATTTCTGACAATCCAATAGTGCAGCACACCCTCAATTACTGACACTCCAATAGTGCAGCACACACTCAGTAACTGACACTCCAATAGTGCAGCACACCCTCAGTTAATGACAAGTCCAATAGTGCAGCACACCCTCAATTACTGACACTCCAATAGTGCAGCGCAACCAAAAATACTGAGACTCCAATAGTGCAGCTCACCCTCAATTACTGACACACCAAAACTGCAGCACGCCCTCAATTACTGACACTCCAATAGTGCAGCACACCCTCAATTACTGACACTCCAATAGTGCAGCACACCCTCAATTACTGACACACCAATACTGCAGCAAACCCTCAATTACTGACACTCCAATAGTGCAGCACAGCCTCAATTACTGACACTCCAATAGTGCAGCGCATCCTCAATTAATGACACTCCATTAGTGCAGTTCACCCTCAATTACTGACACTCCAATATTGCAGCACACCCTCAATTATTGACACTTCAATAGTGCAGCACACTCTGAATTACTGACACTCCAATATTGCAGCACACCCTCAATTACTGACACTACAATATTGCAGCACACACTCAATTACTGACACTACAATAGTGCAGCACACCCTCAATTGCTGACACTCCAATAGTGCAGCACACACTCAATTACTGTCACTCCAATAGTGCAGCACACCCTCAATTACTGACACTCCAATATTGCAGCACACCCTCAATTACTGAAACTCCAATAATGCAGCACACCCTCAATTACTGACACTCCAATAGTGCAGCTCACCCTCAATTACTGACACTCCAATATTGCAGCACACACTCAATTACTGACACTCCAATTTTGCAGCACATCCTCAATTACTGACACTCCAATAGTGCAGCACACACTCAATTACTGACACTCCAATTTTGCAGCACATCCTCAATTACTGACTCTCCAATAGTGCAGCACACACTCAATTACTGACACTCCAATCGTGCACTTCACCCTCAATTTCTGACACACCAATATTGCAGCACACCCTCAATTACTAATACTCCAATAGTGCAGCACACACTCAATTACTGACACTCCTATAGTGCAGCTCACCCTCAATTAATGCCACTCCAATAGTGCAGCTCACCCTCAATGACTGACACTCCAATGGTGCAGCACACCCTCAATTACTGACACTCCAATAGTGCAGCGCACACTCAATTACTGGCACTCCAATAGTGCAGATCACCCTCAATTACTGACACTACAATACTGCAGCACACCCTCAATTACTGACGGTCCAATAGTGCAGCGCACCATTAATTACTGACACTCCAATATTGCAACACACCCTCAAGTACGGACACTACAATAGTGCAGCACATCCTCAATTACTGACACACCAATATCGCAGCACACCCTCAATTACTGACACTCCAATAGTGCAGCACACCCTCAATTACTGACGCTCCAATAGAGCAGCGGACCATTAATTACTGACACTCCAATAGTGCAGCACATCCTCAATTACGGACACTACAATAGTGCAGCACATCCTCAATTACTGACACACCAATATTGCAGCACACCCTCAATTACTGACACTCCAATAGTGCAGCACAGCATCAATTACTGACATTGCAATAGTGCAGCGCATCCTCAATTACTGACACTGCAATATGCAGCACTCTCAAAAATAACTGAAACTCTAATAGTGCAGCTCACCCTCAATTACTGACACTCCAATGGTGCAGCACACCCTCAATTACTGACACTCCAATAGTGCAGCGCACACTCAAATACTGACACTCCAATAGTGCAGCACACCCTCAATTACTTACACTCCAATATTGCAGCACACCCTCAATTACTGACACTCCAATAGTGCAGATCACCCTCAATTACTGACACTCCAATAGTGCAGCACGCATTCAAATACTGACACACCAATAGTGCTGCTCACCTTCAATTACTGACACTACAATACTGCAGCACACCCTCAATTACTGACACTCCAATATTGCAGCACACCCTCAATTACTCACACTCCAATATTGCAGCACACCCTCAATTACTGACACTCCAATAGTGCAGCTCACCCTCAATTACTGACACTCCAATAGTGCAGCACGCATTCAAATACTGACACACCAATAGTGCTGCTCACCCTCAATTACTGACACTACAATACTGCAGCACACTATGAAATACTGACACTCCAATAGTGCAGCGCACCCTCAATTAGTGACACTACAATAGTGCAGCACACTCTCAATTACTGACACTCCAATAGTGCAACTCACCCTCAATTACTGACACTCCAATAGTGCAACACACCCTCAGTTACTGACACTCCAATAGTGCAGCACACCCTCAATTACGGACACTCCAATAGTGCAGCACACCCTCAATTACTGACACTCCAATAGTGCAGCACACACTCAATTACTGACACTCCAATAGTGTAGCACACCCTCAAGTACTGACACTCCACTAGTGCAGCACACCCTCAATTACTGACACTCCAATAGTGCAGCACACACTCAATTACTGACACTCCAATAGTGCAGCACATCCTCAATTACTGACACTCCAATAGTGCAGCTCACCGTCAATTACTAACACTCCAATATTGCAGCTCACCCTCAATTTCTGACACTCCAATAGTGCAGCACACCCCCAATTACTGACACTCCAATAGTGCAGCGCACCCTCAAATACAGACCCTCCAATAGGGCAGCTCACCCTCAATTAGTTACACACCAATAGTTCAGCACACCCTCAATTACTGGCACTCCAATAGTGCAGCACACCATCAATTACTGACACCCCAATAGTGCAGCTCACCGTCAATTACTAACACTCCAATATTGCAGCTCACCCTCAATTTCTGACACTCCAATAGTGCAGCACACCCCCAATTACTGACACTCCAATAGTGCAGCAAACCCTCAATTACTGACACTCCAATAGTGCAGCACAGCCTCAATTACTGACACTCCAATAGTGTAGCACACCCTCAATTACTGACACTCCAATAGTGCAGATCACCGTCAATTACTAACACTCCAATATTGCTGCTCACCCTCAATTTCTGACACTCCAATAGTGCAGCACACCCCCAATTACTGACACTCCAATAGTGCAGCGCACCCTCAAATACAGACCCTCCAATAGGGCAGCTCACCCTCAATTAGTTACACACAAATAGTGCAGCACACCCTCAATTCCTGACACACCAATACTGCAGCAAACCCTCAATTACTGACCCTCCAATAGTGCAGCGCATCCTCAATTAATGACACTCCATTAGTGCAGTTCACCCTCAATTACTGACACACCAATATTGCAGCACACCCTCAATTATTGACACTCCAAAAGTGCAGCACACCCTCAATTACTGACACTCCAATAGTGCAGCACACCCTCAATTACTGACACTCCAATAGTGCAGCACACCCTCAATTAATGACACTCCATTAGTGCAGCTCACCCTCAATTACTGATACACCAATAGTGCAGCACAGCCTCAATTACTGACACTCCAATAGTGCAGCACACCCTCAATTACTGACACTCCAGTATTGCAGCACACCCTCAATTACTGACACTCCAATAGTGCAGCACACCCTCATTAATGACACTCCAATATTGCAGCACACCCTCAATTGCTGACACTCCTATAGTGCAGCGCACCCTCAATTACTGACACTCCAATATTGCAGCACACCGTCAATTACTGACATTCCAATAGTGCAGCACACCCTCAATTAATGACACTCCAATATTGCAGCACACCCTCAATTACTGACATTCCAATAGTGCAGCACACCCTCAATTACTGACACTCCAATAGCGCAGCACACCCTCAATTACTGACACTCCAATAGCGCAGCTCACCCACAATTACTGGCACTCCAATATTGCAGCTCAGCCACAATTTCTGACAATCCAATAGTGCAGCACACCCTCAATTACTGACACTCCAATAGTGCAGCACACACTCAATAACTGACACTCCAGTAGTGCAGCACACCCTCAGTTAATGACAAGTCCAATAGTGCAGCACACCCTCAATTACTGACACTCCAATAGTGCAGCGCAACCAAAAATACTGAGACTCCAATAGTGCAGCTCACCCTCAATTACTGACACACCAAAACTGCAGCACGCCCTCAATTACTGACACTCCAATAGTGCAGCTCACCCTCAATTACTGACACTCCAATAGTGCAGCACACCCTCAATTACTGACACACCAATACTGCAGCAAACCCTCAATTACTGACACTCCAATAGTGCAGCACAGCCTCAATTACTGACACTCCAATAGTGCAGCGCATCCTCAATTAATGACACTCCATTAGTGCAGTTCACCCTCAATTACTGACACTCCAATATTGCAGCACACCCTCAATTATTGACACTTCAATAGTGCAGCACACCCTGAATTACTGACACTCCAATATTGCAGCACACCCTCAATTACTGACACTACAATATTGCAGCACACACTCAATTACTGACACTCCAATAGTGCAGCACACCCTCAATTGCTGACACTCCAATAGTGCAGCACACACTCAATTACTGTCACTCCAATAGTGCAGCACACCCTCAATTACTGACACTCCAATATTGCAGCACACCCTCAATTACTGAAACTCCAATAATGCAGCACACCCTCAATTACTGACACTCCAATAGTGCAGCACACCCTCAATTACTGACACTCCAATATTGCAGCACACACTCAATTACTGACACTCCAATTTTGCAGCACATCCTCAATTACTGACACTCCAATAGTGCAGCACACACTCAATTACTGACACTCCAATTTTGCAGCACATCCTCAATTACTGACTCTCCAATAGTGCAGCACACACTCAATTACTGACACTCCAATCGTGCACTTCACCCTCAATTTCTGACACACCAATATTGCAGCACACCCTCAATTACTAATACTCCAATAATGCAGCACACACTCAATTACTGACACTCCTATAATGCAGCTCACCCTCAATTAATGCCACTCCAATAGTGCAGCTCACCCTCAATGACTGACACTCCAATGGTGCAGCACACCCTCAATTACTGACACTCCAATAGTGCAGCGCACACTCAATTACTGGCACTCCAATAGTGCAGATCACCCTCAATTACTGACACTACAATACTGCAGCACACCCTCAATTACTGACGGTCCAATAGTGCAGCGCACCATTAATTACTGACACTCCATTATTGCAACACACCCTCAAGTACGGACACTACAATAGTGCAGCACATCCTCAATTACTGACACACCAATATCGCAGCACACCCTCAATTACTGACACTCCAATAGTGCAGCACACCCTCAATTACTGACGCTCCAATAGAGCAGCGGACCATTAATTACTGACACTCCAATAGTGCAGCACATCCTCAATTACGGACACTACAATAGTGCAGCACATCCTCAATTACTGACACACCAATATTGCAGCACACCCTCAATTACTGACACTCCAATAGTGCAGCACAGCATCAATTACTGACATTGCAATAGTGCAGCGCATCCTCAATTACTGACACTGCAATATGCAGCACTCTCAAAAATAACTGAAACTCTAATAGTGCAGCTCACCCTCAATTACTGACACTCCAATGGTGCAGCACACCCTCAATTACTGACACTCCAATAGTGCAGCGCACACTCAAATACTGACACTCCAATAGTGCAGCACACCCTCAATTACTTACACTCCAATATTGCAGCACACCCTCAATTACTGACACTCCAATAGTGCAGATCACCCTCAATTACTGACACTCCAATAGTGCAGCACGCATTCAAATACTGACACACCAATAGTGCTGCTCACCTTCAATTACTGACACTACAATACTGCAGCACACCCTCAATTACTGACACTCCAATATTGCAGCACACCCTCAATTACTCACACTCCAATATTGCAGCACACCCTCAATTACTGACACTCCAATAGTGCAGCTCACCCTCAATTACTGACACTCCAATAGTGCAGCACGCATTCAAATACTGACACACCAATAGTGCTGCTCACCCTCAATTACTGACACTACAATACTGCAGCACACCATGAATTACTGACACTCCAATAGTGCAGCGCACCCTCAATTACTGACACTACAATAGTGCAGCACACTCTCAATTACTGACACTCCAATAGTGCAACACACCCTCAATTACTGACACTCCAATAGTGCAACACACCCTCAGTTACTGACACTCCAATAGTGCAGCACATCCTCAATTACGGACACTCCAATAGTGCAGCACACCCTCAATTACTGACACTCCAATAGTGCAGCACACACTCAATTACTGACACTCCAATAGTGTAGCACACCCTCAAGTACTGACACTCCACTAGTGCAGCACACCCTCAATTACTGACACTCCAATAGTGCAGCACACACTCAATTACTGACACTCCAATAGTGCAGCACACCCTCAATTACTGACACTCCAATATTGCAGCACACCCTCAATTACTGACGCTCCAATAGTGCAGCACACACTCAATTACTGACAGTCCAATAGTGTAGCACACCCTCAATTACTGACACTCCAATAGTGCAGCTCACCGTCAATTACTAACACTCCAATATTGCAGCTCACCCTCAATCTCTGACACTCCAATAGTGCAGCACACCCCCAATTACTGACACTCCAATAGTGCAGCGCACCCTCAAATACAGACCCTCCAATAGGGCAGCTCACCCTCAATTAGTTACACACCAATAGTGCAGCACACCCTCAATTACTGGCACTCCAATAGTGCAGCACACCATGAATTACTGACACCCCAATAGTGCAGCTCACCGTCAATTACTAACACTCCAATATTGCAGCTCACCCTCAATTACTGACACTCCAATAGTGCAGCAAACCCTCAATTACTGACACTCCAATAGTGCAGCACAGCCTCAATTACTGACACTCCAATATTGCAGCACACCCTCAATTACTGACACTCCAATAGTGCAGCACAGCATCAATTACTGACATTGCAATAGTGCAGCGCATCCTCAATTACTGACACTGCAATATGCAGCCCTCTCAAAAATAACTGAAACTCTAATAGTGCAGCTCACCCTCAATTACTGACACTCCAATGGTGCAGCACACCCTCAATTACTGACACTCCAATAGTGCAGCGCACACTCAAATACTGACACTCCAATAGTGCAGCACACCCTCAATTACTTACACTCCAATATTGCAGCACACCCTCAATTACTGACACTCCAATAGTGCAGATCACCCTCAATTACTGAGACTCCAATAGTGCAGCACGCATTCAAATACTGACACACCAATAGTGCTGCTCACCTTCAATTACTGACACTACAATACTGCAGCACACCCTCAATTACTGACACTCCAATATTGCAGCACACCCTCAATTACTCACACTCCAATATTGCAGCACACCCTCAATTACTGACACTCCAATAGTGCAGCTCACCCTCAATTACTGACACTCCAATAGTGCAGCACGCATTCAAATACTGACACACCAATAGTGCTGCTCACCCTCAATTACTGACACTACAATACTGCAGCACACCATGAATTACTGACACTCCAATAGTGCAGCGCACCCTCAATTACTGACACTACAATAGTGCAGCACACTCTCAATTACTGACACTCCAATAGTGCAACACACCCTCAATTACTGACACTCCAATAGTGCAACACACCCTCAGTTACTGACACTCCAATAGTGCAGCACATCCTCAATTACGGACACTCCAATAGTGCAGCACACCCTCAATTACTGACACTCCAATAGTGCAGCACACACTCAATTACTGACACTCCAATAGTGTAGCACACCCTCAAGTACTGACACTCCACTAGTGCAGCACACCCTCAATTACTGACACTCCAATAGTGCAGCACACACTCAATTACTGACACTCCAATAGTGCTGCACACCCTCAATTACTGACACTCCAATATTGCAGCACACCCTCAATTACTGACGCTCCAATAGTGCAGCACACACTCAATTACTGACACACCAATATTGCAGCACACCCTCAATTACTGACACTCCAATAGTGCAGCTCACCGTCAATTACTAACACTCCAATATTGCAGCTCACCCTCAATCTCTGACACTCCAATAGTGCAGCACACCCCCAATTACTGACACTCCAATAGTGCAGCGCACCCTCAAATACAGACCCTCCAATAGGGCAGCTCACCCTCAATTAGTTACACACCAATAGTGCAGCACACCCTCAATTACTGGCACTCCAATAGTGCAGCACACCATGAATTACTGACACCCCAATAGTGCAGCTCACCGTCAATTACTAACACTCCAATATTGCAGCTCACCCTCAATTACTGACACTCCAATAGTGCAGCAAACCCTCAATTACTGACACTCCAATAGTGCAGCACAGCCTCAATTACTGACACTCCAATAGTGTAGCACTCCCTCAATTACTGACACTCCAATAGTGCAGCTCACCGTCAATTACTAACACTCCAATATTGCAGCTCACCCTCAATTTCTGACACTCCAGTAGTGCAGCACACCCCCAATTACTGACACTCCAATAGTGCAGCGCACCCTCAAATACAGACCCTCCAATAGGGCAGCTCACCCTCAGTTAGTTACACACCAATAGTGCAGCACACCCTCAATTACTGACACACCAATACTGCAGCAAACCCTCAATTACTGACACTCCAATAGTGCAGCACAGCCTCAATTACTGACACTCCAATAGTGCAGCGCATCCTCAATTAATGACACTCCATTAGTGCAGTTCACCCTCAATTACTGACACTCCAATATTGCAGCACACCCTCAATTATTGACACTCCAATAGTGCAGCACACTCTGAATTACTGACACTCCAATATTGCAGCACACCCTCAATTACTGACACTACAATATTGCAGCACACACTCAATTACTGACACTCCAATAGTGCAGCACACCCTCAATTGCTGACACTCCAATAGTGCAGCACACACTCAATTACTGTCACTCCAATAGTGCAGCACACCCTCAATTACTGACACTCCAATATTGCAGCACACCCTCAATTACTGAAACTCCAATAATGCAGCACACCCTCAATTACTGACACTCCAATATTGCAGCACACACTCAATTACTGACACTCCAATTTTGCAGCACATCCTCAATTACTGACTCTCCAATAGTGCAGCACACAATCAATTACTGACACTCCAATAGAGTAGCAAACACCCTCAATTACTGACACTCCAATAGTGCAGCACACACTCAATTACTGACACTCCAATCGTGCAACTTCACCCTCAATTTCTGACACACCAATATTGCAGCACACCCTCAATTACTGATACTCCAATAGTGCAGCACACACTCAATTACTGACACTCCAATAGTGCAGCTCACCCTCAATTACTGACACTCCAATAGTGCAGCTCACCTTCAATTACGGACACTCCAATATTGCAGCACATCCTCATTGAATGTCACTCCAATATTGCAGCACACCCTCAATTACTGACACTTCATTAGTGCAGCACACCCTCAAATACTGACACTCCAATAGTGCGCCACACCCTCAATTACTGACACTCCAATAGTGCAGCACAGCCTCAATTACTGACACTCCAATAGTGCAGCACACACTCAATTAGTGACACTCCAATAGTGCAGCACCCCCTCAATTACTGATACTCCAATAGTGCAGCACACACTATTGTGAGAATTAGGGTGTGCAGGGGGAGACTGAAGGTGTCCAGGGTGAGACTGAGGGTGTCCAGGGAGGCTGAGGGTGTCCAGGGTGAGACTGAGGGTGTCCAGGGTGAGACTGAGGGTGACCAGGGTGAGACTGAGTGTGTCCAGGGTGAGACTGAGGGTGTCCAGGGTGAGGGGTGTCCAGGGTGAGAGTGAGGGTGTCCAGGGTGAGACTGAGGGTGTCTGGTGTGAGAATCATGGTGTTCAGGTAGAGACTGAGGGTTCCAGGGGGAGAATGTGGGTGTCCAGGGTGAGACTGAGGGTGTCCGGGGTGAGAATGAGGGTGTCCGGGGGAGACTGAGGGTGTCCGGGGGAGACTGAGGGTGTCCAGGGTGAGACTGAGGGTGTCCGGGGTGAGAATGAGGGTGTCCGGGGGAGACTGAAGGTGTCCGGGGTGAGAATGAGGGTGTCCGGGGGAGACTGAGGGTGTCCGGGGGAGACTGAGGGTGTCCGGGGTGAGAATGAGGGTGTCCGGGGGAGACTGAGGGTGTCCGGGGGAGACTGAGGGTGTCCAGGGTGAGAATGAGGATGTCCGGGTAGAGACAGAGGTTGTCCGAGAGGAAGACTGTGTGTGTCTGGGGGAGAAGGAGTCTGTCTGAGGAGAGCCTGAGAGCGTCTGGTGTGAGAATGAGGGTGTTCACGTTGAGACTAAGGGTTCCAGAGGGAGACTGAGGTTGTCCGAGGGGAGAGTGAGAGTGTCCGGGGAGACTGAAGGTGTCCAAGTGGAGACTGAGGGTGTCCATCAGGGAGACTGAGCGTGTCTGGGTTGAGACTGAGGGTGTCCAGGGGGAGACTGAGGGTGTGTGGGGGAGACTGAGGGTGTCCGGGGTGAGAATGAGGATGTCCGGGTAGAGACATAGGTTGTCCGAGAGGAAGACTGTGTGTGTCCGGGGGAGAAGGAGTCTGTCTGAGGAGAGCCTGAGAGCGTCTGGTGTGAGAATGAGCGTGTTCACGTAGAGACTAAGGGTTCCAGAGGGAGACTGAGGTTGTCCGAGGGGAGAGTGAGAGTGTCCGGGGAGACTGAAGGTGTCCAAGTGGAGACTGAGGGTGTCCTGGGGAGACTGAGGGTGTCGGGGGGTGATTGAGGGTGTCCAGGGGGCGATTGAAGGTGTCCAAGGATGAGTCTGAGTGTGCCCGGGGGAGTTGAGGGTGTCTGAGGGTGAGACTGAGGGTGTCCGAGGCGGAGACTGAGGGGACCAGGGTGGAGACTGTGGGTGTTCATGGGGGAGACTGAGGGTGTCCGGGTGAAGACTGAGGTTGTCCAGGGGGAGACTGAGGGTGTCCAGGGGGAGACTGAGGGTATCCAGGGGGGAGTCTGAGGGTGTCCAGGGGGGAGACTGAGGGTGTCCAAGTGGAGACTGAGGGTGTCTATCAGGGAGACTGAGGGTGTCCATCAGGAAGACTGAGGGTGTCCAGGGAGAGACTGAGTGTCTCCGGAGGGGAGATGGAAGGTGTCCAAAAGGGGGCTGAGGGTGGCCAAGTGGAGACTGATATGTCCGAGGGAGTGACTGTGGGTGTTCAAGGAAAGACTGAGGGTGTCCAGGGGAGACTAATGGTGTCCGCGGGTTAATGCATGTGTCGGAGCGGATACTAAGGGATTCCAGGGAGAGACATAGCGTGTCCGGTGGTGACTGAGGTTTATCGGGGCTTACTGGGGGTGTCCGAGGGAGAGATTGAGGGTTTCCAGGGGGCGACTGAGGGTGTCCGGAGGGGAGACGGAAGGTGTCCGGGGGAAACTGAGTCTGTCCGAAGGGAGACTGAGGGTGTCCGGGTTGAGACTGAGGGTGTCCTGGGGAAGACTAAGGGTCTCCAGTGGGAGACTGAGCGTGTCTGGGTTGAGACTGAGGGTGTCCAGGGGGAGACTGAGGGTGTCCAGGGTAGACTGCGTGTGTCCAGGGGGATACAGATGGTGTCCGGGGGAGACTGAGAGTGTCCGCGGAGAAACTGAGGGTGTTAAGATGGAGACTGAGGGTTTCCGGGGTTGGATAGAGACCGTCTAGGGGGAGACTGAGGGTGTCCGAGGGGGCGATTGAGGGTGTCCGATGTTGAGACTGAGTGTGTCTGGGGGAGACTGAGGGTGTCAGGGGTGAGACTGAGGGTGTCCAGGGGGAGAATGTGGGTGTCCAGGATGAGACTGAGGGTGTCCGGGAGAGACTGAGGTTGGCTCCAGGGGAGATTGAGGGTGTCCGGGGTGAGACTGAGGTTGTCCATGGGGAGACTGAGGGTGTCTAGGGTGAGTCTGACGTTGTCCAGGGGTAGTCTGAATGTGTCCCAGGGGGGAGACTGAGGGTGTCCGGGGGAGACTGAGGGTGTCCGGGAGAGACTGAGGGTGTCCGTGGGAGACTGAGGGTGTCCGGAAGAGACTGAAGGTGTCCGAGGAGAGAGTGAGGGAGTCTAGGTTGAGTCTAACGTTGTCCATGGGGAGATTGAGTGTGTCCCAGGGAGAGACAGAGGGTGTCCGGGGGAGATTGAGGGTGTCCGAGGAGAGACTGAGGGTGTCCGAGGAGGGAGTGAGGGAGTCTAGGTTGAGTCTGACGTTGTCCATGGGGAGATTGAGTGTGTCCCAGGGAGAGACAGAGGGTGTCCAGGGGGAGCCTGAGGGTGTCCGTGGGAGACTGAGGGTATCCGGGTTTAGACAGGGTTTCCAGGGGGAGACTGAGGGTGTCCAGGGGAGACTGCGTGTGTCCAGGAGGAGACTGAGGGCATCCGGGGGAGACTGTGGTTGTCCAGAGGGAGACTGAGTGAGTCCAGGCGGAGAGTGAGGGTGACCGAGGGGGAGACTAAGTTCGTCCGGGGGGTACTGAGTGTGTCCATGGGGAGACTGAGGGTGTCCAGGGGGAGACTGAGGGTGTCCGTGGGGGAGACTGGGGGTGTCCAGGGTGAGACTGAGGGTGTCCAGGGGGAGACTGAGGGTGTCCAGTGGGAGACTGAGGGTGTCCGGGGTGAGAATGAGGGTGTCCAGGATGAGACTGAGGGTGTCCAGGGGGAGACTGAGGGTGTCCGGGGTGAGAATGAGGGTGTCCGGGTAGAGACAGAGGTTGTCCGAGGGGAAGACTGAGTGTGTCCGGGGGAGAAGGAGTCTGTCTGAGGAGAGCCTGAGAGTGACTGGTGTGAGAATGAGGGTGTTCACGTAGAGACTGAGGGTTTCAGAGGGAGACTGAGTGTATCCGAGGGGAGAGGGAGAGTGTCCTGGGGAGACTGAGGGTGTCCGGGGGGAGATTGAGGGTGTCCAGGGTGACTGAGGGTGTCTGGGGTGAAACTGTGGGTGTCCAGGGGGAGACTGAGGGTGTTCAGGGGGAGACTGAGGGTGTCCAGGGGGAGACTGAGGGTGTTCAGGGGGAGACTGAGTGAGTTCAGGGGGTTGGTGAGGGTGTCCAGTGGGAGACTGTGTGTGTCCAGGGGTAGATTGTGGGTTTCCGCGGGAGAGGCTGAGTGTGTCTAGGGGAGACTGAGGGTTTCCGATGGGGAGGCTGAGTGTGTCTAGGGGAGACTGAGGGTGTCCAGTGGGAGGCTGAGTATGTCCAGGGGGAGACTGAGGGTGTCCGAAGGGGACACTTAGGATGTCCGTGAAGTGACAGAGGTTGTCCGAGGGTGAGACTGAGTGTGTCCGAGTGGGTGACTGAGTGTGTCCGAGGGGAGCCTGGGAGTGTCCGGGGTGAGAATGAGGGTGTTCAGGTAGAGACTGAGGGTTCCAGAGGGAGACTGAGTGTTTCTGAGGGGAGCCTGTGTGTGTCCGGTGTGAGAATGAGGATGTTCAGGTAGAGACAGAGGGTTCCAGAGGGAGACTGAGGGTGTCCGAGGGGAGCCTGTGTGTGTCCGGTGTGAGAATGAGGATGTTCAGGTGGAGACTGAGGGTTCCAGAGGGAGACTGAGGGTGTCCGAAGGGAGAGTGAGAGTGTCCTGGGGAGACTGAGGGTGTCCGGGGGAGACTGAGGGTGTCTGGGATGAGACTGATGGTGTCCGAGTGCAGACTGAGTGTGTCCAGGCGGAGACTTAGGGTGCCTGAGGTGGAGACTGAGGCTGTTTGGGGGAGACTGAGGGTCTCCAGAGGGAGACTGAGGGTGTTCAGGGGGAGACTGAGGGTGCCCAGGATGAGACTGAGGGTGTCCAGGGGGAGACTGAGGGTGTCCGGGGTGAGAATGAGGGTGTCCCGGTAGAGACAGAGGTTGTCCGAGGGGAAGACTGAGTGCGTCCAGGGGAGAAGGAGTCTGTCTGAGGAGAGCCTGAGAGTGTCTGGTGTGAGAATGAGGGTGTTCACGTAAAGACTGAGGGTTTCAGAGGGAGACTGAGGGTGTCCGAGGGGGAGATTGAGGGTGTCCAGGGTGACTGAGGATGTCCAGGGGGAGACTGAGGGTGTCCAGGGGGAGACTGAGGGTGTCCAGGGGGTGGCTGAGGGTGTCCAGTGGGAGGCTGAGTGTGTCCAGGGGGAGACTGAGGGTTTCCGAGGGGGAGGCTGAGTGTGTCTAGGGGAGACTGAGGGTGTCCAGTGGGAGGCTGAGTATGACCAGGGGGAGTCTGAGGCTGTCCGAGGGGGAGACTGAGGGTGTCCGAAGGGGATACTGTGGGTGTCCGTAGGGGAGACTTAGGGTGTCCGGGAAGAGACAGATGTTGTTGCAGTGGGAGAGTGAGTGTGTCCAGGGGAGAATGAGGCTGTCTGAGGGGAGACTGAGTGTGTCCCGGGTGAGTCTGACCGTGACTAGAGGAAGACTGAGTGTGTCCGATGGGAGAATGAGGGTGTCCAGGGGGAGACTGAGGGTGTACGAGGTGGAGACTGAGTGTGTCCGAGGGGGAGATTGAGGGTGTGCTGCGTGAGACTGAATGTGTCCAAGGGGGAGTCTGAGGGTGTCCGAGGGGGAGACTGAGGGTGTTCCAGGGAGAGACAGAGGGTGTCCAGCAGGAGCCTGAGGGTGTCCATAGGAGACTGAGGGTATCCGGGTTTAGACTGAGGGTCTCCATGGGGAGACTGAGGGTGTCCAGGGGAGACTGAGGGCGTCCGGGGGCAACTGTGGTTTTCCAGTGGGAGACTGAGTGAGTCCAGGCGGAGAGTGAGGGTGTCCGAGGGGGAGACTGAGGGTGTCCAGGGGGAGACTGAGGGTGTCCAGTGGGAGACTGAGTGTGTCCAGGGGGTGACTGAGGGTCTCCGAGGGGGAGACTGAGGGTGTCCAGGGTGAGAATAAGGATGTCAAGGGGGAGACTGAGGGTGTCTGGGTTTAGACTGAGGCTGTCCATGGGGAGACTGAGGGTGTCCAGGGTGAGAATAAGGATGTCCAGGGGGAGACTGAGGGTGTCTGGGTTTAGACTGAGGCTGTCCATGGGGAGACTGAGGGTGTCCAGGGGTAGACTGAAGGTGTCCGCGGAGAGACTGAGCGTGTCCGAGGAGAGACTGAGGGTTTCTAGGGTGAGTCTGACGTTGTCCAGGGGGTGTCTGAATGTGTCCCAGGGGGGAGACTGAGGGTGTCCGCGGGAGACTGAGGGTGTCCGGGAAAGACTGAGGGTGTCCGAGGAGAGAGTGAGGGAGTCTAGGGTGAGTCTGACGTTGTCCATGGGGAGATTGAGTGTGTCCCAGGGAGAGACAGAGGGTGTCCAGGGGGAGCCTGACGGTGTCCGTGGGAGACTGAGGGTATCCGGGTTTAGACTGAGGGTGTCCAGGGGGAGAATGAGGGTGTCCAGGGGAGACTGCGTGTGTCCAGGAGGAGACTGAGGGTGTCCGGGGGAGACTGTGGTTGTCCAGAGGGAGTCTGAGTGAGTCCAGGCGGAGAGTGAGGGTGTCCGAGGGGGAGACTAAGTTTGTCCGGGGGGGACTGAGTGTGTCAATGGGGAGACTGAGGGTGTCCAGGGGGAGACTGAGGGTGTCCGGGGTGAGACTGAGGGTGTCCAGGGGGAGACTGAGGGTGTTCAGGGTGAGACTGAGGGTGTCCAGGGGGAGACTGAGGGTGTTCAGGGTGAGACTGAGGGTGTCCAGGGGGAGAATGAGGGTGCCCAGGATGAGACTGAGGGTGTCCAGGGGGAGACTGAGGGTGTCCAGGGTGAGACTGAGGGTGTCCAGGGGGAGACTGAGGGTGTCCAGGGGGAGACTGAGGGTGTCCGGGGTGAGAATGAGGGTGTCCGGGTAGAGACAGATGTTGTCCGAGGGGAAGACTGAGTGTGTCCGGGGGAGAAGGAGTCTGTCTGAGGAGAGCCTGAGAGTGTCTGGTGTGAGAATGAGGGTGTTCACGTAGAGACTGAGGGTTTCAGAGTCAGACTGAGTGTGTCCGAGGGGAGAGGGAGAGTGTCCTGGGGAGACTGAGGGTGTCCGGGGTGGAGATTGAGGGTTTCCAGGGTGACTGAGGGTGTCTGGGGTGAAACTGTGGGTGTCCAGGGGGAGACTGAGGGTGTTCAGGGGGTGGGTGAGGGTGTCCAGTGGGAGACTGTGTGTGTCCAGGGGGAGACTGAGGGTGTCCAGGAGAGACTAAGGGTTTCCAGTGGGAGACTGAAGTTGTCCAGGGGGAGACTGGGTGTGTCCGAGGGGAGACTGAGGGTGTCCAGGGGAGTCTTTGGGTGTCTGAAGGGGAGACTGAGCGTGTCCAAGCGGGAGACTGAGGGTGTCCGGTGGAGACTGATGGTGTCCGAGGGGAGACTGAGGGTGACCAGGAGAAACAAAGGGTGTCCAGTGGGAGACTGAAGTTGTCCAGGGGGAGACTGGGTGTGTCCGAGGGGAGACTGAGGGTGTCCGGGGGAGTCTTAGGGTGTCTGAAGGGGAGACTGAGCATGTCCAAGCGGGAGACTGAGGGTGTCCGGGGGAGACTGACGGTGTCCGAGGAGAAACTGAGGGTGTCAAGATGGAGACTGAGGGTTTCCGGGGTTAGACAGATAGCGTCCAGTTTCCCCTGAGGGTGAGACTGAGGTTGTCCGAGGGGGCGATTGAGGGTGTCCGAGGTTGAGACTGAGTGTGTCCGGTGGAGACTGAGGGTGTCTGAGGGGGAGAATGAGGGTGTCCTAAGGGGAGACTGAGGGTGCCTTGGGGAGTCTCAGGGTGTCCAATGGGTGAATGAGATTCTCAAGAGGCAGACAGAGGATGTCCGCGGAGGAGATTGAGTGTTCCAAAGGGGAGACTGAGGGTGTGCAGGGGGTGACTGAGTGTGTCCCATGCGGAGACTGAGGGTGTCCATGGGGATACTGAGGGTATCTGGGGGAGACTGAGGGTCTCCATAAGGAGACTGAGGGTGTCCAGGGGAGACTGAGGGTGTCCAGGGGGAGACTGAGGGTATCTGGGGGTGACTGAGGGTCTCCATAAGGAGACTGAGGGTGTCCGAGGGGAGACTGAGTTTGTCTGGTGTTAGACTGAGGGTGTCCAGGGGAGACTGAGGGTGTCCAGGGGGAGACTGAGGGTCTCCATGTGGAGACTGAGGGTGTCCAGGGGAGACTGAGGGTGTCCAGGGGGAGACTGAGGGTCTCCATGTGGAGACTGAGGGTGTCCAGGAGAGACTAAGGGTGTCCAGTGGGAGACTGAAGTTGTCCAGGGGGAGACTTAGGGTGTGTCCAAGGGGAGTCTGAAGGTGTCCTTGGAGAGACTGAGGGTGTCCGAGGGGTGTCTGAAGGTGTCCTTGGAGAGACTGAGGGTGTCCGGGTGAGACTGAAGGTGTCCGGGGGAGATTGAGTGTGTCCTATGTTGAGACTGAGGCTGTCCAGGGGGGGACTGAGGGTGTCCAGGGGGAGACTGAGGGTGTCCAGGGGGGGACTGAGGGTGTCCAGGGGGAGACTGAAGGTGTCCGTGGAGAGACTGAGGGTGTCCGGGGGAGACTGAAGGTGCCCGGGGGAGACTGAGTGTGTCCTATGTTGAGACTGAGGGTGTCCAGGGGGGGACTGAGGGTGTCCAGGGGGAGACTGAAGGTGTCCGTGGAGAGACTGAGGGTGTCCGAGGTGAGACTGAGGGTGTCCGAGGTGAGACTGAGGGTGTCCAGGGGGAGACTGAGGGTGTCCGAGGTGAGACTGAGGGTGTCCGGGTTGAGACTGAGGGTGTCCGGGTTGAGACTGAGGGTGTCCGGGTTGAGACTGATGGTGTCCGGGGGGAGGCTGAGGGTGTCCGGGGAGAGACTGAGTGAGTCGGGGGAGAGTCAGGGTGTCCAGGGGGAGACTGAGGGTGTCCATGGGGAGACTGATGGTATCTGGGGGAGACTGAGGGTGTCCATGAAGAGACTGGGGGTGTCCGAGGGGAGACTGAGGGTGTCCAAATGGAGACTGATGTGTCCAGGGGGAGACTGAGTGTAAGCAAGTGGAGACTGAGGGTGACTAGGGAATGATTGAGGGTGTCCGGCGTGAGACTGAGTGTCTCCGGAGGGGAGTTGGAGGGTGTCCAAGAGGGAGGCTGAGGGTGGCCAAGTGGAGACTGATGTGTCCAGGGGGAGACTGAGGGTGTCCTGGGGGGAGAGTGACGGTGCCCGAGGGGAGACTGAGGGTGTCCTGGGGGGAGACTGACGGTGCCCAAGGGGAGACTGAGTGCATCCAGGTTGAGACTGAGGGTGTCCGGGTTGAGACTGAGGGTGTCCGGGTGGAGTCTAAGGGTGTCCGGGGGTAGACTGAGGGTGTCCAGGAGACTGAGTGTCCAAGTGGAGACTGAGGGTCCAAGTGGAGACTGATGTGTCCAACAGGGAGACTGAGTGTAAGCAATTGGAGACTGAGGGTGACTAGCGAATGATTGAGGGTGTCCGGGGGGAGACTGAGCATCTCCAGAGGGGAGTTGGAGGGTGTCCAAGAGGGAGGCTGAGGGTGGCCAAGTGGAGACTGATGTGTCCAGGGGGGAGATTGAGGCTGTCCAAGAGGGAGACTGAGGGTGTCCGAAGGGGAGACTGAGTGCGTCCAGGTTGAGACTGACGGTGTCCAGGGAGAGGCTAAGTGTGTCCGGGGGTAGACTGAGGGTGTCCAGGGGGAGACTGAGGGTGTCCGGGAGGAGACTGAGTGACTCCAGGGGGAGACCGAGTGAGTCCAGGGGGAGACTGAGGGTGTCCGAAGGGGAGACTGAGGTTGTCTGGGGGAGACTGAGGGTGTCCAGGGGAGACTGAGGGTGTCCAGGGGGAGACTGATGGTTTCCATGGGGAGACTGAGGGTGTCCAGGGGGAGACTGAGGGTCTCCATGTGGAGACTGAGGGTGTCCAGGAGAGACTAAGGGTTTCCAGTGGGAGACTGAAGTTGTCCAGGGGGAGACTGGGTGTGTCCGAGGGGAGACTGAGGGTGTCCAGGAGAGACTTAGGGTGTCTGAAGGGGAGACTGAGCGTGTCCAAGCGGGAGACTGAGGGTGTCCGGGGGAGACTGATGGTGTCCGAGGAGAAACTGTGGGTGTCAAGATGGAGACTGAGGGTTTCCGGGGTAAGAGAGAGAGCGTCCAGTTTCCCCTGAGGGGGAGACTGAGGGTGTCTGAGGGGGAGAATGAGGGTGTCCGAGGGGGAGACTGAGGGTGTCCCAAGGGGAGACTGAGGGTGCCTTGTGGAGTCTCAGGATGTCCGATGGGTGAATGAGATTGTCAAGGGGCAGACAGAGGATGTCCACGGGGGAGATTGAGTGTTCCAAATGGGAGACTGAGAGTGTCCAGGGGGGAGACTGTGGGTGACCAGGGGGAGACTGAGGGCGTCCAGGTTGAGACTGAGGGTGTCCGAGGTGAGACTGAGGGTGTCCGAGGTGAGACTGAGGGTGTCCGGGTTGAGACTGAGGGTGTCCGGGTTGAGACTGAGGGTGTCCTGGGGGAGGCTGAGGGTGTCCAGGGAGAGACTGAGTGAGTCCAGGGGGAGAGTCAGGGTGTCCAGGGGGAGACTGAGGGTGTCCATGGGGAGACTGATGGTATCTGGGGGAGACTGAGGGTGTCCATGAAGAGACTGGGGGTGTCCGAGGGGAGACTGAGGGTGTCCAAGAGGAGACTGAGGGTATCCAAATGGAGACTGATGTGTCCAGGGGGAGACTGAGTGTAAGCAAGTGGAGACTGAGGGTGACTAGGGAATGATTGAGGGTGTCCGGCGTGAGACTGAGTGTCTCCGGAGGGGAGTTGGAGGGTGTCCAAGAGGGAGGCTGAGGGTGGCCAAGTGGAGACTGATGTGTCCAGGGGGAGACTGAGGGTGTCCTGGGGGGAGAGTGACGGTGCCCGAGGGGAGACTGAGGGTGACCTGGGGGGAGACTGACCGTGCCCGAGGGGAGACTGAGTGCGTTCAGGTTGAGACTGAGGGTGTCCGGGTTGAGACTGAGGGTGTCCGGGGGGAGGCTAAGGGTGTCCGGGGGTTGACTGAGGGTGTCCAGGGGGAGACTGAGGGTGTCCAGGGGGAGACTGAGGGTGTCCAGGGGGAGACTGAGGGTGTCCAGGCGGAGACTGATGTTGTCCAGGGGGAGACTGAGGGGACAAGTGGAGACTGATGTGTCCAACAGGGAGACTGAGTTTAAGCAAGTGGAGACTGAGGGTGACTAGGGAATGATTGAGGGTGGCCAGGGGGAGACTGAGTGTCTCCGGAGGGGAGTTGGAGGGTGTCCAAGAGGGAGGCTGAGGGTGGCCAAGTGGAGACTGATGTGTCCAGGGGGAGACTGAGAGTGTCCTGGGTGGAGACTGACGGTGCCCGAGGGGAGACTGAGTGCGTCCAGGTTGAGACTGAGAGTGTCCAGGTTGAGACTGAGGGTGTCCGGGAGGAGGCTAAGGGTGTCCGGGGGTAGACTCCAGGGGGAGACTGAGGGTGTCCAGGGGGAGACTGAGGGTGTCCGAGGGGGAGACTGAGGGTGTCCTAAGGGGAGACTGAGGGTGCCTTGGGGAGTCTCAGGGTGTCCAATGGGTGAATGAGATTCTCAAGAGGCAGACAGAGGATGTCCGTGGAGGAGATTGAGTGTTCCAAAGGGGAGACTGAGGGTGTGCAGGGGGTGACTGAGTGTGTCCCATGCGGAGACTGAGGGTGTCCATGGGGATACTGAGGGTATCTGGGGGAGACTGAGGGTCTCCATAAGGAGACTGAGGGTGTCCAGGGGAGACTGAGGGTGTCCAGGGGGAGACTGAGGGTATCTGGGGGTAACTGAGGGTCTCCATAAGGAGACTGAGGGTGTCCGAGGGGAGACTGAGTTTGTCTGGTGTTAGACTGAGGGTGTCCAGGGGAGACTGAGGGTGTCCAGGGGGAGACTGAGGGTCTCCATGTGGAGACTGAGGGTGTCCAGGGGAGACTGAGGGTGTCCAGGGGGAGACTGAGGGTCTCCATGTGGAGACTGAGGGTGTCCAGGAGAGACTAAGGGTGTCCAGTGGGAGACTGAAGTTGTCCAGGGGGAGACTTAGGGTGTGTCCAAGGGGAGTCTGAAGGTGTCCTTGGAGAGACTGAGGGTGTCCGAGGGGTGTCTGAAGGTGTCCTTGGAGAGACTGAGGGTGTCCGGGTGAGACTGAAGGTGTCCGGGGGAGACTGAGTGTGTCCTATGTTGAGACTGAGGCTGTCCAGGGGGGGACTGAGGGTGTCCAGGGGGAGACTGAGGGTGTCCAGGGGGGGACTGAGGGTGTCCAGGGGGAGACTGAAGGTGTCCGTGGAGAGACTGAGGGTGTCCGGGGGAGACTGAAGGTGCCCGGGGGAGACTGAGTGTGTCCTATGTTGAGACTGAGGGTGTCCAGGGGGGGACTGAGGGTGTCCAGGGGGAGACTGAAGGTGTCCGTGGAGAGACTGAGGGTGTCCAAGGTGAGACTGAGGGTGTCCGAGGTGAGACTGAGGGTGTCCAGGGGGAGACTGAGGGTGTCCGAGGTGAGACTGAGGGTGTCCGGGTTGAGACTGAGGGTGTCCGGGTTGAGACTGAGGGTGTCCGGGTTGAGACTGAGGGTGTCCGGGGGGAGGCTGAGGGTGTCCGGGGAGAGACTGAGTGAGTCCAGGGGGAGAGTCAGGGTGTTGAGGGGGAGACTGAGGGTGTCCATGGGGAGACTGATGGTATCTGGGGGAGACTGAGGGTGTCCATGAAGAGACTGGGGGTGTCCGAGGGGAGACTGAGGGTGTCCAACTGGGAGACTGAGGGTGTCCAAATGGAGACTGATGTGTCCAGGGGGAGACTGAGTGTAAGCAAGTGGAGACTGAGGGTGACTAGGGAATGATTGAGGGTGTCCGGCGTGAGACTGAGTGTCTCCGGAGGGGAGTTGGAGGGTGTCCAAGAGGGAGGCTGAGGGTGGCCAAGTGGAGACTGATGTGTCCAGGGGGAGACTGAGGGTGTCCTGGGGGGAGAGTGACGGTGCCCGAGGGGAGACTGAGGGTGTCCTGGGGGGAGACTGACGGTGCCCAAGGGGAGACTGAGTGCATCCAGGTTGAGACTGAGGGTGTCCGGGTTGAGACTGAGGGTGTCCGGGGGGAGACTGAGCATCTCCGGAGGGGAGTTGGAGGGTGTCCAAGAGGGAGGCTGAGGGTGGCCAAGTGGAGACTGAGGGTGTCCAGGAGAGACTTAGGGTGTCTGAAGGGGAGACTGAGCGTGTCCAAGCGGGAGACTGAGGGTGTCCGGGGGAGACTGATGGTGTCCGAGGAGAAACTGAGGGTGTCAAGATGGAGACTGAGGGTTTCCGGGGTTAGGGAGAGAGCGTCCAGTTTCCCCTGAGGGGGAGACTGAGGGTGTCTGAGGGGGAGAATGAGGGTGTCCGAGGGGGAGACTGAGGGTGTCCCAAGGGGAGACTGAGGGTGCCTTGTGGAGTCTCAGGATGTCCGATGGGTGAATGAGATTGTCAAGGGGCAGACAGAGGATGTCCGCGGGGGAGATTGAGTGTTCCAAATGGGAGACTGAGAGTGTCCAGGGGGGAGACTGTGGGTGACCAGGGGGAGACTGAGGGCGTCCAGGTTGAGACTGAGGGTGTCCGAGGTGAGACTGAGGGTGTCCGAGGTGAGACTGAGGGTGTCCGGGTTGAGACTGAGGGTGTCCGGGTTGAGACTGAGGGTGTCCTGGGGGAGGCTGAGGGTGTCCAGGGAGAGACTGAGTGAGTCCAGGGGGAGAGTCAGGGTGTCCAGGGGGAGACTGAGGGTGTCCATGGGGAGACTGATGGTATCTGGGGGAGACTGAGGGTGTCCATGAAGAGACTGGGGGTGTCCGAGGGGAGACTGAGGGTGTCCAAGAGGAGACTGAGGGTATCCAAATGGAGACTGATGTGTCCAGGGGGAGACTGAGTGTAAGCAAGTGGAGACTGAGGGTGACTAGGGAATGATTGAGGGTGTCCGGCGTGAGACTGAGTGTCTCCGGAGGGGAGTTGGAGGGTGTCCAAGAGGGAGGCTGAGGGTGGCCAAGTGGAGACTGATGTGTCCAGGGGGAGACTGAGGGTGTCCTGGGGGGAGAGTGACGGTGCCCGAGGGGAGACTGAGGGTGACCTGGGGGGAGACTGACCGTGCCCGAGGGGAGACTGAGTGCGTTCAGGTTGAGACTGAGGGTGTCCGGGTTGAGACTGAGGGTGTCCGGGGGGAGGCTAAGGGTGTCCGGGGGTTGACTGAGGGTGTCCAGGGGGAGACTGAGGGTGTCCAGGGGGAGACTGAGGGTGTCCAGGGGGAGACTGAGGGTGTCCAGGCGGAGACTGATGTTGTCCAGGGGGAGACTGAGGGGACAAGTGGAGACTGATGTGTCCAACAGGGAGACTGAGTTTAAGCAAGTGGAGACTGAGGGTGACTAGGGAATGATTGAGGGTGGCCAGGGGGAGACTGAGTGTCTCCGGAGGGGAGTTGGAGGGTGTCCAAGAGGGAGGCTGAGGGTGGCCAAGTGGAGACTGATGTGTCCAGGGGGAGACTGAGAGTGTCCTGGGTGGAGACTGACGGTGCCCGAGGGGAGACTGAGTGCGTCCAGGTTGAGACTGAGAGTGTCCAGGTTGAGACTGAGGGTGTCCGGGAGGAGGCTAAGGGTGTCCGGGGGTAGACTCCAGGGGGAGACTGAGGGTGTCCAGGGGGAGACTGAGGGTGTCCGAGGGGGAGACTGAGGGTGTCCTAAGGGGAGACTGAGGGTGCCTTGGGGAGTCTCAGGGTGTCCAATGGGTGAATGAGATTCTCAAGAGGCAGACAGAGGATGTCCGTGGAGGAGATTGAGTGTTCCAAAGGGGAGACTGAGGGTGTGCAGGGGGTGACTGAGTGTGTCCCATGCGGAGACTGAGGGTGTCCATGGGGATACTGAGGGTATCTGGGGGAGACTGAGGGTCTCCATAAGGAGACTGAGGGTGTCCAGGGGAGACTGAGGGTGTCCAGGGGGAGACTGAGGGTATCTGGGGGTAACTGAGGGTCTCCATAAGGAGACTGAGGGTGTCCGAGGGGAGACTGAGTTTGTCTGGTGTTAGACTGAGGGTGTCCAGGGGAGACTGAGGGTGTCCAGGGGGAGACTGAGGGTCTCCATGTGGAGACTGAGGGTGTCCAGGGGAGACTGAGGGTGTCCAGGGGGAGACTGAGGGTCTCCATGTGGAGACTGAGGGTGTCCAGGAGAGACTAAGGGTGTCCAGTGGGAGACTGAAGTTGTCCAGGGGGAGACTTAGGGTGTGTCCAAGGGGAGTCTGAAGGTGTCCTTGGAGAGACTGAGGGTGTCCGAGGGGTGTCTGAAGGTGTCCTTGGAGAGACTGAGGGTGTCCGGGTGAGACTGAAGGTGTCCGGGGGAGACTGAGTGTGTCCTATGTTGAGACTGAGGCTGTCCAGGGGGGGACTGAGGGTGTCCAGGGGGAGACTGAGGGTGTCCAGGGGGGGACTGAGGGTGTCCAGGGGGAGACTGAAGGTGTCCGTGGAGAGACTGAGGGTGTCCGGGGGAGACTGAAGGTGCCCGGGGGAGACTGAGTGTGTCCTATGTTGAGACTGAGGGTGTCCAGGGGGGGACTGAGGGTGTCCAGGGGGAGACTGAAGGTGTCCGTGGAGAGACTGAGGGTGTCCAAGGTGAGACTGAGGGTGTCCGAGGTGAGACTGAGGGTGTCCAGGGGGAGACTGAGGGTGTCCGAGGTGAGACTGAGGGTGTCCGGGTTGAGACTGAGGGTGTCCGGGTTGAGACTGAGGGTGTCCGGGTTGAGACTGAGGGTGTCCGGGGGGAGGCTGAGGGTGTCCGGGGAGAGACTGAGTGAGTCCAGGGGGAGAGTCAGGGTGTTGAGGGGGAGACTGAGGGTGTCCATGGGGAGACTGATGGTATCTGGGGGAGACTGAGGGTGTCCATGAAGAGACTGGGGGTGTCCGAGGGGAGACTGAGGGTGTCCAACTGGGAGACTGAGGGTGTCCAAATGGAGACTGATGTGTCCAGGGGGAGACTGAGTGTAAGCAAGTGGAGACTGAGGGTGACTAGGGAATGATTGAGGGTGTCCGGCGTGAGACTGAGTGTCTCCGGAGGGGAGTTGGAGGGTGTCCAAGAGGGAGGCTGAGGGTGGCCAAGTGGAGACTGATGTGTCCAGGGGGAGACTGAGGGTGTCCTGGGGGGAGAGTGACGGTGCCCGAGGGGAGACTGAGGGTGTCCTGGGGGGAGACTGACGGTGCCCAAGGGGAGACTGAGTGCATCCAGGTTGAGACTGAGGGTGTCCGGGTTGAGACTGAGGGTGTCCGGGGGGAGACTGAGCATCTCCGGAGGGGAGTTGGAGGGTGTCCAAGAGGGAGGCTGAGGGTGGCCAAGTGGAGACTGAGGGTGTCCAGGGGGGAGATTGAGGCTGTCCAAGAGGGAGACTGAGGGTGTCCAAGGGGAGACTGAGTGCGTCCAGGTTGAGACTGACGGTGTCCAGGGGGAGGCTAAGTGTGTCCGGGGGTAGACTGAGGGTGTCCAGGGGGAGACTGAGGGTGTCCGGGAGGAGACTGAGTGACTCCAGGGGGAGACCGAGTGAGTCCAGGGGGAGACTGAGGGTGTCCGAAGGGGAGACTGAGGTTGTCTGGGGGAGACTGAGGGTGTCCAGGGGAGACTGAGGGTGTCCAGGGGGAGACTGATGGTCTCCATGGGGAGACTGAGGGTGTCCAGGGGGAGACTGAGGGTCTCCATGTGGAGACTGAGGGTGTCCAGGAGAGACTAAGGGTTTCCAGTGGGAGACTGAAGTTGTCCAGGGGGAGACTGGGTGTGTCCGAGGGGAGACTGAGGGTGTCCAGGAGAGTCTTAGGGTGTCTGAAGGGGAGACTGAGCGTGTCCAAGCGGGAGACTGAGGGTGTCCGGGGGAGACTGTTGGTGTCCGAGGAGAAACTGAGGGTGTCAAGATGGAGACTGAGGGTTTCCGGGGTTAGACAGAGAGCGTCCAGTTTCCCCTGAGGGGGAGACTGAGGGTGTCTGAGGGGGAGAATGAGGGTGTCCGAGGGGGAGACTGAGGGTGTCCCAAGGGGAGACTGAGGGTGCCTTGTGGAGTCTCAGGATGTCCGATGGGTGAATGAGATTGTCAAGGGGCAGACAGAGGATGTCCGCGGGGGAGATTGAGTGTTCCAAATGGGAGACTGAGAGTGTCCAGGGGGGAGACTGTGGGTGACCAGGGGGAGACTGAGGGCGTCCAGGTTGAGACTGAGGGTGTCCCTGGGGGAGACTGAGGGTGTCCGAGATGAGACTGAGGGTGTCCGAGGTGAGACTGAGGGTGTCCAGGGGGAGACTGAGGGTGTCCGAGGTGAGACTGAGGGTGTCCGAGGTGAGACTGAGGGTGTCCGGGTTGAGACTGAGGGTGTCCTGGGGGAGGCTGAGGGTGTCCAGGGAGAGACTGGGGGTGTCCGAGGGGAGACTGAGGGTGTCCAAGGGGAGACTGAGGGTATCCAAATGGAGACTGATGTGTCCAGGGGGAGACTGAGTGTAAGCAAGTGGAGACTGAGGGTGACTAGGGAATGATTGAGGGTGTCCGGCGTGAGACTCAGTGTCTCCGGAGGGGAGTTGGAGGGTGTCCAAGAGGGAGGCTGAGGGTGGCCAAGTGGAGACTGATGTGTCCAGGGGGAGACTGAGGGTGTCCTGGGGGGAGAGTGACGGTGCCCGAGGGGAGACTGAGGGTGTCCTGGGGGGAGACTGACGGTGCCCGAGGGGAGACTGAGGGTGACCTGGGGGGAGACTGACCGTGCCCGAGGGGAGACTGAGTGCGTTCAGGTTGAGACTGAGGGTGTCCGGGTTGAGACTGAGGGTGTCCGGGGGGAGGCTAAGGGTGTCCGGGGGTAGACTGAGGGTGTCCAGGGGGAGACTGAGGGTGTCCGGGGGGAGACTGAGGGTGTCCAGGGGGAGACTGAGGGTGTCCAGGCGGAGACTGATGTTGTCCAGGGGGAGACTGAGGGGACAAGTGGAGACTGATGTGTCCAACAGGGATCTGAGTTTAAGCAAGTGGAGACTGAGGGTGACTAGGGAATGATTGAGGGTGGCCAGGGGGAGACTGAGTGCCTCCGGAGGGGAGTTGGAGGGTGTCCAAGAGGGAGGCTGAGGGTGGCCAAGTGGAGACTGATGTGTCCAGGGGGAGACTGAGAGTGTCCTGGGGGGAGACTGACGGTGCCCGAGGGGAGACTGAGTGCGTCCAGGTTGAGACTGAGAGTGTCCAGGTTGAGACTGAGGGTGTCCGGGAGGAGGCTAAGGGTGTCCGGGGGTAGACTGAGTGACTCCAGGGGGAGACTGAGGGTGTCCAGGGGGAGACTGAGGGTGTCCGAGGGGGAGACTGAGGGAGTCTGGGGGAGACTGAGGGTGTCCAGGGGAGACTGAGGATGTCCAGTGGGAGACTGAGGGTCTCCATGGGGAGACTGAGGGTGTCCGAGGGGAGACTGAGGGTGTCCAAGAGAGATTATGGGTGTCCAGTTGGAGACTGAAGTTGTCCAGGGGGAGATTGGGTGTGTCCGAGGGGAGACTGAGGGTGTCCAGGAGAGTCTTAGGTTGTCAGAAGGGGAGACTGAGTGTGTCCAAGCGGGAGACTGAAGGTGTCCAGTGGAGACTGATAGTGTCCGAGGAGAAACTGAGGGTGTCAAGGTGGAGACTGAGGGTGTCCAGGGTGAGAGTGAGGGTGTCCAGGGTGAGACTGAGTGTGTCCAGGGTGAGACTGAGGGTGTCCAGGGGGAGACTGAGGGTGTCCGGGTTTAGACTTAGAGTCTCCAGGGGGAGACTGAGGGTATCCGGGTTTAGACTTAGAGACTCCAGGGGGAGACTGAGGGTCTCCAGGGGAGACTGTGTGTATCCAGGAGGAGACTGAGGGCGTCCGGGGGAGACTGTGGTTGTCCAGATTGAGACTGAGTGAGTCCAGGCGGAGAGTGAGTGTGTCCGAGAGGGAGACTAAGTTTGTCCGGGGGGGACTGAGTGTGTCCATGGGGAGACTCAGGGTGTCCAGGGGGAGACAGAGGGTCTCCGTGGGGGAGACTGAGGGTGTCCGGGGTGAGACTGAGGGTGTCCAGGATGAGACTGAGGATGTCCAGGGTGAGACTGAGGGTGTCCAGGGTGAGACTGAGGGTGTCCAGGGGGAGACTGAGTGTGTCCAGGGGGAGACTGAGGGTGTTCAGGGTGAGACTGAGGGTGTCCAGGGGGAGAATGAGGGTGTCCAGGATGAGACTGAGGGTGTCCAGGGGGAGACTGAGGGTGTCCGGGGTGAGAATGAGGGTGTCCAGGGGGAGACTGAGGGTGTCCGGGGTGAGAATGAGGGTGTCCGGGTTAAGAATGAGGGTGTCCACGGTGAGACTGAGGGTGTCCAGGGGGAGACTGAGGGTGTCCGGGGTGAGAATGAGGGTGTCCGGGTAGAGACAGATGTTGTCCGAGGGGAAGACTGAGTGCGTCCAGGGGAGAAGGAGTCTGTCTGAGGAGAGCCTGAGAGTGTCTGGTGTGAGAATGTGGGTGTTCACGTAGAGACTGAGGGTTTCAGAGGGAGACTGAGTGTGTCCGAGGGGAGAGGGAGAGTGTCCTGGGGAGACTGAGGGTGTCCGGGGGGAGATTGAGGGTGCCCAGGGTGACTGAGGGAGTCTGGGGTGAAACTGTGGGTGTCCAGGGGGAGACTGAGGGTGTCCAGGGGGAGACTGAGGGTGTCCGGGGTGAGAATGAGGGTGTCCGGGTAGAGACAGAGGTTGTGCGAGGGGAAGACTGAGTGCGTCCGGGGGAAAAGGAGTCTGTCTGAGGAGAGCCTGAGAGTGACTGGTGTGAGAATGAGGGTGTTCACGTAGAGACTGAGGGTTTCAGAGGGAGACTGAGTGTGTCCGAGGGGAGAGGGAGAGTGTCCTGGGGAGACTGAGGGTGTCCGGGGGGAGATTGAGGGTGTCCAGGGTGACTGAGGGTGTCTGGAGTGAAACTGTGGGTGTCCAGGGGGAGACTGAGTGTGTTCAGGGGGAGACTGAGGGTGTCCAGTGGGAGGCATAGTATGTCCAGGGGGTGGGTGAGGGTGTCCAGTGGGAGACTGTGTGTGTCCAGGGGGAGATTGTGGGTTTCCGCGGGGGAGGCTGAGTGTGTCTAGGGGAGACTGAGGGTTTCCGAGGGGGAGGCTGAGTGTGTCTAGAGGAGACTGAGGGTGTCCAGTGGGAGGCTGAGTATGTCCAGGGGGAGACTGAGGGTGTCCGAAGGGGAGACGTAGGATGTCCGTGAAGTGACAGAAGTTGTCCGAGGGTGAGACTGAGTGTGTCCGAGGGGGTGACTGAGTGTGTCTGAGGGGGTGACTGAGTGTGTCCGAGGGAAGCCTGGGAGTGTCCGGTGTGAGAATGAGGGTGTTCAGGTAGAGACTGAGGGTTCCAGAGGGAGACTGATGGTGTCCGAAGGGTGAGTGAGAGTGTCCTGGGGAGACTGAGGGTGTCCGGGAGAGACTGAGGGTGTCTGGGATGAGACTGATGGTGTCCGAGTGCAGACTGAGTGTGTCCATGCGGAGACTAAGGGTGCCTGAGGTGGAGACTGAGGCTGTTTCGGGGAGACTGAGGGTCTCCAGAGGGAGACTTAGGGTGTCCGAGCAGAAACTGAGGGTGTCTGGAGTGACTGAGGGTGTCCTGGGCAGACTGAGGATGTCCGAGGGGAGCCTGACGGTGTCCGGGGTGGGACTGATGTTGTCCGGGGGAGACTGAGTGTGTCCGGGGTGAGAATGAGGGTGTCCAGGGGGAGACTGAGGGTGTCCGGGGTGAGAATGAGGGTGTCCAGGGGGAGACTGCGGGTGTCCGGGTTTAGACTGAGGCTGTCCATGGGGAGACTGAGGGTGTCCAGGGGGAGACTGAGGGTGTCCGCGGAGAGACTGAGCGTGTCTGAGGAGAGACTGAGGGTGTCTAGGGTGAGTCTGACGTTGTCCAGGGGGAGTCTGAATGTGTCCCGGGGGGAGACTGAGGGTGTCCGGAGGAGACTGAGGGTGTCCGAGGAGAGATTGAGGGAGTCTAGATTGAGTCTGACGTTGTCCATGGGGAGATTGAGTGTGTCCCAGGGAGAGACAGAGGGTGTCCAGGGGGAGCCTGAGGGTGTCCGTGGGAGACTGAGGGTATCCGGGTTTAGACTTAGAGTCTCCAGGGGGAGACTGAGGGTGACCAGGGGAGATTGCATGTGTCCAGGAGGAGACTGAGGGCGTCCGGGGGAGACTGTGGTTGTCCAGAGGGAGACTGAGTGAGTCCAGGCGGAGAGTGAGTGTGTCCGATGGGGAGACTGAGGGTGTCCAGGGGGAGACTGAGGGTCTCCGTGGGGGAGACTGAGGGTGTCCGGGGGGAGACTGAGGGTGTTCAGGTTGAGACTGAGGGTGTCCAGGGGGAGAATGAGGGTGTCCAGGATGAGACTGAGGGTGTCCAGGGGGAGACTGAGGGTGTCCAGGGGGAGACTGAGGATGTCCAGTGGGAGACTGAGGGTGTCCGGGGTGAGACTGAGGGTGTCCAGGGGGAGACTGAGGGTGTTCAGGGTGAGACTGAGGGTGTCCAGGGGGAGAATGAGGGTGTCCAGGGTGAGACTGAGGGTGTCCGGGGTTAGAATGAGGGTGTCCAGGGGGAGACTGAGGGTGTCCGGGTTTAGACTGAGGCTGTCCATGGGGAGACTGAGAGTGTCCAGGGGGAGACTGAGGGTGTCCGCGGAGAGACTGAGCGTGTCCGAGGAGAGACTGAGGGTGTCTAGGGTGAGTCTGACGTTGTCCAGGGGGAGTCTGAATGTGTCCCGGGGGGAGACTGAGGGTGTCCGGAGGAGACTGAGGGTGTCCTGGAGAGACTGAGGGTGTCCGAGGAGAGAGTGAGGGTGTCCGAGGAGAGAGTGAGGGAGTCTAGATTGAAAATGACGTTGTCCATGGGGAGATTGAGTGTGTCCCAGGGAGAGACAGAGGGTGTCCAGGGGGAGCCTGAGGGTGTCCGTGGGAGACTGAGGGTATCCGGGTTTAGACTGAGGGTCTCCAGGGGGAGACTGAGGGTGTCCAGGGGAGACTGAGGGTCTCCAGGGGGAGACTGAGTATGTCCAGGGGAGACTGCGTGTGTCCGGGAGGAGACTGAGGGCGTCCGGGGGAGACTGTGGTTGTCCAGATTGAGACTGAGTGAGTCCAGGCGGAGAGTGAGGGTGTCCGAGGGGGAGACTAAGTTTGTCCGGTGGGGACTGAGTGTGTCCATGGGGAGACTGAGGGTGTCCTGGGGGAGACTGAGGGTGTTCAGGGGGAGACTGAGGGTGTTCAGGGGGAGACTGAGGGTGTTCAGGGGGAGACTGAGGGTGTTCAGGGGGTGGCTGAGGGTGTCCAGTGGGAGACTGTGTGTGTCCATGGGGAGACAGTGTGTCCAGGGGGAGACTGAAGGTGTCCAGTGGGAGACTGTGTGTGTCCATGGGGAGACAAGGTGTCCATGAAGAGACTCTGGGTGTCCAGGGGGAGACTGAGGGTCTCCGTGGGGGAGACTGAGGGTGTTCAGGGTGAGACTGTGGGTGTCCAGGGGGAGAATGAGGGTGTCCAGGGTGAGACTGAGGGTGTCCAGGGGGAGACTGAGGGTGTCCAGGGGGAGACTGAGGGTGTCCGGGGTGAGAATGAGGGTGTCCGGGTAGAGACAGATGTTGTCCGAGGGGAAGACTGAGTGCGCCCAGGGGAGAAGGAGTCTGTCTGAGGAGAGCCTGAGAGTGACTGGTGTGAGAATGAGGGTGTTCACGTAGAGACTGAGGGTTTCAGAGGGAGACTGAGTGTGTCCGAGGGGAGAGGGAGAGTGTCCTGGGGAGACTGAGGGTGTCCGAGGGGGAGATTGAGGGTGTCCAGGGTGACTGAGGGTGTCTGGGGTGAAACTGTTGGTGTCCAGGGGGAGACTGAGGGTGTTCAGGGGGAGACTGAAGGTGTTCAGGGGGAGACTG